>CP045895.1:13274679-13466433 GCA_013387185.1 Caligus rogercresseyi | reverse complement strand
ATATATCTTATTATATATATATATAATCAATGAATACTAAAACAATAAGGAAAAGAAGGCTCGTGAGGAAAATACGATGAGGGATCTAAAAAGGAAAAAGGAGAATACGCGTACATTCTCCCCTTTCTTATTTATTTCATAACAAATTAGGATTTTGAGAACGAAATAAATATTTTTTACTATTTACAAATTTTATGGACATATATTAAATAAACATAGATACATTTAAGACATTCTGCAAAATTATAATAACATACATACATTTTGTTTATTCTCCTTTAAGTTTTTTCAATCTCTTAGAATTATTTGTCATATTTTGACTGCTTGTTTTTCTTTTGTTTTGTGAATTTGATCATTGATTTCCGAAACATAATTTTGGACATACAATTAAAAATTTACCAGCGATTTGTGGAATAAATTTTTCAAAGGAATGGTCTTCTTCGCATTCTGCTAAAATAATTTCCAAAGCGTAAGTATCATTTTCCAAAAGTTTAATAAACGAAAGAACAAAAAGTATTTTTTGAAGAAGGGAAAGAAATCAACTCTTTGAAGATACTTTTTGAATTTTGAATTTCTGAAAAAAATGCATAAACAAAGGAACACGTTAAAAAAGAACATCAGAAGGACGAGTCAGCCCACCTCGATTAATTTGATCTAAAAGTTTACTTTCATCATCAATATTTTCTAAGGAGAATAATTTTACATCGAATTTTTTATTTAAAGCTGTCAATAAATTGTGGCAAAAATGACAGGCTATAGTTTTACATAAGGAATGCGCGATATAACCAGAACAAAAGTAAACTATAGATACGTCATTAATATATTTAAATGAATCTTTAAAAGTAAAATGTTTTAAATTGGAAAATATATTTAAAGAAGAAGACTTAATCTTTTCATTTGTTAAATTTATATCAAAGATGATCTTTTTAATTGTTCCAGAATTCAAAGTCGAAACAGGCTGCATAACTATCATGTCATGATAAACTGAATGAAAGCTCTTAATCATGACACAAAATAGGGTCTTAGTTACTTGATCATCATCCACCCCATAAATTCCCAGCAAAATATTCAACTCGTTTTGTACAATATGTTTCGTCAAAAATTATACTAATATTTTTATCCCTATTTTGACTTAGATCCTTGAAGCGAGCCTTTAGGTAAGTTATTGTAGAGTCAGCCAATCCAGTTTCTAAATTCAAAGATGAAGAAAGTTCCGTAAGGCGACGTATTGTAGGTAATGTGAGAACTTCTTTACGTAGATCTCTATAAAGACTCGTTGAGAAACCTTTCCAGGACATAGATAAGGCGTACAAGGCAGGACTGTATCTCCGTTGTTGTGGACATTTAAACAACAAGGACAATTGTTCAATCAAAAAGTGTAATTTCTTCTCTTTTGCTTCGTCCAAATGGGGCAAGATATTTGTCAAATGATTTAAAGCTGTGTTTAATTCATTTTCCAAGCCAAATAGTTGATTGGTGGAAGAGTTTGATGTCCATGAATTTAAGAAGGCCAAAATATTAAGAAGGGTGTGACATTTTGTAATATGATTGTTCTTGGTGATATGCTCGAGATGATTAAAAGATAGATCTCTATCTTTCACCCTGAAAAATACAATATAGCAGGGAATAAAGTCATCGTAGTTGTATGAATCAGTATTAATAAGAAAATACTGAGGAATAGTCAAGTTTTGATATGTGAAAAACAATATATAAATAAAGAAGGTTAAGGAATGAAGTTTGGCTTACCGTATATGGATTGTCATTTCTTCATTAATCTTTAGACTGAAGTCTATTGACGGTCCTCCATGACTAAAGTTCATCTCTTTATCTTTTTCATCATAATGTTCTTGAACGCCGCTCGGAAGGCAAGTCCTATCCATTTTAATTTGAAGCTCTTCGAGTGTTAAAATGAGTTGGCCTCTTCAAAAGCCTTAATCTTTTTTAAATTCGCTCGTTTTCATTAAGGAGTCGTGAGGAGGAGGTTGAGGTGGAGGAACGCTTTGGAGGAGGCTTTTTTGAATAGTAGTGAGGAAGATTTGGAAAATTGGAAGGGACGGCATCTTTTTTTAATATCTTAAGACAAAGAGTTTTTCCAGATCTGTCTGAACGTGATGGATTAGAGTCAGTAGACTCTGGCTTATAATCGGAGGGCATGAAATGTACGTCACACAACGCAGAATGTCTTGAAGGTATCTAATTTTTTCGCGGAACAGCCTTTGTCCAGAGTTGGCGTAGGGACTCATCCTTGGGGAACATATGAAACCGTCTCTTTTTCCCCTCATTGTCCTTTGCTTTGTAGCCACTCTTGCAACCCGGAGCAACACAAACCTACCCCATTGTCGTCTAGTTTGAAGATAAATAGGTAGTTCTAAAACAATTCCTCTACACACTTCCACTACTTCATTCACGCAGCAATAAATAAATTAGTCCATCCCACTTTGAATTTTGTTTTGAAAGGTTGCGCGACTTTACCTTTCCTGATTGTTTAAGTATTCATTGTATATATATATATATATATATATATATATATATATATATATATATATGTATATATATATATTAATCTAACGTTGTAAATCAACAACAAAGCATATTTCTTCATGTCACGGTAAATAGAGGCATACTTACTCTATTACCCTCCCATACAGAGCCATGATATGACTGAACAAGGAGTCACTGAGTCTCTTAACAAACTTTTTATATTTTGTACAATCCCTTGCCAATAACAATACACGCCCTTTAAAATATTCCGATAAATGAAGGAATTAAAAAAGTACTCGACCCAGCAACTGATGGCAGCCATTTTACGTTGCTTTGTTGACGAAATATATAATTTTTTTATGTCGATCAAGCACTAAATAAGAAAAAAAGTATTATTTTCATGACTAAATAGATTCATGGAGCGTAGAATCATACCCCATCAAAGAATAAAAAGTTCAGCAAAGGATTAGACTCGTAAATGTTTATTGAAATAAGAATATAACAAAGTTTTAAAGGGAAGTAATAACAGAGGGAGAGGGAGGCTTTCACCAAAAGGACTTCCCTTTGCCCTTTTTGAAAGAGTCGTCGATGGGTAGGTGAAGGAAGTCGTCCATGGAGGAAGATGAAGAGTAAGAATTTGAGCTGTCTTCATCGTCCTCATCCTCGAAGTCGTCCTCAGCCATGTCCTCACCCATTGTGGTCCTAAACAAAAGGGCAAAATATAATAAAATATATATTCTTCAAAATATTTTTTTGCCTATATGTTTCGATTGAATTGCAGTATCCAACAGGATATAAATGAGCATTAAAGCATTAAAATTTGTCGTTCGAACCAAGGATCTTATCAATGAGGTAGCAGACCATAAATGACCATCCCCTCTCGGGAGTATTCGAACCTGCGCCCCAATATTGAGAGTTGAACGCGCCTTAACGCACACGGCTATCGCGCTCCCTTAATAATAATTACTTAATTTGAAATCACTTTTATGATATATACAAATATGTCCCTAATGATATGATCTATTCAAAAATAAAACTATATAAAAGGTATTTACAAAGGTCAAACATTTAACTTTTTTAATGTTTAGCGTCCTCTTGTGCTTTATTCAACTCTCATTTATGCGGAACGATCATCATTTTTGCGCAGTCAACGAAAATATACAGATAATAGTTTACATGAGTTTGATTTTTTTCAAAAATGTATATCAATTATCAATACTTTAATCGTTTCATATCAAAAATATATTCCTGAACATTTGATTTCGAAGTTTTTTTATTGACTATTCTTTTTCTGAAGTTTTTCTTTGTTTAATAAAGTCCATAAAGCTCTCGCTTTAGCTCTTAATGATGTTTTTCACTCTAAAAATTGTATAGAGTAACAAATACGACACTATACAGACAGTTAATCCATAATAAAATAAGTATATATAATTTGTTTGTAAATGACGTAATCAAAAGCTATGACTAGACTATTTTGCTAATTTTTCTCATCTCCGTAGTGTATTAACAAGTATGTTTTTTATATTTGATTTATGAGCGTGTTATCACTTAAGACTGTGACCAAAGTTAAAAGCATGAAGCTCAAATAATATTTAAAACATACCTAAGGCAACAGCTAAAACAATTAGCCTATTTTATACCATTTTCTCCCCATCTATTCTACTAAAATATAAGCATTTACTACAGAATAAAAGTTTAGAAGTAACTCCTCCATTCATTAAAAATGCAGAAGAAAAAGGACATGAAAATGTTATCTTTATATTCAAAGGAATACATTTACTGGACTCATAAAAATGTATGAAGATAAAACTTTAACACTGAGATAGATATCCTTAACAAAAACATTATACCTTATGTTATGTTTGAAATATTATCATGAATCCATTTATCTCTCAATTAAAGGGCTCGACTACACGCTGTGAGCTTGAAACAAACTCAGCAGATTTATTTTTGGTTTACCCAAAAACTGGTTTGATGTTGAAAAAATGTATGAACTGACCACAACACAATATTTTTCTTCAAATTATAGCTATACATCAAAGATAAATTTCTATAACGATTTAGATTATAAAATGAGCTTATCATATCTTGGGATGAGAACCTTCAACAAGGGCATTGTCGAACTCCCAAGCAAATATGAGACACATGTTTTCTTTTAATTATAAGTTATAATATATGTGCATTGATTAATTGAAAGCTGAGGCATCTGTCATCAAGAGAAAAATAGCTTAAATGCCGGATCCTCAAGTAGTCGGGAGCCACTTCAGAAGAGGACAGGAAAGAAAATGTCCCTTTTGATAAAAACCGAGATTGAGACAATAGATTTTGTCTTGTGAGGAGCTCTCTGCACCACTGGGAGGGACAAACCCCTCTAAGTGACATCCTACAAGAAAGAAGACGCGTAGAAAACCAACGCCCATATGGTTCGATAGAATTACAGTATCGGTGTGAATATATATGAGGATTATAGCGTGTAAATTAGTCACTCGAACCAAGGATCTTATCAATGAGGTAGACCACAAATGACCATCCCTCTCGGGAGTATTGGAACCTGTACCGCCCCCAACATTGAGAGTTGAACACGTCTTAACGCACACGACTATCGCACTCCCTATTACTTATTTTGATTTATTTTATTCTGATCGAAAGAGAAACACTTCGCTCATCACTAAAAAGTGTAAAATTAATTATCTGTTGTAACCCTGCATATTGTATATTCATATATATGTTTAATACAAATTCCTTCTTAGAAGTATTATCAACGTACTACAAATTTTATTTACAACTGATTAGTAAAGACTCATAGGCAAGAACAATCAAAAATATTTTCATTGGAAGAACGTGTCAAAATACAAAGAGAGTGAGAGAAACAATCTTTTAAATTGGACATCCAAGAATGTATAAGATAAGTGAAGAAAATTCCCTATATTTAACGAATATTTGTAGATTCATATTAAGTGTTATCAATTATTTTTGAAACGAATTATCTCCACATGAAAAAATAAGAGATTTGACACGTTTTTCCAATGAAAATAGTTTTGAAAGCCTATAAATTTTTATTAATGAGTTTTTCTTGTAAATAAAATTTGTACTACGATAGTACTTCTTAAAGCGTTAAAGTAATGCAAGGAAAAAGAAAACAAAAAAAATTGGCCAAAGTTTTGGTTATTTTCTTTAACGTTAGATGTCGCTAGTCCATGAAATTACGTCGCAATCCTATTGAAACCCGGTTCAAAGGAATTAAGTTTGATGATTTGAAATATATCATTATAAAAAACATCTCCAAATTAGATAAAAAAGGACTTGTTATAATTTTCAAAGAGATCTAGCATCAAAGCGCCCTTACAGACTAAAGAAGAACTAAATTTTGACCAATTCCTATTGGGAAAAAAGGAAGAATTTTATGTTATGCATGCGTACTTTACTTTAACGCTTTAGTACTTCTAAGAGCCAATTTTTTAATAAACATATAGGGGATACTTTCTCAAATCACCTTTGTTTAGATATATTATTAATGTATAAGTTAATGAAAATAAGAGCAATGCTCAAAGTAAAAGGGGCTCAGAGAAATGAACAAACAATAGGGATAAGTTTGATAGTTGATTTGTGACATCAATCACTCTTTCCTCTTCTTCTCTCTTTCTTTTCTTTTCTTTAATAGGTTGGCTATATAATACTCTTCCAGGAATGCAGTTGGCAGCCTTGTGTGAGACGTCATCACAACAACCTAAATTTGGAAACATAGGTGATAGTAGAAAATATCCCCCATATATATATATATATATATACTTTTTCAAATACATCTATTTACAATGAATTCTGATATGTTTTAAAGGATTGAAATATATACATTATAAAAAACATCTCCAAATATAAATAATAAAGGACTTTGTAATTTTCAAAGAGATCTAGCATCAAAGCAGCGCCCCTTACAGACTAAAGAAGAACTAAAATTTTGACCATTCCTATTGGGAAAAAAGGAAGAATTTTATGTTATGCATGCGCTACTTTACTTTAACGCTTTAGTACTTCTAAGAGCCAATTTTTTAATAAACATATATATATTATATACTTTTCAAATACATCTATTTACAATGACTTCTGATATGTTTTAAAAGGAGATCCAATAATAATGAAAGTGGGTCTAAAGAGATTGATAGAAAACAGGTAAGTTCACTATTAAAAGATAACAATGACAAAATCAAAAAACCTGTAAAGCTATATCAATACTTTAAAAAATAATTATTCATGCGACGTGACGTCGTGTTTTGCATATAAAAACGTGGTTGCAGATGTAAGAGTCTTTATGTTTTGGACATTAAATATTTGTGGGACCAAATCAATGAGATATAATGATATAGAGAGCTGATTCCATTCAATAGCAGAGAAAGAGTGTTTCTATTGTTTCTGTGAGTCCACTATAAACAAAGTAATTGATACTACGTCATCGTAAGCTGATCATAAAGATATAAACATAACACAATGACGTATTTCTCTTCCTCCAATAGCAGAGAAACATCGTCGTTCAGCTATTTTCTGACACAATGACGTATTTCTCTAAAGAATCCAATAAGCTCTCTAAATCTTTATATCTCTATGGACCAATATATATAAACCTATTTTTTCAATGTCTGAAAATACAAAGTATTCATTTAGTACATAAAAGGTTAGATAGACTCATATCATTATTAAATCGAATGTGTATTATGAATTCATTGCACTTACACAATTTAAAAGTGAATATTTTCAATGAGTCTTATCAGAAAGGATGATGATCACTTGCAACTCTATTTACAACTATTTTACTAAATCTTATCATTCGACTGGTTTGTATTCATGTAACAAAATAAAGAGTCATTCTTTTTCTGGGTTGAAGAGTTGCCTTATGGGTTCCCTTCAGGGATCCAGACCATGAGAGGAGGAGGCATGAATGCTCTGTAGAATGAAATTATTATCATTTCTCATTCGATGATCAACAGCTGGCTTTTTATATTTGTCACAACTTTTCTTTTCACGAATCACATTCGAGATATATAAAAAAGTCCGTGTGTGTCTGTTATTCTTAATGATGAGGCATTTAGTATAAAGGCCTTTCTCCTCTCTAAAGCCCCATCAAGGAGCGCAATTCATCCCATGACCATTCTCCCTGGATCCCTTTCAACCCTCATACACACAAAATTGCCCTTAATGGAAGCCTTTAATTAAAAGAGAGGAGGGACTCTGCAGGAAGAATACTAATTTTGAAAGAAGAAGATATAAAAAGGCCTAATAATAATAATAATACTAAGAAAAAGAAGAAGAACGATTCCTCTTCTCCTTCTTTACAGCTGAACAAAGCTATTTATTTCCAATAAGGCCCCTTGAAAACTTTTAAAGTATTGTTATCCTACAAGAAGGCTACCTACCTACGCTCAATGGTGTGATGCAAAACACTTAAATGCTCTCATTGTTTATGCATAACATGCTTTTCAAAACAACCATGTTTATTTTCATCGAGTATCTATTAGATACTCGTCCTTTTTAACAGTATTTTGACCATGCCTGCTGCATTAGCCCCCCCCCCACACACCATTCATGTCTTGTCAAAAAGTATGTACATTAAAGGGCTAAAAAAGAAGGATGAATAAATGGTGGTCACTGTTTATTTTATTCATTTGATAAATACATAAAGGTGGAGCCTATAATGGTTTTAACAACAATGACTTTGTTACTTTTCTTTTATTGTGATCATTCTTTTTGTAGGGTTGTTGTGTGTGTATTTAGTTATTAGAAGGTTATACTACACATATGATTATACGGATATATAGATAAAGTATATATTATATATATATATTATATAGATCTATATATATATATATATATATTATATATCTATATATATATATATATATATTATATATCTAGTATATATATATAACACAAATACAAAGAACAGAAATAGCACGACCACGCAACGGGGTATATGTGCTACACAGTAATATGGAGTTACATTTATTAGTACAAGAATATAGATTACATGACCACATGATCATTTTTTTTAACAATCATTTCAATTTCTAAAAAACAATTAATTTTTGACTGTTTTTTTATTGTCTTTGGGAACACTTCCTGATAATCCGACAGATCCAGTTATAGGATTTCTGCTTCTGTTCAATTGTTTTTTCTGTTGTTCTTGTCATGATTTCCAGTGCCTTGAATTTTTTATTGTTTCCATCTTCTGTAGTGTTTCTATCATTGTCAGTATGCTGATTTTTATTTTCTTTATTATCATCAAGTTCGTTGTCGTCTTTTTCAACAGTTTCTTCTTTTTCTTCAACAATCGAAGCATCCCGGGGGTCTTGAAAGCGCACTTTCCCTGCTGATGCAATGCGAAGAGTAAAATCACTAATTGGAGATCTTTAAACGCTGTGTTGGTCAACAGATAGATAGATGATAGATAGATAGATAGATAAGATAGATAGATAGATAGATAGATAGCTAGATAGCAGATAGATAGATAGATAGAATAGATATAGATAGATAGATAGATAGATATAGATAGATCGATAGATAGATAGATAGATAGATAGATAGATAGATAGATAGATAGATAGATAGATAGATAGATAGATAGATAGATAGATAGATAGATAGATAGATAGATAGATAGATAGATAGATAGATAGATAGATAGATAGATAGATAGATAGATAGCTAGATAGATAGATAGATAGATAGATAGATAGATAGATAGATAGATAGATAGATAGATAGATAGATAGATAGATAGATAGATAGATAGATAGATAGATAGATAGATAGATAGCTAGATAGATGATAGATAGATAGCTAGATAGATAGATAGATAGATAGATAGATAGATAGATAAGAAGATAGATAGATAGATAGATAGATAGATAGATAGATAGATAGATAGATAGATAGATAGATAGATAGATAGATAGAGATAGATAGATAGATAGATAGATAGATAGGAGGATAGATAGATAGATAGATAGATAGATAGATAGATAGATAGATAGATAGATAGAAGATAGATAGATAGATAGATAGATAGATAGAACTTTTCCAGTTGAGTTAGATCTGATTTTTTTACTTCAACTTTCCCTTCAATGCCACGAATAGTGCATGATGTTTAATGATTTTAGCAAGTATATCATCGATAATTTCACCAGTGATTCCTCGGATAAATCCTGTGAGCATCTTTTTTCCCTTACGGGCATTCCTCATTTCTTCTGCTTCTGCCCATGAAGTTGTCAGTAGAGGTGTGGATGAAGCTATAATTTTTCGTACATATTTACAGAGGCATCATCGTTGACGTATATTACAGCTCTTTTGTTTGTGTATCGGCGCCCTTCATAAGTGGGAATCCATTCTCCAACAGATGAGGACATACGACTGACATAGTCTGTATCAAGAATTTTAATAGTCTTATTCCACTCAGCTAGTGAAATATGGTCACCGTTCTTACGAACAATGATAAGCTCATTGGCTTCTTTTGCTATCTCAGCATAAAGAAACCGTCTCTTAGTTTTGTTAGAATTTTGTGGTTGTAGAGGGCAGCCCAATTCATTCTTTTCGGCTCTTTTTAGAGGGGGAGTTTCATTTGACTTGTCCTCCCTCTTCTTTTGGACGGTTTTGTTGGTTCGGAGGGATTGACTTGTCCCATCTTGCCTTTCTTTTTAGATGTAACCGTCTTCCATTTCAGTTCGTCGGCATTTTCATTTTCCAGAGATTCGGTTTGATTCGAATCTTTTTTATTGGCGTTATCTTTATAATTCCCCATCTTGGGAAGATTTTGTGATAACAACTTTTCTTAACGTTCCGCACAAACTATGTAGGGAGTTTCTCTCATAAAGAGAAGGAAAAAGAAGAAAAGCCTTCACTTTGGTCCAATAATGATCTAAAACCGTTGAAATAGGGCTGATTCCGATGGTTGAAGTCCAAATTGATCCAGAAGAGGAAGGAAGTGCACTTATAACAATTAACATATAACATAGTTAAAACGTACAAGGGATTCCTAACTCCACTAAAACAACTTCAACTTGAAGACGCACGGAATGACGTGTTGCTCCTTGCACAGCTAGAAAGTAACTCTTGGTGTGTATTTTATACATATAAATATTGCAACCATATAATAATTATCGTATAAGTGTTGAAGCCGTGCACATATCAAAATAAACAATATGCATAACAATTAATAATATAAATAAAATGCATAACAAATCCCTCTCAATATAAATGACTATTATTAGAGTATATATTAATAGTAATAGCAACAGTTTTAAAGAGCTGCCTGGTTGTTAACAATAAAGATATCTTCTACATTTTGATACCGGCAAATACCGAATTAATCCACCACAAAGTATCAATGGAGTATGATTTCATATTTATGTGCATCAATAATCGCCATCATGCACCGTTAATATGTGTGTGTGTTTTTGAGAGTTTCAATGACCTTTTTATAAGATTATTGGGATAATTTAGCATATTGAATATATATTTATTGTATTTCATATATTTTTCAAAAGACACTCTTTTCTTCACGTTTTCTTTTTTCTTGAATAGATATGCATTTATTTTGATCAGATTTTTTAATAATTTGTTTTAAATTGGGTACACTACTAATAGCCAATGCATTCCTTTTATAATTTTACTATCGTAGCATCGACAAAATTTAGTCCCAACGCAGCATATTTACTATGTCGTACTCTTAGGCATAATAAAACTACGGACGTGTTAACACTTAAATAACTATATTATCACTTATTAATAAAGCCGCCAAAATATATATACAAACTCCCTCCTAGTGATGAGACGGCGCAGAGTGATGAACCGGTCCTGTTCATGGTTCAAACTCTTGCTACATTTACTTAAGTCGTACTAAAATTAATGCCCCTTTAGTTTCAACCCCTTTATTTTACTCCAATGGTATATTATTCTAGTTCATCTGTCATTTCATACATTTTTTTATAAGGAAAGCAATATACAGTTAGGAAAAGATATGCTCAAAGGATCAAATTTCTTTTATGGTCATCAAAAGAATTTCTTTGATTTCTTATTTGAAATGCTTATCCATTTTTAAAGATACCAAATGACTAATTTAAAAAAGTCGGCATAACTGACTGAGCTCAGATTGTAATAATAAAATATTAAAATGCCTATCAAAATATTTGGTAAGCATTTTTATCTTTAAAGGAGTATTTATTTAAGGAAAATATGATGACACCATTCGATGGTTATTTTGTTGCTTGATGAACTTTGTAGATCTTATTGAAACGTCCTTTTCTTTGTGTGCAATTCTAATCGTAGTTGACTTTTTGAAGATTCATATATTTATCTAAGGATTTTTATCCATGTTTGCCCTGAATAGGAAGCTGAACGTCAAATATATTGATAGCCAAATATTAGCATTATTTTCTTTGGCATCCTTTTCCCTTAAATTGTGCTCATATTTATTATCTAGAAAGACTCATTAAACTAATGAGAATCGTTTTATACTAGGAGCAACTCACAAAAAAATCAAAAGAAGATCCTTGATTCGACCTATATAATAACTAGAAATGGAAATCTGGAGCTCAGCCTTGGTGCTTACAGATTCTATGTCTGTTTTGAGCCGTGAAAAGAGAGAGGGGTAAAGAGAGGCATAGAAGGAAAGAGAGAGGGAGAGAGAGAGATAAGTTTCTCTCTCACTTTTTCTTTCTCCCTCTCTGTCCTCCTCTCCCTTTTTCACGGCTCAAAACAGTCATAGAATCTGTAAGCACCAAGGCTAAGCTCCAGATTTCCATTCCTAACAATAACTGAATAGTCAATAGAGAAAACAAATTCAGTCTACTTGTAGAGATCTTTAATGACTAAGATAACAGCCCCATCTGATGGTGACAAATTCCTTCCTTCCCTCCTTCTATTCTTTCTTTCATCGACTCTAATAATAAATATTTCATCATGAAAGGGAATTAAGATGGATCCCATCAGTTGGGTCAGACATTGCTTTCTCTCTTTTTGTTCTGATTATTGTGCATCCAGTTGATAAATAGGTCTTTGGATCCAACGCATATCCCATTATTAGTAAACGTAATGTAAAGAAATCCATATTCTTACTGAGTTTTTTTTTTGGTTAAGTCTTATTGTATTGTGCTTATAAAAGTATGTCTATAGATAAATCAAATGGAATCCAATAGCTAATGTATTTAATCACTGCCTGATATCTAGCGAGAAATAGAAATATAAAACATCTAAATGTGTATATATAGGAGGATATCCTTAGGACAAAGAAACTCTTATATTGGAAATAAATACAGATAAGAGTCTTATATTTACACACGCTTGCCTTAGGAGGTAAGTTTTCATCATCGAATATATTTTTCTTACAAGATTATATATATATATTATATATATATATATATATATATATATTATATATATATATATATATATATATATATATATATATATATATATATATATATATATATATATACAGGAAACGACGGGTACCCGGCTCGGGTCCCGCAGTTTTTTTGAGCGTCCCGCCCGGCCCGGTGTCCCATTTTTTAGACACCGGGCCGGGACTGAAATATTTTCTTTCGTTTGTCATTATAAGGTGACGATGTATTTTTTTAGAAAGGAATTTCCGAAAGATTAAAAAACGTCATCACTTCAAAATGTCGAAGGAACGAAAATATATATTCCCGGCCGGTTTTCGCCCAGCTCGGGTCCGGCGAAAAAAGAGTGTCCCGGTCGTTTCCTGATATTTATATATATATATATAACTACAAAGTGGATTACTATAAAAATATGTCCTCCGTAAAAAAAAAACTAAGACAAATTAATAGATAAAAATATGTGGAAAATTTAATTTGGGGTCCAATAAAAATAGATATATACATTTTTAACTTCCCTCACTTGTTAGGTTCAAAGATTCGCATGGAGTTGTTAAAACTATTTGATGCAAGGAAGAGATATCAATATAGACCTATTTAATATTGGGAGAATTCACATCCAAAGCAAGAAAGGAAGAGCGAAACAAATTATAAAGATATGTAGTGAATTGAAATATACAAATTAAAAAAATTGAACAACTTCTTCCCACTATCATTTTACTCTTTTTGTCCATAGGGTTCGTTAGAATTGCATCCGACATCCGATAAATAATAAGCATACTAGCGTATAAATTAGTCCATCGACCTAGAATCTTATGAATGAGGTTGATCAAAAATGGCCTTCCCCAGGCACTAATTATGAACTATATTGTTCATTTATGTATTGTTTTTACGCAACTGCCTAGTTTTATGCTTTTATTTATTTTATCGTATTATCTTATGTGTGTTTTATTTACACACTTCGTTGATGATGATAAATAAAAATCTTAACCGAAAAAAAAATGGCCTTCCCCTCTCGTGAATCGAACCTGCACCCTCAACATTGAGAGTTGAACACGACTTAACACACTGAGCTAATCCACTTCTTTTTACTCTTTATTTCTTGCTGTGGATCTTAATTTTCCCGGTCTTATTTATTTTTGAACCTTTTTTTAGATACACTTATAGGCTTGCCGTGCACTTACCAAGAGAAAATACCGGCAGCTGGCAAGGGATTAATGATGGCAAAACTCTCGCTGCTGCAGCGTGACAATTCCAAGACTGAAATGAGTGCGAGGGCCAAATGCGCACAAGGGCGATACAGGTCGCCTAAATGACGCCGCTAGGAGCATCGTTGGATGCAAAAGACGGGATCACATCCACGTCCGCGATCCTTGAGAGAGCGGCCTTCCCTCCCTCAACGAGGTGGCCGCCAAGGCGTGGCCTGGAGACCTGGAAATGCTTTTACATCAAACGACGGTGGCGGTGGTGCCAGGAACCCGGTTGGTGACTTCGTCTTCCCCATCCCGAGGAAGGTCACCCTCCAGTAGCGTATCCACTCGGAAGAGACGGCTACCTTTGCATTTCAGAATATCGTGTGTGGAACATGTATAAGGCTTTGAGGTCGGCCACGACCCTTCACGCTGCCAGGACCGCAGCTAGGGCCATTGGACGCAGCGTGCTCACATAATCCATGTAATTTTATTTGTATTAGTTTGTTGTTTTGAAAACATATTTTACTGTTTTTACTTATTATTATTTAGACTAGTACAATGTAACTAATATGCCAATGGCAAAATATACTTATTACACACACTTATACCACTTGAAACTCCAAAACAGATTGAGTGAACTGACGTCATCAGTATTGAAAATATATTGACTTGGTTCGGATCGCATTTTACCGTCCATAAGAATAAGTGCATCATTTTATAAATTGGCGTTGTTCTTATTTTATTCGCAATGTGGCTTTTGAGTTGTTGTTGTGTTATTTATAGTTGGTTATGATTATAAGCTCTAATATAATGAATATGTACTCTTAAAATTTTATATTCATCAGTTCATGACTCTATATTTATGTATTTCGCTACTGTAAGGCACTTTACAAATGGTTTTTAAGGTTTTTAAATACTTTGTATTTTCAAAGAGGAGTACTTATACATTATTAATCATTTATTATTGGATTAGACTTCATACTAAAACGGTTATTGATGTATTTCGTCATTAGCATGTATAAACATAAAAAGATCTTTTATGTGTGTGATTTATTAATTGTAAATAAAAAACTATGTTTTAAAAAAAGTAATTACATTAACAGTGAATCCTGGATTAGTATCTTTTTTTTGTAATATAACAAGTTTATTGTGGAGAATTTTGAGTAATATATATTAAAGGATCGTTGATGTTAAAGCGTTAAAGTAAAGTAGCGCATGCATAACATAAACTTCTTCCTTTTTCCCCAAAAGGAATTGGCCAAAATTTAGTTCTTCTTTAGTCCGTAAGGGGCGCTTTGATGCTAGAGCTTTTGAAAATAAAAACAAAGTCCTTTATATATTATTTATATTGGAGACGTTTTTTATCTTTTATTTTTCAAATCATCTAGCTTAATCCTTTAAACCCGGTTTTAAATAGGATTGTGACTTAATTTCATGGATAGCGACATCTAACGTAAAGAAAATAACCAAATTTTGGCCATTTTTTTTTGGTTGACTTTTTCCTTGCATGCGCTCCTTTACTTTATGCTTTAGTTGATGTAATCAACTTGTAAAAATGATGTGAGGCATATTTGCTCTAAGTTGGTTTTTGTGGCTCATTATTATACAATTATTTAAGAAGGTTTGTTTTTCAACAAACTTTTTAATGGAATATTGGGTTCTTAGAATTTGTCTCTTTGCAAAGATGCAATTACTTAACTATTTGTTTGTAGGTATAAAGTATTGAGGAAAATTCATATTGACCCAAATTGAATAGCTTAAATGGCAAATGACATATATTATTAATGCAGTCATGAGTTTGATCAAAGTACTTTGTGAAGGAAATATGAAAGAAAGTCACTTTTGAAGAACTTTACACAAGATAATAAAGTTTCAAAATGTTCATTTTTAGGGTATTTTCCATAAAATTGACTATTTCAAAACTTAAATTTCTCGTTGACTTTTGGATGTATGTAAAAAATAAAAACTGATTTGGAATTCTTGAAAGCATACCTACATTTTGCGGCAAACTGTTTGAAAATAGCATTGAAATTAAGAACATTAGACGCGATCGAACGGCGAAAAAAAAATACATAAGTTTACTAAATAACTTTTGGGCCCGTTGAGCGGACACTTCCCATTATTCGATTCGTTCAAACTTTCACAAGATGATCTCTATGCACTAAAGTAAATCCTAGGGGAAGCCCGACTCTCAAATCCGAAACGTGAAATAAGAATCACCCTAATATTTCGATCCTTAAAACTTTCACGTTTGATATATCAATCCTCTCTTCCGCTGCAACTCATAAATGTATACACATATCTAAATACTTTCTCGCATTTAATATTCAGGAGTTTAATTTGTTCTATTCCTTTTGTAACTACTCATAATAACTACTATGGTTCTGGTTTGTGACTTAATTTTTTTTTAAACCAAGTCCTTAAAATCGACAGAACTAACATATGAAAAAGTTAATTGGAAGATCACATTAATGCTTCAAAATAAACCCAAATAAACTCATTTTTTATTGGTATTTCAGAACATTATATCTACTTTTATTTATTTTTATTTCACTGCATCTTTATTTGTAACATATTTTAACGCTTTTAATTATATTTTTGTATTACCTTCAAAAATCATTATTCTTGTTTGATATATATCCCTTATCGCAACTAAACATTTAGTTATATCTTCTCTGATAGTCTCATAAATCCTCATGATGTTTCTTTAATGCCCAAGATTTAAAAAAAGTCAATATCAAATATTTTGCACTCTTACTCCTTCATCAATATTTTTTATTTAATTACCTCCGCCGAAGGAGGTATTTTTTTCACTGGCGTTGGTTTGTTGGTTGGTTTGTTTGTCAGCAGGATAACTCAAAAAGTACGGAACGGATTCGGATAAAAACTTTGTGTAGTTGTTGGAAATGCCAAAAGCAACAAGTGATTAAATTTTGGCATCTCTGAGTGCAGAATTAAGATGCCAAATGAGCTAAATACTAATAAATATTTCAAGTTAGCCTACTCTGCCAATAGATGTCGCTGTGCTGTGAAATCGGGTGCCGGGAGCGTCTTTCTCTCGCAATTTCCGTCGAGGGGAACCCTCCCCCGTCCCTCTATGCCGCCCCAGTTGTGAAAATCCGCCTCGGAAGGCTCATAAGGACCCCGTGACGGCGGAGGTTTGCACTCTCTGAGTGTATACATGCCTCTAGTTGTTATTACATACCAATAATATATGAATATTTAAAATTATATTTAATAAACGAAACTAATGGGAACACATAAAAGTATCGAATAAAAATACGTTTTTAATAGTTATTTTAAAGAATTAAACAGGGAATAAATAAAAGCAATACAATGCATGAAGGTTCAACTAACCAAGCTATACAATTCATCATATCACCTCCAAGTATTTAGTAAATCCTAATGACCTGGAGGTTGTTGTTTTTTTCAACAATTGTAAACAAGTGGGATAATAGAAGTAAATTATTTTTCTATTAAGCGCATAAAAAATCAAATTTCGTTCTATGATGAATGTATATGAGTTGATTACACAATCATTCAACTACCAAAAGTTTATTTATAAAGTATGACGTACTACTAAATCATTAGAGAAAGCATATAACCCAGTATTGTCCATCTATGTATATATCTCGTAAGAGAACATTATTATATGAAGTTCATATGAAGTACATTGAGAATAGATATATGGAAAAATATAGATTTTAGCAAAAAAAAATTGGCATTATTGGTATAAATGGAATCGTTTCTTTTTGCAAAGGAAATAAGCATTATTTATTAAAGAGATATAGTGTTAGAGTATTCCCGGATTTTCCTGCCACGCAAGGCATTATAATATTCCTTAGCTATTTTATCTGAAGACTTGGAGAGATTATTTAATACTTTTCCTCGTTAATTCAAAAAGTACGCCAGATTTCTTCTGCTTAGGAATAAGTACATACCTAAATAGAGACCAGAACCAGAACTAAAGCCAACGGTATCTATATTTTTTTAGCTTTTGAAAGCTCTTAAAGAAGACAAATTAATGATATTTTTATTTCTATGTTATTTTTTGATATATTTTAAGTTATAGCATTTTGCACTGTTTTTTGATAACAAAGTAAAGAGTTGTATAACTTTTTTTTATGACAACCATGCCAGATTATCTGCTTTAGTAATTTTTATATGCTTGTTAGTAATAAAGGTGAGGCTTAAGATATATCACATTTAGAAAAGAGTAAATCTTAGTATTTGAAATGTATTTGCAAACTACTTTTTTGTATATGTTGAGAGACTTTTTAGCATCCAGGTTGTGTTATGACCATTTATTATGAAAAGTGTGAATTTATATATCCATATATTTTATAAATTAAATTATGTATCTTGATGATATTTGTTATTTTCATATTTTTATAGTGTTAAATGTTATTTATATTATTATCTTTATATACATATATATATGCTATGCCTATTTGGGCCAAAAGAGGCCTACTGAACGGGCCAAAAGACATAAAATATTTATTTGCTAGATTGCTCCACAATGTTTATTGAAAAATGAGATTTCAAGCAATCCTTAGAAAAAAATAACTCGGTATCACTAAAGCTCAGATAGCACAAGCCACTTCAAAAAAGTCATGAATGGTTTCTGGTGTAGCGACTTCAACTGGGCGTCCAGAGCGTTCGGCATCGATGGTGCTTGTACAACCACAACAAAATTCTGTATACCACTTTTTACCATTGATATCGATGGTGCAGAGTCTCCATAGTATTTATCGAGCTTAGCCTTTGTTTCAGCAATGGTTTTTTTTCCCGCAAAAATAATGCTTGATGAGCACACAAAATTCACTTTTTCTCCATTTTCTACACAATTCACGAAGTTGTTTGTCTGTAAAGACTGTCAAACACAAACTAAAAGACCAGCGTGTTCAAACTTTAACAGAAGTCAGCTGATAGATGCTTGTTGACAGGAGCAGTGTTGACAACCAAATTATATGGACGGAAATACAAAAAGTCACGGACTTATTGACCAACCCTCGTATATATATATATATATATATATATATATTATATGAGTTAAGGATTTAATGCAAATGTTGATTGTGGCATTTTTTCCTTTATAGGTATAGAATGCCAACACGCAATTTAATAATGTATTTCTCCAAAAAATATGGCTGGGAATTTAAACTTATTTTTTGATGGTTTATATATAAAGGCGTCAAAATTAAACTCATCCAATCTTCATGCCTTCCTGACCTTTCGCGGTCTGTGTTTATATCAAGTTTAGCATTTGTAATAGGACAGTAATAATATTCATAGAAACTGTACCCGGCTATACCTACATGTCCAGTAAGTATTATCACTAAGATAAGTTGAATAAATAAAGCATCTTGTTACTAATAGACAGTGCATTAGTTTTTGGCATAATAGATATATATCTATGACTCATTTCAAGCTTTAAAATTGAGAGTCAATTAGATTTTAAATAAGAAAAGTAAGCCTTTTTAAATTTAATATTATGATTGAAGCCACCACTATCATCTTATCGAGGATTTGTTTAATTTAAGACCAAACAGTATCACGAGGAAAGTTTGCCATATAATATTTTATTGATATGATAAATGAATATACGATTGACGGTTATTTAATTACTTCTTAATATTGCAGGGTATATAATAACCCCCAATTTTGTCATGACAAACTTGGATATTTAACTCCCTTATCTTTATAAATATCCAACTTGAACTTTGTATCCAAACTTATATGCTTGGAGTAATTAACTTTTATAGTTATATTAATATTTGCTTAGTGATATCTCGATGTATTTATAGAACCACTTCGATATGATATTTGATTCTGCTTCTTTATTACCGCAAAGCTTTCTTTAATGTCATATTTTTATGTGTATATTAAAATCTATGAAGAAGATGGTGGCGAGCTGATTTTGATTGCAATCAAATCAATCTCTCACTTGGAGTTTATCTTTTATATTTGCCAAACATTTTGCAATTTCAGTTGGTAAGAATTGAATTTTATGACACATCTCTAAGGATAACAAACCTTTGACGTCATTGGTTAAAATGGAGCAAATAAAAAGGCAGTTAACATTATGCAATGAAGATTCCATTCACGTTGTTGAGATGCCAACATCAATTCAGAGAGAAGAAATGCATTCATAAAAAACACAAATTGTATCTTGTCATCGGCCTAGGCCCAGGTTATTTGAAAAATCCCTTTGAATACTCCTTCTCTATCACCAATTAATTAGCAATTCTTCATACTCATGAATGTATACATTAAATAGATTATTAGAGTATTAAATAGCCAACTGAGAAAATATATTGAATGGCCTACGACTGGTCCAATGGTCTATAAGGTATATATTTTGATATATGGATGTCGACGACAAATATCATAATGTAAGCTAAATATGATTTAGTTGAAAATCTCCTCTCGAAAAATAAGCATCATATTCAGTATATTTTTATTGCCATTAAAACTTGGGAATTCAGTGATTTAATGTTGTGTTTCATTAAGCTCTACAAATCATAAAAAGAGATTATTGTTCCTTTCTCTACTCTCTGGACTATGTTATATATATATATAATATATATTATATAATATTATATCTATAGTATATATATATCATATATAATATATATATATATTTAATAACCCTTCATAAACCAAAGATATGAGAACGATGACAAACTTTTTCATCCAATTACAAGCAATTATGTGGACAAATGAATGAATCTGCAAAAGAGAGAGTCCTAATGAAGACTTTGAAACTCGTGAGAGGAAGCAGGTCAACATATCAGTATGTATTATAAAACAATGGATGAGACAATAACTTGGAAAAGGCACACTGAGAATGATAATCAAAATTGAAGTGATGCATGAGAAAATACTGCCTCAAAATAAGTTTTTGACCTAATATATATATATATCTATATATATTTTTTGGTTGAAGAATGGAATTTTTTGGACCAGCTATGATTTAATTTACTTTTTATAGATATATACAAATATATTATAGATGGGAAAGTTGTGATGGAAATAAATGAATGATTATTTTGTTCGTACGTCTTAAATAAACAAAAGGAAATATATAGCCCAAGGACTATGTACATAGAGATATAAAGATATAGAGAACTGATTCTCTTCAATAGCAGAGAAACAACGTTCAGCTGTATTCTGTGTGTCCACTATAAACAAAGTAATTGATACTACGTCATCGTAAGCTGATCATAGAGATATAAACATAACACAATGACGTATTTCTCTTCCCTCCAATAGCAGAGAAACATCGTCGTTCAGCTAACTTCTTGACACAATGACGTATTTCTCTGAAGAATCCATAAGCTCTCTATATCTTTATATCTCTATGACTATATATCATCAGGTATGTTTATTTTGGGTTTTCGAGTGTAGAGAAACGTCAGTAATCTTATTATTATTATTTATGACGTCATAAAAAGTATATTTGCAATAGACTTTTGATGACGTAATCGGGAAGAAACAAATTTCAAAATGATATTTCCCCGCTTGTGACGTCATTAAAAATTACCGGCAAACGAAAAGTCATTTCACAGCAGTATGGACGTATCTTATTTTCTATATACCTTGACATGCTTAGATTTTATGGACTGGTCTCCATGCTACCTTACTTTTTTATATACAAAAAGATGAAATTCTATCAAATCAATCGGACAAAAAAGGGAGCTCTACTTCGACAATGCTAAGGACTCAGGTTCGACTCACAGGAGGCAAAGTCAATATTGATTTATCTCATTGAAAAGTGCATAGTTCTATGGACTAGCCATAGGTATGTATGAATTATTATTCATATCCAAAAGAATACAATTCTATTAAACCAAATAGGACAAAAATAAATATTATTATGCAATAATAAATAGTTATAGAGCGAAAGCAACTTTTTATATAGATATTTCTTAATTAAATCCCAAATGTCATATGATAAAGAAATTCAAAGAATCTTTCAATTCCACTAAAATACGAAGTTTACAGTACAAAGGTCAAACTAAAAAGTGGCTCAAAAATCAAGATTAACAGCAGATAATTCTATGCTTCTTCGTTGAAGAGTATTTTAAAAAATTGCTTATGAGATTTATCAGGTCTATAATATGTTCCGCATTTGTGTTTGAAGATGATATGTAAATGTATTAAACAACAAAGGGAGCTTTAGCTGAGTGGAAACGCGTTTAAATCTCAATATTGAGGGTGCAGGTTCGTCTACCTACTTAAGGACTCATTTCAATTATTTAATTCATATTTATATTGGGATTTAAAGGTTTTAAAAAGATTTCCCCACCCCTTTTTCAATATGGCTTTCTTACCAAGCGTCCCACTTGGACTCAAAGTATCGATTTGCGATTCTCCCAGAGTCGTGTAGGTGATTGGGATATTCCTGATCGTTCCTCCCAGGTTGCGATGATCCAAGGCGCAGGACTTGAGGAATAGAACAGAGGAAGGGGCCAGAATCCTAGGTGACCCGCATGGCCTCTCCTCCATTTTCCTTTTGACTCGACTCAAAAGTGGGCTCTTGCTCAGCTTGGAGGAGAGTCGCTCCTTGAGGCGACGCGGGAGCCTAACGGACTGGGGATGTAGGAACTGGGGTCCTCGGCCTCCGCGGGAGCCTCAAAAGGAGGATTCACAGGTGGAGACGACGGGGATGCTGCTGAGCCAGTCTTGGAGCCAAAGTACCATATTCGTTTAAAGAGCGGTGGAACCCTGGAGGGAGGCTGTGCTGCGGCGGCGGCTGGAGAGGCCTCTCGAACAGCTTCGACGAAGCCCGAGGAGTCCAGGTCCTGAGGGAGGCTGGCAACGTTCAAGGGGCAAAACTGGTAGTAGAGGCCTTGGAAATGTTTGTCGCGGCCATCATGGTCTTTGAAATTAGGAAACACACGCTCCTACAGCCGCAATGAGGTCAAAATATGTCTGAATCTCCTTCGTTAAATCAATATCATTTTCCAGTCGCTTTGAGATCTATTAAGAACAAAATCGGTTGCGTTATATATATATATTATAGAATATAAAAAGTATGAATTTATTCTAAAATCATTGCTGATGTATAACTTTGCTGATAACAATAGATTAATAAGTAATAGATATTTAAAACTTATAGTTTCGAACACGTTGGCATGAATGCAAACGTGTTCAACTTTAATTGTTAAGAGTGCACATAGTTTGCCTCATTTTCTAAATCGAGCTTCGATGAAGTAATCGCTAAATACATGCTTGATATCAAATTATTGCAATTTAATATGTGACAGTAATGCACTAGAAGGACTCTGGGGATGATATCTACGAATTTAAAACAAATATTTATGTATACCTTTAAGAGATTTATAAAAAGAAATCGACATATTTATCATTCAAGTTCATTCTTCAAAATATGTCATAATTGTTTTTTAGCATTTCGTACACATTTTCTTACTTCTTTCGGGGGTTTAAAACGAATGGAAAAAGTTGATGAAAAATATGATGAAAAAGTTGAGCAATTAAAGAATATATATTTTAGGGACTATGACCGCATCAATGAGCTTATCAAATATGATATATTGCATAAGCTATGCACAGTTAAATATTATTGTCAATGAAGGAATAATAATCCAATTATAAATCTTCTTTAATGGCTTTTATCATGACTTTAGTTTACTTTGATTTCTTACTTCAGTATATATAGATTTTTGTTGGATGATAATTTCATCAAATATAATCAAATAGCCAAAAGATCTACAAGGGCAACTAGATTCGATTTTTACCACTCCTTAACTTGAAGAGGAAAGTAAAAGGTCTATGATATTCTGCCAGGTGACATGATGATAATATATCAGGGGAACGATCACAGAGAATATAAATTGCTAAAGATACATATGGAAGCCCTGAAATTTGGGGTGCTCTCTATTGTTGGGGAAAGAGAGGTACAGAAAGAGCGGAAAAGAGTAAGACTTCACATATCTAATGTATATTTCCTAGAAATAGAGATTGAAATAGTGTTAATTTACTCTTCCTATTTAAAGATAAGAATATGAAGCCTCTCTCTCGTGTACTTTCAATCGTTTTACTGTAATTTCATCGCGCGTAAATTCGTCACAGACCTTTTTATAGCCGTTTTTTTTTGTGTCAGCAATAGATTAAAACCCTATGCGACCCCCAACTTTGCCCGCGAGATTAGGTCTACAAAGTAGGAAAATAAATTGCACGTAAAACGCTTCACTACAAAAAAGCTACGTGACAAAAATACCCACGAGAAAAAGACGAACGAGGAAAATACTACACTACAAAAAGCTTCGTGACAAAAATAACGACGACAAAAAGAAGAACGACAAAATTGACTGACTATAAAAGAGCAAATGACGACACGACAAAAAAACGACTATAAAAGGTCTGCGACAAATTTACGCGCGATGAAATTACTGGACACCCTTTCAATCGCTGTCTTTCCCCAACAGCGGAGAGCACACCTCGAATGTCAATGCTTTCATATAATGCTTCAGCCCTCTATATTCTTTAAAGGAGCAATACTTGTCATGCCCCGTGCATTAATAATTAACTGTGAATCTCGCAATATCCAATATATTACTTGCATCCTTAATTGCATCCCCATCCGATTATGTACATATAGGTATACTCGTATATTAGTATAAAATCTATATAATAATTCACCAATCTCTGTCCGTCCGCCTGTATGTCCGCACGCTATCTCCTCCCACATTTATGGTCAAATTTACACTTTGAAGGTACTTATGGAATCCTTGGGTCAAGGCGGACCTAATAAAACTTTTTGCAAAGTGATGGGACCAGAAATGAACCAGAAAAAATCCCCTTTTCTGATTTTACTACCTACTTTTCAAGGTAAAGAGAGGAAAAAGGAAAGGAAAAAAGCATTTCAAGTGACTTAAAACATATTCTTTGTACAAAGTCAAACTTTTTATCAGGAATGTTTGTACAAAACAGAAAATTATTGTAACTCATTTGACATTTAGAAAACCTATTTTATCTCCACAAAGTCCGTGATACAAATTTTAAGAAACTTATGTAATATGAACATATGGCGCCGTAGGCGCCTAAATATGCGAGTATACATAATTATTGGATATCGCTTGCAAAGAGTGCAGTTGCTAAGAAATACCAATTTGAGCCTCTCTATATAAAACATGTTTAAATAGTATTTAACATATTAAAGTCAAACACTTTTAACTTCTCTCATTGTCGATTCAAAGCACCAGACAATTTGCAGCGAGCCACGTAATCGAATATAATATAAATAAGGATTTAGGCAATAAATGGATTCTATTGTTCAAGGGAAATAGTAAAATATTAAGAATGATTATTATTTTCCTACATTTTTTACTTATATTCGTTTAAGGCTTCTTGTAGTCCATAATAGTTATACAGTTACAATAACGGAGTATATTTTATCCTTAATTTATATTTAGGTTTTATTCATGAAAGAATTATATATATTGATGGAGCTTCTTCTCGTTTATAGACATTGAATAATTGTTACATATAATCGACATGGTGCAATTACATCTTTTTTTTTTTTTGCTATATCTCTCATTATAGATGCAAATATTATGTAGCCCAATATAAGGACTATGGAATACAAGGGATGTTTATTTCATTTTTACCTGCCAAGGATATATTGTTTTCACTGGCGTTTGTTGGTTTTGTTGGTTTGTTAGTTGTTGTTTGTTGGGTTGTTCAGCATAACTCAAAAGTACTGAACGGATTTGGATGAAATTTTGTGGAGTTGAATGCGACAAGGAAGAAGTGATTAAATTTTGGCATCTTGAGTGCAGAATTAAGCGCCAAATGACTAAATCACTAAATTTGCCAATTTACCTACTCTGGCCAATAATTGTCGTTTTGCTGTTTATTGGGTGCCGGGAGCGTCTTCCTCTCGGAATTTTCCGTTAGGGTAACCCTCCTCCGTCTCTCTAGCTCCCCATCGTGAAAAATCCGCCTCTAAGGCTCATGACGGCGGAGGTTTGCACTCTCTGTATTGTATATTGCCTCTAGTTTTAAATGACATCATAATATTTTGACTTCGTCCAAAATATATTTTTATGTATTTCTTTCCGCTTGTTTAAGGTAAAAGTCAGCAACTCTCTGGCAAGTGGACATACTTGGACTTCAATAGTTTTCAATCCTCCCTAGTTGACAAGGGTAAATAGACATAAGGACTATTTACTTTGTTAATTCAAAAATATTATGTGTTAAAAAGATGTGGCAACCTTGACATCAAAGATACCAAGTTTTTAGATTGACAAAGCTTCCAGTAAAAGAGAGCAAAAGTCTATTAATGACAGTGGAAACTATATATTTTATAAAGTGGATTTTTTAACTGTTTATAAATTGTGTTAAAAAATAATAATGCTTACTTTTGTTGGTTATTCAACACAATTTTTTTTTTTGTCAGCTCCTAGATTAATCCATCTCACCGACTTAATCCGTCATCAGCCGGTAGTGAACCTATCTAGAGCTTTCCTTTATTATTACAAATTAGATTATCAATTTTCAGACATTTAAATGCTGTAAAATAAAATCTTTGAAGGCTAAGCGTCAACACAATTTATATATATATATTATATATTATACGTTATATTATGAAAAAGATCTTGCTAATGAGAAAATATAGTAATATAAATTTATCCAGAACTAGTGAAGAACAGCAATGATCAATAATTATAGCCGAAAATTGTTTACATGTTGCTGTAAACCGAAGGCTGATTTACGTATTTACTTTATTTTAAAAAGGAGAGTCATTTTTAAAAGTTAAAAAAGAGAAATTGTGATGAAACATTATGTTTGGTGAAGACAAATTAATTATTTTGAAACAACAATAAATTAATGATGCTAAGCCTATTGTAAGAAGCACTTAAGAATTCAAAATGAACTACCAACTAGAGGCATATATACACTCAAGAGTGCAAACCTCCGCCGTCATGAGCCTTCCGAGGCGGATTTTTCACGACTGGGAGGCGTCGAAGACGGGTTCCCCTAGACGAAATTCCGAGAAAGACGTTCCCGGCACCCAATTTCACAGCAAAACTACATCTATTGGCAGAGTAGGCTAACTTGGCAAATTTAGTAGTATTTAGCTCATTTGGGCCTTAATTCTGCACTCAGAGATGCCAAAATTTAATCACTTTCTTCCTTTGTCGCACTTCCACAACTCCACAAAATTTCATCCAAATCCGTTCAGTACTTTTTGAGTTATCCTGCTGACAAACCAACAAACTAACAAACCAACAAACGCCAGTGAAAACAATACCTCCTTTCGGCGGAGGTAATAATTATAAAATGGGTTTTTAGAGTTATATAAGTATATCATATCTTATATATAACTAGAGGCATATTACACTCAGAGAGTGCAAACCTCAGCCGTCATGAGCCTTCCGAGCGGATTTTTCACGACTGGGAGGCGTATAGAGACGGGGGAGGTTTCCCCTAGACGGAATTCCGAGAGGAAGACGCTCCCGGCCCCCATTCACAGCAAACGACATCTATTGCAAGTAGGCTAACTTGGCAAATTTATAGTATTTAGCTCATTTGGCGCCTTAATTCTGCACTAGAGATCCAAAATTTAACACTTCTTCCTTTTCGCACTTCCAACAACTCAAAAATTTCATCCAAATCCGTTCAGTACTTTTTGAGTTTATCCTGGACGACCAACAACCACAAACCAACAAACTTAAAAAACCACAAACAACAAACTAACAACCAACAAACCCCGTGAAAACAATCCTCCTTCGCGGAGGTAAAACATCGTTTATGAGCCATATTTAGTTTTATTTACAATCAATGTTGATTTAGCATTTTGGACTTCAGTACAAACCGCGAATTAACCCCTTTTTTAAGGACCAAAGCTTCTGTCAAGTGTGGTAGCAGTTGTTTGATTAATTATATTTCAATATCTTCCATCGACGACTTTTTGTATTATTGAGAATTTTAAGATAATCCGGTCATGAACGACCTGATCTTTTTTTTCATCAACCAGAGTCTCTCACCCTCATTTGAATCGCCCGAACCACACGTAACTTGCAGGATAGACAATCATCACCATATGCAACATTTTTGTGCCTCGTCAAAAATCTTCTGACCGATGAACAAAGCACACTGACATATGAACACAATAACTCTTGTTATATGCATCCAAATGTCATGAAATTTTTACAAGTTGTGATTGAGGAACTAAGCCATCTACGTGTAAAATATTTCAAATTAATGAAACTAGGTTATTATTTTACAAATAAATATTCGGTTTCTTTTAAAATGGAGTAAACGTTGGATAATAAGTTTCCTACTTTAATTGCATAGATGGAGATCACGTTAAAAATGAATGAAAAATCGTAACTGCATTCAAAGAATATTTAATAATGACATCAGCAGTGTGGTGAAAGATCTTTTTGCTAATTACCTCCGCCGAAGGAGGTATTGTTTTCACTGGCGTTTGTTGGTTTGTTTGTTTGTTTTGTCAGCAGGATAACTCAAAAAGTACTGAACGGATTCGAATGAAACTTTGTGGAGTTGTTGGAAATGCAAAAGGACAAGTGATTAAATTTTGGCATCTCTAAGTGTTTTTTATATTCAAAATGAGCAAAATACTACTACTAATAATAATGAAATGGGTCTCTATTCAGGAGTAGGAAAGAACAAACGCTAAAAAAATATTCATTGACGTATTATTGTTCATTTATCAGCTCAGACTATGTTAACCCAGTGACGTAGCTTACACTCGCGGAGATACACTCTCTGAGTGTATACATGCCTCTAGTTGAAACGTTAATTTAAATACTATCGTCCTTTCAATTTCGACTATTTTAAATGGTAGAAAAATTACTTCTTAGGGGATTCATGTCATTGAATCATAGGATTTGCTAAAACATATGAAATTATCTAACGAGTATTCGATTTTAATCTATTTTATGGAAGGGCGGATATTATATGTTTGTTTTATGTATGTAACTTTCGTAATACAAATATAATAAATAAACATTCATAACACATATTTAAAGTTTGTGTTTTAATTGCATAAGTGTACAGCCAAATATTTTGAATTCATTGCTGATAATTGTTGGTGATATTAATAGAGCTTTTTCACTGTTATTGAAATATTACAAATAGTTGTTATGGCTTGTATTGGTAGCAGCGTCATCTAGCGGATCCTATTAAAGCTCCTTGTTTATCACACGCCCCATTATGAATTAACAAGATCTCTTACAATCAGGGACGCTGTTAGATAAAAATAAAAAAGTATTCGCAAAACGTCAAGAATACACACATTGATCTTAAAGAGAAACGACCCCATAACCCATATCAACTCTCACAATCAATACATACAGAAAAAGGTAGAGATTAAAGAAGAAACATCAGTTTTTTCAACGAATTACTTATTTACGACGGCAGTTATATTGAGATACCGGTGTCAGAAAAAAATTAGTAAAGGAAAAATGGTCCAACAAATAGATCCTATCAGAAACTGTGAAGAATATTAATTTATATAAGGGGATATTGTGAGCATTCATCATACATATCATACATATATTTGATCTCTTAAAATAATAGATTAGGAACATTTTTAAGATACTTTACATGCAATTAATTAGTTTTGAAATTTACTTGTATAAGGTTCTTAATTAATTAAAACACTGCAATAATGTCAAAATACTGTGTTGACACATTTTCTGATATTTTTCTACTTTGTATTTTGACAATTCTTTCACCTACCATTTCTTACAATATCTAAGATCCCACAACTGTAAATAACTACTTCTATCAGATATATGGTGGCATAGTTTAATAAAAACCGTCTAAATGAAATAACGTTTTTACTCACTTTAGAGATTAATGTGCACAATATTGACGCATGGGGTCATCACTGGACTTCATGAGCAGTTAGGAATATTTATAAACTGAGCAAGTCAAGTGCCTGAGCCGAGTCTCATATCTAACTAAATGATTGTTATATAAATGGAATAAAAGAAGGATATGATGTTTTGAGAGGAGAGGCAGGGGGAGAAAATACAATGTTGTAGTGAATGAAGGATTGTACCAGAGTAATATATATATATATTATATATAAAGGAGCGACGTACTTTCTAGGGTGCTCTGAAAGGCGTTCTCCATCTGGCGCGTGAGAGGGTTTATCTTCCCTAGGACGTATATTCCTTTCCTAAATAAATGGTAGATAAATATAGTAACTAAGTAATATCTATATATGGCTGGCTGTATATACGATTGTAAGCGTATTTATATTTGTAGTACCTCTTTGCTCTTAGATGGAGTTTTGCTCTCTCAAATAGTCGTAGGCTCATTCCCTATCTTCATATTCGTAATTGTTTAATTGTTAGCATGTCCTTAGAACCATAGGCGTAGGGAGATGTTTGGTTTGGGGGGGCAGCATTCAATTTGCCCGAATTTTAACAAGAAATGTTAAATCCGTGAATAAATAATCGAATGAAGAAACTATGTAGATTAATATTTTCTTATAGTAATGTAATACTATTCATTACATTATATTTATTTTGTTTTACTTTGAAATCCGGTTGCTTTCATAATTCAATATTTTTCTTCAACTGAAATGCCCGAATACCTCAACCAATTGGCCCGAATTTGAAAACTCACCCGAATTTTGAGGGGGCAGTTGCCCCCCTTGCCCCCCAGTCTCCTACGCCTATGCTTAGAACTCATTGCACATAGGATTGCACATTATTTCTTCTTAACATGGGTAGTTACTTATCATAAAAGATTTCTCTGGGTTTTTTACATTACGAGAAAAATCATATGAGATGTATTTTAAAAATATATGGTTTACATTATTATTAGCATCCCAATTTTCTTCTTATAGGTTTCTTCTACTATAACTAGTGTTGTGTCGGTCCTTATCAAGGACCGAGGACTGCAGTCCCGTCCCGTTGGGTCCAGTCCTTTTTGTCGGTCCTTAAAAAGGAAAAATGTTTCTTTATGATGCCATAACCTACGTCATGCTGTCAAAATCTCTTAAGGCTATGAAAAGGAAAAATCTTTTATATGAGGAAAGTAACATCTTCAATGAGCAGATGACAAATATTTTTTTTACTTATGTTATTAATAGGTAGGAAATATTGATTATAATTTTAAAAGAATCGTCGATGCTTGATGTCAATACCTAAAAGTTAGTCTATAGCGGTTTCAACGGAAGGGTTGTGAATGAATTATTTTTACAGAAAACTTTATAGATGAGTATACTGAAAAGCCTATATTACGAGGGGAAAATAATGATTTCAAAGTGTCTAATATAAATATTATTAAACTCCTTTGTTGGTATTGAATTAACGCCAAGTTATAATAGAGTATATACATATAATAATAGCAGTTAGAACGCATTAAATAAATACCCTTTCAACACTATGGAAAATAAATGGACTAACGAAGACAATCTTAAGGACCGACGGTCCTAAGGACCAATACCAAGGAGTGACGGTCCTAAGGACCAATACCAAGGAGTGACGGTCCTAAGGACCGATCCCAAGACTGGACTGGACCGTATAAATTGGGACCGACACAACACTAACTATAACTATTAATTGTGCTTAGAAGCAATAATTTTTTCTATAAAGAACTGCATTCAAAGTAAGGATTTTCTGTACGATATAAATTTGAATATTTATGCTTTGAAGATTGGATAAAAACAGGACTTATTTCAATATTGACAGTGGGTTATATGGGATGAATAAGCCATATATCAAGCTCTTCCTAATGATCCTGAAGTCTACTTTCATTGTCATCTTCCTCAGGGATTCCTTGGTGTTCTCATCTTTATCCTTCACAATCAAGAACGTAAGCCCGACACTCATCTCCCTAATACACTTTTGCTTTGGGACATCTTACAGTTGTTATTCAATTTCTAAACTCTGTAAAAGATGACCAGTGATACCTTGACAATAGTAAACATCATTCAGATCTATTTGTGTGCGAATGGAATGCCAACCCCCTTGGTATGGCAAATAATGTACTAACTAATTATCATATATATATATATATATATATATATATATATATATATATTATATATATATATATTATCAGAGCTAGGATTCGTAGAAAAATCTACAGCCGTTCGATATTCGGTATATACCTTCGACCGATGGATATCGGTATTCGGTAGATTTATTATATATCTACAGTATCGATCGATATTCGGTACTGAAGATAAGATAGAGAGATATTTTTTATGTATCCGCTCTGTGACTTCTATCGGACAATTTATAACAAAGGACAAATAAGTACATAAAGTGTTATAATTTGTTAGAAATTATTTGAAATTTAAAACATACTAATCTTATATAAATTATATATGTACTTGGATTTTGTAGGAAATGGAAGGCTAAGATTTTTTTCATTTAATATGTATCTTTTTGTCCGATATTAAATGCACTTTCAGGTACTCTAGTATTCAATGCATAACATAAGCTTATATTAGTTATAGTAGACTATATTTAGACCATATTTCAATGTTTACCTCAGTCACCTGTCGTGGTAGCCATTTTAATTACATTACTGGCGTCTCACATTGGGTGTAATGTTTTTCCTTAATTAATTTTTCGGTTATTATATATTTGACGGTGCTCAAGGCGGAGATTTGATGAACAATGCTATCATTTTACCTTTTAAGGAAATATCCCAGCGTCAGTAGTTATCATAACACATAATGGATACAAGAATTTTGGCCAATTCCTTTTGGGAAAAAGGAAGAATTTTATGTTAAGCATGACCTACTTTACTTTAACGCTTTATTTATATATAGTTCTACTCGTGTAATCTGAGTATATCTCTCATCCTTGGGTTCCTGGGATCATAGGCGGATTGGCGACGAGTCTGGATATCAATCCACATAATATCTTATTCTTCTCAGGTGTGTACTTTGCCTCAAGTCACAGAGTTAGCTTAATCATATCAACTCACATGAGCTTGAGTTCCATTTGGAACATTATCCTTAAATTTTAGCATCTCATATGAGACTGTCAGCCTAATTGATGGATGAATTAGTAGAAACGTAGCGTTTCTACTAATTCATCCAGCAAGGAAATAAAAAAAGACTTCATGGGTGAAATACCTTGAAGTTCGACTAGTTGGAATTTATTTGAAGAAAAAATACTCTATTGTTCCTTTTAAGTATGAAATGTTTTATTTAGCTATTTTATTTTAGTTAAGTATGAGAATGCATCATGATGTGTAAGTATATTCTTTCATTTTAAAATAAATTTGGAGAATTACATAATATCTTTAATCATCCAAAATACGTAGAGCAAAGAAGACAAACTTTTTTCTTGAATACATTTATTTTACTTTCTTTATTGTTGTTGTTGCTTGGAGAGGAACTTTTCATTCTTTTCATTTTTTGTAATTAAATAGAGGACATAGAGCAACATAAAGGTTTATCATTATTTGATTGAATTCCTGCCTTTAAAATGTTTGAATTTATTATATGCAGACCAGTTTAAATTAAGTTTCTATGTCACTACTCTCTTTTGACTGATGTCGGCTATCTTTGTAGATTTGAAGGGACATTTATTTAAAATATGCAATAGTTTTTATTGTCCAAGCTTAAGGTACATTACATACATTAGTCAGTATTTTAAACCCTGACAAATCAGTTCTGTCTTGGGAAAAGGAAATGATAAATGGTTTGTGGGGGGATCCATTCTTACAACCCTTCTCCTTTGCGATCAAAGGCTTCGTATTCAAGTTTTTTAATTACATGGCTCTTGCAAGATGAATGAATCCCTCTTTAAGGAATGCCATTTGATTTTGTTTCTCTTGTTGTCGCGAAGGAAGACATGGGTGAAGTCCTAAGGCTCTTCAAGAACGGATTAAATATATAGTAACTAATCAATAAAAAAACAAATATTGATAACTTTTTTTTAATAGCTTGGCAGTGTGAGACACTTTTTCTAGAAAAGGTTAATTGTTTATATATTAGGAGTGGTTTAGGGTAAGTTCGACCCGAGGAACTCGAATCTGAAGTCGGATTTCCGGTCCGAGGTCGCATTTCCGGTTTGCTGAAAACACCATCAAACGCATTTAAATAGCTTTTTTGAAGGGTTTTAAAGTCTTCTAGACATTTTTAACCACGCTTATCGTGATCAGCGACCCCGAAAACCCCTAAATAGACCCCCCATGAAGATTTTTGAAAAAAAAAATTTGCCTCGGGGACCCAGGAACCATAATCGCCGTTTTGGCCGCTAGTATATAAGGGGTGAGCTTGCCCCAAGGAGTTTGCCCACGGACTCTTGTCTGTTGTCTCTGGTGAGACGCTGCTTCGAGGAATCGACGAGCCACAGTGCGTACCTTCGGGTATGAGCCAAAAGTAAAACTGTACCAGCCTTCGGGCAGCCTTGCGCGGTGCAGCCGGATCGAATTTCACAAGCTAGTGTAAGACGAGCAACCTATATACTGTACAAGCTGAAGAACCGCGCTACGCGCGGTCTCCAGCTTGATAAGGGGGCTGCGCCCCCTTATGATCCCCCGCCTCGGGCCTTCGGCCTGACATTGAGTAAAGTTACATTTTGACTCTTATGCTATATATATATAGCATATGTACTTATGAAATAATGCTAACTAATAAAACTTTTTTGTTTTTCGTCCAATTTTAAAAATTTCTTCACATTTGCATTATTCTCCCCAATTGGGAACATTTATATTAACAAATTTACAAATTAAAAAAATGCCAAAAATCATGGGGTACCCCCTTAAGTTTTTTGAAAAATCAGATTTTTGGGTTTTCTGAAAAAATATGAAACACTTGAGAATGATTTATTTTAAAGTTTGTTGTCAGGCTCTTTAAGCTCCTTCTTATGAACTCAAGTTGAAATCTGTGAGTTACCCAGGAGTGGAGAAAAAAAACTTTTCCATTTCCCAGTTTTTATGCCAAAACTCAAAAAGTTAATAACTAAAATAATTTTTTTATCCGACACGAACTTATTAGAAATGTCACACTCTATAGATACTATTTTATAACTTGATGCGATCATTTCAACAGACAACCCACAGAAGGCCCCCCAAAATTTAGGATTTCAAAAATATTCCGCTTCGTCCATGAAATAGGACCTAATATTCAATCCCGGATTTGAGGGTCTTAACGACCTCAGATTCGGATACTGAATACATCAAAGTTGCTCCCTTTTGGAAGCTGAATATGATTGTGCAAAAATAAATTGCGAAAAACTGCAACTTTAAAAAAATCCGGATCCCGGCCCAAATATGTCCCGGAGGCCGGACATTGACTTAACCAGCCTAGGCTTATTTTTAAACCATAAAGACATCGAATTAAACCTTTTTTTGAAAATCTAGAATTAATCGTCAATTAGACACTTTTTTTTCGGTAAATCTGAAAATTTTCTATTTGCTGAATCACGCTGAGTCTTGAAACTTCGCATACTTATGTGAAATTGTACTGCGCGTCTTTTAAACATACTTTCAGCGTTCAGCGAGCATCAGCTCGTGTACTTCCGGTTTCGATTTCCGGTTAAAAGTCACTTTTTGAACTTTTTTTTTCCATTTTTGAAATCAGCGGGAAAAACTATCTTATAAACCACCCCAATAATGGAAATATCTTACTTCGTCTAGAAAATAAAATTCTCACACTGCCAAGCCTATATAAGATAGTTTTAGGAACCCCGTCCGGTAGTGTGTCGTTTGGAAAGAATTGCAACAAATTCCTGCGCTTTAAGGCCTGTAATATAATTATATTGCACTTCTTACCTTTTCTTGTAATCAATAGTTTGGGTTACTCGTTTTGTAGACAACCGCTTATCATGTATATATTATTCTGTTGATGAATTTTTTATTGGTAATAATGTAGTATTGCACCCAATAATAATAAAGTTATAGAAATTATATTCCTTAAAAAACGCGATCACAGAATAACGAAAAGAACAAATATATTAAAGTCGCGGCCCGGCTCCCGGCGAAAAAAAGTGTCCCGGTAGTTTCTTGATTTATATATATACTTTATTATGAGGACTTTTAACACTATAGACTACTAATAAAACATGGCACCATCTAAATAGCTGAGGAATAAATTTAATTCAACGTAGTTGAAAGCTTTCAATTATCTAGTTTGTTGGAATGTTGAATGATGCTCAACACTTTTCCTTCCTTCACAAATATCAATCAAGTCTACAAGTCTAAGCTTCAAAGCCACAAGAACTCAAAAGCTTTACTACTGCTTATCATTCAAAAGCTAATAGAAATAATTTACATATGTATGTACGAATCTTTCAATTGCAGGTAACTTCTAAGGACATGATGTAAAGGATTTCAATCTCTCCCGCCTCTTTTCTCTCCTTGCATAATTTTCCCAGAAGAAGAAAACTAATTATGGGAACAAATATTTACCCACTAAATGGGCGGCTACATACATAAGTTATATAAAAAAAGTATTTTTTTCCCTTCAACAAAGGAACAACCTTTGTACTTCCATTCACGTGAAAAATGTAATTTCATTCCTTCTTCTCTATGCTTTTTTGCTTAGGATAATTGTACTTGTAGATCTCGTGATTTATAATAGATACTATGGATCATCACTAAGAGTTTATTCAAGAACGTGATTGGTTGGAAGAAAAGGAGTGGTAATTAATTATTATTATTATGTTTCTCAAATTTGGTTTTTATGTATTCATATTTGTGTAAAAAAAATAAAAACTAATATGTATTTTCATGTATATTAGTTTATATTCACATTGAATGCATGAAATATCTTATGTATATGTATTTTTGAATATTGAAAGGATGAGATCCTTGTTTTGTTACAGAGTTATTGGTGAAAGTATTGACGCTACTTTCAGTTGTCTGCTGCCTTAGTTACTTAGAAGTTTATTGCTGTAATGTAATAGATTCACAAAAAATGCATAAACGAATTAAAGTAAAGAACAGTATCAATCAATGGGGATGACTGTGAATAAACAATGTTGTGCAGTTCTTTATTTAAAATAATGCAAGGATATCAATTATATAACTAATCATTTTGGTTAATTTTTGTCACATTTTTTCAAAAATGCTGAAGAAAGAATCCATTTTATATTTTTTCATTACCTTTGATAAGATTTTTCTATTAGTTCTAAATATTCAGTAATAGGATGGTCTGCATCCTTTTCAATAACTTTTTTCTTCTTCCTCCTTTCATCTCCTTGAAAATTATATTATTTTCTGCTTCCTTGTATTTTCCCCCGCAACAAGGTCTTTATTTAGTAACTTAAAAATGAAACTACACAATATGATAGAAAACTTTATGTTTTACAACAACATTAATCATTAAAGATTAAAATTAATTTTTCCTATATTATGTAATTTCCCTAGGATTAATTGCATAATAGTCCTTGCAGAATTTTATTTTTCTTTATTATTATGGGGTTCCTTGTCCTCATTATCCGTGTTCTTTTTCTTCAACAATATGTAGGAGCATCCCGGGGATCCTGGGAGCGCACTTTTGATGCAATTCGAAGAGTACAATCCACTGATTGGAGGTTGTTATTTGCTAGTGCCTTAGTTTGTATAAAAATAAAATTAACTAGAGGCATATATACACTCAGAGAGTGCAAACCTCCGCCGTCACGGGGTCCTTATGAGCCTTCCGAGGCGGATTTTTCACGACTGAGGCGGCGTAGAGGGACGGGGGAGGGTTCCCCTCGACGGAAATTCCGAGAGGAAGACGCTCCTGGCACCCGATTTCACAGCACAGCGATAGCTATTGGCAGAGTAGGCTACTTGAAATATTTATTAGTGTTTAGCTCATTTTGCATCTTAAAAAAGCCCTCAGAGATGCCAAAATTTAATCACTTGTTCCTTTTGGCATTTCTAACAACTCCACAAAGTTCATCCGAATCCGTTCCGTACTTTATGAGTTATTCTGCTGACAAACAAACAACCAACCAACAAACCAACACCAGTGAAAACTAGAGGCATATATACACTCAGAGAGTGTATACCTCCGCCGATCCCCACAACATTCCTATTCAAACATTCTCCCTTTCACACGCCCGATTTTCTATCTCTAATCATTGTTTCCCCTCTGTTAGCTCATTTTGCATATTAAAAAAGCACTCAGAGATGGGAAGACGGAAAAAGTTTAAGCTACGTCACTGGGTTAACATAGTCCTGAGCTGATATATGAACAATAATACGTCAATGAATATTTTTTTAGCGTTTGTTCTTTCCTACTCCCTGAATAGAGACCCATTTCATTTAGTATTTTGCTCTTTTGCGTATTAAAAAAGCACTCAGAGATGCCAAGAAGTTTAAGCTACGTCACTGGGTTAACATAGTCCTGAGCTGATATATGAACAAAATACGTCAATGTTTTTCGTTCCTACTCCCTGAATAGAGACCCCATTTCATTTTTGTAGTTTTTGCTCATTTTGCATATAAAAAAAGCACTTAGAGATGCCAAAATTTAATCACTTGTTCCTTTTGGCACAACAAACCAACTTCGTACTTTTTGAGTTATCCTGCTGACAAACAAACCAACAAACGCCAGTGAACATACCTCCTTCGGCGGAGGTAAAAATACGTATGGATCCCATGTAATATAGCTTTCCCTGATTAGGTATACAATTTCCAAGGAACAAAATTTGCATAGTTATTTACAATAAACTTCAGCCTTTATTTATATGTTTTCATAGCTAGGACCATAAACGACATAGGAATGCAGTGCCGTGAATATTTAACCAAGAAAATTACCTTTCTTGAAAAGTATTTGAACCACATATTTCCCATAGCAATGGAAGTTATTTCACGCAAGTTATGTAAATCGAAATAGACCCTCACTTTTTCTGCTTTTAACGACTCTCAAATTGTGATAAAAACACAATTTCCTCTTCTTGAAATGAAATGAGGACTTCTCAAAAAACACTTCCCAATCCTCTGTTCAATAAAAAACACTTTAAAACTGTTGATCTCCCCCTTACCCTCTTCCATTACCTCTCGATGATAACTCTGTTTACTTCTTATGAACACTTATCATTTGTGTAGTGGAGAGTATCTTCTAGAAAAATTGGGTTAGTTTTCGAGCATAGCATTTTTTTTTCATGGAGAGTCACATATTCTTCTAAAAGGTAATAATAATAATAAAAACTTTGTTTATAAAACGATATATATCATAAAGTATAAAAAAGCTGATTTGAATGTGATATTGGTAGGTTATTGAGGAAAGAACTCATTGGATGTATAGCAAAATGATCTTCTATAGAACTAATTAATATGAGGAATATTATATAAAGGGAATCAACATTTTCTTTTGGACCAAAATAGTAGTTAGGTGTGAGCTTTTGTGGTATAAATTCCCTATTCTTCTTAATCCAAATTCGAATAAGGGACTACTTTTAATGGAACATAATAAGAAGTGCATAACTCAAATTTATTGTATTCCATTTTCTTTGTGGTTTCACTCAGTGAAACAGCCATTTTAGGTATATATATATATAACACATGGGCTGAAAAGTCCCGGGCCTAACAAAGAAAACACGTTGTTTGTCCAAAATTAGCTTTATCATCAACGTAATCTCCATCAAAAGCAACGCAATCATTCCAGCGCCGCTCTTACATTTCAATTCCACTTTTGTAGAACGATCTATCGTTTGCCCCTAAAAGGCCTCAGTTTCAGCGACAACCCCTTCATTGTTCGAATTTCTTACCGGCGAGCATTTTTTCATGTCTGCGAACATAGTAGTCTTGGAGCAAATCTGGCGAATACGGTGGATGTGGGAACAACTCGAAGTTCAATTCAGTTAGTTTTGCTATTGTTTTGATTGCTTGCGCGTTGTCTTGATGAAAGAAAAAAATATTTTTCCACATGCGGTCGTTTCTTTGCAATTTCGGCCTTCAAACGCTTCAATAACGCTATACAATATTCACTGTTGATGGCATTTCCTTTCTCAAGATATTCGATGAGTATTACACCACAAACATCCCCAAAATATCGAGGCCATAACCTTTCCAGCCGATTGTTGTGCTTTCGGGCGCTTGGAACGAGGTTCACCAGTTGCTCTCCACTCAAATGACGATCATTTTGATTCCGGAGGGAAGTGATGGATCCATGTTTCATCCATTGTCACATATCGACGCAAAAATTGCTGTTTGTTACGTTGTAAACATGGCCAAACAGTGCTCAGAATCATCAACACGTTCCTGTTTTTGGTCAACAGTGAGCAAACGCGGCACCCACTTTGAACAGAGCTTTCTCATTGTCAAATCCTTATGCAATATAAAGCCAACACGTTTTTTGATATCTTTACGATGTCAACTAACTCACACAACTTCACTCTTCGATCATTCAAAACAATTTTGTGGATTTTTTTGATGTTTTCTGGTATTACCGCCACATTTGGACGTCCACTGCGTTTTGTGTCATTGGTGTCTCTACGACCACGTTTGAAGTCAGCAAACCAACGTTTTATTGTTGTTTCTGATGGAACAGAATCCCCATAACACTTTTCAAGCTATTGCTTTGCTTGAACGGTATTTTTCCCATCAAGAAGCAATGTAAAATTAAAACACGAAATTGTTTTTGATCCATTGTTTTGAAAATAACAACAGTAGCGTCATTCTTAGCACAATAACTCAAAAACTAATGAATAGAATATCATGAAATTTTAACAGCTGTCTTTTGAAGGTTTGTATTAACTGGAAAAAGGTAACTGCAATAAAATACCGCCATCTATGTGTTAGGCCTGGGACTTTTCAGCCCATGTGTTATATGTAATCCAAGAACTCTAGAAAAGATTCTCTTTTATTTTGAGTATTTAGATATTATAAAGGTGTGAATAAACACACCATACTTTTTTATAGAGCACTAAAAAGAGGGATATCATGGGAATTTAATGTAGGACATTCCTTTTTTTTCCCTATTCCCAAGCTAAAATAATTTTACTCAGTGAGGACGCCATTTAGTTTCATGATCAGTTCTCAAACATCTTTTCAAAGTGGAACCAAATTTTATTTCCGTTGAGTGCTAATAAAATTTTATAAAATATGATAATTAATTGTAAGATTTTTTTCTATATCCAAGACTAAATAATCAAGTGAGACAACCATCCTAGGTCCCTCTGCGTCACCCAGAGAACTCTTCAAGTTATTATTTAACCAGTTATTATTTAGGCCATGGAATAATACTTATGCTTGTTTGTAAATTGCATTTTCTCCCCACAGAGAAACAACTACAACACGGCAACTTGACTCCTTCGGAGATCTCACACGTGTGCAAAATAAAGAAACAAGAAGCTTCTTCTTTAAGAAACAAGAAAGGAGTATGTATAACTTAGCTAACAATGTCTCGAGAGGCTTATGCATTCAGTTAGTGAAATAAATGAAGAAATGCCATAATATATCATTGTCACCCCCCCCCCCCCTGATGAATACATTTTCGTAGGAGTTACTTACTCTTTGCAAAAAAAATAGTCTACAACTACCTTTATGCAAATGGATACCCGGAGTCCTATGCTTATCATTCGTTAACAAACAATTGCCATAAGTTATGGTTAAACATAGCTTTCATGCATTATGTGTTGGAAAAAACGTTTCAAATGCATGTTCCAGACTAAAACAATAAACTTTTTCTTGATCATCAATCCTTAGTTTTCAGGTCTTAAGAATGAAAAATATACTGATAAAAAATTACGGCCCAAAAATATTTGATAATCCAATCAATACTATAAAGAAGGACTAATTTGGTTCCATTACATAAAAAAATCACCTGATGGTTTGATATTTCTCGTAACTCAATTATCCTTTCCATACAATAAATAAAATAACAAAATGAATATAGCCAATAATATTGGTAGTTTATTTAAATAGGGAATATATAGAATGAAGCAAATCATTTATTTTGTCTGTTTGGTTCGATATAATTGCATTATTGTAGATATTAATAATGCATTATTATAATGTTAAAATAATTCGATCCAGCCTAGGATCTTATCAATGAGGTTGACCAAAATTGATCTCGGGATTCGAACCTGCGCCCTATACATAGAGAGTTAAACGCGTCTTAACACACTGAGCTTTCGAGCTCCTTTAAAGGGAAATCTTTTTAAAAAGTTGTATATTGAGAAATGACACACTTTATTTCTCAAATAAATTAATTAGAGATGGAGTTAAAAAGAAAATTATTACTGTTTTCATGGACCTACATAAAAACGTTATATACAAAAGCAAAAAAAACAAACACATTCTGTTTGGGGTATCTCCTTTACAATAAGGAATAGTATACATATTATATGGTGAATAAAAATATTTCTTAAGTAAAATTTTAAAAACTTTATAATATTCGTCCCCTCTTCCTATATAACTAAGTGCCTTTCGTAGGAATAAGTGGGGTATCTTCAGATTAAACAATGAGCAGATTGTGGTTCTGTTCATATAGATATCACACTTTTCTCTCTAGTGTTTCTCCATTTGCTCAAGAGAAATTGTTCATGCCGGCAATAGGATTGCATTAGGAGTTACATATTTTCATGTCTGCGTTTGACGACTTTGACTTCGAGTTTTTGAGCATGAAGCGTGTGTACTTAATATTTCATAGTTCTTTTTGGTATTGGTGACAAAATATCTTGTAGAGAAAATAAAATTGTTTTGTTTGCATAATGTCAGTGGTTATTATGGATTAGATAAAATAGAATAAGAAAATAAGTACATGCTAATGTATCTTCTAAAAATTTGTACTAAGATGTTACTAGTTTTATAATCACAGAGAGATAGTGCACAACTAAGTTAGGCTATAATTATCAATAAATATGAAATTAATTACGTCATCATTTAATTAAGCTGAAAAAACTAATTATATATATTAACAGATTTGTTTTCACCATTGTTAAAAGAACTCTATTTTGGCAATCAATGTGTCAATAAGATTTGAGTTATTAACCATGACAAGTTTCGTTTCAAACTTTATAGTTCATATAACCCACTCTTTCATCCTAGGGGTAATGTGTGTTAAACCATGATTTTGCACGTGAAAAATGCTTTCTTCATAATGAGTATATATAATTGCACGAGGATAATGACCTCAAAGGAAATGTTGACTAAAAAAAGTTTCATAAAAAAACTGACAGGAATATCCGTTTAGAGCAAATACTTTTTTGAAAGGGGACTTTCTTTCATATAAGTCAGTTGTCTGTCTAACTTTATACGGACACTCCTTCATACATGTGTTTCTAGAAAAGAAAATGTAATATGCTTGTCATATTTAAAGGGAAATAAAACTTTTTACAAATTTATTTTTTCGTATATGTAACTTGTGTCCAGAGGGGAAATTAAACTATGATATTCTTAATACTATTATAAAACTTTTTACTCATTAATAGTTCTATGACATGGTTGCTTATTCAAGTTAAAAAATGATCAACTCATGTAAATGATGTGAAACATATATATTTAACTAAAATTATATGAGTATATCGAATGTACGAAGTTTATGCGTATATATTTTCGTATAATTATGTATGTAAATATTTAGAATTAACATAAAGGTAAAGTACTAAAATATGTTTAAAAAAAGATAATTTACTGGAAAAGAAAATGTAATCCTTATTGGGTCATCCACTTCAACTTCCTACTAAATGAAAAGCAAACGTTATCATCTTACATTTACTAGAAATGGATGGATCTATTGAGAATCAGTTCATGATCGAAGTATTGAAGACATTATTTTTCATAAAATATCAACTCAAAGAGAAAAAAATGTATAAATAAATATATTATAATAGAAAAAATTAGTTTACTAAAAGTTATAATCTGTATTGCCCAGATAAAGACGTAAATAGCAAAGCAGTCTACAATATACGTCTGCAAAGCAGAGGAAAGTAAGGTTGATTTATTTATTTGGTACAGTCTGCATTCTTACCTTTTATATATAATCGACTCGAATAACGTTAGTGTCTCCTCAACGAACCCAAAAGCTATGTAGTAAATTATAAGTATTTTTCCGGTATTCAATTGCCTCTCAGGTTTTTAATATAAATGCTGAAATAATTGCATGCAAATGGTAGATATGATCCTAAGGAGCTTAGATACATACAAAAATGCACGAGGACTTTAACATTTTTAATTTGACAATTTTCAGAAATGCCTCAAAACTGTCGAATAAAATACGTTAATTTTAAAATACATATATATAATAGGATCAGAGAGGCGATAGAATGGCAAAAATATATACTTCATAAGATTACTACATAACTTTTGGGTCCGTTGAGGGACATTTAACGTTGTGGGTTTCGTTCAAATTTTCACAAAATGATTTCTATGCACCCCCAAAAACTCTTATTTCGCCTCTTTTCTTGTCAATATGAAATATGGGACAGCCAATAAAATATGATGGCCTCATTACTATTGACAGTTTTATTATTATGCATAATTAATTTTAAAATTGTACAATATTATGGCTATTTTGACACAGCTGAGGATACATCCTCAAATATGATAAAAATACCACCTAATTCACCTTTCTTTTTTAAATATATGTACATATAAAAGGTGCGACAGTTTACAAATTACATTACATTATGGATAATTATGCTATTTCCCCTACCAGTATTTTTTCTGTTATTAATTTGATAAACGTAGTAATTCAACAGAGACCTACTTTCATAGTTTGCTGTTATTTTACTAGTTATTATAATGGATTTCAAAGTTTAAATAAACAACCTCCAAGTCCAGCAAAAGGTACCAAAGGAAATTAAAATAGATAAAGTGATTTTGGAACAAAGGTTTAATTACATGTTTTTGGTTTCTTGATTTGAAGGTAGGATTCCAGAATACGATTGAGCTGCACAACAGCCCCCCCTTTTATTTATTGCTGCTCTCAAGTGGTTTTAGAGGGGAAAATACACATCATGGATATGTTCGCTGACGATATTACGATGATGCTTGAAGCTAATTCTGAAAGGCAACTGATAAGTATATAGAAATAATGCTTAGTTATTTCAAAAAAAAACATAATTTTGGAAGAAGTCTGAATCAAAAATAAATAGCATTTGGCCTGTGGCATCGAAATTCCAAACGTGGATATGCTAGAATTATAATCAAATATTATACGTCAAGAGAAAACAGACTTCATCACTGGATTATATGAAAACATATAAGTTTTCAAAAACCATTTGAAAAAAATAATATCTTAAGTAGTTTTTTAGCATGAAATATTTTTGTTCTGATATTTGATGTATGTTTTAAAATTAGGTTGTATTTTGTATATTTTATTGTTTGTTTATATATTTTTCTTTGATATATTGTTAAGAATTCTATTTGACTTTTTGAGTATTAATTGTAATTAATAATGTTTATTTATATATAAGTTATATATAACTACTCTAAATGAATAAAATAGAATATAAAAAGACATTAATGGAGTTCTGTGTTTTGGAGTAATTATTAAAGTCGTTTTTGAATTTATCGATTACACTGGTCAACAAATTAAGAAGTTTATATTACTGGAGAGGTGTAAGCGATATAGACAAATTTGGGTAAGCTTATTTAAAAAATCATGACGGTTTGCATTATCACGTCCGGATTTTGAGCTGCATAAATACTCCCATTGTCTATAAGTCAGGATTTCAAAAAATTTACAGATATTAATGATTTCCTCATGTATGCTTAATGATATTAAAGAAAAAACTCTACTAGAAAGTAATAAAAATGCTTTCGGCATTTGGTTTTGCGTCTGTGCTGCTGCTCTGTGTCAGTTTCACGGTGCAGGACCAGCAGAGTCGCCCATCATGTTCGGGTTGTGCCGATATTTTATGTAAAAAAATTAAAAAACTTTTTTAATATAAAATTACAGTTTTTTGAATATTTAACTGACTATAACTTTCGATGTATCGAGATACATCAAACAATGTCAAACTTAATCAAAAATTGTGACAGTATTGTAATGCTCCAAAAATGATTTCTTTTCTAAAAAGCCAAAATTTCTCCAAAACGTACAGTTAATTTTTTTAAATATAGAATTAAAACTTGAGACATTTAGAATTTTAAAACTACTTTTAGAAGTATTAAAATCGAAAGTGACAAGATTCCCAACTTTTGTCAAGTGTGTTTTTATTGGACTATTTTATTTTTTTGTGTGATAAACTAATGTATATAGACTTGATATTTACAAATTCCATGAAACTTCTTTAATTCTTTTGACATATCATTCCAAAAATATTGCCGTATTTTTTTTCATATTTTTAAAACCTTTTAAGTATTAATTTCAATATATCTAAGATTAGTCTCAGGGAATTAATGTTCATGCATGTTTTGCTCTTATGTCACTCAAAATATTTATATATTGATCCAGATGAAAAAAAAATTAACGACAAGTCTTGGCTATTCCTTCTTTGATTTTTCTTCTTCCCTGGTCATCCAACTGAAGAAAAGCAACTTTCTCTGGACAAATACAAATACTTTTTTCCACGGATACATATGATAACGGACGCACTCCTCTTGCTAAGTTTGGGGAAATATCTAAAATATTTAGAAGGCCAATAAGGGGCCATATGAGAAGGGAATAGTCCAACTCACAGTGACTGCTTTGCACATAGTGATTCTCTGAGGGTGTTATCTTTTCAAAACGTTATATTTCTGTTATATATTTTTTTGTTGTGTGTCACCATGTAGAGTATACTTTTGGATGAATAACACAAACATAAGCATTGTCGAAGGGGAATATTTATATAATGTTCACTGGGCAACAACAGACAGTAGTCCTCGAACTGTCTTATATACAAACAAAATAAAATGAATTGTATTCACATATGATAAACAAACAAAAACAATCTATTCCATTTACTCCGTAGCTCTGATCTTGAGTGGCACAATTCCTTTATTTTAAAAAATCTATGTTTCCCCCCTAAGTTCTCTGCCATTTCTTTAAGGGGGCCAGAACACCTTCAGTTTTACATCATATGTTTTCCTTACTGCGTCAGCGATACTTGCTTATATTTTTTTTCTTTCATTTCTACGTCTTCTTACATTTAACCTTGATTTTACACACATTTCATTTGACATAAGAAGCCAAACATCAAACTTGGCTTCAAAGGTCACGTGGAGACATATCCACCATGGCACAAAGTATTTTTAGCCTACACTACTTTCGCTGATACTGAAAAATCGACATGATTTGTCACGCCACTCTTTTAAGATGATGAGGCGTTTTCCTTGAACATTCACGGCTTTATGGATGCTCAATAGGTTGAAAAGTACTTTCAACCCCTAAGTAATGCTTCAATATCATATTTTAAAAGTCGGTGTATTTCCTTTTAAGACAATATCATAGCCAGCATCTAATGAGGAATTTGGCCTAAGAATAAAGAACTCATGACATCCCTGATCGGATTTACGTTTCTCCACTCCCAATATCTCAAATTTGATTTTATTGCTCACTATTGACGTTTTACTTCTCCTAGAGATCTTGGGATCTTACTTAAAAATAAAATTATAAGAAGATACCACTTTGATACTCTCTGGACACACCTTTAAGCATATAAAATGAAGACCGTGATTATTGGAGAAAAAGGTGCTGATTCCAAGAGGCATAAGTATATCTAACATACCTTCCACCTGGTTTAACTTATAATTTCGTCTTTAATATTGTATAATCAAATAAAATCGGGAAATAAAATAATAGAGTTATAATTTTAATATATCTTTAAAAACAAAACATTGAAAGGTTATCATAAGTATTGAAAAAATACGCATACGGACAACTAAACCTCTCTCTTCTTATCTTATATCTTCTTATTTTATATAACAATGTGTAAGAATTTTAGTATGATGCATGATTGAGTATTCACTTCTTGTCATCTCACTGCTAAATAATACAAGAGAACCAATAAAAATAAATATAATATTTTATCGTTTGTGTTCCTCCCAGAGCAAAAATTTTAAACTATAATGTTTATTTATGTTTTTATAACACATTTCCTTTGGGTTTTATGTAAGTGTTTCATTTTTATTTATATACATAATAAACGAACTGGTTTGAAACCCAATAATTTAATTGGTCAAGGTACGTATGAAGGACCCATTGAATTCTAGGTACTTTCACTATGAGAAAATATATCACTATGTCGTTTGTTGCTTATGAGCATGTTTGCAAGTGTCATTCATGGCTTAAAACAACAACTGACTTGTTTCTCAACTCTTTTTTTATTACTCTATGATATTAATTATTAAACAATTGTGGCATGTAAATGCACTTTAGTTTAGAGGCAATTCTTTTGTACTATTTTGTCATTTCAATCATACTAAGAATATGTTGCCATCGTTTCCCAAATGCCAAACTGTCACTAATATTTATTTGTAAAAGTTTTATTTCAGTTGCTTTAACTGTCGCTTCCTATTCCTTGACTTTAGAGGTGAATATTTTTTGAATCCAGTGATGGTTCAAGTGCTACTACAAACATTTATATTATAAGTATCAAAACTAGCTTTAATGTGCTATCATCAATTTTTATTTAAATAGTAATTTGTAAGAATTGTTGTATGATTAAGTAACTTTGACGATAAAACAAACAAACTATCTTGCACTGAAAAATAAAATTACTTTATTTAAAAAATGAAATGGACACATTTAGTGCCATCTATCATTGACTTTGTGAACCTTCTCTAGCTTATAAAAATATTTTGTTTTTATATCAACGAGAATTCTATAACAAAAAGAAAACAAAAATATTGTCTCTTAATTTGTATATGAGGTAATTAGCAAGAAAGCAATTTAGATGAAAATTGTGGAAATGAGGAAACGCATTTTTAATATTTCAGAACATTTTAAGACCAGTTGCGCACGTTTGTACCCATGAATGTCATTTTATTTTGATAAGTTATAATCATTTTTTTTCTATTGGACTTATTTGAAATAGGGTTCAATTCCACATGATCCCTCCGATATGATCCCTCAAAGATAGTCCCTTTTTTCATAGCCATAGGAGATTTATTCCTTAGCAATTATCAATTATAATATATAATTAGCAATTATCGAAGCCTGTATTCAACTAATCGAAATATTTTAGCAATACAAACGAAGAAGAATTTTACCAAATATATTATAGTGATAGTAACTAATTTTCACTAAAAGCCATTTCAACTTGCTGGACCATCACATATACATATGTTCAAATTTTATTTTTAATATTTTTTGTTTCCCAATATTTTTTTATTGGTTATAATTGAATAAAACGTTAAAAAATGTTTATGAGAGAATAGGCAAATAAAAAAATACACCATCTAAACTCTACTTTTAGCTATCATCTCACCTCCTTTATATTGTCATCTCAATTATTCATTGTCTGGAGTCAAAGGCGATTGAATTCGCCATCCTAAATTTAAAAGGAGGAATCTGAGGAATCTTCGCCCACTCACGATGCAGAATTGTATTTTTAAAATTTCCTCAATAATTTTATCGAATCGTTTGAGCCTCGCTTTATCCAAAATTTTAAATCCTAGTCAATATGGCTTTATAAAACAAAAGCGTATGGAAAACATTACGTTTGGTCTACAAACCCTATTAGAGTCCATGGATAAAGTTTCTGTGATGACAATAGATTTTGCCAAAGCCTTTGATACGCTATCACATAAATTTATCATTCATACCCTTTTTAAAAAAGGATTTGGCGATTTTATCATTCGAATGGTTGGTGCTATCTTAGCCAGATCTAAAACTCTTATTCACTATGAGAGTCAAATGGACTTCTTTGAGAACAAACGAGGCGTTAGACAAGGCGACCCAAGCACAGCACTTCTCTTCGTGCTTTGCTTGGATTCGTTAATAATAAAATTAAACACTGACAGCAAGATCAATGGCTTTTCGCCAAACCTAAATCAAAAATGTCTTAGTTATGCTGACGACATGACTTTGATTTTTGGAGGCAGCTCGCTAGAAACTGGTAGATCCATACAAAACACAATGAAAATTATTAATAAGTATTCGATTGAGGCAGGCCTCACAGTTAACGAGGAGAAAATGGAGATCCTGAGTAATTACGGAGAAATAATTGAGAAAGCATGGCCTATGTTCAAATCAAAAACATGTATCTACCTACTGGGCTCCTGGGTTGGAGATAAGTGTACGGAGAAAAATCTTCATGAGATTAAAGTAAGATTAAAAGCCTTAATTTTTTTTTCGTCTATGAACCTCAACATGTGGGATAAAATCCAGGCATGGAATGTGTATATAATTCAAAGATTACACATCTTCCCTGAGTGACCCCATGCAATGACAGCCTATGCCAAGACATTTTAAATACGGAAAAAGCGTTTTTCAATTTAAACAAGAAAATAAATATATCATTCGAAAGACTTCACAATCCCTCTTCTTATGATGGCCTCTCCATTTTATCCTTCAAAGACCTATGGAAATCATTGAATCTTTATTGGATACAAAAACTCTGGGCAATGGATGAATTCTGGAGTATACACTTAGTCAAATGTATAAACTTAAATTACCGTAGTGATCCATATGCGGGTTTGAAAAAGGTGTTCCATGAGCTTTCTCAATACTCTTCGCGTATACAAAAACTTTGTAACAGCCTGGAATTAAGTATTAAGAACTTTGAAATATCTCTTAAATGGGAAATGCCCACACGAGAGTGTTTTAATGACTTAAATACATATTCCAGGAGCTTGAACTTTGCCGTTGAAACAGCTAATAAAGAACTTCTCATTTACAAACTAGCTTTTTCAAGATATACTCACTTTTTCGGGAAACATGTTCCGATAATCAAGCCCGAAGTCCCATTTCGTTTAAAATTGTTTAACACACCATCCTCAAAATTTCGCAATCTCTCCCAAACACCTACCTTAGAACCCTTCATTAACTACCTAAAAAGAAGACAACTTAATTTAACAGTGAGCATGAGTACTAAAATGATTAAGAATCCCCTCCTCTCATCTTCTAAAAGATGGTTTAAATATAGAGCGCTCACTGGGACACTTGAAGTTCGGGAAAAGTTCTTCTCTGGCCACAGAGCCTCTGTAGATTTTGCCACGATAACAGGGAAACGACGGATCACTTTTTATTTGATTGCTTCAAGCTACAGGAAGTTTATACCGAAACTGGAGAAATTCTTCGCCTCCAATATAACTTTTATACACCAACGAGGGACCATTTTATAGCCTTTTACACTAGTCAAATGGAGGCCGTCATCAACGCAATCATCACCAAAACCCAGCAAATTTTATATGCTAAAAGAAGCTCCAATGACTACGACATTTCTGGCGTTTCCAATATTATTAATTTACATCTTCGTGTTTTACAAAAAAGTTTTTAACCAATTGGAAAGTGTTTGTGATTTATATGCTTTTTTGTTATTTGATTCCTGTTTTATCTGTCTAGTAGAATGTTCTTTCCGTCATGTCTATATAAATCTTTATAGAAATTAATAAAGTATCACCTTATGGCCAAAAAAAATTAATCCTAAATTCAAAAGCTCTGATTGCCGAAAGGCTATCCACTTACACAGAATTAAAACCAAATGAAATTAGGGCTATTATACTGGCCGCAGCTGCCAGGTATACAGCTTTTAAAGTAAAGATACCACAGGAAGATAATACCAATTGGACGCTCGCCATCATCCAAATCAAATATCTCCCAACAATGGCGCTGCAACATAAAAAGTTTTTAATACAAATAACACTGGGCAACAGCCAAATTTAGGTCGGACTAATTTTCACTAATTCTTATAGAGAGGGATAATCAGCTTTTAAATATGATGTCCCAATGATTTGAAGAGAATTTTAACAGTTCTTGTACGATTACTATTTCTTTAAAGACTAGCTCATTTCAGTTCCGTGGCTAAGGCTAGGTCCTGTGGGAGGACAGTTCCATGCAAGTTCGCTTGTGTGGTATCTTCATGGTATGCCCGGCGGCTACTGTTGAAATGGTGCTCTGTTTCAGGATGAGTGGATGTAGGGCAGGTAGACCCCCCCCCCCCCCCCCGAATAGAGGACGGTGGCGGATTGGTGGGTAGACAACTGCGCGTCTCATAAATGAATGATGTGTATCATTGTGATTTGTGGCTGGTGAAAGGATTGTGTTGTTGGATGTCTTGTCTTTGTCTTGGCAGTACGCTCCTGGGCTCCTCGGGGCGGCGGCTATGAGTTTGAAGGACGTGGGTGGGTGGCTGGAAGGGAGGTCGTCCCGCTGCATCTTTTCCATACTTAATAAAAGGTGAATTTAGCAAACGAAAACGTAAGTAATTCATTTTTGTGCTGCAAAAAACGACGATAGATTCACTTGAATAGGAGACTCCCCGATAGAATAGGCTAGTAGGTAGACAGAACAAGGGCAATGACTCTCTCTCTCTCTCACGGGAGTCCATTCCTCCCTCCCTCCGGGGTGTCCGACACATCATCTTCTTTGATGCAGACGGAATAAGGCAGGCAACCAGCATTTAGAAGGGTTCTTTGAGGGTCTGTCTCGAACACGTCATCCTCTATGATGCAAAGAGAATAGGCTGAGCACCTATGCTCTGGGGAGTCATGTCCTCCTAAGGTTCCACTCCTTGCTCCATGCTTGATCCGAGGCTGTGTCACGGTGAATTCTTGTCACAAATGTTGTGTACGACGGCACAGCCGGCAGGCAGTCATTAGGAATCCTGGATCCTCGGAAGATTTCCGGTAAAAAAACACTCAAATTCAAATGAAAGGGGTAAAATTCCTCTTTATTGTTTACCTACGTTGTGACGTCAGTTTCTCTCTCTGTTTCTATCTCACTGGGTGACTAATGAATTTCTCTAAAAAAGGGCAAAATGGAGAGGATTAAAAAAATATTCATTTGCTAATTTTGATTAAAATAAGGCATTTTATGGAACACCAAGCACATCAAATTAAAGCTTGATATTTTTTCTTCATATTCATATGAATTTTAATCATGTAAGACCTTTTAGTGAGGAACAGTGAGTCTCTAAGTAAAACCCTTCATTTTTCGTACAAAATGACATATATTTTAAAGTCTAAATGTGCCAGAGACAAAGTAAAAATTGAAATGAGTACTTTGATCTAAGCTCTATCAAATCATTGTTTTTTATTTTTCTATACTTCAGTCCTTGTATGTCAAAAATGGCTCTGAATCGAAAAAGTGCTGAAAAATTTAAAATCCATTTAGCTCTGAATTTATCACTAACTTTGAAAAATGAATACCATATTCGGAATCAGTGGATAAAACTCTATAAGAATTAGTGAAAATTAGTCCGACCTAAATTTTTGTTGATTTTTGTTGGCCTGTGTAATCAATAACTTTAAAAAGAGTAGTAAAAATTTACATGATGATTAATTTTATTTGTTTATGTTACTTCTAAGTATAGTGTATTAGTACTTTGTATGTTATTGCTTGTTGATAATTTAATTGTATAACCGTGTTTGTTTATTGATGTGCATAGTTTTATATGGATCACCATGTGGTTGATTTTGAGCAAGCAATACTTTTAAACTATAATGTTTATTTATGTATCTTTTACACAATTGCTTTTTTGAAAAAAAAAGAAGAGTTATTTTTCACAGTTCTTGTAAGTTAATTTAAATAGAGGAAATTATTTTTTTCCCAAATTTAACTTCTTTTTTCCATTGTTGATGTTTTGAAATATATACAAACAAACATTTATAATCTTCTTCACAAGGGGAGGAAAGCCTGCTCAATGTACATTGTATACGTGAATACACCTTTATATACAGTCAACAACAATCTTTGTAGACCTTTAATTGTGAAAAAATAAATAGAGGCACGGTTGTTGTAGTACACAGAACAGAATCTAGGCATTCATCAATCTTTTTTTCTTTTAAGGATTAAAAAGCCTTTTTGTAAGAAAAAAGAAAGTTAGCAAACAAATATGAATAGTTGAGAGACAGGGGAAAAATAGCTTATTTCAAAGGCAATTTTAGAGCTTGAAGAAAAAGTTCAGGGATTCTTATTAACATATTGTAAGGACTTAATGCTTTGTATTTGTATGTCTTTTAAGTTTCTTTCATAGACTCTAAGCATTTGTTTGTCATGTTTGGAATAAGTGCAGAAAACAACTATAAATACATAACTCAAATTTAATACATAATTAACAAATACCAAAAGAGAAAAATATTTTTTTATTTTTTTGGTAATTTTTTTTGCCAATTTAGCTCGATAGAATTGCATCCGAGTAGATACAATTAAGCGTTATAGCGTTAAAATGAGTCTATCTATGAGGATAATATGAATGGGGTTAACTTCTCGGGAGTATTCGAACCTGCGTCCTCGACATTGAGAGCTCAAATCCACACCTTAACACACCTCGCTATCGTGCTCCCTCCTTTTTTTGTCCTTTTGGTTACATGAAATTGCAGTATCCCACTGGATATGTATAAACATTTTAGCATGTAAATTAGTCTATCGAACCTAGTTTCATATCAATGAGGTAAACCCAAATTGACCTTCCCTCTCAAGAGGAGTCGAACCTGCGCTCTGAACATTCTGAGTTGAGCACCCCTGAATGCACTGAGCTATAAAACTCCTTTAAGAACGTTATCTATATATTAATTCACCAATCTCTGTCCATCCGTCTGTATGTCTGCACGCTATCTCCTCCCACACTTATGGTCAAATTTGAACTTTGAAGGTACCTATGGAATCCTTGGGTCAAGGCAGACCTAATAAAACTATTTGCAAAGTGATGGGACCAGAAATGAACTAGAAAAATCACCTTTTCTGATTTTACTACCTACTTTTCAAAGTAAAGAGAGGAAAAAAGAAAAAGAAAAAAGTATTTCATGTGACTTAAAACATATTCTTTGTACAAAGTCAGACTTTTTATGAGGAATGTTTGTACAAAACAGAAAATTATTGTAACTCATTTGACATTTAGAAAACATATTTTATCTCCACAAAATCCATGATACAAATTTTAAGAAACTTATGTAATATGAACATAAATAAAATAAATTTAATAGAATCTACAATACTTGTCATAGATTAATTGAGTCGATGGGTTATCTTTATGAACAAAGATACTTTGATGATGCTTTCATATTTAAATAATTGTTGTACTATAAAATAAGTGAGTTTTTTTTGCATGGAATATGTAATATTTACAATATGTAATTTCTTTATTTACTTAACATCTTAAGTTACGGATATGTGCTATAACATAAAACCAATTAAAGAGCTATTTAAGGACAAAGACTCATGCAATATTAAAATGTAATCTTAACACCATAGTAATAAAAAATAAAAAGACATTTTTTAAATATAAAGAAATATAAATAAATTATTGTGTACTTAACTTTCAGAAAAGTCTTTTACCTCCCATAATTATGAAATTATAATCAATTATAAGTATCCCAAATATTGTTTTGGGGTGATCATTTACAATAATATACTTCTATGCCGTTAAATACCAGTCCTTTGACTTAAACGTTTTAAATATAACGGAAGTTATTTAAGTAGAAAAAATATAGCTTTTATAAACATAATTCATTTAATCCCTGGTGTATTTTATGTTTTTTACCCGCTTGCTAATAAATAACATGATCTTGGTATTCAAAACACCTCTCCTTTCTCTATTTGAAACATATCCATTCATCTACAAAGTAATCCTTTATGTAAATTAGTTTTTTCATAAAATATACATTATATAATTTAATGTCCATTAAGGCTTTCTACTCCGTGCAGATGTTTTATTGACAATAAAGCATTTTTATGTTTACTCTTGAGGCTCTACCTGTTGCAGTCGCCCTGCTTTAATGTCTATAAAGTCTGGTATTTTTAGGGTTTAAAATTTGAATAATTAGCTTCATAGATTTAACATTGTATTTTCCATATATATAAATATTTTTTTTTGCCAATATGGTTCGATAAAATTGCATCCAACAGAATATAATATTATAGCATTAAAATTAGTCGATCGAATCTAGGATCTTATCAATGAGCTAGACCAAAAATGACCATCCCCTCTCGGGATTTGAATCTGCGCCCCAACATTGAGAGTTGAACACGCCTTAGCACGCACGTCTATCGCACCCAAAAATGGACATCCCCTCTCGGGATTCGAACCTGCGCCCCCAACATTGAGAGTTGAACACGCCTTAACACTTAATTGTTTATAACAGCCTGCCCACACTTAGTTGTATTAAATTGAAATGATTATGAATTGGCGATATTTTATTATATATATAATACAATGGAATTGTCTCTTTATAAAGATGTAGATCAAGGTTTGGGATGTGATTTTCACTTTCAAATTGAAGAGGGAGAGAGAGGAATCAAGATAATCTGGAGGCTCTCGCACATTGATTTATAATAATAACCAGGCAACTGGAGTTGAAGCCATAGATAGTTAAGCACTTATGTCATCAGCCATGATCCCTAAAGTATGGCTGTTCAATCCTGATACTGTTAATCTGATTAAGGACGTCATTGTCTCACCTTCCATAGCCTCAAAGTACGTCCCAGATAAAAAACCAAGAGCACTTAATCATGATCGAAAGATTGGAAAGGATCTTTGTTATAATGAATCAATATAGAATCGAGATTCTAGATATATGCAGCAGATGTGTATTTTAGGAGGATACTTATAGAACATAGAATTTGAGTTTGGTTGAAGGTTGTTTGAGTTATAATATCTCCCTCTTGCGTAAATTAGAGATGGGAAATTAGCGATGACTTATTCAGACTCCATCAGATCCCTGGCAACAGTCTATACCTAGATACAAGTTCTCAAAGATTGGAAGCTTTAAAAGTGTAAAAAATGATGATTCTCCCGGCTCACAAAGAAGTACCCGAATGGCAATTTTAAAACTCCACACACACAGACAAAACATTAACCAAATTGCAAACACATTGAGCTGTTAAGCAAAACTGTTGCTGTGGTCATTAATAGAGGCACCGCAGACATCCATAGGAGGATCCAGAACAAGACTGTAAGGACTTGCGAGATTGTGGAGGCTGTTCAAGACACCTTTACCGAGAGAAGAGGCAAGACCACCGTGTCCGGACTGGCCGGAGAGTTTGACGTGTCAAAATGCACCATGGATCGTCTTGTGAAGTCCGTACTCAACCAAAATGTCTTTAAAGGACCTCCAAGACATTCCTGGAGAAAAGGGTCTAGGAAAAATGGCTGGAGAAGGCCTAGAAGTTGCTCTGCATCATGAAACATAAGCCAAAGGAGACTGTGTTAATCTTGTCAGATGAAGCCCCATTTTCTCTTGATGAGATGGTGGCTTCTGAGACTGGATTCTTCCTAGCGCCCAACCCCAATGATATCCCTGATGATGTACGCCATATGGGTAAGAAGAGAGTGTGGCTAACCTGCAGATATTGGCAGTCGTGGCCTCTGATGGGGGAAAGTGTCCCTCATCTTCTTGGAGGAGAAGATGAGGCCGAACAACACCATTTACGTGAAGATCTTGAGGGACGCTGTCTTGCTCTGTGCTCATACCAATTATGCAAACGGGTAGCTTTTCAACAGATAAATCATGGCCTCATAAACCTCCAAAATACAGAAGTTCCTTCAGGTCAATGCTCCCAGATTCATTGGCAAAGACTCCTGGCCACCGTACATCCCTGACCTGTATGTTTTTAGGCTATGCTGTATTCGGGCAGTTGAAGAGCTCTCTATCAGAAATCAATTTCACCTCAAAGGAACACCTGAAGACAGCCATTGAGGACGCTTGAGCCAGTCTCGAACGGAGCTTTATCAAGAATAGCTGTGCGAAGTTCCGGCCCAGGTTGAAGACCGTTATCAAGGCTGATGGGGGGTACATTGAGTAAAAATTGTATACCAATATATCTAAACAAATAGTAAAATATATACTTAAATACGTCATAGTCTCGTTATTGATCTCCATGCAGTTAATGATAGGTGAGTAATCTTAAGCGCGCACCCCTGTATAAGAGCTATCTGTTTGTTCACAGAGAAATCAATTTTCTTTTAATAATAAATTTCAAAATAATTCAAACTTCAGCATGGAACACACTTCTATGTTTTTATAAAATATTATATGTTATATATTATTTCATATATAGATATCTCATTTGGTGAGAAAGAATTGGATGTATGAATATCATTAAATATTATTGTCCAATCGAATTGATCCCCCTTGTCTTCAAGGCCCAAACTTATTAATATATATATTAAAGTGATCGATGAATATGTCCAAAGATATGACAAGTTGTACAATGATTACCTACAAGACGAAGAAGAGGGGCTATTCATCACTTTAAGAAGGGGAATTTGAGGGAAGTAGTTATAATATATGTGCACATTTAGTCATATATTCTTTGTCCTTTCTCTGCTCCATTTTTTGATAATCAAAGTCTTTCTATAGAGGAGGGGGGGGGGGGGGGGGGGAGGTCCAATTGTAATTTTCATACCATGTCAGGAATTAGAGGATAGCTGATCATAATGAAAATCATTTTCATCTTTCAATTTGTTTCTCTGATTTATCCCTCAGATATCGCTAAGTAATATGGCCATTGATTTATTCTGATATAGTATGTATGTTACGGGTAATTCGGAAAATTGGCCATCTGTAGATATCCCATGCAAAGTATGTATATGTATGTATGTATGTATGTATGTATGTATGTATGTATGTATGTATGTATGTATGTATGTATGTATGTATGTATGTATGTATATGTATGTATGTATGTATGTATGTATGTATGTATGTATGTATTTGTATGTATGTATATGTATGTATGTATGTATGTATGTATGTATGTATGTATGTATGTATTATATATATATATATATATATATATATATATATATATATATATATAGCACATGGGCTGAAAAGTCCCGGGCCTAACACATATATGACGGTATTTTATTGCAATAACCTTTTTATCAGTTAATACTAACCTTCAAAAGACAGCTGTTAAAATTTCATAATATTATATTCATTAGTTTTTGAGTTATTGTGCTAAGAGTGACGCTACTGTTGTTATTTTTAAAACAAGGGATCAAAAATAATTTCGTGTTTTAATTTTACACTGCTTCTTGAGGAGAAAAAATACTGTTCAAGCGAAGCAATGGCTTGAAAAGTGTTATGGGGATTCCGCTCTATCAGAAACAACAATAAAACGTTGGTTTGCTGACTTCAAATGTGGTCGTAGAGACACCAATGACGCAGAACGCAGTGGACGTCCAAATGAGGCGGTAACACCAGAAAACATCAAAAAATCCACAAAATCGTTTTTAATGATCGAAAAGTGAAGTTGTGTGAGTTAGCTGACATTGTAAAGATATCAAAAAAACGTGTTGGCTTTATATTGCATGAGCATTTGACTATGAGAAAGCTCTGTTCAAAGTGGGTGCCGCATTTGCTTACTGTTGACTAAAAACAGGAAGGTGCTGATGATTCTGAGAAGTGTTTGGCCATGTTTAAACGTAACAAACTGGAATTTTTGCGTCGATATGTGACAATGGATGAAACATGGATCCATCACTTCACTCCGGAATCAAAACGATCGTCATTTGAGTGGACAGCAACTGGTGAACCTCGTCCAAAGCGCCCGAAAGCACAACAATCGGCTGGAAAGGTTATGGCCTCGGTATTTGGGATATGCGTGGTTTAATATTCATCGACTATTTTGAGAAAGGAAATACCATCAACAGTGAATATTAAATAGCGTTATTGGAGCGTTTGAAGGCCGAAATTGCAAAGAAACGACCGCATATGGCAAATATTTTTTTGTTTTTATCTAGACAACGCACCCTGTCACAAGTCAATCAAAACAATGGCGTGAATTGAACTTCGAGTTGTTCCCACATATACAGTATTCGCCAGATTTGACTCCCAGCGACTACTGGTTGTTCTCTGACCTGAAAAAAATGCTCGCCGGTAAGTAATTTCGCACGAATGAAGGGGTTGTCGCTCAAACTGAGGCCTATTTTGGGGGAAAAGATGGATCGTTCTACAAAAGTGGTATTGAAATGTTAGAGCGGCGCTGGAATGATTGCTTTGCTCTTGATGGAGATTACGTTGATGAGTAAAGCTAATTTCGAACAAAAAAAATGTGTTTTCTTTGTTAGGCCCGGGACTTTTCAGCCCATGTGTATATACACAACATATACAGTGACAACAAGGCTGGCAAGGCGCTCAAGACATCTTTAATTTTTAATAAATAAAGTCGTGTCGATAGATCGCTATTTTTGTTTGTCTAATTTATATATGTTCTTATTTATATATGTATTTATATTTATCCTAACATTTTTTTTCTATTTCAGTAGCTATTTAGTAGCCCTAAAGCTATTGTCTAATTGACACTAAATATATATTTAATTACACACACAATACATCCGGGCATTACGCGATTGTCCGCTGCTATACATTGGGGCAATGTAGAAATAGTTTTAAAAACGTTTAAGGGCATACTGTAAGGCATACAACTTCATTTATTGAATGAAATGTAAGATTATGATACTTTTGAGGTCTTAATTGTATCGGGAATTGTTTTAAATTGGATTCATTTTCGTCATATTAAACATCGGTTTCTTTATTACTCGATATATTCCTTATTAATGATAATTCATAACCATTTTGGGTTCCATAACAAACTTTATAATATTAAGTTTACCTAAAGCTTAGTTCATTCATATCAGGTCGTATATACAACTTAGACGTTTTAAGACTACTCTCACATTGCCTATATATATATATATATATATATAGATATATATATATATATATATATAATTATATATTTATATTAGTGGTCTATCTACAGAATGCCCTTTTCAAATTGTCCGTCGCATATACTAATAGTCCATAATTTTATTGTAACTAAAGTCGTGACTCTTCAGCGAACAGGACTATATTTTATATAGTATATATTTCAAAAGCTGCACAAGTATCTAAAAACAAAGTATCATTTCAACTTTTCTTTTATTATCTACCGTAATGTAAGGAAACCCTTTTTACTTTTCCTCCTCTCAAAAAAGAATCCCTTGACATTTGTGATTGCCTGATAAAATTGCTCATAACATTAGTTTTTTTATTATGACATTATAAAAAGTATAGCTATATAAAAACTTTTAAAAAGCAAAGAAGTCTGGTACTAAAATATATTAAGTCGTAAGACTGCTCACGCTTAACAGGATTTGGGATTTGATGGACGAGGTTTTGAGGAGGTCCTGAAAAGAAAAAGTTCCGCGGAGGAAAAATTATATGGGATGTTTTCCCGAATCTAATATCCACAGAATTGCTCCAAGTGCATTTCAAAACTTAGACTATGATCGCCATTACAAGGTCAAGAAGATCGACCCCCTCAATTTAGGGCAATCGCGCACTCAATGAATTTAAATTTTTAGACATTATTTAAAATTGTTTTATTGTTACACAACGTGGATACATATATGTGTGTGTTTTTGTTATATTAATATTATAAACTTAATTATTTATCAATTTTATCACATCTTACTTGTTTGATATTCTTTTATATTTAATTGATAAATAGTCTGCTACATTTTATAATTATTTTGATGTACATTTTTATATGCCTGTTATTATTTGTGGGTATGCTCTCATGAATAAAAGAAAAAAAATATTAAGTCGTAATAATAGGTTTTAAAAAAGTATGCTTCTAGTACATCTCCATTTTACCACTTTGAATTATTTTTTACTAAGTGACGCTTCAATTAGTTTTGTTGACTTAATGAATGCTGAACTTTAATAAATAAAGATATAAAAAAGATATGAGATACTTTTTTACCCTGAAATCAAATAGACTTGTAAGGATCATTATTATTTTTGTGAACCCAATTTTTACTTTGCATTTCGTTGCTCAGAAAGAACAAAGTGATATTTACATGATGGCATAAACGGTTGAAACTAAAAAAAAACACGCACTTTAGATTTAATTAAATAAGTACCGCCCATGTAATCTGTTTAAGATATAGACTCAGAGATTCAATACTTGTTGAAATGTTTTGAAATTAAACTTTTTTAATGTATTATAATTAAACATGGATATTATTAGCACTTTTCGTTTTATGTCCAGCCCCACTTTTTAAACTGGAAAATGAGATATCTCCCAGAGTTTGAAAAGGATGGCAAGGCATTTAAGACTACATGACCCATCCTACTTGGCCGTGGACAGAGGCTGCTACTCTTAAATATCTAAAGGATAGCAAGTTGCTTTCGAATGATTAAAAAAATGTTTGTCACTATCATGCCAAGCCCCCTGGCCTAAAATCGGGTTTGGTCCGCTATAAGACTTGCTTGGAGACTCCCTTATACTATGCTGAGTATTTTGTCAGGGTTCGAGATTACATCGTCCAGAAGGATGACAAAAATTATACATTTACAGAAGGAAAGTAGATCATTAAGTAACCTGATTTTCTATCCAACGATCAACTCTCAAAGGTTCTCAAATGGCAGCAAGAAGGTTGAGTAACATTATGGACAGATGCAAAAGATGGAATATCTAGGAAAGTTTACTTAGAGGTTATACATATATAACCTCAAAATGAGACTGACTGATTTGAATTTTTTTTGTTCAAGAGCAAGTCTAAAAAAACAACATTCCTATTCGTATCAGACCTTGCGAGGAGGGGTCTTTATAATGTATGGGCCTTCTGATGGGTAAAGGAACTTATTTGGTTAAGGCCTCCAATTTACTTTTGCTGGTATTTAACCGACGTCATGATAAGCTAATCCTTTTTTTATCATACTAACGTTTTGAGCTTTTTATTCATAATTACCTCCGCCGAAGGAGTATGTTTTCACTGGCGTTTGTTGTTTGTTAGTTTGTTTGGTTGTTGGTTTGTCAGCAGGATAACTCAAAAAGTACTGAACGGATTGGATGAAATTTTGTGGAGTTGTTGGAAGTGCCAAAAAGAAGAAGTGATTAAATTTTGGCATCTCTGAGTGCAGAATTAAAGGCGCCAAATGAGCTAAATACTAATAAATATTATATGTTAGCCTACTCTGCCAATAGATGTCGCTGTGCTGTGAAATTGGGTGCCGGAGCGTGTTCCTCTCGGAATTTCCGTCTAGGGAACCTCCCCCGTCTCTCTACGCCTCCCCAGTCGTGAAAATCCGCCTCGGAAGCTCATGACGGCGGAGGTTTGCACTCTCTGAGTGTATATATGCCTCTAGTTTTACTTATATTCCTTATTGCAGTCTTTCCCTAAAATCACACTGTCTTTAATTTCATATGCCTAGCAATATATTTCATATATTTAGGCACAAATATTTACCGGTTTCATGTTGTATGCACCAATTCCCCCTCTTTTTCCCTATATATAGAGTTAGTTTATTACTTTCTCATATGGGTAAATTTAATTTAAAATCTGGCAAATGGCTCAGAGCACCTTAGAATTCTCTCTGCGGGTAAGCATCTTCATGTTATATCATTGGTTCTTCTGATATAATACTATGTGTATATATTGTGCAGGATGATTATATGTATGCCCGTCGTCCTTAGTAGGTGGAGAAAGCAATTTAGGAAATTGATTATGGCATTTGGCAAGAAGGGGGTATGTTTATAAGTAAGTGCCTGACGGGTTTCTCTTGGGTTAATACCATTTTTATATCATCTATATATCTTTAGTTTTTTGCATGCAAAACTCGATTAGACATTGCATAATGGAATGATGAGTATTGAAGGACTTATTTGCCCTGCGTATGAAGAAACACAGGTCAAAGAATGACCCAGTATGACTGGACTTAGTATAAGCAAAATACTTTTTTTTGTTTCTTTTGAATAATAGGATTTGACTCAACCGAAGTCTAAGTTTTTAAGTATGGACATGCTGTATCTGTTATGAGATTTAAAATAGAATCGCGTTTCCCAAATAATAGACATTTATAAAAAATGACGGTTTAATGCCACAGCCTTACTATATATTTTAATCAATATTTAACCATCTTTGTATTTTAATTAGTTAAATATTTCGACTATTACTTTATTTAGATACATAATCTCATTTCAGCCATTGTATTGTTATTAATGTGGTAATTAAAATCTAAGTTATTGTCTTTATGGAAACAAACAGTCAAGGTATATGATACCATAAATGTCTAACACTTTTACTTCTATTTTGAGTCGCAACCTTCATAATGCCATTAAATGAGTACTAATATACTTCAAGGAATTAAACATATGAAATTTATATATAAAGGAATAAACACAGTGGAAAGAATGTCTGCGGACGCTTTCAAGACTATATTAATTATATAATGTATAAAGAATTATTATTCTCTGAAAAGAATGCACTTTGTGAGTACACTTTTGATCACATGCATATTTTCCGTGATGTCAGAGGGAAAAAGATTAGTATCTTCTACGTGAACGAAGTGTCCACTAGTTCATACGAAGACGATCAAGGATTGGTCTGGTTGTCTTCTAACGATGAAGGAGGAGTCACTTAGCCCCTTTATTAAATAAGTATCTATGAACTGGCCTGTATTTAAACAAACATTAACAGTAGATAAACAATGAATGAGAGTCTGTGTTAGTGTAGTAGTAGATTCTTCATGTTGAGTGCAGGTTCGACTCCCGCAAGGGGAATATTGATCTGCCTAGAAGATGATGGAACTAGTTGTTAAATACTAATGAATATCCACGAAAAAATATTTCAATTCTATTCGTGCTAAAAAGACAAAAACAAACAAATCTACTTCTGACGTCATGACAAATTTAAGCATACAATATAAAAGTATACCCCACTTAACCCATTACTTCCATTACGTACTTTAAAGTACGTGTTGTAACCTGATTTTGTGGTATTATGCTGTTCAAATACTTTATCTTAGAAGCTTATTTTATAAATAAAATAGATAGATTTACGTGTTATAACATTCATTATTTTATTTCATTGTACCGACAACTGATTCAGTTTGTTATAAATAGTCAAAGAATAAAGTCAATATTTCAAATGAAAAATCTGTGCTCCCATTAAGTTCAACCATTAAAAAACGTAAGTATTGTCACATTTTTTTTCTTTATTTACTTAAGATATAGTTCCAAACTTTTTTCTCAATGAAAAAAAAATGTCGTAATTGTAGTTTTGGTGGTCAAAATTATATTGTAGATTTTGAACGTACTTTAAAGTACGTGATGGAAGATGACCTGAAAATTTGTGTTTGTTTATTATACATATTATATCGTTCTAATTTTTTTTTGGGACATTCAGAACTTTTGGACTTAGCACAATTGAAATTTTGGATCTACTTGATGACTACCCTCCAAACAATCCAACGGATATTGTGATTTTCCTTCCTCTTGAGACAAACGATTTAGTGATGAGGAGTGGCTATATGACAGCATCTTCCAAAATAATGTATTGGGAAACGAGGGAAGATACATGCAACAACTTTGGAAAAATGTATCTCCAGATCAAACAATTTAAAAACTAATACATACACTTCGAAAGTATCCCAAATCCTAAAAATACATTATGGAAAGTACAACCTTTGATGGACGCATAAATCAAACTGTAAAAATGTATGTTCAAAGAACTGAGTATATTTCGATCGATGAGTCAGTGGTGAAATTTTTGGACCTCATCCCCTCAAACAATTTTTGCGTGGAAAAATAGTACGCTTCGGTTTCAAGATCTGGTGTGCATGTACTTCATTTGGAGAGCTCCTCTATTGTCTTCCCTATAGGGGAAATACAAAGATTACACCAAGAGGACTTGGACAGGGTCCAGATGTGGTCGTTTAAATGGTAGAGCAACTTGATCTAAAACAAGGCCATAAGATTGTTTGTGATAATATATTTGCTTCTCTTGACCTTATGGATTATTTGGGATCTAAAGGCCTTGGAATAGTTGGAACAATGAGGCAAAAAAAAATGAATCTACCAACACAAAAATCAATGAACAAGGCGAACAAAGGTTTTATGAAATATGTCTATATTGACAACTATTTGTGCGTTACAGCGTGGAAAGATTCAGGGTCAGTTTTCATAGGATCAAACTTTTTGGATTCAGAGCTAATTGGATATGTGAACAAATACAATCGAGAACAACCAGACCCGGCAGCAGGCCAAGGCTTTTGGGGGGCCTACAGTTGTTATGGGGGGGGGGCACAGTTGGCACACTCATAAAAGATTGGGCCACGTCACTCGTGGGGCGGGCCTCGCCCCCCTCAGGTCCGCACATCCCGCCGGGCTGAGAACAACGGAAGAAGATACCCACAGCATGCCCTAGTTCATCTATCGTCTAGAGTCAAAATATGGCTTGCTGGATAACTCAGTCTACAAATTATAGAATTACTTTGCGGACTAAAAAATGGCATTGGGCATTATACAACTGGTTTCTGAATGTCCAAATGGTGCAGGCCTGGCGCCTCTATAGACGAGTTGGAAAGCTAAAAAATGTAAGGAAAGGAAAACAAGCAAAAGAGATCCTTTTTTCGCTGCTAAAGATGTGATGTGGGTCTTCACCCACAATACTTGACGGACTACCACACAAAAAAGTAAATGAAAATAAAATATTGTTCATAGGTATTGCATAAGTTATAAAGCAAATAATTTGTAAGAATTGTATATAAATGAAAATATTTATTTTGATATGCTTAATTCTCAATAAAAGTAAAAAAGTGAAAGAATTTTTTTCCTAGTTCTTCCATCACGTACTTTAAAGTACGTGGCCATTTCTAAGGTCTGAGGGGCGGTAGGGGAAAAAATATCATTATTATCCATATTTATACTAAAAGGAATAACATATCAATTTTCAGCGAAAAAAAATAATTTTAAAGGGGTCATGGAACTAATGGGTAATAAGGGGTAGACGACTCTCTATTCACAGAATTGAATCCCAGTCTGACATCATACAAATATTTGAATTTGGGAAGGACGAGAAGGCTTATCAATTACAGCCAGACGTGAAAGCAATATAGGTTATAAAAAACTAACATTTTCTCGTCACATTTAAAAAAGATATAAAACAGAATGTAGTCCTTGAGAATCAATTCATTGCAAACCTTAGCGATAAGTCTATTTTCTATTTTCAAATGGATTGAAAACTGATTGTATCTTCTTTTCATTGTGCAAATAAAGTGTATAATGAAGCAGTAATGGAATTCCCATATCATGGGCGTGATATGGCCTGTATGTAGATATAAATCTTTTGATTTATTTTGTTCAATACCTACTCTCTATGCATTTGCCCATTTTATTAATTGATTTTGATCGAATGGAAAAAAGAATGCAGGAGAAGGTTTGAATAGAGTTTCAAGTATAAAAATATATTTTTAAGGGTTCTTTCCATAAGTAACTTGAAATACCACAAAAATAGTTTCTTATTTTCTGTGATGGAAAGATAATTTTTCCTCTCCATGGTGAGGTATTTATTCAGCTTGAATATATAAATAAATATAAACGATAAACATAAAATTGAATATAGAATAAGAAAATTGTTCTAAAAACATAAAATAAATAAACATTTTTTTTGTGAACGAGCTATTTAATTAACGGTTATTCTTTTTATGTACCTGGAGTGTGACGCAAAGGGGCCTAAAACGTAGTTAAATAAAATAACTTGTGATTGCTCAGCTACCATAGGATTCAAGATTGATATATTTTCTCCATATTCAATCAGTTCATATAAAATGTAAAAGCCTATGCGTATATAAAATATTAAAAGTACATATTTCAAACACATTTAAGGTATAATATGTATGTTTATTTACATTTTTTAAAATCTATTTCCATTTCCTTTTTTAACGTTATTCTCCTAAATGAATATATTTATAATTACGATTCTTTTTTGAAGCCCACATTTCATATCACTGTTTAATTTTATTTTTAACGGTGATTTAGTTTTATTGAATATATTAATATACTTAATATAGCTACAAATATTTTATAAAATAATTTCCTGATAAAACTTAACTCTATAATAAAAAGCCATTATTGATTTTTTTGCACACTTTTGGTCGATGTATTTAGGATTTTTCTTTAACAACATGTCTTTGCTCATGACATATTGGCAAGATAGGAAGTAAATGTTTCCTGTTCAAATGACAGAACAATAAAATATAAAGACAAATCATCATCATGGGACTAAATTCCTTTTAATGAAGACTTTGAGTATAAAGTTTATTTAAATAAGTGTTTTGTTGAGAAATATATTTCTTAGTTAAATCTTTTGCATCTATTGACTGAAGAAGAATGACATGTAACCAGCGATGGGCTAAGGGCTAGAACCAAATGAAGAGATATTATTAATTACTATTTATTCAATATGTATATGTAAGCTACTTGTGAATACGTATTAGTCCGTAATTTATCTGAGGCTTTTACCTATACAGCTATAAAGATATAGAAAGCTTCTTGGATTCTTCAGAAGAATACGTTTTTGTGCCCAATATAAACAAATCTTTCTATTCCCTTGATCAACTTACGATGGCATAGTACAAATTACTTTGTTTATATTGGGCACAGGCGACAGCTGAGCAATGTTTCTCTGCTATTGAAGTGAATAAGCTCTCTAAATCTTTATAGCTCTATGCTTTTACCTAATTGAGTGCTCACAAACACTTAAAAAATACGTCTCTTTTGCTACTGTTATATAATTGTCGGGACTAGTAGATGGCAGCACTGTCCACAAGTCTCCATGTGAACACTATATCCGTAGAATGTGTTTGGTCATAGTAAATTATAACAATGTATGACAGCAAACTGCGTACACCATATTCGAATCCGACTGAAGGCCTATTATTTCAAATAGTTTTAGACGACAGCGTCTTTTACCACCTCTATCTGAACCCTATATATATATATATATATTCACCTGTGGCCGAATACTAGGATAAAGAAAAACAACACGAAACTCTTCGTTGAGATCGAATTTAACCAACGAAGAAAGAGCAATCAGGGCTGCAATAAGTAATTTCGAAGCCTATATATCCCTGAATCTAACTGAAGAGGAAATAATCGAAAACAGCAAGCTCCGAGCAATCCTAATATCGGCGGCAGCTCGGTACACAGCTTTTGCCCTAAAAATTCAAACTTTCGGTGGAGGATATTGGGATATCGCGTCCGAAATCATCAAATACTTCCCGTTAGTTTCTCCGAAGTACGCCAAGGCCATCCGTATAATTATTAAAAATTTAAAGAAATTTAAAAAAGAATCCCGAGAGGGGATGGTCATTTTCGGTCTACCTCATTGATAAGATCCTAGGTTCGATAGACTAATTTTAACGCTATAATGCTTATTTATATCCTATCGGATGCAATTCTATCGAACCATATAGGCAAAAAAAAATCCCCTCCGACACCGAGGACTCATGGGTCCATGCGGGGAACGTCATCAAATTTTATCCATCCAAATCAAAAGAATATTTTAAAATTATGCAAAAAATATTGAAATATTTTAAATAGATACCCGTTTGATATTTTGTTTATTGTTTTACCTCTTGTTTAGATTTTTATTATAAACTATAATGTTTATTTTACTTATATATTATTTTTATATAATTTTATATAACATCTAAACAATAAAGGAGAGAAGAAAAAAAAAGAATCTTAGTTTTTACAATAAGAAAATTATGTATTGTCTTCTTCTTTTACTACGTTTTAAGATTTAAATGTCTAAAGAATTTTAAGGTCTTAATTATAAAATTATATTAATTTTAAATCATAGTATTTTTCTTACCAAAAACAAATCTCTCCCTTTTTATATTTATTTTATTTTATATTATTGTATTATATAAATAAAATAAACCCCCTTTCAATTAAAAAAACACTTTTTGTTATTTCTAAAATGCATATATTTGGAGTTGAAATGCTACTTAATCACAAATATTTATTTAAGTTAATATTTTGATGAACTATTATGATTTTTTACCAAATTCAAAAAGAAATTAACTGAAAAAACTAACTAAGTAGCATTTAGAAGTGACGTTGCTTGGTCATGCTGAGTGAAAATATGTTACCTGCTAATAAATTCACATTTTATAAACGTGTCTTCAGATACAACTATCTTTAGTATAAATAATTCAAACATGATAAAAGTAGAAATTATTTTTTAAAATATTCAAAACATTGTTCTTAAAAAAAGAAATGTATTTAAAAAAAGGAAAATTGTAAAATTCCCAATTAAACATTTTTGGTGGTTAGAGTTTTTATCATAATGTAAGATCAAATAACTAAACCTAAATGCTTTTATGCAATATATTTGTTTTAAACGAAAGGATGCTGCAAACTTAAATGTAAATGATGCGTCCCTTTATATGAGGTTATTTTTTAGGCAGTAAATGTAAACTAAAATGTTCATTGTTGCATTTTGCAACTGCCCTGAATACTTGTACTTTGTTTCCTGTATATAATTTTAGTGAATTTTAGTTTTACACAATATTAAATTACCGCAGATAACCGCATAAAGATTTTTTAATCGAAAAAAATCCTTAATTGTAGCTAGAAACAAGGTATACATATATTTTCTATAACATGATTAATAAAAAATGTAGGCACTATTAGTGTTTTTTTAATTTAGATTAATTTACAACTTTGTATTATTTCTTAATTGATTTGGCAAACATCTTCCTTGGGGAGCTAATCAACATTTTCATGGGGAAACTTGGCAATTTCAATACCATAAGGCTGAAATCATAATGTAACAATAAATTCTAAGGATATAATCTAAAATCACAATAAAAGTGCTTGATAGCTGTGCGTGTTAATGCATGTTCAACTCTCGATGTTGGGGGGCGCAGGTTCGAATCCCGAGAGGGGATGGTCATTTTTGGCCTACCTCATTGATAAGATTCTAGGTTCGAGTGACTCATTTTAATACTATATTGCTTATTTATATCCTATCGGATGCAGTTCTATCGAACCATATAGGCAAAAAAAAGTGCGAATATACAAAGGATTATTTCAAAAATATATTGTATTTATTTGAGATGCAGATAAATCTAATAATGTAGAAAATACTGCATGTTTTCGTTATTACTTTAATTATATAAATATATAATTATAAAGATATATGCTCTTTATCAATAAAAACTTATTGTGCACAATTAAGTTTCCTTTTTATTGAATTCATCACGTCGCAGCTAAGCATACTTAATGCAAAGAAATCAACAGGCTTTGGGAAGGAGTGGACAGAACCTTTGAGGAACGTGTATGGAAACAATCAACGTGGGATGAGAAGCTCTACGTTTCATCCCAAGTCGAAATTTTCAGAACCGCCTCCAAAGTAATTGCCATTTCAAACCCTGATAGCATATGCATATTTTACGAAAATAAAGTTTCGCAATTCCATTGTCACCGTTGCTTTAAATGAATTTTATTTTCTAGAATGTTTTTGATGTTATTTTTAAAGATCACTGTCCTTTTAATACTTTTGTATGTCTGTAATTTTATCTGTTTTCTAAATGGTTGTTTGAAAGCTTTATTTTATTTGGTATATATTCGCCTTTGTATTTAATGTATTATGTTCGTTTTTTAGTTTTTCTCTCTGTTATGATTTAAATAGGAATAAATGAAATATATGTGATTAAAAAAAGTATACTTTGATTTAAAGAATGATCAGTGTAATTTTTTGCTTGTTTCATACTCTACATATGTAATGTTATTTATTACCAAACATCTAATTGAAGTTGAATCCAACAGTTGGAATCAAAATTAGAAATCAATTTTTTGTTCGCTTATTCGACCCATTGTTGTATTTGATAACGTAAATCCTGATATAATTTTGTAATCTTTTGTTATCCAGATTATATTTTATTGTTTTTATCCGGAAAATTTTCTTGTATGAAAATATTTTATGTCCTTCTGGCATATTCCCAGTTTGAGCAATCTACCTTTTTGAGTTTTGGCGCCAAAGAAAAAATATCTTGCAGCTGAAGAAATATAACTGCTGTAAATTGTATGTATTTTTATAATTAATTACTTAACAGTTAATGACACTTTAAATTGACGTTATTAACATGCACTAAACACAAAGAAATAGTAATATAAATCTTGCATCATTGCATTCTTGATAAGTAAGGCACATCTAAACAATTACAAAAAACACAATTCAAGCCCTCGGACTGTTGAGGCCTCTTTTTTCCTTTGTCTTGAAAGCCTTACCTTAATTCAATTTCTTTTCTTATGAAAGCACACAAATGTGAGAGAAAATAACTGAATTTAACCTCTCAGAACGTCAAAATCAATTTTCTCCTGTCAAATCATATCATAGAAATAATAATAGTAAGATGAAGAACTATAATGATATCAAAATAATAATAAATAATATGATATATCCAAACACTATGAATTTTTTTTTCCTCCTCTCCCTTTTAAAAAGAAATTTCTTCTTCTCAAATGAATTGTATTTATTGTACTTTTCATGTCTTTGGATATTCTATTCAATAATATAATATGAAAGCGGATGGTGTTTACTCTAATATCTCTCATTTTAAAACAAATTAACGCCATAAAGATGGCCTCCGTATTGACCACCATTAAAATGGCTGCTAAATGGAAAAGGATGGAGCATAAAATGTTTGCTGGAACCATTATATATAGAGAGAATGTAACAATATTTTGACTTCTCTGGTTATTTTTTCGTTATGTTTATTTTTCATTCGAAGCAATTTTTTCTTGTCCTCTTAACAGTGGAGTATAACTTCATAATTATTATGTCTTGTGAATATTTTACTCTTATGATTATGCATATATATGGTGTCCAGTAATATAATCGTACATATTATTATCGCGCACGCCTTAATCGCAGCCTTTAACATCGTATGCTTTTTTTCGTACGTTCCTTTATCGCACGCCTTTAACATCGCAATCTTTTTTAAAGGGAGTATTATTAACGCGTTGCTCAATTGTCGTTGCTGCTTATAATCGCCCGTTTAAACATCGTGGTCATTATCATCGTAGTTTTACTTCAATGAATTCATGAATCCAATAAGAGGAAAAAAAGAAAAAAAGAAAAAGGGGGCTGAAGGGAAATAATAATAATAAAAGATATCATCTCATCATCAGTCGTGAGTAAAAACAACAACAAACATCTCGAAATTTCTGAAGAATTGTAGTGCTCGGGGCTGTAAATGAGGATGTTTAAGTCATGGAGAATCCAGCATTATCTTTGCTTAATTTCTTCGAAGGACTTGAAGCCAGGTCTTTGTGGTAAGTGGAAAAATGCACTTATGGACAAATATATAAGAGTCGTGTCCTACTTGTCCAGTTTTATAGGACTTGGATCCGGACTCTTGGGACTCCAGGACTCCGATTCGGATGTGATTGGTCTTATAGTACTTGAATTCAGATTTTTTGGGACTCAAGGACTCGGATTCGATCAATTTTTGAGGACTTGAAATCGGACTTGGGAATCCTGAATGATTATATTGAGGATATGGACTCTCATTTTCGGCTGTGATTCTACGTGTCCCATCCAAGCTATATTATATTTAAGTTTGTATTATAAGTAAGTAGGATGTAGTAAAGATATGGAATATATGAAATACCATTTGCCATTAATATCAAATAACCTTTCATGATGCCTATTAACAGAAAATCCTTTACGTAATATGTAAAATATAATAGAAAAAGTAATTGTTTATCGTTACTAGTTTTATTTTATTTTCAAAAGTGCTTTTTCATTTTTTCATTCATACTGTTTGAATCGATAGATCACTTTTTATATGTTTAGAATATATTTTACGTCATAATTTTAGGAGTTGAAATCCTGGATTTATCGGCTCCTTACTTCAACGACGACCCGAGTTTATCAAACATAAACATTTGAGCTCCATAGACAACGGGAATAGTTATATTAAGTCATCAGGATTGATGAGTTACTGGTAAGAGTCCATTCAAGGGACCTTTTGGCGTTAACACACTCAAGCCAAAGGCGTTTAAGAGGACTAACAAGACGAACTTTCTCACGGAATTAGTCTTTATGCAAGAGGAGTTCAAGCATCCAAGACGAAAGAAAGAAGATTGTCTACTGCTACAAACACTCTTTTGCGGCAAAGAAAGTCTCCGCTCCTCGATGAGTGATGTGGAGCTTCAGGTGGACCTGGCCATGGAGAGGTAGTGTCGGTAGAGGCCCAGCTTTACTACCGGAATCCAATACTATTGTACCCTTCCCTCGCCGTTCTCCGAGGAACCCGAGTTGCCTCCGTGAGTGTCGTGAGACTGTAAGGCTATTGAAATCCTCGAAGCATTGGCATATGAGTGTAAAAGTAGAAGAAGACTTCTAAACACAAATGCAACCCAATTCACAAGCAAAGTCTTCTGATCTAAAATTAAGGATTGAAATATATCCATCTCTTATTTGCCCCCTCACTATCTTTAATTGACAGACACGAGTAAGATATCATACCATTAATAATTTAGTACCACAATCAATCTCTTCCAATAAAAAAATAATGTATTTTTATATATTTATAAACATTTTAGTTTTAAATTAGGTCTCCAAACAAAAGTTAAAATACAAAAATTAAATGTTGAAAAAATAAATAATAATAAACATGATCTTACGATATCAAGCAAAAACAATCAGTCAATAAAACAATAAATCGACCATAAAAGATACTAAATATAAAAGACAAACCAATAATACCACTAAGGAGTTAACTCAGACCTAGGATAAGTGAGGACAAATCTCCACTTATTTTAAAATAAAATGAAAACTAACATAATTAATTTTAAAAATTTAATAAATACACTATATTTATTAATTTAATGAGCATTATTTTTCTTGTTTTTTAGGATCATCCAATCATGGAGGATGGAACAAATAATCGTATGTCTTCCTAATCTCACGAAATCCAAAGGATCTTATCAAGATTAAACCATGAACGTATTTATTGCTCATGTAAATAAATGGAAAAGCGCCAATGTTTCTCATGTGGGGCTTGTAATATCGCATAAAACATTTTTGATACAAGATCATTCGCCCCAAAAAAGTTTTTTGTTCAATAGCTTTTTGCATATCTGAATTGAGTTTACTTTTCAACAAATCATATGTTCTGTTTATATGGCTTCTCGTCCTTTTTTTTTGTTGTTGTAGATTTTAATGAAAAAGTGTATTAAAAACTTTCATAGAACTAAATATAAGCCTTGGTCTATACCCTATTTTCAGATACACTTAGTCGAAGCATTTATTTGTAAAGTGTGTGTGGTTCGTCAAAAATCTTTTAAGTAACGATCCTGTTGCAGAAAGTTTTATGCGAAATTATCGGGCACGGTCACACAGGAAATGTTTAAGAGAATATAAGAAAAAATGTAGAAATGTTATTTCTATAAAATAAACAAGCACAGCTAACTTATCAAAAAAGGTGGAACAAATTATTTTTAATAGTGTTTTATTCAACATTAAATTTGTTTCATATGTTTAAATTAAAAAATCTTCTGTAAATGATTTATTTGATTTAAAAAACTATATATTATTTCTTATATTCTCTTATATACTTTCTGATAATTTTGCATAAAACATTCTTGCTACAGAAACGTTACCTATTTTTTTTAAACTCTTTAAAACGAAACGACCCTGGGTTGGAGGTTGTGTCATACAATTTATTCCATTGGCAAAACCACCAATGTAAACAAAAAGGGAGAGAGAGTAAAGGAAGAATCAGTTTCATTTGAATACAATGGAGGCAATTATCAACGTTCCAAAGGATGCCAAATCATCCAGGCAAATTCTACAAATAAGGGTTCGCCTACGGTCTATTCCTCCTTCGTGTCCTGAATGTCTGTGTCCAATGAGGCGGTGGAAATGTGGTACCCATGGAAACGGGACCATCAGCGAAAGGAGTGGCTCCCGTTGGAAAAACTACAAACTCCCTTTCAACAAATTCAGACGATTGCTTTGGTCCTGGGCCCATAAAATGTCCTTCTGAACGGTTCACCATGCCTTGGGAAGGTGTGCTCCATCAGCCGTGTACTAGAAAATTGAGTTCTAGTGTATGCAAAATTTGAGGCCCAGGCATGGTGCCTTGAATTGATGAATCCCTCATGACAAAGAAGTATAATCTAGGCCATCTCGTGCCTTAGAGCTGGGTGTTTGGGGAAGATTGCACGGCAACAAAGGAGAGATTCTTCAAGATGCTGAAGGTGAAAAGAATTTATTATTATTATTATATGTGCTTTAATCACTTTAATTTATTCTTAGGATCGAAGTGCCGCACCACTTAGTTATGGAGAGCATAGACACGGGTTCCACAAATATATATTGATTGATAGGCGGCCTATAATGGAATCCGTTAATTGCCTGCCCATCCTCATTACCTTCACGACGTCGTGAATCATTCACGAAACTTCGTGGGTCCTAGGACGAGCGTTCATTCTAATAATGTGCTTTTGACTTTAGTCCATTACTTGTTGGAGATCCCTCGATCCCTTCCTCCATCCCTTGATCATCAACCCTAACAGGACTACCACCCCTCCCCCCCCCCCCCCCGGACTATCACCCCCCGTGCCATTTACTCCCATTACTAATATTTTTTATTCCATGAAGTCCGCATATGAATTTAACTATATTTTTTTGTGACAATTGACCAGTTTAAAATTTGTATTATAAGTAAGTAGGTTGTAGTAAAGATATGGAATATATGAAATACCACTTGAATATGGTTTCTCGGATGGCTTTGTGGGCATGATCTCGGCCATATTACGGACGTCTTCTTCGGGGTTGGGCCTTCCGGGAAAACAACGAGCAATCTATATCTGCAAAGGCGCAAGACAAGGTGATTGGCTGTCACCCTCTCTATTCATACTCGCAGTGAATGGACTATTGGAAAGGTTGTCCGAAGATAAATCTATAAAAGGGATAAACATAGGAGATTCAAATTTCAAAAGCATCATGTACGCTGATGATCTCACCCTTTTTCTTTCCGGGACCTCCACAACCTTGAAAGATTCCACTAGAAGAGCTTGGGAAATCCTCGAAGAATTTGAAATTTCGTCCGGTCTCGCAATCAACAAGCATAAAACCCAGTTCTTGACAAACTGTGAGGAGATAGCTGAGACAGATTATAGGGATTTTGCCTTCGTAAAAACGACAAACATTCTTGGCATCACGGTGGCTAGTACTACGGACAAAGCAGAAGAAAAAAATAAGATTAAAGTTATAGATATACTACAAAAAGCTGTCTCGTTTTATAAAAGAACCCCCCCATTCTCCCGCTACGAAAGACTACTTGCATGGAACATTAATGTCTTCCCAAAAAAATTCCACTTACTGAGATATCTGCCTTTCTCGGAAACCCTGTGCAATGAAATCTATGAGCAGAGGGCTTCCCTTGTTTGGGGTAGCTCAAAGCCATACAGTTCAAAAATTAGAATTAATGCCAGCATCTCGAATTGGGGCTTGGGATCGCTTGAGGTTGAGTCCATGTGGAAGTCTCTGAATTTCTCCTGGTTGCGAAGATTGTTGGGAAGTGAAGACTATTGGGCTTCTAGGATAAAAAACAAGTTCTTTAAAGTTACCGGACATAATTACCAGGAGATAATCTACATGGGCCCATTGGAACTTCTCAGGTCTTTAAAGTCCTGCGGATCTCATTGGAAGAGAATGGCCAAATCCTGGGGCTCAAGCTTGCACAGAGTCCTTCCTCTGCTACGAGCGAATGAGCCTCTAAACTTTAATGGGACTTTGGAAGTTCTTCGGAGTTCTTTCAAGAGGGTTGCCTCACATCTGTTGGGGAATTCCTTCAGAGAAAAATGCATATTAAAAATTATATCCTTAGTATGCGATTACAAAAACGTCGCTCGCTTACCTCCATGGGATATATATCAATCGGACCACCCACTCCCTTCTATATCGCTCTTACGGCATTGGATAACCAAACTATTCGAAGGTCTTTGGTAGGCTCTGAACGTCCTTTTCCTAGCATCAAGAGACGATTGCGGCTTCTACAGAATGAGAAAAATATCCCCCTGTGCCCGAATATTATTATGCGAAACCCTTTAACAGACTCTCACCAAAAATGGTTCCGATACCGTCTCGCCACGTCCTCTTTATTTCTGAATAAATCCCATGTGGACCCAAAGAAGCGAGGATGCCATTGGTGTGGGGAGGTCGAGGAGACTTCCTTCCACTTCTTTTACCTTTGCCACAGAATGATCCCAGTCATAAAAGCTGTGGAAGATATTATTCTAGAAGAATTTGGAGTATCATTAACCCCCACAGACTGGCTGGTGTCCACATCACCTACATACGAGGAGGCTTACGAGATCGAACATCTTATATCCACGGTACAGAGGGCTCTCTACGCCTCAAGAACGTGCGGAGGTGGGCTTCCTGTGGGTCTCCAAGATCTCGTCAGAAGAAGCCTGGAAATTCTACGCTCCATCCCCAGGGATGTTTTCAAAACAAACGGGCCCTCTCCCCTTCAAGTGCAAGTGGACTGAATCAAATGACGCATTGGATCTCTCATCTCAGCGAGTCAACTGGTTTTCTAAATCACTATTTTATCTCAAGATATCTCATGATAGGTTGGGAGTTCTTTTATTTTTCTTCCGACAAGTTATAAATGCATGTGTTTTTTTTTTAAATGTTATATTTGTTTTTACCGTAGCTTTATCAAACTTTTCATTTATTTATTCATCCTTTATACGTGCATTTTATTCTGTTCGAGATATCTTTTAGATCATAAATAAATATTAAAAAAAAAATACCATTTGCCATTAATATCAAATAACCTTTCATGATGCCTATTAACAGAAAATCCTTTACGTAATATGTAAAATATTATAGAAAAGCAGGCTTGTGAACGGAACGCAAAATTGAACGGCGTTCAGCTGAACGCACGTTCAATGAACGGAACGCAACTTTTTTTTGAACGCTGAACGTTGAACGCAAAAAAAAATATAGTTTGCGTTCAGCGTTCAATTTTTCCAAACATTTCTTGGACTTTTTCGGAAAAATGTCATCACTACGCAGTACTTTTTTCGGAAATGATTTTCTAAAAAACGTCATCACTACGCAGTACTTTTTTCGGAAATCCTTTTCTAAAAAAAAACCAACCGTCATCACTACGCAGTACTTATTTCGAAAATTCTTCCTTAAAAAAAAACGTCATCACTACGCAGTACTTTTTTCGGAAATTCTTTTCTAAAAAAAAAAACGTCATCACTACGCATTACTTTTTTGGGAAATTCTTTTCTAAAAAAAAAAACTTAACCACTACGCAGTACTTTTTTGGAAATAATTATTTCCTAAAAAAAAAAATCATCACTACGCAGTACTTTTTTTAGAAATTCTTTTTTAAATATTTGAACGCTGAACGCTAACGGAACGCTGAACGCAAAAACATTGAACGGAACGCTGAACGGAACGCTAATTTTTTTTGAACGCTGAACGGAACGCTGAACGCAAAAAAAGCTGAACGCTCACAAGCCTGAAAAAGTTATAGTTTAGCGTTATTAGTTTTATTTTATATTCAAGTGCTTTTTCATTTTTTCATTCATACTGTTTTAATCGATAGATCAATTTTTATATGTTTATAATATATTTTGCGTCATAATTTTAGGAGTTGAAATCCTGGATTTATCGGCTCCTTACTTCAACGACGACCCGAGTTTATCAAACATAAACATTTGAGCTCCATAGACAACGGAAATAGTTATATTAAGTCATCAGGATTGATGAGTTACTGGTAAGAGTCCATTCACGGGACCTTTTGTCGTTAACACACTCAAGCCAAAGACGTTTACGAGCACTACCAAGACGAACTTCTCTACGGAATTAATCTTTATGCAAGAGGAGTTCAAGCATCCAAGACGAAGGAAAGAAGATTGTATACTGCTACAAACACTCTTTTGTGGCAAAGAAAGTCTCCGCTCCTCGATGAGTGACGTGGAGCTACAGGTGGACCTGGCCATGGAGAGGTAGTGTCAGTGTAGACCCAGCTTTACTACCGGAATCCAAAAAATGAAGTCCGCTTATGAAGTTAACTATGTTTTTTTTGTGACAATTGTCCAGTTTAAAATTTGAATGTAATCAGATACAACAATAATAATACTTTAGTTTATCATTATTTAATAAATCTTATGTTTCTCATTTCAAATCTCGCAATAATTGTAACTGGTCACCAAACTTATCAAAAATTTGTATAAAAAGTGCTAATTAATTTTATTTATTTTCTAAGATATGTCGTTAAAATGATTAAGCTAATAAAATTTTACTTTAACATGATTTGAAAGAGTTTTTACTATGGATATATGGTCTCTTACAAAATTTCTTATAAATCCAAGAAGTTATAGGCGTCTCTTTGAAATAAATCATTTAAACTACTTTTTCACTAGTATTTTATCACTATTTACACTTCAGATAGGGAGAGGTCCACTCCGAGCAGGAGGGGAAGTACCGAATGATGTCACCCGCAAATCGCCAACTTGAAACCTACGGAATCCTTATGTAGAGCGCCATATAACGAGCTGCTGCTGATATGAAAAATGGCTTTTAGGTCTCCCTCATAATTAAGATATTATCTTATCAATTTATTATATTATAATACAAACAGATTAAATACTACTATAGATGAGAAAAAAACATTTTAAACGAATTTACTGTTCCTACACTTTAATTCATGAAAGTAGTTAATTTATATTAGATGGCTAATAAATTTCATTCACAATTTCTTATATCATAATACAGAAATAAATTCAATATTACTTTAGATGATAAATAATTTTTTTAAACGAATTTACTTTTCCGACAGTTTAATTCCCCTTCATTCTTTCTGAGGGATTCCCAAAATTAGAAATGTTGACCTTTTTTACCCTTCTTCGCACTACTGAAACTCAAACATGTGCTGAGTCGGTTATTGGCTTACTTCCTGGAAAAGGTCATCTCACCCATTTACTCTCCTCTCCTAGCATCTCATCTTTCATCTACTCCCACCCCTGAGAAGCATAAGTCCTATCTCTTTAACTATTTCCTCCCTGATATTTGAATAAAGATCCTCTCGGTCGATGAATAATGTATTTCTGACGAGATGTTTTAATCTAAAATAAATAATGATAAACAGATTAGATAGGTAATGCATTGTTTATTTATTCTTGGCTTTACATAAAGTTACCCACAAAAATTGACCGTCACCACTTTGACTTTTCATGTACGCTGTATAAGGATTTTGTATTAGCTTTGTTAGGCTGACGTTTACTCATGATTTCAAAAGCCTTTGCTGCTTGGCATATATATATATATATATATATACTGTTATAAGTCAGAATCTTATTTAATTATGTGCAGTCAGTCTTCTCATGTATCTCAACCTTGAAATAAACTTCTCTCTTTCATTCTATTCCGTGATTTCATCATTCCCTTCGGGACGACGAGTCGGGATATTAGTCTTTATTCATCTCTAGATAGTAAGAACCAATAATAAAACTTAGGCCTATTATTTATTGTTGTGAACAGTTCAAATAAGGTGAAATTACCGTATTGGCCCGAATATAAGACGGGGTTTTTATTCTAAAAACAGTACTTTAAAAAGGGGGGTCGTCTTATTTTCGTGGACTAGACAAAAAACATAATTTAATTTTTTTAAGTTGACCTGAATGCGGTGATTAGGCCTATCCTTCACAACACCAAAACACGCAATAATGGAGAGTTCTAGTGATCGTTTTGTCCGTATCATTTCACAACGATTGTTTGGACTTAAAATAACAATAAACTATGAATCGGCCACCGTCCCTCACAACAATACCACAACGAAATAAAAAATGGAGAAGACAAGAGACTGTCTCGAACAAAGTGGTTCGAAATCTGGACAAATTAACCAAAGTTTTCGTCAGAGTTATGATGCCAATTTTAAAATCTTAGTGGTGAACGAGGCAGAATCATCAAATAATTGTCGAGGAGCCACAAAATATGGAGTCACCGAGTGCAATGTACGGCGGTGGCGAGCACAAAAAGAGCGCCTTAAGAATGCTAATAGCCAAAGAATATCTTTCCGAGGACCTCAACGCGGCTGCTTTCAAGAGATTGACAGCCGAGTCTTTCAATATGTGACGGAAAAACGGCAAGAGGCAATGCCCGTAACCCGAGCGATAATTCAGTTAAAAGCTTTGGAGATAGCCAAGGAGCTGAATATCCCCGCAAACGAGTTTAAAGCCAGTCTCGGGTGGGTCAAAAGAATGATGAGACGCAATGGACTATCACTGAGGCGAAGAACAAGCCTGGCCCAGTGCCTGCCCTCAGACTTTGAGGAGAAACTGTTGACTTTTCAGCGGCATGCCATTAATCTAAGGAAGACGCACAAATACCCCTTCGACCAAATCTGCAATGCAGACCAAACCCCAGTCTTTTTTGACATGCCATCTTCCGTCACCGTGAATAAACGAGGTGAAAAATCAGTTATTGTGCGCTCGACGGGAAATGAGAAGAGCAGGGTCACTGTCATGCTGACATGTCTGGCAGACGGCACTAAACTCCCGCCCTACCTGATTCTGAAGAGAAAAACTATCCCCAAGGAGCCCATGCCAGCTGGCATTATTGTGCGTGCACAGGAGAAGGGCTGGATGGACACGGAATTGGTGGTTGACTGGCTAAAAGTTGTGTGGGGGAGGCGACCTGGTGCCCTGACAAAAAAACGCAACATGCTTGTCCTGGATGCTTACCGCGGCCACTTGATGGAGCCAGTGAAACAACTGGCGCAGAGCATGAATGGGGACCTTGTGATCATCCTGGGAGGGATGACCAGCCAACTACAGGTGCTGGACGTTGTTGTCAACAAACCATTTAAAGTTAATCTACGCAAGAGATACACGGAGTGGCTACTGTCAGATAACCACGCACTCACACCAACTGGAAAAATTCAGAAGCCTGCGGTGCGTCTGCTTTGTGAGTGAATCCTCCAGGCATGGCGTGCCATTTCGCTAGAGAGCATCGCTCACGGGTTCAAGAAGTGCTGCATTTCCAATGCGTTACATGGATCTGACGACGACGTACTGTTGGAGGGACTAGTGCAGCAACAAGAAAGTGACGACGATAGTGAGAGTGACAGTGATGCAGAAGATTTTTGTATGTACTTAGTGGTTGTTTTTATGCCACATTTTCTTTCTTATTGCAGTTTTCTTGGGCAAAAATTTATTTCAAATAAATACATTGCTTTATGATTTTTTTGTATGATTTCCCCCCCCCCCAAAACATGAGCCTGAAAAGGGGGGTCGTCTTATATTCGGGCCAATGCGGTACTTATCATGTATAAGAGTATACTAACCAAAGACTGTCAATCAAAACCTTCATTACACAGTGATGGCAATCAAAGCTTTAAGTGATGACACTATCCCAATCAAAAATATCTTAACGGCCATCAATCCTATCTGTCACTTGTCTATTGTAAAATCCAATGAGTTGATTTACTCTAATACTCAAGTAAGTTCATTAAAAGGTCATTTATGCCAACTTCAATACAGAAAAATTGGTTTCTTATTATTTTAAGAATTGATTTCGATTATAGAGGGTTGCCCGCATAAGATTACTCACCTATTCACCAGCTGCATCGAGATCACTAACGATACTATGACAGGGTGTGTTTTGAGCATATTTTTTACCATTTGTTTTGGATAAATTGATATACAATTTTTGCTCAGTGTACCTCCCATCAGAGTTGATGACGGCCTCCAACCTGGGTCGGAACTTCGCACAGCTGTTCTTGATGAAACTCCGGTCGAGACTGGCTCAAGCGTTCTCATTGGCTGACTTCAGGTGTTCCTTTGAGTTGAAATTGATTCCTGAGAGAGAGCTTTTAAGCTGCCCGAAGACAGCATAGTCCAAAACAGACAGGTCAAGGCTGTACGGTGGCCAGGAGTCTTTGTCAATGAATCTGGAAGCATTGGCCTGAAGGAATTTCTTTGTTTTGGAGGCTGTATGAGGCATGTTTCTTTCAATGAAGAATACAAATCCTAGGCCACACTACAAGCTGAATATGTGGAATATATTATATGAACGATATAAGTGTTATGTCTTTAAGAACAATTTGACACCTGCTGCTATCACCAACTGATATGCACGAACAAAGATTATACCACATGATTGCTCTACCAGTCGCTTCAAGGTCCATTGCACATTACCCTTTTAGTTCTTAAAGATGTCACCAAATTTTTGCTTACTGTTTTTTGCCCATTTTGTTTGGCAGAATTGCATCCGTCTGTAAATGATTAAGCATTATATCGTTAAAACTATGTGGTCTATTGAACCAAGGATAAAATTGTTCTTATAGTGATCTTCAATGCCCATCCAATCTTATCAAATTATAAACGTATGGAAACGATAAATACTTCATAATTACAGGCTTTCTATGCGTAATGTCTCGTTAGCTACAACTGCAAAGCTTATCTTTTAGGCTCTATAATTGAGGCTTATAAGTGTTACAACAAACAACACAATACACATTTGAAATTTGCAAAAGGTGCAGTTTCTAAAGATGTTTATGTTGTCATAATTCCCGTTCAACTGTCAATGTAAAGGCCGCAGAGATCTTTTTGATCAACCATATTGAAAGGAGTATTCTGGGATTCCTGATCTAATAATTATGCATTAATGCTTATTTATTTCCGTACGATATTAACATTTTTATAGAGTCAAAAATATATAGAAAAAGTAATCCGTTGACGGCATAAGAAAATAGCTTGCAAATATCTTTGTTCTCATATAGTAAATATTGATTTTCACTTCATAAAGCTGCTGTTCTCTGCATAAATCAAATGGATTTTCTTCTCCGCTTCATTTATTTGCTTAACAAATGTACTAGAAGAATTATTATTATTATTACATAGCATTACATATTTCTCACGCAAGGTAGTACTAGGAGCAAGTTTTATTATTTATTTACAAATATTTATGTATGCATACATGTTTCTATATTGAAAAAAAACTTTTAAAGTATTAAGTTCGCATCAATCAATTTATTTTATTTATTGTTCTCTCTGCAGGCATATTTTGTATGTAAGTAAGTGTTCATGGGAAATGACGGTATATGTACAGTATATTCTTTGACTTCTGTTCTTTAAAACAAGTTTCAAAGTTTTTTCATTTTATACCTGACCTAGTTTCTTTTCATGTCATTCTTTAAAATTGTCGTTTTTCTTGTTCTTGTAGACTGAGTTATTTTCAAATTTGTTGGTGTTGGAAGGGCAGTATGAAGGAAGGAGAAAGTATGTAATCTGAAGTTTTATAAACGTTTATTTCGCTAAGAATGTAAATTGCTTTTGAGGAGACTTGTTAAATAACTTTTATATCAAAGGATGCCTGACTTACGAATTATGTTTCAAAAAAGAAAGTGGCTTTCAATGTAGGTTTGATATTCAAAGAAGCTTTTATTGTTGTTCAATCAAACTAAAAACAATCTTGAGTGTTCTCAAATGGCAAGTCTTTATTTTTTTTACTTCTTACTGTCACATTTATAAAAACATCAGAGATAGTTTTCGTTATCCGTCTTTAGAGACAAGGCTATCGTTTGTTTAAATACATCAAGACTTCTTCCCACATAAAGTTGATTTTCTAAATATTTTGTGGCCGTTCATTTTATATATGTCGATTGAAATATTGATATCCAACGAAAGCTATTTTTCTTTTCATTTTTAGGACGGTAAAACGGTAAAAGATACTTGAAAATTAAAAGGCTTAAAAAATATTTCTTGAATTATACATTTATGGATATTTTTCTAAAGTTTTGCAGTAGCTTACATCATTAAAATCATCCAAAGCTTTACTGTTCAGTATGCAGCTAAGTGAATTCTTTGTTGTCTGAAAAATGGAATATATATACAGCCTAATTTATGATTTCCATATATAAATTAAAAACATAAAGAGAGTGATCTTATAGGGATCGTCGTCAAACAAGCCTCCAACTAGAAAGACTTTAACCAATGTTTAAAGTATGATAAAATGCTTTCAAATGAACCAGGCATTTATAATATTCATTGGGTTGATACTGTTACAGAGATGTAAATATATAAACCGCATCTCTACTGTCCAAAGAGAAGCAAATAGTTGAAGGTAATGTTTGTAAAGTGAAAAGGGTCACTGAAAGGACTACATTACAAAGTATACTTTACTTATGATAAAGATTCTAAATTCGAATATATATACATGAGGCTATACAAATTCATTTGTTCGTATTTATCCTTTCCGTTCATCGAAACACCTGAAGTTTTATAAAAGTCGACTAAAAATTGAGTCAAAATTTTAATAAGATTCATTCTTTTATTGAATGATTTATGTTGGAATTTTATTCTGAGTTCTTTTCCTTCCGGGTTGCATAAAAACTCCCAAATATTAGTATTGTTGACGTGTTTTTAACCGAAATATACTTGACTAAAGATTTATTGTTTCATTGTTTTTAGTTTGTATTGTGTCCAGCAGTCTTTTTAGTTATAACTCATTTATCCTTAATTTTTTGCCTTTAAATATTGGTTTACAAAAATTAATTTTAACCTAAATGTTTGTCATTATATATATTTTTTTATGCAGAAAACTTTCTACATGAAGCAAGTTTTTCCTTGAAAAAATAATAGTTACCTACATCCGGAATACAGCTTCCTATTGCATATGTCACCTCTATGGAGTATCAATCTTGAGCTAAAATTGTCCATTTATTATTTTATACAAAAAGATTCCCTAGTCGCTAAAGACTTTTAAAAAGTTAAACGACTCCATTTAAAGAGCTTTCTAAATATATATGTATAGAGAGAAAGAGAGAGAGGACTAATGGGATTAGATACCATTAATTATTAGTATTATGTATTTATAATGATACTATAAGAAGAGAAGCTTCAAAGAATAAAATGGCTCAAAAGATTAAATGCACTATGCCTTTATTTAGGGAAAAAACTGCCAAAAGCTTTTGGTGGACGTCCCTCAAAAGACTAGAATATATACTATTGAATTGATATAGTAATTAAAAAACACAGAAATATAAAAAATGAAATATAGACAAACAAGGGGGTTTCAGATCAATGATTAGTGATAATAATTATTTTTTGTAGTGAAGGGTAGTATAATTTTAGAGTTGAAGAAATTATATATTTTCCTTTATGTGCTTTTAATGTCCGCTATTAAAGTGGCATTTTTATGTGCAAACATTATATATATATATATATATAGGGCTGTTCTTATTTTTCAAATGTTTGAAATGTTAGCAACATTGTGGATTTTCTGTTACTTGGTGATAAAAGAAGACGACATACAAAGTCTGAACAAAATCGGTCAACATTACGGGGTCGCTCAACGAGGTCAAAGTTTTAAAAAATTAGTAAAAATATAGTTTTCCGTGAATTTCTTGAAAATGGTGGGCGTTACAGACTTCGAAAATAATTATTAATTTAAAGAAAATTTAATTTACTACCAGACGGTATTTTTGATGTTTTTTATTTTCAGTATAATTTTCTGTAAAAACAAAGAAAAAATGGAGTGTGTTATGTTAGCATATTTCATAGCTTTTTTGTATCAATTAATTTGACTCGCCTGTAGAAGATGACTTGTTCGCTTCAGAGTAAAATTGTAATTTTAAGTTTAGTAAACCTTTGGTTGATAAATCCAAAAATGACCTTGGTTGCATTCTATCAATTCAGAATTCAGTACAATCTGAGTTTACATCATATGATTCAGAGCCTGTATTGACCTATAAAAAATCGATTATTAAAAAAATATATAAAATTGTATTTTTTAGATTTGCTTTGTCTGTGACGCATTTATAATCCTTTATATGCGTCATTTTGTACGCAAGATATGTTTTTTAATGTAAATATAACTCTCCACTTATTAAATTGACATGATTTAGTATACCAAAATATTAAAGCTGGTTTACCAAGCTTTCATTTGATATGTTTGGTGTTCTAAAAATCGCTATACTTTAAGAGAAATAAGCAAATACATTTTTGCACGTACTCTCCCAAAAAATTGATCTTTTGATATGAGAATATACAATTACCACTTGGTAACTACTGTTATGGTTACCTGGATAGAAAGAGAAAGAAAAAAGAGAAGTGAAGGAGTGTTTTGCCTCACTTCTCTCGCTTCTCTTTTTGCTTTTTCTCTCTATACAGGTCACAGTGGTTACCATGCGGTAATTGTATATTTTCATATCAAAAGATCATTTTTTTGGGAGAGTACGTGCAAAAATGTATTTGCTTATTTCTCTTAAAGTACAATCGTTGTGAGATGTTTGTATCATTTTAGATGGATTTGTTAGTAGATTTGACTTTAGTTTAGGGTCTTAATTTTAAACTATAAGGTTTATTTATATATAATAGTATATGTAACTACCCTAAACGAATAAAGTCTCTTAAAAAAATTGTACGCCTGGGGTTTGCGTCTTGGGTGAATCAAGAAATTAAGAGAACCCTCTCAATTCTCGTGAATGAATTTAAAAGTGTGTACAATTCTTTATATTACTAATGCTAGCCAAAGATTTTGTGTTTTCAAAGCTCGAACTAAGAATCAATAATAATAATGATTAATAATTAATAATGCGGTTCTAAACCATCATTTTTTTTTGAAAAATCCATTTTTAACAAATATATTAATGGATCGATTTTAAACTAATATGAAACATATAAAGTCATATTAATTTCATTACCCTATTTGTATTTCCAGCTCGATATCAATGAATCCCACTTCTTTTATTAGTTAAATACATTATGATGATATTTCATAATATATGAAAAAAGTTTATCGATTCATATATAAGACTCACTTATGAAAATGTTATAGCACTGTTTTTATTAATGTTGTAAAAATGTATTTCGTGTGAGTGCATTGTTATTGTTTTTTTTATGTTTGTATAAAAATACTATATACAAAGTGAAGATTGCAATTTTTTATCTGAATTTTAAGATATGGAGATGTAGTGGATAACTCTCCCTCTCTCACTGTTCTTCTCTGTTTCTCTTTTTCTGCCCTCCCCTTCTTATATATTTATAAATACGTCACCAGATGGGTTGACAGTAGTTTCCTTTCACTTTTTTCAAAATACTTTGACAATATTTGACAATAATTGTCTTTTTTGACAATACTTTTAAATGGGATTGCATATTTTATATATTAGTTATAAGTAATAAACTTTGAATTGGTTTCACATGGAGATATTCCACTCAAATGAGTAACCAAAAAAATAATCGTGTTCAACTCTCAATCTTGGGGGCGCAGGTTCGAATCCCGAGAGGGGATGGTCATTTTTGGTCTACCTCATTGATAAGATCCTAGGTTCGATAGACTAATTTTAATGCTATAATGCTTATTTATATCCGGTCGGATGCAATTCTATCGAACCATATAGGCAAAAAAAAAAAATAATAATCCTTTATATTATTGAAATCGAAGCGCATAGACTGCTATATATGTGCACGTATAGCAAAAAGGCTCCTCTGATAGAATTATATTGATTTTTTAAGATTTCTATAATCTTATCTAATAAATATTGAGCTATTTCATCCATCAATCCCAAATTCCCATTCATGCTTTTAGTCTTTGTTGAGGAGGGGGATTTGTGCCGAGAGGACCATCCTTTTAAAAGGCTTTTAATTTAAATTGAGTGGCCTCTAATGCACATGCGATCTCTGTCTCTCTCTCTCTCTCTCTATATATATATATATATAAACATTTTTAACTTACATAATTTATTTATTAAAAACTTTCTATAAAGCGAGAATCTACACACAAATATTTAATAAGCAATTATTTCAGCTTAAAAGTAGACATCTAGCCATGAGTATTAGGAAGATAATAATCGTAAAATAGCAACATTAGGAGTTAACCCAACGTGGCAAATACCTGTATCGATTTTTTTCAATTATTGGCATTTAAATGTTTAAAAATTCGTACGAAGGTTTTTTTTCTTTGTTGCATATTTATTTTCACTATAATAAATATGTTTAATGCCAAATATGTTCTAGAATAATTAATGCTTCAAATTTTTATCTTTTAATAATAAATTTGGGTTTTATGTAAGAATTTCATTTTCATTTATTTATATAATAAAATAACTAGTTTAAACAAATGTAGAAAATTTAAATTAACATATGAAGATAGGCCAACAAATCCTTTTCTTGAAAAGATGATAGAGTAGCCCAATATTTTTGATCTGATTTTGCTAGATATATTACGAGTTAGGTAAGCCTAACATAGTAAGAGTAATATATCTAAATTAAAATTTAAAAAAGCGAGTGTTTTGTTTTTAATGAAGATGACAAATACTTAACCCATCTTTAAATACTAAGATTAGTATTCTACTGAATAAAGATTTCGTTCAATATTTAATATAAAATATTATTTCATATCAACTGGAATATTTATTTGTAACAGAAATACAACGTTCCTCCTTATTTTAAACGGTCTTTTTGTTAATAGAGGGACCAATGATTTAAAATCAAATTGACTGTTCTTCCTCTAATATACCCATGGGTTACGAAGTATAACCAATAGTACTAGTTAAAGAAACAAAAGTAATTATCCCTAACATCATGCTTGAAGTCTATATAATTAATGTCTCTCGGGTATAGACAGCTTGAATATTTCTTTATTGTATCAGACTTAATTATTATTAGTATCATAGCATACATGCATATAATTACCTCCGCCGAAGGAGGTATTGTTTTCACTGGCGTTGGTTTGTTGGTTGGTTGGTTTGTCAGCAGGATAACTCAAAAAGTACGGTACGGATTCGGATAAAACTTTGTAAAGTTGTTGGAAATGCCAAAAGGAACAAGTGATTAAATTTTGGCATCTCTGAGTGCTTCTTTAAGATGCAAAATGAGCTAAATTCTAGTAAATATTACAAGTTAGCCTACTCTGCCAATAGATGTCGCTGTGCTGTGAAATCGGGTGCCGGGAGCGTCTTCCTCTCGAAATTTCCGTCGAGGGGAACCCTCCCCCGTCCCTCTACGCCGCCCCAGTCGTGAAAAATCCGCCTCGGAAGGCTCATAATGGCCCGTGACGGCGGAGGTTTGCACTCTCTGAGTGTATATATGCCTCTAGTTAAATTATATATTCACTGATTTATAAAAAAATACATATAGGCTGAGGAATCGAAATTCTCACATACTTTACAAAAAGGAAGAGATTTTTTTTTTTGCTTGGTAATCCCCATACTCAATCCTATTAAGTACATATTTTAAAAACCCGGGCAGGGCCTATAGGAATCCAATATTTAAATACTTAATGCTAAAAAAGAGTGGATAGCCTATTTGAAAAATAAGTAGATGAAATGGGTTTCATTCATGACAATATATCCTTAAATTTTGAACATTATGATCTTCTTATATAAAAAATAAGCTCATATTTGAAAAACAATAACAATTAAGATTGCTGATTAATACAATAAACAAATTATAAATACATATTAAAATTTAACATTTCCAACCCCACCGCCAATGGACCTTCGTTTTTTGACAATCACATTTATGGCTCAGGGCTCATGAGCTGTGGGTTGGAACTTCCAATATTCCGTTGGAATGATTGACAGAATCTCAGAGCCAATGGGATATGTGTTAAAAAAACCAATATTCTATGGCTGTTGTAACAGGCAGGGCCCTAAAATATTATTTCTATGTTTCAATTATCAGCTATAGGCGAGTTGGGCTATTGCAATGTGACACCAAACACGATGCATTTTATATAGTGCAACTTACCTGCTGGCAATTTTCCATGTAATCAATTTTCCTAGCACCGTTTTATATACAAATTAAATGCAGTACATATTAAATTTAATTAGTAAGTCTTATATATACAACAGTAAAACATTTAAATATTCATTAACGGTAATTTCAAATTATTTAAAAGAATTTAATAAGTTTTTTTTTTTTTTCTTGCATCAAATCTTTATTTACATGAAGTTATTGTGTATAAAAACACATAAATAGACATTGTAATCTAAAATTAAAAACTTCATAAAAGATTAAAACAATTTTACATTTCTAAAATCAAATAAAAAATGAATGCACTACAATAAACAAATAATAAGGATTGATAAAATTTCAATAGTTTTTTCATTATTCTTAAAAGATGCATTGACATGGGAAGTACTTAATTTCATTCGCGGCGACGGTCCAGGAGTTATCCAGAAGCGACGGTATCCTTAGGGAAAGAGCTCCATATCTCGCCGCCGCTGAGAGCATTATGGCTCTAAGTTCCTCGGATTTGATGTATTCGTTTGTAGTTAATCTTTTTGCAATAAGTGCTTTTGCATTTATGATTGTATTTAAAATCGCTTTAAAAGTATCTGATTGTTTTTTCCCCTTATTAGGAAAGCCAAACAATACAATGGCTTTCAAAATGTTATTTTTTTTATTTTTTTTTATTCCACAGTTCATAAAAATATATACAAGCATAAAAAACAGAATGTATATAAAAAGATGTTAATGCGTAAAAACATAATTAAACATTTTAGTTTAAAATTTTAACATCAAATATGAACGAACACTAAAATACAATTATAATTAAACAACTTGACAATCTAAAACAAAACATAAATTAACGATAAAAACGGTCTATTTTAAATGCTTGAAATGGCGTAAAAGTTTTTTAATAATTTTTCCATAAGGCAGGGAACACGAAGGGAAGTAGCGAATTACATCACCAGCCCAACTCCACTTTCCATCGGTGACAGAGGGGATCTTGAGGTCCAACGCCGCGTATCTTGCCGCAGCCGCTAGAATAATTGCCCTTACCTCCCACGGACTGATAGGAGAGTGAGATGCTAACCTCTTAGCTATAAGAGCTTTGGCATTTAAGAGAGTGCTGTTTATTGCTCTAGATTTTGCAGAGAGAGATCTGCCAAGACCAAAGAGGACGATGGCTTTGCAAAAATTGTTTGTATCTGGGGTATGAAGTCCTTTGACATTCAAACTGATGAATTGTTTTAGGATGGATACTGAATGACAATCTACAAAGGCATGCAAAGTAGTGTTATAAATTTTACCACAATCTTTGCATGGAAGTATAAAACGAGTGAGATCAGCGGATATCTGCAGCTGAGCCGTAAACTTTGTCCCCTCAGCAATCCCTATAAGAGATTTAAGAATCCTAGTTTTCCAACAAACTGGAAGTTTGAGGAGGTCAACGTATTTTTGACAAATGTTCAAACTTTCTTCAGAACCGGAACGAATGGGAGAAGTCATTTTAAGGTACCAGGGTCTGAGTACCTGATAATCGAGAGCAGCTCTTGATAAAGGAAATAAAAACCTGCCATCACGAAAAGGACCCACAGGAGTCACATCGTGTAATGATAATATGTTACTTTTTATGGCCATCTCCTCGAGGACTTCGGGACAATTCAGTTTCCTGAAGAAATATTTTTTGCCCGAATTGCACTTGATTATATCGGTAATGCAGTTTCCTTCAAACACAGGAACATTTCTCCATAAAATTCTTTGGGCACAGCCCCAGACCTGTGAAAGAGAACTGGTTTGACGATTTGTTAGCTCAGACCCAAACAAAATCCAAGTGCAAACATTGCTCAATGAAACCGATCTGCGCCACTCTACAAGAGGGTTTTGGAATAAATTTCGGAAGAGTTTTAAGTACATGTTGGGAATTATAAGGGAAAGTTGTACTATGTTCCCCCCTAAGTGGATTCTCTTTCTTTTTAAGGCTTTAATGTAAGAACTATGAAATAATGATCCAAGCCACTTATCTTCGTTCATGATTGCCTTTTCGGCAAAAAAGGGGGAGGAGAATGCTCTATACAACACCAAAGGAATAACCTTTGAGTTGTACAAATCAATTCTCTTTTGAAGGTTGAAGAATCTCCACATTTTGGTTTTTTGAAGAACTAGACGGTTTAAGCTGTTCCAGTTCCTTTCATCAATACCCCACCTATTCCAATGAATGCCCAAAATCTCTATTCTCGACTTTACTAAACAAGAGTGAATCCTAAGATCCTGAGATGGAAACCAAGAACCAATGGGGAGAATTGCAGTTTTAGCTCTGTTAACGGAAAGTCCAGAGATTTTTTCGAACTTAGTGAAAAAATTTAAAATAATTTCAATTCTTTTCACCAGTTGAGGCTCAGAGTTGGCTTCTACTGAAATGGTAATATCATCAGCATATATATCCAAAATATGAGGCGAACCCTCGATATTAATGCCAAAGCCTCCAAAAAAATTAAGATTTTCAGGGCGAACTCTTCAATTGCTGCGATGAATAACAAAGGAGCCGATGGACAGCCCTGCCTACAACCTCTTCCTATTGTTATCGGACTACTTTCCAGGCCGTCCAAGGACAGGGATGAGGAACCATTAAACAATAGCGCTCGCACGGGATTGAAGAACTTCCGAGGCAGAAGTCTCCGTACTGCTCTCAGGACTTGGCTATGATATATCGAGTCAAACGCTTTTGAGAAGTCTACAGCAATAATTGCTGCGAATTTACCTCTCTTTTTTGTAGAGTCAATGCAGGCTTGGGCATTGCGGGAAATATCATAGATTTGGCGATCCTTGAGAAAACCCTTTTGGTGACAACCAATTTTTCTATTTAGAATTGTCTGCATTTGTTGAGCAAGGACGCCTGATAAAACACGGTATGTTTGATTTAAAATCGTGATAGGCCTCCAATGGCTAAAGTCCGTTCCATCCCCCTTTTTAGGAATCAAGACGATTCGTCCTTTGGTCAAAGAAAACGGTAGCCTGCCTTTTCCTTCCATTTGGGCACCAATTTTTAGAAGAAAAGGAACTATTTGCTGTGGAGAGACCGAGAATACTTCACTTATGATTCCATCTAGGCCACAAGCCTTGTTCTTTTTAAGATTATTCTTAATATAATTTATCAGTGTCTCATGGGTAAAAATATGCTCATGACTATTAAAACGTTTGGCTTTTGGAAGTGGACTATCACTGTGGCCTACCAAAGATTGAAATCGTAAATAAAAATATTTTAAAATGTCTTCCCCACGTGTGAGGACCTTACTGCCATCAATAATTTTGGTGACAGAAGAGGTAGAAACTTTATCTGTCTTAAACAGATCCCTGACTCTTTTATTTGTGATCTGTTCACGAGCAACTTTAGCCTCCATTTCCGCTTCAGTGACGATAGCAATGTTATAGATGTTAATGGTATCTGTCATGAGCGATTTGACAAACAAAGAGTCCTTGTTCAGTACGTCTTCAATTAATTTTTGCTTGGAATACTTTTCTTTTTTGATGGTATCTTTAAACTTATAAGCAGAATGGAGTATAGTTCTTGAGAGAACGGAAGATGCTTGAGCAGGGGACAGATTTGCATGAAAGTTCTTCTCTAAATTTAATTTAAGCTTATTGATGAAAGTATCATAACCAAGGACCCATCTTGGAAACTTTTGGTTCAATTTAGAACCACTGCCTATCAATTTTAGTTCAATGATTTTATGATCGGAGAAAGTATTGGGACGGTAAAACGCCTTTTTAACTTTAGATGCAAATGATGAAGACGCCAATGCTAAATCAATCCTTGATTTGATCCTACCCCTAGACCAGGAAAAGCTCCCAGGACTCCATTTTTCTGTAAGGTCAGTTAAGTTTAAACAAAGAATGACTTTATTTAGCATTGAACGGTTTACATAATTAGAGTGCGGTTTTTCCAAATCTACATTCAAGTCGCCAAGAAGAAGAAGAGGAATAGAACTTTGGAGCTGATTATTTAATATAGCTTGATAAAAAGCAGAGGACTTTTCATTTGGGCCATAGGCATTAATAATGTAAAAGACATAACCATTCGAAGTGATACGTAATTTGTGCCATTCACTAATGCCCGAGTATTCCTTAACACAAGAAGTGATAGAAATTCTCTTGGATATAAACGTCATTACCCCTCTATTTAACCCCGAGCCGGTAAAGTAGTGGTAATAACATTTGGGAAGGCACAAACAACAATCTAAGCTACAGGATGAAGATGTACGAGACTTAATGTCCTGAAGGCAGATTATATCAGCATTCATGTCTGTTAATTGCTTCATTAGAGAATGCCTTAACTTCCTCTCCTTTCCTCCCCTCGTATTGAGAGATATAATTTTTGTTATTCCCAGGTTTGAGGACACATCATCAGACACGTTGTCCAAAAGAAAGTCCGTGATCTTTGCTTGAAATGGAAAAGGCATAAGTTTACGATTTTGTTACCTTTGAGGGATTATGATCACTGTCCGGAGAATTTGCGGAATCCGGTTTGTTTCGTTTTCCAGTGGAGTGAGAACGAGTACGATGTTCAATTATTAAAGAGGTGTCAAGATGTGGCTTCAACTTTTTATTGAGATGGCAATCGTAGGTGGAAGTGGTTGCCGAAGATTGCTGTTCGGATGGAGTCGGTGTAGTAGGGGCAGTAAATTCGTTTCCACTCCCTCTAACAGTGTCTGTAGATGACGCTTCAATTGTAACGAGAAGGGTTTCTTCACCATTATTATTACCCTCCATCTCTCTATGAAGAACGTTATTTTGAGTTTCACCACTACTTTCTACCTCAACGATCATCGAGGAACCGAGTAAGGGCATAGCGGAAGTGCTGCAACCCAGGACTTCATTTTGAATGTCTCCTCCTGTAGCATTGGCAGTCTGAATGACCTCTACTATGTCCCCAGAGGAGGTAGAGGGTAAATCCTGACAAATGCCCGGGACTGTCTCAGAATCATTTTCAGCCAATACATCCTCGCAAATTACAGAGCCTATACCCATTGAATTAACCACTTCAGGAACAACTGAAGAGGCGGAGGGGTCTTCTACTCGAACGTCTGTAACTGTTGGAGTATCAATGGAAGAATGAGAAAAAGCTTTTTTCTCTTGAATCATACGAAGCAAAGCACGCTCATAATCTACAATTCGTACCCTTTTCTCCATGCAATGATGTTTCATATGGCCAAAACTAAAACACTTTTGGCATTGCAGCCTCACCCCCGAAAATTTCACATTAATTAAATTTCCTTCAAAAGGTAAAATTTGAGGAATGGAAGCAGGATCTGCGATCATGTTCACAACATAATCGCTATCACGCCATACTTCCTTGTAGTTATTATATTTTGCCTCCGCAAAAGTATCAGTGGGGTTTCTTTTTGGGAAGTGGTCATGAACTTCTCCAAACTGTTTCATCCATTCCACCAAACGAAATTCGTTGACCCGCTTAAAGGTATTAATGAGCGTCAGAGATATCTTTTTTTTCGTGTCAAATAGGACCTTGTCTATACCCTTCAACTTAAATGTAACCTCCTCTACCGATCCATCTGAGTTTTTTAGCTTTAAAACTCGAGGAACTTTTAAATGACGGAGGCGCTTCCTCACGTCTATAGGCTCCTTTGAGTAAAAGCAAGCCTGAGCAAGACCAAGTCTTGGGTTGGCCCCAGCAATTTCATGCTCCGTAAAGCCAAACATAAAAGCCACGTCATATACATGTATATGTTTAAGGCCATCACCTCTATAAACCCCTCCGTCAACTGAATTCAGGATGAGAACAAAAGTCTCCCATTTATATTTTTTTTCCAAGTTCACATGAACCAAAGCTTCTCTACGAGCAACATTACTCCTCTTTAACACAGAAGAATAAGTACCATTTTTTAAATTTGCACTCTCACTCTCAGAAATATCATCAGGGTTTTTTTCAGGAGGGTTACGTGACATAACTTATAAAATGTTCCGCAAAAAAGGAACAAATAAAAACAATGTCAACTCTTACTCCTAAAAAGAAAAAGGGACTCCGATTCACGAAAGTGGGTCCTCCGTGTAGCCGATGCCCCAGTAATGTCTAGGAGGGGAAGCTTTGAGTAATTAAGAGGACTTTTCTAATGACAAAAAGTCTCAAATCACTCTGTAGACCGCATTCCACTCCGGGATCCCTCACTCTGTTTTAAAGGTCGATTTCTCCACGAGGAATAAAATGTTATTGGGACACTTGTCCAATCCCTTAACATTAAGAATAAAAAGGACTTTAAAATTGACACCGTTGGGCAATCAGCAAAAGCATGCAACGTGTGGACATATAATTTGCCACAGTCCTTGCAATGAATTTTACAAATTATGCAAATAGAGGAAATCTGTAATTGGGCAGTAATTTTTTTCCCATCATGAATCCCTGACGTGGAACTCATAATTCTTTTCCTCCAATCATCGGGAAGCTCCAGTAAATCATGTAAAAGCTTACTAATTTATTGACCTCCTCTTTGAGATTAGGAGGCTTCATCTTGAGATGCCAGGGACAAGGTAACTTATGCATTTTAGCAGCTCTTTGAAGAGGGTATTTAAATCTCCCATCCTCACAGAAATCGAAGTTCGTTATAGAACTAAAATCATAAGCGCCATGAGCTAGTGCTAAATCCTCTAGAAAAGGTGGGGCGCACAAATTTCAGAAGAAGAATGTTTGCTTACATTTTGACGAATTATGTCCATTATATTGTCTCCCCTATATGCCGGACTAAACTTCCAAAGTATACGCTGGGCTGCTGCCCATACTTTTGATAAATATTATGTCGTCTTATTAGTTAAAATGGTACCAAATAAAAGCCTTAAATAAAGATTGCTATTGGAGATACCTCTTCTCCATTCAGTTTCTGGATTTTTTGGTTAAGTCGATAAAAACTTTTATATAAATCTTAGGAATAATAAAGGATAAAAGGGTTAAAACCTCCAGCCATTAGAGACTTTGGTCTCTTTAGAGCAGGAAGATATCTCTTATGAAAAAGAGCAGAGAACCATAAATGCTTCTCTTCAATGACCTTTTCTGCTATCAGGGGAGAAGCTGTTGCCCTATACAATACACTAGGGACAATTTGAGTATTGTATAAATCAATCCTCTTTTGTAAATTAAATTTTTTTCCATGCGGAAATTCGATTTGGAATTGAACAGAACAATATTCTCCAATTATCAACATAGATCCCTTCGGTCCCCAGTCAATTCCTAAAATAGAGACTTTCCGTCTTACCGGGCAACCCCCAATATTCTGTCCTTCCTTTGCGTCCCATGCGCCAATAGGAAGAACAAACGTCTTCGATCGATTTAACTCTAATCCTGACCTCTTTTGGAAATTCTCAAAAAACCTCAAAAGAATTTCAACTCTTTTGATGAGTTGGGTCTCCGTATTGGATTCAACCGAGAGTGTAACGTCATCAACATACAAATCCATGAGATGCGTGTAATCTGCCATCTTAACCCCAAATCCATTATATTTATTTTTAAAGAAGGAATTATGAGAAAGTGTAATTAAATATGTTAAAACTTTTCTTCAACGATGTTTTATTGCTACTTATCAATAACATTTCCAACTATTTGAAATGGTATAATATACTTAACTTGTATTGAAATGGCCTTAGTTTTTTTAAATGATGTATGATTGTATTGGATAGAAGGGAGGCGTACTGTTTGTACAGAATTAACTCACCCTTGATGGCTTTCACATATAAAATATAGTACACTACTTGCCAAAAACATAGCGTTAAAACGTTTGATATAATATGAAATTGCCTTTTTCATAAAGCCTGTGATTGAGTAATCCATCACTCAAACTTCATTTTCAAAGAATCATTTGATTATAGCTTTCTTTAAGAGAAAAATTCAGGGAAAAATTGCTTTGATATGCTTTTACTTTTTGAACTCCTAAAAAAAATCTTTTCTTAGAACTAATCGTCCTGATTATATAAGTATATATAATTATTGCTAGTTTCGTTTAAAATCTTTGGCTGAATTCAACATCTAACTAAAATATTTTCTAACAGACATACTTATCATTTAAACTATTTAAACACAGTTGTGTTCACATGTTTTGAAATCTTATCAGATTTGATTTTTTCAAATATGCTTACGATATAAAAGGGGAATAAATATTATATTTTTAATGATTTAACTTTTCTAAATCTGAAATTTATGTCGAATTCGCATAAATGAATCTTATTCTTACCAATTTAATCTTACTAAATGTCGGTATCTGTTGAAAGACAAAACATAAATATGCAGCAATATTTATATTTTTATTACATTTTATCTAATTTTTATGATATATTTGAAGGATATATTGAGGATCTGAATATGAGGTGGTACAGCAAGAAAGCAATTCTAAATGAAAATTGTTAAAATGAGAAAACGAAGTTTTAAACTTTTTTTACTTCATAAAAATGACGATCAATTTTTCAGAAACATTTTAAGACCTGTTGCGCACGTTTGTACCCTTGAATGTCATTTTTATTTCGATAAGTTAGGATGATTTTCTTTATATTGGACACAATTGTTATAAGGTTCAATACCAAAAGATCCCTCAAAGATACTCCATTTATTCATTGCAATAAACGATTTATTCTTAACAATTATCGATTATACTATGTAATTAGTAATTATCGTACAGGGAGATTTATCTTCCCTCTGCGCAGAAATGCGGTTAATCATCTACCTCTCACGCCATGGTGTTTAAATTGTCAGCAGTAGCTTTTGATCTCTCTGAGGTAGGAAAATAATAGAGAACTATATTGATGTCCTTTGTCTTCCTGCATCTTGGGGTGGGGTTGTTGCTCGTTCACTGCTAGGAATAATGATGGTCGTAAATTCACAGCCCAGTTTCAGATTTCGGCTAACCTCATTAAGTTTTACCGGCCCTGTAAGGATTGTGGGAAAACTTTTAATACTATTGTTCATGCGTTTATTGATTGCCCTGTCTTGAGCGTGATTAAATATTTTTTACTTATAAATCAAGAGTTCTTAAAAGATTTTAGACCTTCTTTTATCAAAGCAGTTTTTCTTTTTGGTGTACCATCTTTCTTGAAGGGTACTTCAAGTGAAGGGAAAGCTCTATCTGTCGCCATTGCCAACCTCGAAGCTTATATTGGCCAATGCATAACAACGGATCGATGTGTCAATGTTATTGATATGAGATCAATAATCATATCGGCTGCAGCGAGGTATGCTGCCCTCTCCCTAAGGATTCCCAAGGTCCAGGACAATCTATGGAACTTCGCATATGAAATCATAAAGTACTATCCCTCCTCATCAGCCCGACACTCCAGAATGCTAAACGTATAATAAGTTATGATAACGAAAACACTAAGGACACGGAGAACTAATAGCTTATGGACTTTAAATCGGATTATTATCTTCGTTTTTAATTATGTATGCATATTATCTGTCTTTGTTCATTAACTTGATATTTTAAATTCGTTACATCATTGTTACAGAATTCATTAGGTACGAATTTTAGGTCTTTAAATGGGAAACTAATTATAAACTAGAATGTTTATTTATGTTTTATTGTAAAAAGCACAATTTTCCTATTTTACTATTTATTTAAGTATGTTACTTTTTGTCACTTAGATACATAAGGCCTTGCTGATGAGGAAAAAAAAATTATCGTAGCCTGTACTCAACTAATCGAAATATTTTACTAATACAACGAAGGAGAATTGTACCAACTATATTATAGTGATGGTAACTCATTTTCACAAAAATCCATTTACACTTGGATTCTTGCTGGAGCACCACATGTGAGTTTTTACATTTTAATTAAATGAGGAACTAGCTGCTCCTATGTATTTGTGTTATCGAATATAGTGTCAGTATCCGATTTATTTCAGGACAGGTAGAAAATTAACCAATACTATCAATTAAGGATTTGTTTTGTCATTATATAAGGTTTTACTTCGTGAAAGAACAGTAAAGTATTATGAGTAGCATTTATTTACCTATTCAACAATAAACTTCAAAGCGATTGTTAAAATTTCCAATATACTGCTTAGTCATTATGAATAGTTTTATTTTGATATTTTTTTTTGCATTCATTTATTTATTTACGTTATGAAATCCAGTTACCAATTTGTTCCCATCAGATATGCAAACTGTCTAATTAACAATACACCTTGTGAATGTCTGACGATTAATCTGTTTGCTAAAGACGAATAGAGAACACAAAATTAATGTTATGCATATGTTATGGTTCATCAACTTTTATCTCATTGAGACTCCTCTCTTTAGGGCATTAAACAAATGGAATACTATATCATTACTTTTTGTTTGACTATTGGAGCTTTCCTTGCAAGCCCCATTAATTGATTTTGAGTAGTTGAACATCATGTTATACAATTAATTAATCTCAATATTTACTCAACCTTCAAAATGTCATATTGAAGCACTCGAGATTGATATCAGATCTACCTCAATAGAATGATTGAAATAGTCGCTACAAGTTTAAAAGCTTCTGACAAAAAATAAATACTTTGAATACAATTAGTTAAGCTTGATAGATATAAAGAAATTTAATTTTGTATAAAAGTTAATTTTGGGAAATCAAATCTTATTTTTCGAAAGAAAACATTATAAATATCTTACAAACTGTAATGAAGTAGAAATATTCCTACACCAATAAAATAGACCAACAACGAAGCAATTTGGAATCTGACTTCATCATTAATAGTTTTAACGATGCGATAGTCGTTATGGAGATATTAGGTTTTATAGTGTGGCACCTTTGCATGCCACGCAATATCGGTTTCGAACATATTTAAGGCTTTGAGGTCGGCTAAGGCCCTTCACGCTGCCAGGATCGCAGCTAGGGCCATTGGACGCAGCGTCCCCACATAATCAATGCTGTATTTCATTTTATTTGTTCTTAGTTTTTAAAAACATATTTTTTTACTGTTTTTATATATTTATTTTAGACTCGTTACATATGTAACTAATTTGCCCCTTGGCAAATATACTCGATTACACACACTGCCACAGTTAAGAATGTACTAAAATCCCTCTACCCGCCCTCAAACATCGGTGTACCGATGTGATCCCAATTGTCTATCCCAACTCACCCGAGTCAGTATTACGCCATTTTTCTTTCCTTCAATTTAGCAACACAATTCACGCTTCAACTTTATCTACTATCAAATCAATTTTGCTTTTATTTTATGGGGATCTCAAAATTGTTATGTAATGCAAATGAAATCAAAATACTTATTTTTGTCTACTTTTTAAACAACATTGTTAAAATCAAAAAAATGTATATGAAAATTATATAAAAGTCGTCGTATGTTTTTATTATATTAAACTGTCGCTGTTTATGATATTTGTGTTAGTTTGTACGTTATTTTTCTAGCTCCGATATTAAGAAAACACTCTCTTTTGTCATCTTTGTTCCATTATCTCATGGATTTTTGAACGGCTTTTTATATCGAAATATACTTTTAGTAAGTAGTATATCAATTCTAAGGATAACAATATATTATTTTAACTATTCAGCAGTTTAAGAAGCTTTTTAAAATATTTTATGAGTTTTTTACTCTTAAAATCCAATAAAGACAACAGTTTCCCCGCCATTAAAAAGCTCTGTTTCCTCCTAGATAAAAATGTTTATATATACAATACATTAAATTATATATATATATATATATATATATATATATATACCGAGGCGTCAAAAAGTTTTGTACCACCTTTGATTATTAAAACATTTATTAACAGAATTAATCAGGATGAAGTCGGACAGGGTAGTTCAGAAAAGAAGATTTATTCTCCATACATTTTTACATATTATTTATGAATATGGCCACCTTTGGCACTTGATGACGGCCTCCACACGGCGCTGGAAGGCTGTACACACGTTGGCTACGTAGCACTCGCTCATGGCATCCCACTCCTTGTCGACGGAGGCCTTCAGATCCTTGACATTTCCATGGTGGACTCGGAAAGCCTTGGACTCCACATGCCACTGGACACTGTAATCCAGCGGGTTGAGATCCGGACTCTGTGGCAGCCAGAAGTCCTTGGGCCAGAGCTTCATGTTCTCCTCCATTCAGGTATGTTATCTCTGGGTGAGAAGTGGCCTCTCCAAACACTTCTTGGACTTTCCTCCACTAGCCTTGACGGCATTGAAGATCGTTGTCATGGCTACGAATTTCTTCTCAGCGAACTCGGTCATGGTCATCTTGGAGTTGTCCTTAAATGCAGTGCGGGCATCCCCCAGGGTCAATTTCACCGGTCTTCCGCTTTGAGGACGATCCTTGAGACTTTCCCCCCATCCTTTGGACGTTTACAGACCCGGTAGACTGTGATGCAGTCGACCCCGACGATCCTGACGATGTCCGAGGTATCGTGGTGGGCGCAGATCATTACGGCGATCTCGTGCCTTTTGGTCTCCATCTTCGCATTGGATAGAGCTAAGAAGATGTGCGAGGATTTTTTTTTGAAAGCTGAGAATAGCTGCTTTTAATGAAGTGCGCAATCAGATCAAAAACAGTCACTAAACCCGCGAAACGCAATTAAATAGGTGGTGCAGGACTTTTTGACGCCCTTGTATATATATATACATTTATATATACATAAATAAATATAAATCTATATATATGTATAAATATATATATATATATAATATATATACTTTTCATATATATATATATATATAAAGTTATAGATATGTATATAATATGATACTCTCAGACTCTTACATGCCATAAATAAATTATCACAAAGTGGATTTGAGTAAAGAGAGATCTCTCCTCTGTGAAGGTAGGGATATGGGTATGTAAAAAACCTTTTTCTATGAAGTAATATAATATATGGTTTGATGTCCGTGTTTTATGAAGAAAAGAGTAGAAGGAAAAAAGGTCTAATGGCCATAAATCTTCATATACTCCTGATACATTATATACAAAATAATAATAATAATAATATATGTGTACAATAGCAAAGTATTCATGGGTATTATGAACCTTATTAGAACTATTACATATATTCTTTTATAACAATTTTTGAAAGAAAATTCCTAATAGGAGTATACCCAAGAAATATATATCAAGGAAATAAATTTATATACTCAAGAGTAAAAAGAGGGCTCCTTTACAACATAAAGGACTTTTTGATATGGGGTTCCATGAAATTTCAATAAACTGTGGCTCACAGAGGAATTGGAACGGCTATATATTTCAAAGCTAATGAATATTAATTCCTCCTATAATTCATCAAGCATATAAAAGGAAGTCAGAGTAAGATATTTGGCTGCGCTTAAAATGGAATATTAATAGCAATGAAGATGTGTATTTCAATATGATTAAAGGAAGAAATTTGGCTTTAAATATATTAGGGTTTGCTACATTTTATATTTAGAGTCAAGAGCGCATTTTAATATTCTTTTAATGGAATACATCTGTGCGAAAATTTGGATTTTTTATGTTATATTGATAACACCGTGTAACAAAGTTTTTGACCTTTATTTCAAACTGTTATTTTCTATTTGCCTAAATGCAGAAAACATGAAGAAATACTTTTATTAATTTCTAATTTTGCTTTGTGTACAGGATAATAATATTTGTGAATTTACCTATCCACATAGGGACAAGGTGGTATATTTAAAATTTGATTTGAACGAAATATGATACAAAATGACATATAATATAATTTATTCAATAGTGCGGCAATAGACACATTAGAATCTAGTAATTTTATAGATTTACCCTTTACTGTAGATTAGGTATAATCAGCCCCTAAATATAGTTTTCCATCATGTTTTCATTATAAGACCCTTGGTAGTGGTGTTTGAAGTTTAATATATCCTTATGGAATTGTTTGCCTCACTCCTCGGAGTACGTTCCCAGTTTTCCTTAAATTTATGAAGATGGCGTCAAGGATATGTACTTTGTGGGCCACCCTGTTACCCATTTTGAAATAGTTTGTCACCAAGGTCTCAACAAGCTCCACATAGTTTTCGGCTTTGTGATTCCCCGAGAAATCACAAATCACTACAACAAAACTGTCTCATGCTGCTCTCTCTGTCCTTGTGAGCTTTTTTGGGAAACTCCTTACACTCCATGACCTTTTTTATTTGTGGACCAGTAAAGACAGTGGCTTCAACTTGGGGAAGAAATCCTGGAGGTATTTGAAAGCTGGAGACTCTTTATCTAGAGCTCTGACAAATTGTTTCATGGGGCCACTTTTAAGTGGAGTTGAGGAAATATCACTTTCTGGGATCCAACAATGGCTCCCATTTGAAGTTGTTCTTCTCCAAATTAAACTCGGTTCGCTTTGGCCAGTCCCGGTTGAGGTAGTGTGACACGGTATCCCTACTGTCTCAAAGGTAAAGATATCAAGGATACTCGGTAAAGCCGCCTTGGAGACTCATTAGCTAAGCCATCATTTTGAAGTCTCCTATAACCTCCCAACAGTACTTTTATATTTCAAGGGATCTAACAAGATTTTGACACTCTTGTATTCCTCTTTCAGCTTGACAGAGTGGGTGAGAGGAAGAAATGGGTACATATTCCCGTTATGAAGCAGCACTGTTTTGAGGCTCCAGCACGAACTGTCGATCAAGAGCCACCACTCTTTGGGGTTATGGGTTTTTGGCTATTGCTCTAAACAGACCGGTCACAAATGCCATGCTTGAGTAATGCAGATAGGAATGACTGATGAAGATCGACTTGTCCACGCAGAGACAGCTAGGAGTAAACTGACTTGTTGAGCATACGTTCCTTGAATTTATACTGCTATATACGTTGCAAGAGTGTTCTAGAAGTTCTTGGAACGCTTAGAAAGAATAGTTTTGAAGGGCCCGGAGTCATCCAGAAAGTTATTTTTTTAACTATATTTTTGCAGCATCATCTGAATTCCTGGGGATAATTGAAACTGGCCTATTATAATAGACTAACTTTAAAAAATTGCTAGACAAATCAGAGTTTTACCAGAATAATCATTATTTTCTTAATTTTGTAGATGAAAAGAAATAGGAAATAACATTTATTTACCAAAAACAGAAAAAAGTTAAATTTTGTTACATTGTGTAATTAATGTCTTTTGTTTTAAATAATATTGATAAAACTAATTATCCATATAAATGAAAAGTAATTTTACTATATCATTTATTTTGCAAACGTAATTATTTCCACAAATGACATTATAAAAATTAGGGCGTACTGTGAAACGAGCCTCTTTTATAAGGGCCTAATCAGCCGGGTTAAGGTCTTTCATTCTTAAGAGGTAATAGATAAAAAATATAAGATTATAAGTCTTCATAAGTCTGTTAAATCCATAATTAGCCCCAGAAGCTTCATATTGCTTCTGACCACTCAATAATCCTTAAAATGTGAAGGGAGCCCGAAATCTCAGAAAGAAAGCTCGACTCTCAAGATGAGGGCTCAGGTTCGACTCCCGAGCGAGAGAGGCAAATAGTAATCAACCTCTCATGAGAAAAATGAAATAAATATTATAATAGTTTTTTTTTACCCACACCGATGCAGTTCCATAGAAACTACATATAACAAAAACTCAGTAATTTTTAATACCTGATTCGTTTTATAATTTCCTTTTAATTTAGGGATCACGAATGAACATCTCTGATTGATGAAAACCATATAAATTCCGCTAAAAACTTGTTTTTTCAATTTTAAATGCCTTAGCCTATCTTAATGAAGCACTGTTAGTTGAAGGGTCTCCCTTCATGGAGCTTTTCTTAGCCATATTATTGGCAATCTCTTGTTCTGTTAGCCTCTTGATTCAATTTAGTGTGCACCTCTTGCAGTATACTATAGAAATATTCTTTGTGACGTCATCTGTGGAGAGTTGAAGGAAGTATTTGATCGCCTTTCTTGCAAAGCAACCTCTCTCTTATTTGAAAGATATTAACGTCTTTTTTAAACAACTTTTGGTTGTATAAAATATTCATATAATATGCATATTTAATCCAGATAAAATATAAGTAAATATGGTAGTTCAATAGTTGATCCAAGATAAAAGACAATATGATTGTCATGGATTAACTCCTTTGTAATTCTTGTGGATCTTAAAGCAATTGAACAAATAAAAATACAGAGAAAATACAGCATCTATTTTCTGAAAAACAAACAACTAAATTCCATTAAGTTAGTTTAAAACATCAACAGTAAGATAGATAAAAAACGAAAACGGATCTGTTTTAGGTTTTTAGAAAATTCTAAATGATAGCCGATTTTCATATATAAAAACACATATATTACATTACAGTTTATCACTGAGTCCTATGTTGGGAAAAAGATATTGAGTTTCAAGAGAAACCAAATCTCTGTCATTGTTGGAATGGTGAGCGGCCACATTGATCTAAATCGGCATCTCTTTAAGATGGGGAAGGTTGAGAGCCCAACTTGCCGGCTCTGTAACGACAACGAGGAAACTCCATATCACCTCATCTACAATTGTCCTTTTACACGACAGAAGATAAGACAACTCGAGGGAAATATCGGTGAATGAAGGTTGTCTCTGGAGGAATATATTTTTAGAACATTTAAATGTTTATGCACTTTTAATGATTTTTATTATAAAGACAATAGCTACTAGATAGGTCACTACCGGCTGATACCGGATTAGGTTCCGATGAGGTGGGTCTATTCTAGGAGCTAAACAAACAAATAAACAAACATATATTACATATTCATACATCTTCCATTCCCTACCTTTGTCATACATACACGGAAATATAAAAAAACGATCAACCATAGAGCCAATGGCAATAAAATGAATAATAATTGAAATGGTCAATAAAGAAAAGGAAATCAATGACATGCGGAAAACAGTCAAATACATAGAGGGGCAAGTTTTCGATTTCAATAGACCTAACTATAGGCCAAAGACCTTTTAATGTATACAATTAGTTTGCATGAAAAATATTATTAGGCATCCATTATTAGATGCATCCCCTCAAATACTTGCCCATACATGTATGCTAACCATACTTCATATGATACATCTAAATGACCATTTTTTAATAGACTATTTAATTTTTTTGTATGTACTTTTAATTCTTGACAATTTTTTATAATATTTAAAAATATATTTGATTTTCATTAAGAAAAATATCTTTGACTTGCATCCTTCATATCCTGTTTTTGTAATTATATATATATATATATTATAAAATACAAAAAAATAAATATATATATATATATAATTTATGAATACAAACGTACATACTTGATACGAAAATGGGTTCTTTCAACTCGAATTTTTAGAATAACAAATAAGTAGGAAATAAAACACAAAATAACGTTCAAATTGTAAGTTGCTCTTAATGGGAAAATAATATACTTCAAAGAAACTCAATTTCCTTTCTTTATTGTGTTTACCTGATTTCATTTCCTTCATATTAATTTTTGGCGGCCTCTACATTCCAAGACTCTTTGCTCCCCTTCATTCAAAAACCAATTATGGTGGCCATCAGCAACCTACCATGTGATACGAAATTGCTTTCCATGAGCAACAGACATTACCCTCTACACTTGAAATAGGATTCTCCACGCAAATGATTATATCTTCTATGTAAAATGTATGTACACCACCAACAGTTGGGAATGCCAGGTGGACGTCTCTTCTTTCCTTAATCACCAGAGGGGATTTGTTATTCTTTTATGACCCCCAATCACTCATATCATGTTTCCTACCAATGAATAATTTGTGGCATGCTTTTATTAACAGAGAGAAATGTAGACATTAAGAGAACAAAGAATGGTTATTTAGTTGAATGACCCACATAATTCTATAAAATTATAGTCACTAAAAAATCTTTTAAATATAAACAAAACTAGAGGTACATGAAACGAAAAAGAAACTGACGTCATCAAAGCACAGCGACATCTATTGGCAGAGTAGGCTAACTTGAAATATTTAGTAGTATTTAGCTCATTTTACATCTTATTCTGCACTCACAGACGCCAAAATTTAATCACTTGTTTCTTTGGCATTTCCAACAACTTCACAAAGTTTCATCCGAATCCGTTCCGCACTTTTTGAGTTATCCGGCTGACAGACAAACCAACCAACAAACCAACGCCAGTGAAAACAATACCTCCTTCGGCGGAGGTATTGATTATTTAACTGGTCATTTAAAAATATCTTGGAGATGTTTTTGGATTTTCAAAGTTCTATGCTGATATACAATATTGTCGCCGATGTTGCATTAATGATTGAGGTCAACATGGAAATACAGGTAATTAAGCGCATTGAAGTAGTCCTGAACAACTTTAAAAATTGAGAAGAGATGGGGACTATAGAAAAAGAAAACATCGACTTTTGCAACAGTTAAGCAATCCTAGGATATTTTAGGCGTTTCATGGAAGTGTATTGGAGCTTTTGGATCGAATTGGTTAAGTGTAAAAATCAAATAAGTCTTACGATCCCAGGCTTGAGCAATTTCAACCTATAGAAGACGATGAACTTCTACAACTTCCTGATTGAACTAGCTGAAATAAATAAAGCTTGCAATATTAGTAGAAAACATATGGCTTAAAGGACTTTTTCATCCTAGCTATTTAAGTCTTTGCAGCTTATACATATGGTTGATGTTTGCTGGTTCAATGGTATCACCTTGGTAGTGAGCATATTTTTTTAAAACCAAGGCGGAAACATCACTTTTTGTCAAAAACTTAGATATTTAAATGCTTTTATGCCTCAAAATTCAGTATCGACCCTAAAAATTTCTTATTGGTATGTCTTCAGTTTTAATAATTTTACCTCCGTTAATTTTGCTTTCAATTGTGAAAGCCTGTCGAGGTAGTTGACTGGTTCTCGAAATGTATGTTTATTTTTATGTTGCGAATTCATTTACAAGTAAATTATTAAGAAGGAAAATATTTGCCTCCAAATATTTTGTTTAAAGTGTTGAAGGCTGATTTGAAGTAAAAGGACATTTTGACAAGAGTCAGTTCATTCCCAAGCTAAAGGCTATCGGCATTAGAAGGGTTTACATCTTACCTATCAGACGGCTTGCAAAGTGTAAATTTGAATGGTACTTTGTCCAACCTTTTGAGGGTAAAGTTTTGGGAGATGCAGGGGCCATACTCTATCTCGTTCTAGTGACTCACATGCCCGAATGCTCGGGTATTGGTGAAGAAGAAAACTCAGGCTATGCCGAAGACACTACCATTTTAAGACATGTGGCGGCAAAATTTGATCTACGAGCAAAACTCTTTGGGACTGATGATACAACTCCAGCCATTGACAGCGATAGAGCTATTTTCACAGGAACAAATTTTACACAGTTTAAAACGCACGCCTTATATAAACATGAGGGGGGGAGAGAGAGTCAAGAGTGACGTCACCATTAACAATCGTCAAATAATAGAGCCTCCACTGATCATAGTTGGGAATCTTTTTTTTGGGTATCATGAAAGCATTCTGGCCTAGACTTCAAACTTGTTGGAGATCCCTCGATCCCTTCCTTCCTCCATCCCTCCTTCTATCTTCCCGGGACTCCGGGATAAATGCCTTGGACACCAAGAAACGAGTCTCCTCCCTCCCTCCCATTAAGAGACACATTCCCCTCACCTCGACTTCGTGAGTGGAGTCCTACCCATCGTCGGTCTTCGTCAGTCAAAGGACTTCCTTCCCTCATCTTCGTTAGAGAGCTCCCCGTCCCTCCTCTTCGTGAATGGAGCCCTACCCCTCGTCGGACTTCGTTAGAGAGCTTCCCATCCCTCGTCTTCGTTAGAGAGCTTCCCATCCCTCGTCTTCGTTAGAGAGCTCCCGTCCCTCCTCTTCGTGAATGGAGTCCTACCCCTCGTCGGACTTCGTTAGAGAGCTTCCCATCCCTCGTCTTCGTTAGAGAGCTCCCGTCCCTCCTCTTCGTGAATGGAGTCCTACCTCTCGTCGGACTTCGTTAGAGAGCTTCCCATCCCTCGTCTTCGTTAGAAAGCTCCCGTCCCTCCTCTTCGTGAATGGAGTCCTACCCCTCGTCGGACTTCGTTAGAGAGCTTCCCATCCCTCGTTTGAGTTTGAGGGAGAGAGTATTCTGAAAAAGCTTCGGGCTTTCAGCAAAACTTTTAGCTGGTACAATGCCGACTTGAGGGACGTCTAGAACTTAAAGGATGTTGTTGGCCGACTCTAGTGCTGCGACTTTTTATTACTTCCAGTTCAATATCAGGGAAGAAATCGATCAAGAGATAGAACTCGTTTTCTTGGTGTCCAAGGCATTTATCCCGAGTCTCGGGAAGATAGAAGGATGGATGGAGGAAGGGATCGAGGGATCTCTAACAAGTTTGAAGTCTAGGCCAGAATGCTTTCATGACACCCAAAAAAAAAGATTCCCAACTATAATCAGTGGAGGCTCTATTATTTGACGATTGTTGATGGTGACGTCACTCTTGACTCTCTCTCCCCCCCTCATGCTTATATAAGGCGTGCGTTTTAAACCTTGTAAAATTTGTTCCTGTGAAAATAGCTCTATCGCTGTCCATGGCTGGAGTTGTATCATCATTCCACTCTTTGTTTAATGTGCTGAAGAGAAGGGCCTACTACTAAATGCTTCAAAAACACAACATTTGGTAAGTAGCTGCCTACTCCATCCTCCCCACCTGTAGAAGAAGTAGTTCGCAGTGCATGCTGGGATATAATGTAAACAGCGTTTCATTTCAAATCACTGTAACAGTATCAAACCGTTTTTTACGTGTTTACTGAATGGAGAAACCGTTTAACGTTATATCTAGCTATTTTTTAAGGATAAGCAGTGTCATGAAATACAAATACTTTAAATACCTCGGGGAAAATAATAAAACAGCTATTTGTATATATTTTTGAGTTGTCAAAACGATTGTTTTTATCTATTAATAAAGTTTGACTGACTTTTCTGACAGTTGTGTTGGCATTCCCTTTAGTACAGCACCATCTAGTGGATGCATAATGGTACCCCAACGTCTACTGTAGCGCCTGTTAATGCTTTATATAGAAAAAGTTTTAAAATATGTCATTCTTTGAAGGTACCCCTTATTGGGCGGAAAATACAATATATTTTATTATTAACATTATCCTTAATACCATAACTTGTAAAAAAAAATACAAGGTGGTATTTATTATAAGGGCGACGAAATAAATATATGATCACACACATACACCAAAAACACATGTTTATAAAAAAAGTTCCTGCCGCTTAATAAATCAAGAGAAAAATATTTAGATAAGACATTACATGAATCCCCTCTTAATACCTTATTACATGATTAAGAATGTCACATTGGGCCTTTTTTCTAGGTCTAAAGTATTTGAAAGAAAATTGTACAAATATCTTAATAAAACAGTTGTCATAAAGTATTAAGGCATCACTTCCCTCCTTAAGGTATAAACATCAAAGTTAAGAAATTCACACCAAAGAACACCCCCAAGTGAATTATCTCATGAATTTCGATCCATGACATTTGGAAATCCTCTGAATGACCCATTTCCATTAAAAAAATAATTAATTGATAACACTTAGAAAAAATGTGACTTTTTTTTTGTTTATTCGTTTTTTTGCAATCAATGGATTTACAATCTGACGATAATACGTAGAAATAAATAAAATTAAAGGTGCCAACTAGTAAAATGATAAATTTATTGGTGATGTTTGCGCGAGAATTGCCAACAAGGAATCCTTATTTATATAATAAAATAATCTAAGATATTATTTGCTACTCAGCTTTCTAGGATATATGAAATATATTCTGTGGGGAAATGATGGGAGGGAATTGTAATATATATATATATATTATATTATTGATAAATCTGTATCATTATTACAGCTTCTAGGTTTTGAGTTGAATAACCGAGATTGGATGGGGAAACTAAAAGGGGAGGGAGAGAAATAGAAATGTAAGGAAGGGGGAAGAGTGTTAATTGGATTTAAGTGGAAGGGGCTCTTCCGAACGCCCAAGAAGTTAGTATTTCCTTCTACAGCCTTCTATTAATAATATTAGTAGAAATATATAATGGAATATCCCAACGTCATCCAAATATATTTTCTCTCTTTCATAGAAAAAAGTGTAACTAATAAGTAATAAACTCTGACTTTTACGTTTTATTGTTTTATATTTATAATTTGACTAGTATAGGAATAATATACGTCCATTGCAAGAAAGGAAGAACGGGACGAGTGGTACTCTTTAAAATAGTTTTCGTTTGAACCTGTAGAGTGCAACAGCTCATAATAACAAATAAAAAACAACTCAGTCATCATCTTCTTCGAGCAGGCTGGGCTCATCGTTAACACTCCTTAACCCTCTTTAATCCTCTTACCCAAAGTAATAAATGCTTTTCTCGCAGTCAATGAAGAAAACAAACCTTTAATTTTATTATTAACGCTTCAAAAATTATACTTGTCATTAGTGTTGTGTCGGTCCTTATTTAGGACCGAGGACTGCAGTCCAGCCCAGACCTTTTTGACAGTTCTTAAAAAAGGGGGAAAATGTTTCTTTATGACGTCATAACTTACGTCATGTTGTCAACTTCTCTTTATGCTATGAAAAGGAAAAATTCTTTATTTGAGGAAAGTAACACCTTCAATGAGCTGATGCCAAGTATAACATTTTTTTCTTATCTTTTTGAAAAGTATTATTTTTTGATTATTATTACAACAATAAATATGCGATGTTTATGAAATACTTAAAATTAAGCCTATAGTGGTTAAAACGAAAGGGTTGTTAATTATTTTTTTTACAGAAATTTATTTAATTAGTAATGACCGACGATCACATACTGAAAAGTATGAGGAGTGGAGGAATCCAAATTGTCTAACATGAATATTATTAAACCCTTTTGTTGCTATTGAATTAATGCCAAGTTATAATAGAATATAAAATAAAATACTGGTAGTTAGAACGTATTGACTTAATACTCTTTCAACATTTTATGGAAAATTAAAGGACTGACAAAAGACAATCTCAAAGATCGAAGGTCCTAACGACCGATGAAACCGGTCCTAAGACTGGACCGAATAAATTGGGAGTGACACAACAATACTTTTCATCCATTGAGGAAGTAACTTTTCTTTTTTCGACCTAATTCTATATAGCAAAGTTACATATAATCACACACACACACACACACACATATATATATATATATATATATATATATATATATATATATATATATATATATATATATATTTCTAATAAAATTCAATTGAAAAAAAAGATCAATTTCAATAGACAAATATTCTAGTAGTTAAAAAAGATTTTTTTCGTAAAAATTAATGCGGTAAAAATTATACAAAAATTACACAGTGACAAATAAAATAGGTAAATCAATCCCACAAATGTCTTCTAACAAAACCTCGTTAAATACGTAAGAGTTTTTTAAGGTCATTTACTGTTTTCTCTGAGAATAAGGAGAAGTATCGAGCCAAGTCTCCCGCGAACCTCCACTGGGAATCAATAAATCTGGATAACTTGCTTTCATTTTTATTCATTTATATGAACTTACTCCCTTTATATCTCAAAACGAAAAGTAACATCTTGGGTACTGTTGATCTCACTCGTTTCGTTTTTGTTTTGAATGTGAATTTGTCCTGTCCCGATTAGGAGGGACCGTAAAGAAACAGAGTAACGTTAAGGAATTATTTTTGGCATGATGTTTTTTTAGTTTTTGTTTTAAGTTAGAATGTTGGTTTATTTATAGTTTTATATATGAAACAACTTCTAATACAACAGAGTTTCAAGTTCTTTATACTTTACGTTAATATGCGCAATAACAACAAAGAGGAAAAGTACAAAAATACATACGTAAAAAATACAATCAATCTTGTTAGAGTAATGATAAGATAGAGAAAAGGATGTGCTTTTTGAAACGGGATTGGTTAAAGAAAAGGATAATAATAAAAGAAGCTTTGGGTATTTCGCTACAAATTATCACTTCACTTGCAGCTGTTGAGAAATACACATTGGTTTGCTTAAATCTGTCGATAAATTGATCATCACTCTACTACCCGACGTAGAGAAATAAAGAAACAGTAATTTCAAATGAAAAAAGTATTTTAAGTTTGTGTTAAAAACCTTTTCTTTAGTATTAATAGAATTGTAGACATAACAGTAATATAATAGTTGGATCCATATTTCAACGACTAAAACAGAAAGAAATCCTGAAGCTTTCCAAAGATCCATTGCAGAAATAAATGATTTTTGGAAGTGATAATAAATTATATATTTTTAACAATATCAGTTATCAATAGCGTTTTAAATTCAAACTCATATGTGCTATATTTATTAGAGTGTTCTGTTTATCATTTTACGGCACTCTAAATAGTTATGCGCTTATATTAACGTAGTTTTAAAATATTGTTCTTTGATTTTTTATATGACATTTTGTTATGTCATGACTTAGTATTCGGGTTTTCATTCATATGTGACGAATAGAAATGAATAAAATGTATTTTAAAAACAGAATTAATTGGTAAACAAGGATATCCTAAGAGCACTTCCAATGGTAGGAAAGGTAGTCAACTATCAACCACTTTCATACATTAAATTGTAAGATAGATAGAACACAGATAACTAAGAGAAGGGTTGCAGTGCTCAAGTATGTCTTTAGATCCTATTTATTTAAGCGTATCCATATATTTTACTATATACTTTATACATACATTTGCTGTTTGATATCCATTAAAAACAGATAAGACGTATATTATTGCTATAATTTGTTGTAGCGAAGGTTTATCAAAACACCAATAAAACAAGATCTAGCATATAGAAAAATAAGTAAACATTTATTATTATTGTTATTTACATGATTTGGAAAAAATAAATGCTTACGAAGAATTTCATATAATTTTATATGTTTTCCTCTTTAATATTCATGCTAGAATTTGCCGCTTCCTTGAATGAACTGTTTATTTATGATTACGGCAATATTTTTTACTCACGTATTTATCATATTATTCGTGGATGATGTGTCTAATCATTTTGATTCATTCTAGTTACTTTAAGAAACTAATCAGGTAGTATTTTCTGATCCAAAAACATTATATAAATATATATCATTTATAAAACAATATTAAGTGTTAAGGCGTGTTCAACTCTCAATGTTGGGGGCGCAGGTTCGAATCCCGAAAGGGGATAGTCATTTTTGGTCTACCTCATTGATAAGATCCTAGGTTCGATGGTATAATTATAATGCTATAATGCTTATTTATATCCTGTTGGATGCAATTCTATCGAACCATATAGGCAAAAAAAATTGTAATAATTTTAGATTACAATGTCTATTTATGTTTTTTAACGCAATTACTCTGGAATTTTAAGAACTGAAATACACCGAAAAAAAACAATATTAAAATATGTATTATTATCTTAATTAAAACTCATTATTTTTATAAGTTATTTTAGCAACATTGGTTACTTGTTTGACTTTCCCCGGGTAAATAGAGTAAAGAACTTAGCTTAAGCGTTTGAGTATTATAAGGGATATAATAGTTTATTCGATTTCGTCATGGACCAAAGACTCTTCCTCATCATTCATTTTCTTGGATCCTAACCTCAAGCAAGCATAAAATAAGAACATATACATCTAATACAACACACCTTAATCATGGTTTCAACACAAACTAAGATAAAAAATATTACAAAACTTAAGTTGATGAAAGCCATGAAGAAACCTCCAAGTCCTGAGAGTTTAAGAGTCTGGACGTATCACTTCTGATTCATAAAATAGGGTCGATGAAAACTCATAACAAACAGATTTCATCAACCTATGAATTGAAATCTGTATGTTAAGAGATTTCACCAGCTACTTGTTAGGAATCAGCTGTTATCTATCCTAACTCTTCCTACTCTAAGACCTTGGAAAAATAGGGCCTCAAATAGGGCTGTGTAAGTTAAAAAAAACCTCAGCGACCAATGAAGCACTTGATCTGCAACGAACGGATTAAGAACACAAACCGGCTGATTTTCTTTTAATATTGTTGATTGTTGTTTGTATGAATCGACCTATGAATAAATAGATGGACATTCAATGTCTGAATTAGCAAGTGATGAGACAATGAAGAGAAGGAAGGGATTGTTATGATCCCTTGAACAGTCCTAGAATAAATACCCAACCAGAGACTTAAAAGTAGACTTACGTAGAAAGAACTGTCTGTGTAGCAGCTGACTAAAAAAAGTCAGGCTCAAAACCATAGAGATAGAAGATATAGAGAGCTTATTCCTTTCATTTGTATTTTTGTGTCCAATATAAACAAAGTAATTTGTACTACGTCATCGTAAGCTGATCATAGACATATAATCTATCTCTATGATCAGCTTACGATGACGTAGTACAAATTACTTTGTTTATATGAACACACAGCTGAACGATGTTTCTCTGCTATTGAAGGGAATCATTCTCTATATCGTTATATCTCTATGCTCAAAACATTCATAACTTATCGAGGGAGCTGTAAATAAACAGTATTTTGAGATATTTTTTCGAAATATATAAACAATATAAACTTTAAAGATCTAAAGAGACCTTCTTATGTATACTGTGAAGACGTCATTTTTTGACTCCGTGAAAATAACTCTGAGTTCGTGGTTGAACAGTGTATTTTGACCTTTTTAAGTGCGTAAAAAGTGTTATAAGTGCGTGTGGACCCACATTCGGACGTTATATTTGAGACTACCCCCAGGCGAAGCCCGGAATTCGTGCCTCGTTCTCGGATTTTTGGATATATAAGGAAAGACATTTTGTTTTGTTTATCTATTTTTCTTCTCTTCACCCTCGTCGAGGTAAGGGTACATAGTTTGTGTATCTTTGTTACCTTATTGGGGAAGGTTGCGAGATTAATTAAACGGAACTTTTTAAACCGATGGAGGAATCTATTATACCTCCAGAAAAGCCTCCGGACGAAGCGTCCGAGACATCAAGGAGCGTAAAAAGAGGATATGCCCATGTCCTTAAGAAAAATGTAAGCATCCATCCGGAGGCAGTGGTTCAATTGAACCTAGAAAATTGTTATAAATGGGAAACCTTTGTTCTAACTCTAGAGAATGAAGAAGGATCTATTTATAAAAACAATAATATGAAGCATGTCGAAATATACGATATTGCGGTAAAATATGGCTTTAGGGAGCATGAAATTGCGGGGGCAAACCCGAAGTTTGGACTTGGGCAAGCTTGTTTCTACACAAGATTCCCAATTGATATTCGAGGGAGACTTCAACAACTAAAGAATCCCCAAGTTCTTAAAATAAAAAATGAAGACGGTTCCTTTGAAAAAGTTATATTCAAATTGAAAGGAATAGACAAAATTTCCCTTGACCGAAAAAAGAAACTAAAAATTACTCTTATAAACACATTTAAAAGAGTAGATGAGTTAAGTGTGGTGGAATGGATGAAAAACTTTGGACAAGTATTGAATCATTACCCTAAAAAGAATCCTATTGACGTAAAGGCAGAGGAGAAATATAAGAGCTACCGGGAGGTATGGCGAGATAGTGATTATATCGTGGAGATGATGGCTGATCCTTCCTCCATACCTCAAATTCTTCCTTTTCAAGGAAACTTAATAAAAGTTAAATTCCCAGGAGTGAAACTTCAGTGCCAAAAATGTTTTGGCTTTGGCCATTTAAAACAATTTTGCTCCAACAAAAGACTTAAGCTATCTGATTATCAGCAGGCGCTTAGAAGAGCATGGGACGAACGACTGACTGTAAGTCGTGAGGCCGAAAAAGCTAGGGAAGAAGAAATTAATGTGGCTCAAGAGGACGTCGTAATTCCTGAGGAAGACAGCTCTACTAGCCACCAACAATGTTCAGACACTGAAACTCCTTCAGAGGAGATAGTATGTATAAGTAGTAATGAGAAGAGTGGGGAATCTGCCCATGAGATTCAGGCATCTTCTAAAGAGGATCAGGATCCCCTCCTGAGACACAAGGGTCTACTGAGGATGTAGAATCATTTTCTGTGTCTAGTAATGGCGTTTTGAGCCCACCTATAGAACTTACTCCTTGTGAGTTACAAAACGAACCTCTCCCTTCAACAACCCCTGACTTTCCTCGGAATGAAAAATAAAAGCTCACATAGACCCTTCAGCAATTTTAGAGCACCGAACTCGTTCTTATTCGGTAGGGAAGAGGTCCAAACCAGACTCTGATAATTCTCCAAATAAAAAGGGTAATCCGTCTAAGCAGCCAAAGACATAAATAGGAGTAATTTTTTAATATGGAAAGAGAAATCCACTACAAAAATACGCAAACAAAAATCACGGAATTCTTCCCTGAAAATGTGACGGCGGAATTTAAGGCCAATATGGGAATAAGAAATTAATATCTCTTAACATGAGAGGGGGAAAAGAGAAAAGAGCAAGACATGCTATTTTAAAACACATTCAATCTCTTGATCCAGACATTATATGTTTACAGGATATTTCTACTGAGGTATCTTCTTCATGTACACAGGACTGTTATCTCTGCTTACCGAGTCGGTTTCACCACTTTTTTACGGGATCAAACTCAAAAAGAGGAGTTCTAACTTTTATTACAAAAAGGATCAAGATATTGTCCTGCATAAAGGAATTTTCATTTGGAAGTGACTGGCACAAAATTCGCGTGTGTACCAACGACTTTGTCTTTTATATTTTAAATGCCTATGGTCCTAATGACAAGTGTTTGCCCTTTTATCAAGCCATTGAAAATGATTGTTTTAAGAATCCCATTCCGCTTTTATTAGTTGGGGACCTCAACGTGGACTTAGACAAACCTTCCCATAAGTACCCCAATGGTTATATTTTAAGAAGTCTAATCAGTAAACTAAATCTTATTGACGTTTTAGATATTTTAAACTCTGGAGGATTTTCATGGTCTAGAGGCATCCAACGGTCTAGAATTGATCTAGCCTTAATATCCCCTGCCCTGATGCGTCACATAAAAGGAACCTGTTACCGTCCGGAACCTTCATCAGACCACAAGCTATTAGTATTGGACTTAAAATATAGTCTCCCCAAAGGCCACTTCAAAGTCCCCAAATGGGTACTTAAAGATGAGCACTTTTTAAGCATTTTAAAGAAAACCTAGTAAGAGGTCACACTAATTTTATATCCTCTAACCACGCTTTGAACAAAATGAATAAAACAATTATTACAACAACATCTCAATTTCTTAAAAAAAGAAAAATAAATTCGAAGAAGTATCAATCCGAAATTGAAGCAATTCTTAATAAGGAATCGATTTTTGCCCGCTCAATTATGTCCGATTCAGTAAACTGTTTTAGGATTGCGGAGATTGCAGAGGCAGAGCTCGAAGCCAAAGTACTCAAGGAAAATAACCCGTTCAAGAGGGTGAAAGACCTCACAAATAATGTAAGGGTATCAGCTACTTCTGTAGAAAAGATAATTCACGATGGAAAGCCCTTAACCGACTCCAAAGATATTGTTCAATATTTTAGAGCATCTTTCCAAGCTATAGTCGGGTCTAGAGAGGGTCATTTCCCTAGACCAAAACCAAGAAAAAGTCAAGACTCCTTCATATTTTCATCGTCAAACATATCTCTATATCTAAAGAAGAAATTAAAGGTTAACAAAGCATGTGGTCCCGATGGAATAATAGGCAAAGTGTACTCACTCTGCCCTAATGAAGTTGTCCCTTATCTCCTTAAGATTGGCAATGACATGGAGAAAAAAGGCAAAATTTCGAAGTCTTTAACGAAAGGAAGGATCACACTAATTCCTAAAAAAGGTAATGGGACAGATTTTAGCCATTGGAGGCCAATAACAATTTTAAATGAATCTTACAGAGTTTTATCCGGAATTTTAGCCCAAGAAATGGCCCAAGAACTTCAAAATTCTATTAGTTTTAATCAAAAGGGGTTTTTAAAACACAGGAAAATCGCTGACATCTCTCGCAATATTCAAGCGTCTATTGACTCGGTGAAAAAAAGGCAAAAATATGGAGCCATAGTCGCCATCGATTTTTCCAAAGCATTTGATTCAATTCATCATCGTCATATTCTCAGAGAAGTTTCGAGAATCTTACCCAAAAGATTTTTCAACCCAGTGCGAGCGTTGCTATATAATGGCTCGTCAACAATTTCCATCAATGGTTGTGAAAGTAAGCCTATAACCTTAGGAAAAAGTTGTAGGCAAGGCTGTCCATCAGCCCCGCTTCTTTTTATCATTGCGCTTGAGAACTTTGTAAGAAGAGTTGTAAGAAAATTTGGAGGTTTTGGAATAGATTTCGAGGGCCACCGACATTTAATTGACCTTTATGCGGACGATATCACCCTAACGGTGGAGGGAAACTCGGCCGCACAAGTCTCAAAACGAGTGGAAATATTAATTGAGTATTTTTCTAAATTTGAGAAAATGTCTGGGCTTTCCCTAAACAAAGATAAAACAGCAATTCTACCTATTGGAGCCTGGAGTCCGCAGGAGGGGAGGAAGGTCGCCTCGTGTGAGATTAAAAAGCAGGTCAACATCTTGGGCATAGATTGGTGTGGAAGCGGAATCCATGAAAACAATTGGACTTTTATCTCATCTCTAGCGGGCCAATCAACATTGAAGTGGAGATCATATAATATACAGAAAAGAATTGACTTATATAACACACAAATTGTACCAAAAATTATTTATAAAGCATCGGCTTGCCCCGAAATTGCAGAGAAGGCTATCAATGAGGAAGAAATATGGCTGAATAACCTGTTTCACCGCAGCTACTTACCTGCAATTAAAAGGTCAAAAAAACTTCTGGGAGGAGGAATCTCTCAACTCTCAGTGATTTTACCAAAAATGTACATAAATATTTTTATTGATTTAACGAGGAATGCAGAAATTGAATGGAGAAGATCAGTTACTGGTAATAAGTTACTTATGTGGCTCATGTTCGGAACTGATTTGACAAATAACATTACTTCAAGTATCTCTCCAACCTGGGGAACTGCTCAACGAATCATTTGGAATTATACACCATCGTTTCGGGGCGATTCCTTCGTGGATATTATTGGAAAAAACAAAAATAAGAGATTCTTTTTCCAAAATCTCGGGAATCCGGAGGATTTAGAAGAAAAGGCAATTGAGGAAGGAATTCTGACTCTCCATGATTGGGGTCCTAAGGGGCCTTTCAGTGATGGAAGGTTTAGATTCCCATTACTTAGATCGTCTTTAAAGCACTGTCTCCTTACACCTTGGCACCTTAAATTGTCTAGGATGTGCCACGGCGAAGAAGTGGACTTGATTCTAAATAAACATCTAAAATTGCTAGACCTTCCACAAAACTGGAAAAGAAATATAATGAGCTCCCTCTCCAATATTAACGATGACAAAAAATTTACAGCTCAGCTTCAGATCTCGACCGATTCAATTAAATTCTGGGTGCCGTGTAAAGATTGCGGCAAGATATTTAACTCCACCATCCATGCCTTTGTGGAATGCCACGCCGTCGCAATGTTAAAGAGGTTTGTTTGCCTAAATGTCAAAGGACTACAAAAGGACAACTCTGTCAAATACTGCAAAGCGATAATTCTTTTTGGATTGGGAAAAAATAGGAACACCCCACGGGAGAAGGCAATAAATTTTGCTATTCTTAACACAAAGGCCCTCATCGCTAATAAAATAACAACTGGGGATCTTATTAATGAGTCGGACATTAAACCAGTGCTTTTATCAGCTGCAGCTAGATATGCTGTTCTGGACCTCAAGATACCCTCTCCTTCAACGGATTCCTGGACTCCGGCGTCGAAAGAAGTAAAATTCTTCCCGTCCCTTGCCTCCATCCACCAGAAGACTATATCAACAATTTTAAAGCATTTTAAGAAGTCTAAATGATTGTATTTTATATCATAATAAGTCTTTTTTATTGTGTATTCTTTATGTCATCATGCCATGTTAGGAAGTATAAATGTTTGGATGTTATTATCATAATAAGTTTTTTTATCATAAGATTTGTATTCTTTAGTCTACCATGTCCATCATGTAAAATTGTATTGTTCAGCTCCTAAGACCAAATTTTAAATTATAATATTTATTTATGTGTATTCTCACGTATTTTCTTAGGTTTATATGTATTTACTTTCTTGTACATATTTTAAAATTTGAACTGTTGAATAAAAAAAAAAAAAAAAAAAATTCTTTAAAAACAACAACTATGCCTGCTTGTAGTGCGTAGATGTACAAATTGCTCAGGAGCCCGAGCTATTTCTCTCTTTTATAACTCATGGAACAATCCTCCAATAATGCATGCTATATAAATACATGTTTTGTCATGATTCCGATTTATTTGCCTAACAATAATCATTATTTTCATTTCATGCATTGTTTTGAGCCGATATACTTTTCACCAGGTGACGCTCCAATCTATTGTCGTTATTCTTCTAATAGGGCTCTGTACCCAACAAATCTAGAAGTAAATAAAGGAGACAATTATTGTTATTTATTTTAGTATTCGATTCTTCTATTCCCTTGTATTCTATTACAATGTTAATCATATTTCATTGATTACCTTATACACCTTGCTTAACAGCCAAATTACGGCATTGAGACAGTTGAATGTTTTAAAAATTATTTAAAAATACCTTTAAATTATGTCAATGCTTCAATTGACCTTTTACTCATCTTTTTATGTAATAATAGCTTATTTTCTTTTCAGCGTCCAGACTACTACATGTCTGTGAATGAATGTATATTTTTATGTGACATCTAGTTTATTCGTATTGAATCCTTTTTTTGGAGGGGGTCTCTAATGAATTTCCTTGTGAGAGATTTATAGTATCAGATTTCCTCCTTGATTCATCTGAGACATTTTTATATGAGAGGAAGAAGATATATATGGTCATAATGTATATTAATACATCTGTATACGAGTATGTATATGGTAGAAGCTATAATAAATTAATAATTATTTCTAACTATAGTAGTAATGTATAATTAATTTCCATTGGGTATAGTAGGTGTTGGTGATAGGTGTAGCAATAAGAGTTCATTGTTTTTGCATTAGATCAACAACATTTTGAACATAGTATAATGTTGAAAACAATTGCCTTTATCGTTAGTATCTATAAGTTTGACAAATTCCTGTATGGACAACTTAAATTTATTTGAGGTTATAATTTTAACTTTTTTTTGTTTAAATGAAACTTTTTCTTGTGCTTTTTAAATATAAGTTAAATAATATAAAAAAAATACTCTGTAGAGTTTCAAGCAGTACAAATTCTTACTGAATTTTTAAGTCTAAATATAAAAGGACTTGAAAATGAGTGCTCGGCCTAGTTTCGGAAAGCCGTTATCTTATTTGAACTTGACAAAAATAGAACACCCCAGGAGATAAGGCGATAAACTTCGCAATCTTGAACTCCAAAGTTCTAATTGCGAAGCGAACTACTTCTGAAGACCCTTTGCACTCGTCGGATATTAGGCCAGTACTCCTATCGGCAGCGGAAAGGTATGCTTCCCTGGACCTGAAGATCCCCTCTCTTTCGGTTGACTCATGGACGTGGCTTCGAAGGAAATTAAATACTTCCCTTCTCTGGCCTCCATCCACCGGAAGACATATCTACAACGATGAAAAATTTAAGAATAGCAAATAATACCATTTAAAAAGCTCAAACTCTATTTTAATATCTTTTAGTACGTATGTCAATTGACTTTTTTGAATTGCATTTTATTGTTTAAAAATAGTGCTTTCAGTTCTACCCCTATGATAAATTGTAAGTAAAAATTGTACTAAGGGAGCTCGATAGCCGTGCGTGTTCAACTCTCAATGTTGGGGCGCAGGTTCGAATCCGAGAGGGGATGGTCTTTTTGATCTACCTCATTGATACGATACTAGGTTCGATAGACTAATTTTAACGCTATTCATGATTGAAAGGTGCAAGTGAGTGTCGTCGGATTTTATTTTCTTTAAAATGTCAGAAAAAGTCGAACAGCAAAAATTGATTGAATGGAACCAAAACTAATATTCACCTCGTCTACAAGTCTCTGATCGTGATTCGGCGGTTCTGCATCACCAGGTTCCTCACTTGATCAATGATGGCATCGTTTTCGATGTTGAGGGCCTCCTGAGCGTGGTTCACTTTCAACTGACAAGCGGCCATCTTTGAAGCGGTTGTACCACTCTTTATCTGTGTGGTGCCCATCGCTTCATTTCCAAACACTTTTTTAATCTTGCGAATTGTTTCCACTTGCGAATCACCAAGATTAAAACAAAATTTTATGCAATAACGCTGTTCGACTTTTTTCTGACATTTTAAATAAAATAAATCCGACCGACGACACTCACTTGCAACCTGTTCAATCATGAATGGCCTGACGCCGACTGACTTGTATTGGAGCGTAGAAAAAAATGAGCATGCGCAGTAGTCATGCTCCCAACCACACAGCAAGTCCCGCCCCCATAGCTGTGTTCGTTTGACCAATAAAACCAAAAGTCGGATACTTTTTGATCATACCTCGTATATGCTGTTTTTTATCATATGGCGTTCAAATAAAGTTAAGTTTTAATGAACTCTCAAAATAGAAGCGTCTAGACCAGACATGGGCAAACTAAGGCCCGCGGGCCGTATACGGCCCGCCGAGCTTGTCCAGGTAATAAAATAATATTGCTTCATAAATTATTCATTACGTCTTGTACCTAAATTACCGCGTTTCACCAATAGATGGCGCGCTAACATTTAGGCCGCGCCTTACTCTTTATTTCTCTCTTGAATTTTCTCATGGCCATATGAGCTCTTGTGTAAAAAAATGAACAGACCAAAGAAAAGAAAAGTGGACAATCAATGTAATGATGTGGCCCTTATACAACTTTTATAAACCCATAGTGGCCCGTAAGTCAAAAAGTTTGCCCATCCTGCTCTAGACTCATTTATCTTTATAAGTAAATTTGAGATAACAACATTTGAATATATATATATATCCCAATTTATTCAGTTAATAAATTTATTAACAATCAACAAAAATAATCACAGATTATATAAAGACTAAAGGAAAAGACATATAATATTGAAATATGCTTAAAACACATAGTTTATAAAAATTATATGTAGATGCATTTAAAAAAATGTTTCCTGAGATGTAATATTCTTTTAAAGCAACCTACGCAATCCTTGTGGAAACTTTGTAGTTCTTGAACCTGGCCCTCGCCAGAATTGATTGGAGTTTTGCAATGACTTTCGATGCCAGTCTCAGTTTAGGATCCTTACTTACAAATCCATATAGGATCTCGTTTAGGCTCAGATCCCTGCTTATTTCATCCTTAGGTCTTCTTTTAAAATTTTCATTATATGGGCGAGATCCGTGCAATCTCGGAACTGATGAGCAACAGTTTTGCGCTTTTCACACAAAGGACATATCACCCCCTCATTTGCAGACCGCTCGTAAAATATACCCTAGAGGAGATTCTGTACTTTAAATACTGTTCCTTCGGAGTTAATATGGGGTCCCATATTCCTGCGATTATGTCCTTGAAATATGATGCGTTCCTTGTTTGAGGGTTTACTGTATCCATATTTTTATTTTTATTTTTCTCTCGAGGTGGGAAGTGATAAGTTGGTAGTTTTTCTTTATAATCCGGTTAGATACTTGTTAAACTTTCTCCTTTGTTTTTATAACGACGCCGTCTGCAAAGAATTTCCTGAGGGAAGCCTTTAGGAGAACAACGGAGGGACGGTCGACTTTTTTCAAGTTAAGGACATCGTTGATCGTCTGGAGGCCTCTTTTATGGAGAATGGACCGTGGAACCTCAACTTTGACTATTGAATTCCCTACCAGAGGCCCACTTACACCCGACCCCCTTTCAGTAGGCTTCAAGGAGCTCTTGTGGGAAGTCCCAAGCTCGTTCCATGGTCTATGGAGCGGTGGGTTGGGGGGACCCTTGTCCTTGCCCGGGCCCAATGTTGGACTGGACAAACTTTTGGCCCCTGATAATGCATTTTTCCAGAGATGGTCCACCAAGGGGTATCTCTTTAACCAGGAGATCAGGAGACCGTTCCAATGGATTTCCACGTCGATCATTCCGAGGCCCCCTTCACTTCTTGGAGCGCAGAGGCGCTTTTTCCCCACATTGTTAGGTATGTTGACAAAGTCTTCACCCATCTTCTTCCATCTGCTTGCTGCGTCTTTTATTTTAGGTGTACACCTAAGTATGTGGTTACACGGGCAGGACAACCGTGTTCTAGCATTTGATTTTGCTCACCAGACAGAGTCTATGCCTTCCCAACTCTGCGACAGAGGATTCTAGGGACTTTTCAACACCCCGGACATTTTCTTCTGATCCCAAGTCGAGGGAGATGGAATTACCCAAGACAATGGCACTGTCCACTATCACACTTGGACTTATTATTATTGGTAAGAACTAGAGTTTTTTCTTCATTGATCTTAAGCTCTGACTTTAACTCGAAAGCTTTCAGGACTTCCAACATTTGAATATATTATATCACTATCACAATATACTAAATGTAATTCATATAAAATACAGGGCCTAACCGATATATCCTAAATTACATCCAGAGCAATGAAGAGGGGGTAGTGCTCTAATTTACAGCCTTTATTGACCATTCAAGACATCTATTTACATCTTCTTTTAAATATAGCCGAATCCAGCTTCAATCACCCTCTCGATTCTGGACCTAATATGCGCAGAAACAATAGACGCCTCATACTTGCTTTGGACCCTCTTCTTGACGACGTCAGTAACGATGCTCATAGGGTATCCAAGTGACCTCGTTGATGTCCACGGTGGAGCTACCTTTGCCAAGGAATACGAGTCACAATTGCAACCAATCGATAAAGTAGACACTAAACCTTTCATTCATAGTCACCTATTAGACTTCAATGCACTCCTTATTGATCTGGATACTGTTAAAGTCATTCCAATTGATCTGTGAACCCTCAATATATCATTGTTTATTGATTAATCGACTCAAAATAACGTTTGAAAAGTACTAATTCCTAAAAATTGTACACCAATTTTCATTTGAAGTATCTATTTCTACCACCTTTTCCCATTGTTGACTTGAAGATGTCTCTATCCGACCGTCCCCTCCTTCAATATCTTCGAAAAACCATAAAGTATTCCCTGATATCAAGCTAAATAAGACATTTTGTTTTTCATAAGAGTAATTTGATAAATTTGGACAATAGAACTAAGCATATGTCTATTTTACTCTCTAAAGAAATGTAGACGTAAGTCAATTTGTCTTTGTTCTTATCTTCGCATATATACCTACCTATCTATCCATTCTAACAAAGGTTCTCTTTTGACCGTATTTGTTACTTAACACCCACCCACTCTTCCTTGAATCAAAGTAATGTTTTTACTATTACAGAAATATCAAACTTTAACCCCCCCTTTTAAAAATGTCTCCTCTTCATATGTAGAAACCATTTATTATCTTTCAAAACAATATATCATTTCAAATAGCAAATACAACTCTTTTTAACTGGAACTCTTTTATAGTCAGCTGTCCTTGAGAGGAATATATCTTCCCGGGCCTATAGTATGAAGTATAGAGTTATAATCTCATTTATAAATAACATAAATAGCTTCTACATTTATAAGCTTAGATGAAACAGCAGAAAATCGGTCCTTAGGACTTCCTATGTATATAAGCCTTACATACTTCTCTGCCATGGTTGACATTCAAAAGTGGAAATGAATATGAATTATATAAAATGAAGAACAATAATACTTACGGTTTTTATTTAAAACCCAGTGCCTTCGAAGGCCTTCCAAAGAGTTGAAAAATCCTTTCAATATGATGTTTATTAATTTGCCTCTCCCTTTTTAATTTTCATTAGGTACCAGTATGGATGCAACATTGATATTTTATTCTAGAACATGATTGGTTGAAAGAAAAGAAGCGCAATAATCAATAGCAGATGGAAATATAAAAGGCATCGTTTCACTCGTAGCTCTTGATCCATGAACAAAACTAAGAGCTAAGAATTATACGTGTCATCGATGTGAGGAAGTAACTGTTGTTTATTCGTATCAATGAATTTACTCCTTCTATCGCCTCAAAAGAAAAACAATATCTGGTGTACAGTTCATCTTGCTCTTTTTTTTTTTGCTTTAAATGTGATATGCCCTGTCTGATTATAACGGGACTGTAAAGGAACTGACAACGTGAGGAGTTATTTATAGCTTATATATGCCTAATATATATATATAGATATATTATATTATATATATATATATATATATTATATAAATATATATATATAAAATATAGCTAGAACGTTATATTTCGGTAAACATGTGTTAGTAGATGTAACAACTTCTATATATAAAGTTTAAAAAAGTCTTGTAATATAGAGTTTCAAGTTCTTTTTACTCTACAATAATAAAAGTAATAACAACAAAAATAAAAAGAGCAAATTAAATAATAGTCAAGATAATACGAAATCCAGTCAGTATTGTTAGACTACTGATTGAAATAGAGAAAAGGTGGTTTTTGAAACATATTGGTTGAAAGAGAAGGAGGGAAATACAAAAAAAGAAAGCATTTGGCATTATTGTATGCTATAAAGTATTGCTTTACTTAAGTGCATTTTCTCATTAACCTGGATCAATGTAATTTACACACTTACCCACATATACAATAAATTAAACAACTATCACGCTCGAGATAAACTTTATTGTTTTTTTTTTGTTATTGCTATAATATATCCTCTATCTGACGGTGAAAGATAAAGAAATCTACTGCCATGAAAAAAATCTCAACGTAGATAAAACTTTACCACTATAATTAAAATTACTAATGAACGCGGCGTTTTAAAAAACTTCTCTAATTGTTATAATTTTTTAGGATAATTGTTTGGGCCCTTCTGATTTGTAAAGAATAATGAAACCCCGACCCGGATCGGTTTTAAAAATAACCGTTTTTTTTTTTTTTTTTTTTTTTCTTCGACTTTATTGATATTTTGTGTAATTAAATATAAATATATATAAATAAACATTTTAGTTTAAAATTATTACACAAAAAAAGTCATCACACATTAATCATCCACAAAGAAAACACATACAAAACAATAAAACAAAGTAAATGAACAAAAGTAAACATAACTTAAAATCAGAGTCTTTTGTAAAAACGTAAAAGTCGCTTCAGGTCGATCTTTGCATTCTCGGCGCAGGAAGGGAAGAATTTAACCAGGTCACCCGCGAAATTCCAACGTCCTGCCGAAATCCCTGGAATCTTGATGCCGAGGGCAGAATAGCGAGCCGCCCCTGATATCATAATGACTCTGAGGTCATTTTCTCTGACCAGATCTCCAGAGGCTAAGCGCTCCGCCAGAAGGCTTTTACAGCTTGAGAGTGCAAATTCCATGGCCCTCGTCTTGACAGGAGCCTTGCGAATATTCGTGGTGAGACCGAAGAGAATTAACGGAGCAATATGTTTGTCTTCTATGTGTTTAATATTTAAACTTATAAAGTCCCTCAAAATCTTGAGTAAGGGACATCCATAAAACGCATGGATGATTGAATTGTAAAGATTGCCACAATCCTTACAAGGAGTGAAAAAGAACACGTTTCCAGTGGAAATTTGGAACTGAGCGGTAAAGCGCTTTCCAGAAACAACTCTTTGAATGGAGGACAATATTCTACTCTTCCAGCGATTTGGCAAGTTTAGAGCTTTTAAGTAGTGAACCGCAATCTTATCAGCTTCTTCTCTTGCGTTCGAATCAAAACTCATCCTCACGTGCCAAGGAACAGGGGCAAGATGATAGGCTGCGGCTCTTTTTAGCTGAAAGAGGAACTTTCCACAGTTAAAGATTGATTTTTCTGATAGATCATGAAGAGAGATCACGTTTGTGGAAATGGCCAATCTTTCTAGTTGTTGTGGAGAGTCTAAATTTGTAAAAAAATATTGTTTGTGGCTATTAGATCGAATGATATCAATGATGGATGATTGGCAAAAACTTGGTTTTCCTTTCCACAGAATCCTTTGAATCGTAGCGAAGACGGGTGAAAATTGTCCTAGAATGTCGTTAGAGTAGTCCGTGCCTAGAAGCAGCACAATGTAAGCCCAGCTCGAAGAAATATAAGCCCTCCACTCCACATCGGGGTTCTTTGTCAAGTCAATTAAGACTTTTTGATAAATTTTGGGGATTATTTTTGCGAGAACTGACAAACCTCCACCAAGCTGTGCCCTGGGACGTTGTAGAGAAGGTAAGTATTTCCTATAGAACAGTTTTTCCAGCCATACATTTTCCTCTCTGATAGCTTTTTCAGCGAGCCAAGGAACGGCGGAAGCTTTGTAAAGTATTCTGGGTACAATTAAGTAGTTATAAACTTCTACTCTTTTTTGTAAATTGAATTTCCTCCATCTGGGAATGTTGCAGTTCATAAAGTTAGATATACTTGTCCAGTTGGAATCCAAGGGGCCATTCCTCCCACAAGAGATGCCCAAGATTTCAACGCTCTCCTTGATGTTCAAGTCGAAAATATTTATGTTAGAATCCGGGAACCATTTTCCAAGTGGTAACACAACCGTCTTCTTATTATTGACAAGTAGTCCCGACCTTTTCCCAAAAGATCCAAGAAAGTTAACAATTACTTGAAGTCGTTTGATGAGCTGGACTTCAGACTTGCTCTCTATGTATAAGGTTATGTCATCAGCATACATGTCTAATATGAGTTTTGACGACCCTAAGCAAACTCCAAATCCACCATATTTTTTGACAATGCTGTTACTTAGCTCCCACAGCCCCGCCGCAAACAGAAGTGGAGCAGAGGGGCATCCCTGGCGACAACTCCTCTTTAAATCGATGCTGTCACTCTCTAAATTGCCCATTGTAATAGTAGAAGTGCCATTGACTAGAAGAGCTCTAATTGGGTTAAAGTACCTTTTTGGTAAAAGTCTTTTCACCGCTCGCAAAATGTGTCCATGCTGAATAGTGTCGAATGCTTTAGAGAAGTCTACGGCTAAAATAGCCCCGTAGGTTCCTCTTGCATTGACAGCTTCAATGACGCATTGAATATTTCTCGAAATATCGGAAATCTTCCTGCCCTTTAGAAATCCCTTTTGATGAAGGCCGAGCTTTACATTTAAAAGGGGCTCTATTTCACGAGCAATGACGCCCGATAAAACTCTATAACTTTCATTAAGGATTGTTATAGGTCTCCAATTATTGACATCCGTGAGAGAGCCTTTTTTGGGGATTAACACAATCCTCCCCTTTGTTAAACGTTTTGGGAGACTTCCATGCATTTCCATACCCCTTCCTAATTCAAGTTAATGCAGTGGGTAAGCCTTGTCATCATTGTAAAATTTCTTAATATGTTGAGAGATAATTTCCTCCGTAAAAATTGATGGGACTCTTTTTTTGGGACGAGGAAAATGTCTTCTTTCAACTCCAAGGATGCTTTGGAATCGTCTATGAAAACATTTTAAAATCTCCATTTTATCAGTAATTTCCCGTCCATTCTCTAAAATTTTGTTTACCATTGAAGCGGATTGACGATTATTGAGAAGAAAGGGCTTAATTTTTTTGTTGCCATTGATCTCAGCATCTCTTTTCTCTAGCATTTCCATCTCTCTAACTTTGGAGAATTGAAGATACAATAATGTGTCGTTGGTAATTGTGCGGGAAAACAGAGAGCCATCGCTAAGAATGCTGTCAAGTTCCTTTCGGAAAGAGGTTTCTCTTTTTTTGGTTTTCTGTATAGTCTTAATTGTTGTGGATTTGACGACATACATAAAAATATTGGCCTGTTTTTTTGGCCCGGCCTTGGAGTTGAAATTTTTTAAAAGGTTGACTTGAAGGTTATTTATAAAAGAGGTGTTTTCGAAAATCCATTTGGGGGTTTTAAAAGGCATTTTGCGCTTAAAATAGTATAAATCAATTTCTAAAATTTTATGGTCAGAGCCAGGTTGAGAGCGGTATTGGGCATTTCTTACTTGAGGCATTATAGAAGGAGAAGCAAGTGCTAGATCGATCCGTGAAGATCTCTTTCCAGATCTCCAAGAAATATTGTCCTCAGGGTTGAGGGCTCGAGTGACATCTATCAGCTCCAGATCCACTAAGACTTTTAAAAGAGCGGTTTTATTGGGATAAAATTTCTCTGAATTATAAATATCGACGTTGAGATCCCCCATAACTATGTGCGGAAACAAGTCACCTTTACAGGAGTTCACCATAGCTTGGAAAAACTCAGGGCACTTAGTGTTTGGACCATATGCGTTGATGAAATAAAAGCCTCCGCTTTTAGTGGGAACAAAGATTTTATGCCATTCACTTTCCCTTGAGAACTCTCTGACGCGAAGACAACCATCCAATCTTTTAGAAACAAACGAAATAATTCCACGACGACCCCCGGAGCCGGTGAAGAAGAAATTGTAATTGTCAGGAATGCAGTACTTACACTGCAAGGAACACGAAGATGACGTTGAAGCTCTTACATCCTGTAGGCATATTATGTCAGGACTTAAACTAATTAGGTATCTCATTTGAGCGTGTCGAGCAATACGATCCTTTCCTCCCCTGGTATTCCATGAGATGATCTTTCCCAATCCTAAATTCACTCTTTGTTTGTTCCTAAGGGGACATCAAAGAAGTCATCTATTTTATATTGCCATCCGCCAATCATGGAAGCTTTAAAATTTTAATCAAGGGTCAATTCCGTTGAATCTTAGTGGGGTTTGTGTCTTTAGGAGGAGATAAGCCTATACTGGGAGCAGTTCTCTTTGATAAAGACCCTGACCTAGTTCTTGACTTTAAGATCAAGTCAGGGTTTATATGGGAATTTTTTGTTTTCATGAAAGACGGTTCGACATTGAGCGGAGTTGTAGTACAATCACCATTCTCACAAATAATTTGGGAAACTGCGGGCTCTTCATCCCTCACCCTGTCAGACCCCTCGGGGGGCTGAGGGGAGCTAAAGGTCTCAGGGACAGTTTCTGGAGGATTCAAAATCATCATATGAGGAGCTTCCATTTGGATGCTGGAGGAATCTAAACACGCCGATCCTTCCAATTCCTGTTGATGTGGCAGAATAATAGACTCTACCTCCTCCTCCCGAGCAGCCTCTTCAGAAGGTATTGGGAGGTGGGACGATTCAACACAAGTATCAGCAATATCAACAGCCGGAGTAGAGTTTATTGGAGGCCGAGGGATGGAGGAGTCTCTAACACCCGTGCAAGCATCTTCTTCCGTTGATTGAGAACCAGCAGCCCTTTTAGAGTTCAACGAACTTAGAGTCTCCTTTAAGACCCTATCATAGTCTCTTAGCCGAAGTCTGGTATTAGAGCAATCCTGTTTTAGATGTCCATGACCAAAACAATTAAGACACTGTACTCTAGCGCCTCTAAATTTCAGCCTTATAAGACACCCTTGAAAAGGAATCACTTGAGGAAGAGTAGCGGGATCAGCAATCAATTCCACTATGTAATCGCAGTCTCTCCATACGTTTTTGTATTCCTTAAACTTCCTCTCCGCAGCCTCATTCGAGGGATTTTTCTTCGGATAGTGAGTAACCACCTGTCCATATTTTTGCAAATATTGTACAGCGCCGTCTTCATTGATCCTTTTAAAAGTGTTTTCCATTGTGATTAACACCTTTCTCTTCAAGTTAACCTCAATCTTATCCACACCCTTCAACTTCAAAGAAATGTTGACGAGGGAGCCTCCCACAGACTTAACTTTGAAGCTATGAACTTTTTTTAAATCATTTAACCTCCCACGAACATCAATGGGAAATTTAGTGTAAAACCCCACTTGATTTAGGCCAAATTTAGTGTTTGCACCCGCGAGCTCATGTTCCTTAAACCCAAATAGGAGAGCCATTTCATACACATCAATATGTTTCACTTTTTCCGCCCTAAAGGATTCATCTTCTTTTTGCTCCATTATCACGACAAAAACTTCCCATTTATATCTCTTATCCCAATCAAGGGACGCTCCATTGATATTATTTTTTCTCATTCCTTGTTTCACCGCTCCTGAATAAAGTTGTAAGCCATCACTGTTTACATGCTCCATTCTTCTTCTCGCGGACTCGCAATCATCTTCATTAGAGGGATTTCCCTCTTCTAAGTTTGATATAATATTATTATTTTCTCCTGGCCAGTCAGGAGGCCTATCCGGCGGGACTGAAGGCATGCCGAATAGGACACTTATACACTGAAGAGAGTAGGAGACCTTACCTCTACGTGTGCTCCTTAAATATTGATGAAAGATGTTATGCAATAACTACGGACAATCCAAACGAATCGATTCCTTGAAATCCGGGGCCTTCGGCTTTCCTTAAGGAAAAAATGGTAAATATAATTTCTTATAATCTGAAAACTATATCCGAATTTCCTTATTTTTTTAAAACCTAATATAAGAATTGCTTGTCGTTTCTGTCGATGGTAAGGGACTTGGTGGGATACATTAGATATCTAGATCATTTTGTACTAAAATTGCAAAAAGGAATTTAAAATTGTTCTTACAATTTCAGAAAAATGTACATATTGTAAGTTAGCATGTGAAGGATTGGAGAAATATCCACGAATTGACGTCTCAAAATTATCCAGTGGGCGTATAAATGTTACATGATAACTGACGCCAGAGATAAATACTTCGCTCTTAACGTATGAACGTAAGTTTTGGTATGCATACATATATATCGAATAAAAGCACACGGTTAAAAAGAGGGGCACGTTGGCTTATGAGAAAATAATTTTATTATTTCACATATGTTGTTTTTGTCTTCCCATAGGTCTAGCTTATAAAAATGCTATACAAAATACGGTGCAGTTATTATTTTCAGCACGAGTGAAACACTCAATATCCATAATGATACTCGATCTTCTGTGGGAAACAATGAAAAAGCATTTGAATTGCACTCAGTCCAGGTGGGTAACTGGATATTAAGAAGAAATGTCAGATGAAAATAGTGCCTCGGAAGAAATGGACCAAGAAGAATGGACTAAAGTAGAACAGGAAACCGATGACTTATGGAAAAAATGGCCAACTATATAGGGAGGCAAGTATTTGAGTTGAATATTCTTCAGTATTGTCTAAATACTATTTATAATATAAACATCGATAATGTTTAATAATGTATTTTTTTACGCATTAGCGTCTTATTATATACTTATACTTTGGTTAATGTATATTTTTCATGAACTGTGAAATAAAGTAAAAAAACATCGATATGTTATTTATTTGAGATAATACATATTATCTACAGTAATGTGGATGATTTTGAACTGCAGATGACAACAACAAAGAAAGCATTTGTCTAAAACTGCCAAAATGGAATTATTTTTTGTCCTTATTTACTCAATTTATATGAGAAATAGTATTTGTAAAATACTTAGGTGTATTCTACTTAAATACTTGCCTATATATGTGTTTGGGTCATTTCTTCCAATAGTCATCATTTTCCTTTCTACCTTGATCCATTTCTTTCTAGTAAATATTTTCCTGGTTCATTTCTTCTGGACACTGGGTAAAGGGGGGAGTAATCGGAGAGCTACTCACTCACTCCGCGCGATTATTTTCTTACTTTGTAGACCTAATCTCGTGGACTCGTCGGGTGTACCATGGGGTTTGAATCTACCGCTGACACTTTTTTGGGAGAATAGACACACGAACTTAGAGTTTTGCACACCTGAGCCTTAGTTGTTCGCCAGGAGTACTATGGGATTGAAATTGACGCCAACTCTTATTAAGGTGGAAACACCCGGTCTAATACTTTCGTAAACCCTAATATAACGGCATGTGCCTATTTTTAACCGTGTGTCCCATGGGTTTGAAATCCACCACCGACTCTTCTTAGGTGAAAACACCCGGCCTAAAAAAATACAACTTAATTTAAAGGATTTCACCGGCCTCAGCTGGGTGCCCCATTGGTTCGAAATCTACTGCAGACTCTTCTGGGCATAAGAAAAACCAGTTCAAGACACTAGGACGAGTGTTTTTCACCTTAATAAGAGTTGGCAGTCAATTTCAATCCCATAGTACTCCTGGCGGAACAAACTAAAAAGTGTCAGCGGTAGGGTTTTACCCTATGAGACTGAGACCCCCAACTGAGCCTGCGAAATTAGGTCTACAAAGTAAGAAAATAAATCGCGCGGAAAACGCATCACTACAAAAAAGCTGTGTGACAAAATACCTACGACAAAAAGAAGAACGACAAAATTGACTGACTATAAAAGAGTAAGCGAGGTAAATACCGACGACAAAAAAAAACGGCTATAAAAAAGTCTGCGACGAATTTACGTCTGATGAAATTACTGGACAACGGTGAGTTCGTCATAAAGCATTCTTACTTCTACTTGAAAGAGAGATTCTAATAAACTTAAGCTTTTTATTTGTTTTATTCAAATTAGTATATTTTCATTTTTTAAATAATTATACCAGTAAAATAATGTTTTTATGTTATTAATGTTCTTGGCTCAATCAAATTGATTAACTTTTTGGGGTTTATGCTATAAACCCAAAATAGCTTTTTCAAAAAATGCTATGGATATTCAAAAAAATTACCCATCAAAATATTGGCTCTTATGAACATACCAAATTCAATGCATTTAATAGAGAGAAAAAGTTGCCGAGAAATAAGAAGAAAAAAGGTTTTTACTGCAATTTTATTTTTATTAGACACCTTAATAAACACATCAAAACATAATAAAATAATTAATACTATTTAGCCATGACAGAGCCAGAACATGTATGGATATAATCTTTATGAACGCTAGCCTTTAAAAATATATATCGAAGCTAAAACATATTTTGTATAAATCCTTACTGACACCAGCTTTTAAAATATAATTCAAAACTATAATGCTTAAATAAACACTTTTAGTCAAATAAAAAATGATTCTAAAAGCTATATAGCAGAGTCAATTTTTTTTTGCAGAACCTTGTATTAAAAATAATACCGAAATAAGTAGGTTATCAATTTTAACGTGCACCTATTTGGTAATTAATAATCATAGATCAAAAAGTAGTAGTGTTATTCTCCGATATATCTTATGAATTTTTTTATTGTATCAAAGATAACTTATTTAAAGTTCCGTAAAAACATTTCTTAAAAGTTATATGCTCCATGTTTAGGTATCACAATGTCTGTTGAATTATCATATTTATATAATTCAACATTACTGAACAAAATATAATTAGATATATCTACAAGATACATCTCCTTCCTAGACTGAATCAATTATTAATAAACATTTATATATTTTAGAAATAATTGAATCCATGTTTAATTTTTTTAAAACATTTTTCGTGTTTTAACTTTATATATTGACCATTTGTCCCCTACCACTTTCTATTTGCAAAAGTGTTGTATGAATGAAATATAATTTATAACTATTAATAAAATAAATAATATATATATATATATATATATATATAATTTATTATGTAACACGTAGTAGATGGGAATAAAAAAACTTTTTCAACAATGATTAGCCGGGGGCTATATGACTCCTTATAATAAAAGAATAAGAAAAAAAAGTTTGCTCACATACAAATCTTAGAACATAACTTGCTTACGTAGACTACTGTGTTTACATTTGAGTTAATACAGACAAATAATAATAATAATGGGGTGTAGTTGCACTCAATCCTTGAGCCATTAGACGGGTCATGAATAACAATTAAAAGAGATATTTAAAGAAATAAAAAACACGACGCATACTTGTGGAAAACGATATAAGATATAAGGGGTGGTATCATAGATAACATAGAGTGCCAAAGTATCGTATATTAGCACTGAATATCGGGGTATTCGTTAACTCTCCTAGTTGGACAGAAAGAACTAAATAAAAAAAATATAAATATATATATCTTCTTGTATGTTAAACTGAGATGTCTGAATCTATTTTTATTAAATGGTTCCAATGGCTTAGAATATCCAAATCGTTTTAATGATATCCTCTCGGGATAGACTGTTGGGACGAAGGGGAGTCATTTATGGATGGAGGAACACGAGTTGATATTGTTCAACTATAAAATCGAGTCCTTCGATTCATCCACGAATGAATATACCATTGCCTATTGGTATCCAAACGGTACCTATGAAGATGCAACAGACTACCAAATTTCTCTGTGTGCTGATCTTATTGTGGGATACCTGAATATTTTCTATTGTACTTTTTTTTCTTCCTTTATTAGATAATTATGTACATCAAAAAGAATCACGCTCTGCTTCAAGAAGTTGCCGAGGGACCAGGTCAGGTGCGCAAGCTCCAGGTTCCAGTCCCGGCTGAAGACGGTCGTCGAGGTTAGGGGCGCGTACTTCGAGTAGAATCCAAGCCAACACCAATACAGACAACTTACTTTTGGAATTTTTTGATTTAATAAAGAATTAAAGATTCTATCCATGTTTGTTTTTTATTTTTCGAAAGTGTCAAATTTAGCGCGGGGCCCCTGTATATATATATATATATATATATACACGCATATATACATATTGTCGATAAAAGTCGCCTGTAAACTCCATAAGACCCCCCTAGACACTCTGAAGATCAACCCAAAGTAATACCTTAAATAAAACACACGACCAACATAGGGGAGTTGTTAACTTAATTGAAGGTAGATCCTCACTGATGTTGAAATGATAAAAAGGATAACCCCCCCCCCCCCCCACTCTTTCCCGCTTAATGATCATATTCAAAAAACCAGTACGCTCACCTCCTAGCATCATAGACACGAATCCCTAAGGAGATTAAGTAAGATTGAAAATGAAGCACCTTTTGGAAGAGGAATGCAAGAAGGCCTTTCCATGATATGTTCATACCAGAGAACAGACATGTCTTGTCTTGGCGCCATAAGGCAAGTTGCTAAGATGAAATTCAACAAGTATTACCGTGTAATGATTAATGATGCTAACATGAATTACATTATGATATTATACTAAAATACATTGCAAGGCGGATGAATTAGGGTATGTATATTATATAAATTATATCAAATTAAATTTAGCAATTTGGAAAAAATCAACATATGAATGCTATTCAGCTAGTAAAGTCCTTTGCGGCGCAGGCCAGATGGTATAGATATGGAATAATAATACACGACAACATACGATGAGTAACACTTGATGCAAATATAATCAATGACCACACACAAGTGCCAGTGTACTATTAATATATATTGATATCTATCATCATAATTATTTTACTGTAGGAAACACGTTTCAGTAGTCTTGGATCATGGATATTTTACTGACGAAAAAAGTAAAAAAAAATCCTTTTTTATTTTGTTAATATATATGTATATATTGTTTACGTCGTATTTATTAAAGAATGAAATAAAGACCTTGCTGATGAGAAAAAAAAGTTTTATTTTACGAGATTATCAGATACAAAATAACTTAACCGTTTTAGAATATCCAAATACATTACCACTTGACATTCGAATGTGATACTTTATAATAATATTTATAACAATAGGAGCGTTTATTTATTACGGACATACTAGAATATATTGAAGGCTAATTAAATAACTCTAATTTTAAATGGCAAGTAAACAAGTTTTAAAAGTTGTATAATATTTAGTTGATATGCTTTTAAGGAAGTTGAGAAATTTTAGTATGCAGAAGCTTTCAATTTCAAATAGATATGACTAAATATGATGTATCAAAGTTTTTTATTTATATCATTTTTGTAAATGTCATCTTTTCTTTCGAGAAATGAAAATATTGTTTTTATTAATATGTTTATTGCCATTTTATTAGTTCCTTTTTGTATGCGTCTTTTCTATTAATATACACACAAAATAGGGAGCTCGATAGCCGTTCGTGTTAAGGCGTGTTCAACTCTCAATGTTGGGGGCGCAGGTTCGAATCCCGAGAGGGGATGGTCATTTTTGGTCTGCTACTTCATTGATAAGATCCTAGGTTCGATAGACTAATATAATGCTATAATGCTTATTTATATCCAATCGGATGCAATTGTATCGAACCATATAGGCAAAAACAAAAAACAAAATAACAAATAAATAATTGAGAGGGTGTACAAAAAATAATTCACACCATTTTAGTATCGACATGTATTTTAAAGAATAAAACCGGAATTATGGGAATACGGAATTCATGGATTGCTTATTTGCGTAAAATATTATATATTCTTCCTAACAATTAAGCCGAACATATATACACCAATTTATTTTTATATAAATTATAACACATTTTGTTGATGTCTCCCCCATATTGTCTCCTTTCCAAAATATAGTCTTCATTTGACATACACAAGAAAATAACTTCTGTAGCAAATAATGACTAGCATTTTCTGTCATATATAACAATGCCTTGATATGTATAATATAATCAAAGGCGTCTTTTGGCAGCATCAAAATATTTTATTAATAAATGCATTTAGAAATGCTTGTGTCCACACCAAAAGGATGCAATTTTGACTGTCGTCTATTATTTTATTTAGAAATTATGTCATATCATAAAAAAACCTCTTAATCATGTATTATTCTGAGGCGTAAGGCCAAAAAAAGTTTTGGAATAGAGTAAATTACCCATAATTTATTATTGGGTCTGGACATTTTTGTAAAAGTATATTTTTAATTAGTTAATTAAAGAAAGGAGTACAGAGTACACAAAATATGTTGACGTTTTCATAGTTTTAAATATAATATCCAATTTGCTTACTCTCATGAAGGGTTCTCCATCCCTAGGTATTATTTAATTAAATGCATGAATTGAATTTTCAACCAAATATTATATATATATTTATATATATATATGTAATATACATATATATATTTATACATATATATATATATATAAATATATATATGTATATATATATGTATATATATATATATATATATATATATATATATAATATATATATATATATCTATATATATATATATATATATATATATATATATGACTTGTTGATTTGTCGTTCATTTGCAATCGTTCATCGTTTGTCATTTGCGAACGATAAACAACGAACGACAAAATTTTTGATGAACGACAATAAAAAATTCCTACCGTTTGTCGTTCATTTTTGGTGCCAAAAAAGCAAAAAGATTTTTATTTTGCATTGTAAAAGTTCTCTTTCTAAAAAATTTCAATAAAAAGTCACTTTTTCAGAATGACGAACAACAAACGAAGGATGAACGATTCAATTTAAAATTTACGATGAACGACGAACGATAACTTATAGTGAACGACAAACGAACGACAATTTTTACGAACGTCAACAAGTCTGATTTATGTATATATATACAGGTTAGGAACTATTTTTTAGTACAATTAAATCCCCTGTCATTTCCCTATGTGAATTAAGACTGTCATTGCCGATCTCAGTTGCTGGACTATCCAGATCTAGAAAAATTACTTTTATATGAGAACATTTTTGAGATGAATTCAAAGATGTCGAAGCAGGAGTCAAACAGAGAGAAGTTGTCTGCTTTTTTTCTGATCAGGAGTCACCCCAGGAATGGCTGTCGGGACCATTGGCATCTCTGTCTGCACTGCTTATTTAATTGAAAAAGTCTGTCGAAGCTGGTCAGGGAATCATTGATTATTTTTCATGATTCAATATTAATATTTACAAGATCTGGCTGCTGAGAGAAACATACTTAAATCTTCCGAATGGGTATCCGGTCACAAGTATTTTGAGAGGAAGTACCACAATACTGTAACAAAACATGTAAAACTATACGTCAATATAGCTTTCTATGAGCCCCTCTTGACTACATTTGAAAAAATGATAAAATTTATTGGGTGAACTGAGGTGGAATTACCAACATTGATTCGTCTTATTTAATGTTTGATTAATGAAAAACCGAGAAGAAAGCCCCCAATTTCCCACAACGTCATTATATATTGTCCCAAGTTTTGAAATCATCAAATGCATGATCATAAAAGTGAAAAATATTGTTTGCAAAGAAAGATGGACACCGTCCGTAAAATATATTTTGCAAAATTGGTAAGCATACTTGACAACAAAAAAAAATATAATTTTTTTTATGAAATCAAATGGATATCAATACACAAAAGATAAAATTATAAATATTTTACATGTTGAAATCCTTCAACTTATAAAAATGTATACAAATATGGTTCATCAAAAGAACAACAAAGATTATATTTTTCCGATTAGTAACGCACTTTTTGACTCTTCGACTGCTAAATGAATTTATATACTGAAATCATTATTTTTGTCTCAATTACATTGTTTTAAGTAAGCCATATATTATTTTAAAATGTTTTTACCCTATCACCAAAACATCTTTTTAAATGAATTCATTGATGTAGAAGATTGATTGGAGACCAAATTATTCTTGAGAGATTTGTAAAAAATATTTAGCAACTTTTGTGAATTTCAGTTTTCATAGTAAGTAAAAAATAGGGAACGCATTCGCTCACTGCTAAAATATATTTACATATATTCTTAAAAAAATATATTTTTTATCTGTATTATTGAATTGCAATTCTTACTCATAGGGTAAATGCTAAGACTAAGTCTGACTGCATAGACCAGGGGTCGGCAACCTAAAGTGTTGAAAGAACGGACCCAACATTGTCTGGAGCCGCCAAAAAATTAATTCCTTAAATAACCTTCATACGGTACACATTGGTCCTATCCCATCTTTTCCCATTTTCTAACGTTTTGGAAAAGCTCCAGGGAGCCACAAAGACAGCTCTAAAGAGCCGCATGAGGTTCTAGAGCCGCGGGTTGCCGACTCCGTGCCTAGACTAACGACTTATTTAATGAATAGATACTCAAAAAAGAAAAGAAAAATCAGTGCACTTAACGAGAGGATACTCAAAAAAGAAAAGAAAAATCAGTGCACTTAACGAGATTTGACAGCTTAGGAGATAACAAAAATAATTTTATATTATTTATTTCATCGACATTAGTAATGTATATTTCATAATATAAGAGAATCTAATATGATTCACATCAGTTGACTACTTGGAAACCTCACAAGGATGTGATATGAAGCAATGCAGTAGATATATTCTACTTTATACATATCTTAAAAATAGGTCAACGATAACTAATGAATAGTCCTCTTGATTTGCCGCATGATAAGTTGATGAATTCATTTCCTTTTTAATCAACGATGCGAAAAAAAGAAAAAAGTATATCCTCCACTGCCTTTTAAAATTCAAGCCGAATTTTAATAGAAATATAAAACAAAGGGTTCTTGTGAATTAACAAATAGGGACTTACCTTTTCATTAAAATACAAGATGGTAATTAAAGCTAGATGACTAGGTTCTTTCTTCTTGTTAAAATAATTTTATTTTGTAATCGTAAATAATAATTAATCATTGAAGGGTATAAAATACACTAAAAATACAGATATTATGAACAAATAAGATATGTAAAAACATTAATTCAAATGCTGGTTTGGAAATATATAACCATGCTCATAAAAACAATTAATAAATTAAATACATGGATTTTTGCTTGCCATGCAATATTAGTGTGGAACATGAATAAGGCTTTAAGGTCGGCCACGACCCTTCACGCTGCGAGGACCGCAGCTAGGGCCATTGGACGCAGCGTGCCCCATAATCCATGCTACACTATATTTATTTTTTATTTGTTCTTAGTTTTTTTCTTTTAAACATATTTTTTTATTTACTGTTTTTATTTATATATTTATTTTAGACTAGTTACAAATGTAACTAATATGCCCAATGGCAAAATATATTTGATTACACACACAATAAAGCGATGTAATCTTACAATCATTTTCATGCTACTCCAATATTTTTTTAACTATTTTGGTCAAATCTATTTCAACGTCATACCTATTTCTATGCTGACGCAAACACGTCAATGAAATCGATATATATATATACTATATATATACACTTATATATATATACATATATATCTATACTATAAAAAATAATTCCGTTCGTTCGTTTCCCTGTATCTCCCGAACGGTGCATTCGATCCTGACGAAATTTTCAGTGAATAGTTTTGAGAGCTCAGGAGTGTTTTAGTGGAGTTGTCAACTCCTGGAAAATTTGTCATCGATATGCTTATTCTATTCGCCAAAAGTTTTTTGCCAATTTTTTAAAATTGCTACGTTAAATTTTGACCAAATTTTCTGTGCATGATTGTAAGGTAGTAACACATGTTTTTTTTTATTCAGAGTTTACTGTAAAATTCGTTTTCTACATGATTCTTAAAATAAGTTATTTTCTGTCCCTGTCTTCTCCCCAATATAAGTTTCAAATTTAAGAATGCCTAAAGATGTGACATCACTTTCAACTTTTCTCGATAGAGATATGAATTCATATTCTCTCTGATTTTTTTATTTGAGGAACTGCTTTTAATATGAAAAATCACGTACGATGACATCACTAAAATTATTCGTGTGATTTTTTTTCCATTCCAGACTATTGTCAAGTTGGAAAATCCCAGGCAGCGCCGGGTAACATTCGCTAGTATGTATATATATATATATAAGTGTATATATATAAACACACTCAATCGCATATATATATATATAAATATATATATATATAAATATATATATATATGAATATATATATACATATATTTATAAATATATTTGTATATAAAAAATCCTCAATTTCTTATTTTGTAAACAAAAAACTCCGAATCATGTAGGACTACTTTGAAAGCTATAAAATGCATTCAAAGAAGTTTATTATTATCATCTGCATAAATGCAATTTATTTATTCCAACATCTGATGAAGGGGGTAAAATAGAATAAAAGTTATTTCCCCTTTTTCTATGCACGATCTGAAATGATATCTCTTATAGGTTATAAAAAAGTATCTCAAAAGCTCTATGCATTTATAAAGGTTTTTCAAATATGATGTACATATATAATTGTATATTATTTAGGGCGTATCATCAGGAACATTTAAAAAAAATCTTACAAAAAGTGGAGCTTTAATTGTAATAATCCTAAAAGTGTAGAGCCTAATATACTACTACAACTGACCTTTTGGCTCTTGAAGAAAGACGATTCGCACAAAAAGTTTAAAAATATTTTGCCAGTTAAAAATAATAGTATGAAAGAATAAATATTTTTGAAATTGACATATGTCCTTCAGTTAAATCTAATCGTTTGTGAAAAATATACCTTTATAACATACTAAGTATAAATGAAAGTTTTTTTGTCTTTTAATCATCACAAATACTAAATCGTTGGAACTTTAAAAAATGTGCCTTATATATAATGGATCATATTTAATAAAAACTTGTAAAGAATATTTATATTTATAAAAAGAGAGATAAAAGAGATACCTCTTACCAAATACAGACGAGTTTATACTAGGTAACCAAAGGTGTTAGTCCTTTAATCCCTTCGGTTACATTGGATGACTCACACCTTCGGTTATCTAGTCTAAACTCTTTGTATTTTCGTAAGAGGTATTTCCTTTATACCTCTTTTTATAAATATGGATATTCTTTTACAAGTTTTTATTAAATATAAGCCATTATATTTAAGACACATATAGGAGCAGAAAGAAGGACTCTGCTACATACCTACTTGGCCAAAGGTTTAATTACATTTCGTTTATGCCAAAGTGATTCATTTGATTGATTTCATTGTAAAAGTTATTGTCAACTATATCCTCTTAAATTCAATAAAATAGACAAATGCTACAAATACGAACCGAAAAAACTCATTTTTTTAATGTGTGCCATTTGATAAGTTTTAATATTACTTTTAAAACACTTACACAATTATACTTCTTGTTATTTCAACATATTATAAATTGATGCAGTCTCACGATCATGCGCCTTGCGTAATGACAAAGAATAAAGCCTTTGTTGGGTTTTTAGGAGGAGTTCATTCGTTGTGCTCGCATATAAACAAAGTAATAAGGGTTAATTTGTGGAAACTCAAGGCCCTATGTTTCCCAGAGTAGAATAGACACCAAAACGTCACAATGGGGACTAAACGCTCTAAACGTGGAATTAATGTGGTAAATATTGAATCTCTCATGGATGAAGAGGCTTTTCACAAATCATGACTTCTGGTCTTTAAGAATAAAAACAATATTTTTAAATAACAAAGGACACCATTTTTCAGAAAGAATCCATGTGGGACCTACAGAACTCTTTAAAGCTCTGCCTCTGTGTGGCTCTTACTGGAAAAAATGAAACAATCGTGGAAGTCAGTCATAGATAGGTGCCTTCCTCTTTTGGGTTCAGATGAGCCATTAAACGAAAACCCTAGACTACTTAGTCGTACGGAATTTCTCAAAGACTGTCACCTTACCTCGGTTGGTCAATTCCACAGAAATGAGGAAAAAATAAAAAACTTCATCTTGGACTTTAGGGTGAAAATAATAATAAAAGACCGACCAGAGCCTGAAATTCCGTTTGGCCCACCCATCTCTTTTTACATCGGCTTATCCAAACTTAAAAATCAAAATGTTTGCAGAGCATATCATAAAAATGTTAAGCAAAAACCGCCTTCGGAAACTGTAAAACAAAGACTCCATAAGCTTTTTTTTCTTGGCCCAATGGGCATATATTATCAACAGGTTCATTTTATACAATAAAGAAGTTCTTAAAATTAACTTTCAAAGATAAAAACATGTCAATCACAAAAATATTATCAAATAAGACATAGAATTACTTATCAAAAAAAAAAGAAAGACAATTTATAAGTGTAATAAGATATTTGAGTGTTAAATAGCTACTGGGTGGATTCCTGACAGGTCGTTGTCGTTGATGATACGCAATTTGTATATTATAAATTGGATTTTGGTGATGACGGCGTCGCATTTGGCATTCGAGGAAGTTGAGAGGAAGTCCTCTTCACTGATGGTGGTGTTAAAACTTCCTTCGATGATACGACGGACAGCTTGGTATGTTTCATTTAGAGCTGGGCACTTCCATAATAAGTGATCCGTGGTTTCGGGCTGACTTTTGCAGAAGAAGCAATTTTGGTGTGTGTCGTTGAAAATTTTTGGAGCCACCTCTAACGAACCAGTGAGTACACGGTATTTAAACCATTTTTCCGACGATGTTAATAAATTGCATCTTACTGCCGCAATACATTCACTTGTACTCCTCGCGATCCCGCTTCTTCTTAAATATCCTTCGTAAGGTGCTAGGGTAGGGACAATAGATGATTTTCTAAGCTCCCTTGTTGATACAGTTGATAGTTTGAGACGATAGGTAGGAGTGGCCGTTGAATTACGCTTGGCCTCCATAAGCTTGATGAAAGCAGGAATGTGTCCTCGTTATGTCCTCAAATCATAATGAAGAACCCCTTCTCAGATTCGAGACAGAAATGGCTCCGATACAGGCTGGCAACTTCATCTCTCTTCATGAGTAAATCGAAGATCCATTCAGAAGATCAACTATGTCACTGGTGTAGGAGAGAGAAGGAGACCTCGTTCCACTTTTTCTATTTCTGCCCGATCTTTATCCCTGTTGTTAAGTCAGTAGAAGAAAAAATACAAAGGACATACGGTGAACACCTTGAACCCCTGACTGGCTTATATCACCATCCCCAAATTATGAGAACGCTTTTCAAATAGAGTTCATAATTTCCAAGGTTCATGGCGTTCTGTACGCTTCGTGGCTCCCTATAGGACTGGACACATTTGTGGAAAGATACATCTCCCTCCTAGACCGAATCAATTATTAATAAACATTCATATATATTTTATGAACAAATTGAATCCAAGTTTTCTTTTTTGAGCATTTTCGTGTTTTATATTTTATATATTGACCCTTTGTCCCGTACCACTTTTCTATTTACAAAAATGTTATATGAACGAAATTTAATTTATTAAAAAAAAAAAAATAATAATACAATATGAAGTTTAAAAAGCGTATTATTTTAATATTGCACGTAAGAGTACTGCACGGCTACCATAACATATACCTATACACACACACACACATATATATATATATATATATATATATATATATATATATATATATATATATATATATGATGATATTAGGTTGTAATAATGAAAATGTAATATTACCTCAGTAAAAAAGCTTAGTGAACATTAAATTAGTTGATTTATATTTTGTGTTAAAATGGAGGTTTGTAGACTCTAATAAATCTTATAAATATGACAAACACAACGAATCACTTTATCTTAAAATTTGGAAGGTATTTTTATACAATATTTTCATACTATCAAAAGTCATTGTGTAATCGATATTAAAGGCATTTTTTTCCTTCAAAGAACTAGAGAACACTGAGTCTTCAAGGCAGCTTGTTACGATATAATGAACAATAATGAAGGCAAACTTACAAAACTATAAATAAATGCTAATACAGTATGGAAGAAATCGATTAGCCTTCATCAAACATAGAAACCTTATTTTTTTAAAGTTTTCAAACATTATTGCAAAAAGATTATTGGACTGTCATGACAGCTGAACTGAGGTCGGCATATGACAGAAAATGCATTTAAAAACAAAAATATCGAATATTAACCATAGGACAATATTTAATCAAAGTAACTAAATACCGTAAATGATATTTACCAAATCAATTCCTGTCAACTTCTGTTTTGTTTTAAAAAATTTGAATCATTTTTATGTCAACTAAAACAAGAAATGTAGATTACGAAAATGATTTAAATTTATAATACAGAATGTAAGGAAACAGTAATATTTATTCTGAATCATGGAAATCGAAATCAATACTAAGAATAAATATTAAAAGATTAAGTTCATTTGAATCATTACAAAAACATAACTTTTCGGTTGATTCTGGTTTATATCCAAATCTTGATGGGTAAATAAAATATTGCTTTGGTTTCTCTGCTAACCTCGATAACAATTTGATTTTGTCTTAGTCGATAAGAATATCTTAGCTTTTTTATATACTAAGAATTAAGTTTATATTTTGTTCATGAGTTAATGACTTTTGCACAAAGAAATTCAAATTTTCAACGTTACACCAAAATTAAGTTATGATAAATCTGATTTTATAATACACAAACAAATGATTTTACAACACCTACGAAGAGATTGTAATTGTATGACCAAAACGCTTTTTTGGTTCATGTGAACGATATTAATTTATATTAAAGAAACTGAAAAAATGCATTCCTTTAGTGATTGAGAATTTTTTTAGAGCTCATATTTTGAAATATATATATTTTTTTTTTAACAATTCATAAGTATACTAGTTGAAGGTATGAAGTCTACCAATCACTAAAAAAATTCTGGAAGTTTTTTTTTCGTAAATACATGATTTTTCATGAAGACAAAGTACAACATAACAGGCAATATTCATATCTATAAAGAGACACTTTTGTGATTATATTATTTCTTGGCAATCTTTTCGGTTCACTTAAAGGCTTATTTCTTAGCACTTTATTTTATGAGTTTATAACAAATATGTCGGATTCCCTATGCTTTTATATCCTTGCTAGTCATTTATTTTGTAAAAAGTATTATGAAAATATTTTCCAATAATAAGACACAGTAGTTTTTGTTTGATTAACAATAACTTAATTATATAGTCTGCTTCAAAATTGTTACATATAATTATTTAAGTTTAAACAAGCATATTAATAAGTTAACTTACTTTTTCATACTCATTATATGGGCTAAGGTATATAAGATACGATAATAAAACTACTCCTTTTGGTCGAATAAACCTCACAATGTTATGTTTTGGTGCAGGTGTCGAGTTATTTTGAGTAAAAACCCTTGGAGATTATTTTCTGGCGCTCTTTGCTGTGAAGAGGTGATGAACTACTCTTACATCATCAGCATTAATATATCCCTATTATGAATGAGTAGCGGTAGAAGAACAATAGTAGTATAATACATATACAGAGATACTAGGTTCTATGGAAGACCTTTAACGCTATAATACTTATTTATATCTATACGGATGCATTCCATCAAACCAATAGGCACAAAATATCCCTGCATTTTGCCCGCCAAAAAAGGAGTCGCATTTTGGCGGGAAAGGACCAGTCAAACAGACATGCTTTTCCAAAAAATAAGGCAGCTCCATTCATCATCCAGCTTTAATCCCGTCATATCAATTAAGGTCAATCTATTCATATTAATAATATAATATATAATAATTAAATTCTTTTTTTAAGCTCTCATTTTTTAAGTCCTTGTTTTGTTTTTCTCTCAATTTCTTTTCCCCAGTTTATTTATTTCTCTCTCTTCTTCTTCTCTCCATTTCTCTATTCCTTTCCTTCCTCTCTTGTTCAGCCATTTCTTAGGGACTTAGAAAGGAACAAAATGAGAAAAGGAAGAATGATATCGTGGAGAAACCTGACGACGGTATATAGATATATATATACATTTCAACTCCCTGAGTTGTATAAAAAGGAACCTTTTTATACAGTCTAGTTTTTTTTGGTCGTGTGCTCCTACTTTTTCTCTTTACAATGTCAGATTGAGAGAGAAAGAGAGGGAAAAAAAGAGAGAAACCGAAGTTATATTATAAAAGCATAATATATTAGTTATATATACAGATCCAAAGGCGCTTGAAGGAGTTATTCTTGGTGTGAAATATGGATATTAGAATAAATAGCAAGAGGAAAAAATAAGTGCAAGCAATAATATACATAACTAAATATATATATATAATATTGGATACTTAAGGCTTTATATATATATATTATAATCGAGGACAAAAGATCTCAGAAGAAACGCACAAGATGCGAACGGGACTCTTACTGAGCGGATTGCTTGGGCTCTCCCTCCTTCCATCCTTGGTACACCCCAATGCCATTCCCCTGGAGGCTGCATTTCAAGGTAAGGTCATGGCTTTGAAAGTGTGCTGTTTTTTTTTACCTGGACATGAATAGGCATGGTTTCTTTTTTTTTCAAAGAGGGGGGAAGGGGGGGGGGTAAACACCGACCACCCAAACAACACTCACTCACATAGAAAATAGAAAGCCTCATTTAAAGTAATAAAGAAGACACACAGAAACAAAAAAAATTGAGGGAGAACAAAGACCTACTACCTTTATTAAAAATTCAAGAAGGACCCCTGTTTTTTTTAATACATTTGAACATTATTTGTAAGGAACAAATGGTGCTTAACATAGACACTTCTCTGGAGCTCTATACAGTGCTTATTAAAGGTGCATGGTTAAAGAATATATCTATTATTATAGTATTATTTATTTAATCTATTTAATACAAATATAAAAAGCAACCATTAAAAATAGGTTTTGGATGGAATCACTGGATTTTCGTGAACAAATTTGCGTCGTTCTCTTATCTTGCTAAAAGAGAGTACCTATTTTTATAAGTGTAAATGGCCTGATTTTTAAAAGAATAAAACATTACATATATAGAGAGAGGGACTACATGTTTTAAAAAGATACAAAATCATAAATGTTATTACTTTATTAAAGGTATATATTAAGAAACGGGAAGAAAATTAAGTAATTGTTGGATTTATAATGTTATTTTTCTAATACTCTCTGGAAGTTAATATATTGACAAAATACACATTAAAAAAACAATAAAATTAACCGTGGGTCTAAAACTGTTATATTATTAAGTTTTATATTATTTTATGTTTGTAATGTATTTTTACAGTACCAGACTAAAATATGTTTATTAAAAAATATTATATTTGAATAGCTACCTAAAGAAACATATTTTATAGCATCAGTTCATTTATTATGTATAGCTAAAATAATATAATTACACAAAAACTCATCTTTTAATAACTTCTATTAGTGTTTCATGAATTCTTTATTTTTCACAAAAATTTAAATTAATTTATCTGATTATTTAAACATGGAGTTCAAAATATACTACGAGAAAGTGAAATGGTTCAATGTGATATGTTTAATTTAAACTGAACATAAGGGGGTCGTATAATTTATTTATTATATTTGAGAAAAGTGTCAATATGAAATGTAGATCTGAAAATTAGATATACTATAATATAAATTATATTATATCTATTATTATATAATTATAGAATCCGTGGATACCTGGCCTATATTTTCCCATCATTTTTAAACATACTTTTCCAAAGTATTTTTTTAAAGGATGTGTTAGATTGGACATTTCTGTTTATTTTGCATGGTTAATGTCTTCCTATATTTACCATGGATATTTATAATATTTGAAGAACGCTCTATAATCCTACGGCTTTATTACATTTCAATAAAAATGCTTTTTTTTTCATAGTAGAAGAAACGTTGTATGATCTAATTTATGGTTTATATTATTTGGATGCTATTTAGTTGCATTTTCTATATATTTTTAACCTTTATCATTTGATGACACTTCATCAATTGTCTTATATATTAATATTAAAATGTCTGAATTAGTACATTATATATATATATATATATATATATATATATATATATATATATATATATATATATATAATAATAATGTCCATTGGATGGATAAAAGATCAAGCGAGACAGGAACAGTCGTACTAAATCAACACACATAATTGGTTTTTATACTTTTAGTTTAGGAATATAATAAGGACTGCTGTTTCCTTACACTTTTAATATTTTTAGGGAAATTAGTACTTAAATGATATTATTTTTTGGGGATTCACTCAATTATTTTTTTATGTTTATATTTATGGTATTTCTTTAATTTCTGTTCGTCACACTATTTTAATAATGAACTTTTTTATCAACAGTTTCTTTTATATTTTCTTACTTTATCAGATATATGATATTGACCATAATATCCTATTAGAAGAGTTGTTTTTGTATATTAATGACCATTCATAGGGGGAAATATCTTTTTCTATTTTATTTAAGAAATAAACATCAACTACAGGCATATATACACTCAGAGAGTGCAAACCTCCGCCGTCACAGGGTCCTTATGAGCCTTCCGAGGCGGATTTTTCACGACTGGGGCGGCGTAGAGGGACGGGGGAGGGTTCCCCTCGACGGAAATTCCGAGAGGAAGACGCTCCCGACACCCAATTTCACAGCACAGCGACATCTATTGGCAGAGTAGGCTAACTTGAAATATTTATTAGTATTTAGCTCATTTGCATCTTAATTCTGCACTCAGAGATGCCAAAATTTAATCACTTGTTTATTTGGCATTTCCAACAACTCCACAAAGTTTCATCCGAATCCGTTCCGTACTTTTTGAGTTATCCTGCTGACAAACAAACCAACCAACAAACCAACGCCAGTGAAAACAATACCTCCTTCGGCGGAGGTAATACAGTATACTTCATATAATGAGTAAATTAGACTTTGATCTATTATTTTTCTTATATAAATAGATATTTAAACTTAACATTTTTGTTATTTATCTTTTATCTCTTCCGAACCTAGCAATTGATTTCCACTTGACAAATTGTGTCGAAAGATATCTAAATATTTTTCCTGGATGACATATTATTGATTTTGTATAAATGGGTTTTCTCCCAGAAATATATTAATTATTTATTTCAATACTGACTATTTTATGTATTAAAAAATAACTTTATTGATTGCCTAAACACATGGTGGAGGAAATGTTCCTTGTAATACGAATCTATCTCTGAATTTTTTATAGGTTATCAATAACTTTCCTTGTATTTTCCCCCTTTATGTCTCTTGGGGGAAAGGTCGGACCTCTTTTTATGACAGTGTCTTATTGTTTCTTCCATTGAAAAGAGATGTTTTTACAATACATAATCCTACATTTGTGAGCCATCAAGGTACATTTCGAATGTTTTATTCATGTCTTATGGATATAAATAAGAAAATACTGAATTGAAATATACAAATATTGATGAAGTAGTTTCTAAATCATGTAATGTATTTAAGTAAAATAAGATATAATATTTTTATAAGTATCTTTTATGTAAGCCAGTTTTTATGATACAGCCCCTAAATTCTTGTTTGTTTGTTTAACCTCACGCCTCGCAGTAATCTAAACCAGTATCATCAGGCTATAGAAATTTACCTATTATGATATGTAATTTATAATTCATTTATAGTGCTTTTTTAAGAAATATGAAAAGAAATGTTTAAACAATATTTTTAACACCATTCAAATTCTTTTCATTTTAAAGATTATCCAATGAACTTAATTTTTTTGATTAAAACTTATATAAAAAACTCTACGAATTTATTACAAAGCTTTATTAGCATACTATACTCTTTTTTATAGATGTTATTAACCATTCAAATTGACTGGCGGGCTAGATTATCTTTAGCACAAGACATATATTCGGCAATTCCAAATATAACTAGAGGCATATATACACTCAGAGAGTGTGTACCTCCGCCGATCCCCACAACATTCCCAATCAAACATTCTCCTTTCACACGCCCGATTTTCTATCTCTAATCATTGTTTCCTCTCTCTTAGCTCATTTTGCATATTAAAAGAGCACTCAGAGACGGGAAGAGGAAGAAGTTTAAGCTACGTCACTGGGTTAACATAGTCCTGAGCTGATATATGAACAATAATACGTCAATGAATATTTTTTTTAGCGTTTGTTCTTTCCTACTCCCTGAATAAAGACCCCATTTCATTTAGTATTTTGCTCATTTTGCATATTAAAAAAGCACTTAGAGATGCCAAAATTTAATCACTTGTTTCTTTTGGCATTTCCAACTACTCCACAAAGTTTCATTTGAATCCGTTCAGTACTTTTTGAGTTATCCTGCTGACAAACCAACAAACTAACAAACCAACAAACGCCAGTGAAAACAATACCTCCTTCGGCGGAGGTAATTAGTTAGCTAATGTATAAATCTGTTTAGAGTAAATATATTTGTACAAAATACAGACAAAATTAATATAATCAAATCAAGGAGATTGCCGAGGTGTTATTCTATAATATCTTATGATCTCAGTATGGTATGCTTAAATGCTAAACCTCTTTTGAAGCACTCAGCTAGTAAATATATCCTTTCTTTTTCAATGTTTTACTTGTTTGCATTTCATAATTTAATTTCAAATATAACATTTATATAATTTTTTCAGGAGTTTATATAATTGGTTTTATCTGTATAATCTTTATTTGTAATAAGATGTGTCCATTGGAGTCAAAGATAAAATTTTAATCTACAATGCCAATCTGATGTTTTACGTAAAAATGATATGATTTTAATGTATGGGTCACAATAAAATGTAACTTTCTTTTTACACCATATTGAATATATAAAAAATTGTATATCAAAGAAATGGATAAACATAAATAATAAAAAAACATTTATTATAAATTTCTACAAGCACTATGAATTGCCTATCAAAGGAAACCGTCTATACATTTCTAACACATAGTGCTTAATAAATCTTAATAAATATAAAAATATATTCAATGACTACATCAAACATGTTATGATTTATAAAGTTCCTTGAGGCAAAAAAAGTGTATAGAGGGGTTAGCAAAGTTACTTGCCAATAACTTATTAATAGAAATTACTATGAACAAAGTTATTTCTCTAATGAATAATTAATACATAAACTTTAAAGCAATTATGAACGCTTTTGTGTTTTGTTTTTATTCAGGAAAGTTAAGTGTTTCAATTTTAAAGGTTCAATAATGTATGAGCTAATGGGAAAACCCCTTTAACTTATTGTTCGAATTATTTGCATAACATGCCTGAAAGTATACATATATTGTCTGTTTGATATTATAATGAATTGTCCGAAATTGCTTTTGAAGAAGCATGGTTTTTATTTATATATATCTCCCTTTTTACTTGTATTGTTTTGAATTTAGATCTCCCCTTCTTTCTCTTTCTCTTCAAAGCATAATTCTAGCCATTGTTTTGTTGGAGCATGTGATTGGTGGAGCTCCATATCGATGCGCAGGGAAACCAACATAAATATTTTGTAATGATTCAACGACAAAGTACGGCCTTCCATCTTTGGAAGGATATTGCGCATTGAAAAACCTTTGATTATAATAAACAATCGACATAAAACAAACTCCAAACATCCAACTAATATGATCGAAAGTCAATATTTTTGTTTTTTTGTATATACAACGTATAATTTCAAATCATAAAAAATGGAAGCATCATCGTATGAAGTAAATATAGCCAAAAAATACGTATAATAGTTTTTCTCCTTTTTTATATTTCGTTCTGTATTCAAATAGTGTTCTCACGTCACGTATTTGTTAAGCTGAAATATTTCATTTGAAAATTGTCTATATTTAAGGATGTCTGAGGACCAAGTTTAAATGATATCTCTGAGGGCTTAAACATGGCGGATCTACTACATCTACTCGACCTTCAAAGAAGCTACTCATCTTAGAAATATTTTTAAACGATGTTTACTGCAATTTTTTATTGTCAGTTTAATTCTTAAAATTGTTTTATTGCATATATATTGATATTTCTGACATTTTCATGTCCTCATAGAAGTCCATAAAGTTAAGCCGTATGGCCAAAAGAAAAAAGAAAGTCTGGGAAATTACATTACAATGTTTTTTTAATGTTGAATGAATGAAAAGATATTTAATTCTTTGAAATCTTATGAATTCAGGATAATTTGATGGATAAATGATTTAAAAAGACCTTTTTCATATCTTCAACATTTATATATTTTGTGAGAAAATAGGAGCATAGAATTTTACTTGCATAAGACGAAACGAATTCATACTTGTAAATAATGGGATAATCCAATTTAGAAGTCAAATATTGTCGCCATTTTTAAAGTTACGAACGAACGGAATTCTTTTTTATTAATATATAGTTCGGAGCAGTTTTATATAAGTAAAATACACGAATAAACATTATATTCTAAAGTAATGCTGGAAGATGGACTTCATATTATCACTATGTTAGAGGAAATACAATTTAACTAATAAGCAAAGGAAATGAGTAATCTATGGTTAAGTAGTAATAGATATTGTAATTACAATATGTAGTTATAATGAGGCGTTGACTTTAGTTTTAGAATAATTATAAAAATTATAAGGAATTTAAAAAAAGAATCTTAGTTTTTACTATTAGAAAATTATGTATTGTGTTTTTCTTTTATAACGTTTTTAGATTTAAATGTCAATAGAATTTTAAGGTCTTACGGGGTATATTAATTTTAAACTATAATGTTTATTAATGTTTTTACCAAACACAAATCTCCCCCCTTTTTATATCTATTTTATTTTATATTATTGTATTATATGAATAGAATAAAGACCTTTGCCATAAAAAAACTAATAAGCAAATGAAATGAGTAATCTATTGTTAAGTAGTAATATATATTGTAATTACAATATGTAGTTATAATGAGGCGTTGACTTTAGTTCAACAGTATAATATATCGAATGATAATGTAGTTTGATATACAGTCCTTTAGTCCTGTAAATTTATTATATATGTGTAACTATTCTAAACACATCCACGTTGCTATACAAACGGAAAAGAATAGATTCGTACTCATGCCAAATTGGGATGAAATTATAAACTTTAGTTGCAAATACCAATGAAATTTATATCGTATTATTCAAACAAATCACTAAAATTATTTTTTTTTGAAAAAGTGTATGTACCCTGAAAAATATTAAATGAATATATATATATGTATATATATATTTATCTATATAAAAAACCGCTTATTCATTTCCTCAGAACTATTTGTCGATACTGTCACTTAATTAAAATTACGTCGGATTGACCTTTCATTTTAACAAATATTTGTTATACTCAATAAGTTGCATAGGAGCTGTCATGAACGCCTTCGAAAAAAAAACATTATCATCTTAATAACTTTGGTCTTACCGCAAATTCTTTTGCTTAGCATAATTATCCATTAGTCCCATGAGTTGAACGAAATGAAAAAAATAAAGACCAATGAAGTGAATATATATTGATATAGTCTTATTGGTATGATCTCAAACCATATAATTGAGTTACAAAAACTCATCCCCCCCCCCCTCTTTCTCTCTCTCTCTCTCCTTGGCTCAAATTACGTGTAAAACATCAATTAAGAGCCTTCAGCCGTTTGTGCCTCCACCCCAAGTTCAATAAGCAGCAACAAAAATAAAGGAAGAAAGAATAACAAACAGGTGTAGGTGAAAGCACGATCCATCTGTTTGACAGAGAGCCTTTTGCTATATGTTCATATATATATATATTATATTTATTGGTGAGTATATATATATATATATATATATATATATATATATATATATATATATATATATATATATATATATATATATATATATATATATATATATATATATATATATAGGCATATATAATCAGTCCTTGTAGCACTTAATATAACAAGTCTACATTCTACTGGAGAATGTATGTAGAAGTATGTTGTCTTACTCCCCTCTTTCCTATCTCTTAGTTTTTGTTTGTTTTTATGAGAAAAATATAACATGAATGTATTTTTAATGTTAGCTTGTTCTATATAACTTCCTTTTTCGAAGTTGGAGCTATATAAAACATATTTGTCTTGTAAAGGGAGCCACTAAAATAAAAAAAATATGTTTAAAGTATTTCAGACTGACAAAGAACTGCAAAAGTCAATAAATGTGGGCATTGGCGTGATATTTTAGATTTAAAATGTCGATATTTGTAGGTATCTCAGTCTAGTTACACTGAACAGAAGGAAAATGAATGATATCGGGAGTTATATATATATTGTTTATACTTAAAAGCAAATATTATTTAAAAATATTTGTATTAAATATTTTTATTAAATAAAGCCCTTGTCAGTAAGTAAAACAGGTCAAAGAAAGTTAGATGTAATCGAACAGGTTAACACATGCTTCTCAGGCATTACATATGAGATACTTTTCATGTCATTTTTTGCGTAAGTAAGACCAAAAATCATATTTAATGGATAAAAATTTATGAATGATAAATGGAAAATCTTCAGACTTTTGAAGGCTTATTTTAAATTATAGGGTTAAAAGGCAAAGGCGAAAGTTGATTGATTGAAAATAATTCTTAGAAGTATATAATCACATTAGATAAGGAGCTTGACTTTGATATTTAGATTTTATGAAATGGATGGTGAATACATTTTTCGATATTGATTTTCCTAATACACGATAGTTTGGTAAATAAAACACATATGTTCTTTTGGATCCAAACTTATTCATTTTTTTGTACACAAAAAATAATGAATGCAACATAATAATGTTACCTTAACAAAAGATCATTATTAATATTCATAAAATTTAAAAGTATTTTTTTTTCTTCCAATAAATTATTTCTAGTTAACAATAAAAATATTATAAAATAAATACACTCAGAATTGACGGAAAAATAAAGTACTTATTTTTTATTCTTCATTGTGTTCGCAAATATAAACGTTTCAAATTGACATAAAAACAGCATTTTAATATTTTGGCTAAAAATTTCAGCAAAAATACTTTAACACATTACATATATTTTTTATTTATTTTAATATCTTTTGACATTTTATAAATATTTTAGTTTCATTAAAGATAAAAAAGAAGATTTTAAGGCGTCTACAATGATATATGTATTTTCATTGTCCGAGCACTCAAAATGGCGTGGTTTTTTTGATAATACGAATACGTATAATAGGTTAAATTTCTTTTGTTCTGAATAATCTTATAATCTTTCTCCTAAATGCAGCCCCTTTTTTAAAAGAATATATCATTTGGTAATATTTTTATACTCGTTAATACCGCTTAGAAATATATCTGGTCCAACGAACATCTGCATGATACTCGCAGTAGATATAAACATTCATTCGAAGTTCTTGCATGACCATCATGAAGTGCCATTCTAAATCCTTCCTTAATAAATATATATTATTTAATAATGCTGTTTCTAATAAAATACTTAATTGAAGCCCTCCAAACGACGTTGACACTTGTCAATCATTGTTCTTTTATTCTTCATAGAAGGCAACTTTATTAATACAGTTTATTGCTCTTTTATTCAAGTGTATCTGTTATGATGTAATTCAAATATATTTGATAAGGTTTCAGTGGATTATTCCAAAAGTAATCACGATTATGTGTCTTATTAGGCCTAATATTTCCATTGTTGCATAATAATTCAATGTTTCTGTAACAAAACATAAATTAATGAGTTACAAAACTCATATCTTCAGTATAACTTTAAAAAAATACAGATAACTTTGTTTTGGTATCATGAAAATGTTTTATTTTATCATTGATAAGATAAAACTATAGTCTTGTATATTAGAGAAGTAAATGTGATTATTAAGCTTCCTATATTATATCTATTTGCATTTATCGAAGAAGCAGTTCACTATAATTGGTAATAAAAACACAGATTTTGTTATAATAGTGAAAGTTAAATACAAAAGTTGTGTTTTTGAAATATATTTTTAAATCATTTAATTTTTTTTCATGACATAAAACTTTTTTAGCCAGCGTGACATATTAGCATAATCGATCATAAGATCTTTTAAATAAGGTACATCAATATTGTACTATAATTCTCGGGAGGAGTCCAGTCACCGCACTCGACATTGAGAATTGAATATGACTTTACGCACTGAGACAACCCGCTCCCTTGCTATGTATATCATGTGCTTTATAATCAGTTATTTATATTAAAATACATTGAAAGTATTGTTATAACATATTTTAATACAACATAAGGATATAACTAAATATTATAAGATATATTTTTTAAACCACAAACTAAAAAAATTATCTTTTTAGTTTTATTTATACCTTCGAAACTTGAATAGAATGATTTCTCTTCAACAATATTATTTTTTTGTAGAAACGTATCTTGAACATTGAAAAGTATAAGTTCCCCATAAGCGATACATTATGACTACGCTACAAAAAAAAATTATGGATGTTATGCCTGCAACGGATCAACCTCCATAAAAAGTTACATTTATAGATCCTTCTGCATTTTTTTCATCTTTGAATCAATTTTATTCATTTTAAATTTGAATCCCATTCTCTCTCTCCCCTCCATTAACCGTCTATTCATCTTTCAAGACATTGAGTCGTAGGGGAAAGATATGTATGTTTATATGTTCATGCATAAAACGACTTTATTTAAGAAAGATTGACGCCTCTTCTCAAGATATATTCACATATGTAAAAACAGATTTCAAATCTCATCATCTTTTGGTATTCTTTTCATTCTTATTCTTAGTGAAATGTATACACATAGAATTGGAATGAAATAAAAAGCGTTTGCTCATTTGATTTTTCTGCTTAGCATACATATTTTATACTACTATGTGGTGTATATCAAGAGATGAATGAGGCAAAGAAATAGATATACATATATTAAAAACAATGTGGTTGGAATTTAACAAGTTTTTTTCAAAAAAAAAAACACAACTTATACTGACTTCATGATATTGTGAGCATTCAAATAAAGCAAAATCGATTCATGTAATAAAATTGGACATCCTTAAGCCTTTAGGGCTTAGTTGGTTTTCATTAGAAAGGTTGTTTGTTGGCTCTGAGATAGTTCCCACTTCGTGGGAACTCATTGTGATATCAGTCGATATATTATAGCAAACCAACTTGTTTGAAGCTGCAATGGCTTTTCAAAAGTAATGGTTAGTGCCATTCTTCAAGGCATAGTTCGGAGTAAAGTAATTTATTTGCAAAATTAAGGTGCTTCTTCGTTGTTGAATTACAGCTGGACCGAGAATAACATTTTATTGATTTGTTCAAAAACAGCAGCTTCTAAAATACTTCAGCAGAATTGTTAGTTTTGGCAACTTCAGTCGATAAACAACTAGATTGGACGACTCTGTCTTCAAAATTTGAGTAAGTTTTTGTTTTATTCAAGTCTTGCTTGGCATGCAGTCAACTCTATTATGTTTTAGAGGTTAAGAACCAGTCAATGAGTACGAGGGCTTATAAATTAAAAAGAACTAGAGGCATATATATACACTCAGAGAGTGTAAACCTCCGCCGTCACGGGGTCCTTATGAGCCTTCCGAAGTGGATTTTTCACGACTGGGGCGGCGTAGAGGGACGGAAGAGGGTTCCCCTCGACGGAAATTCCGAGAGGAAGACGCTCCCGGCACCCGATTTCACAGCACACCGACATCTATTGGCAGAGTAGGCTAACTTGAAATATTTATTAGTATTTAGCTCATTTTGCATCTTAAAGAAGCCCTCAGAGATGCCAAAACTTAATCACTTGTTCCTTTGGCAATTCCAACAATTCCACAAAGTTTCATCCGAATCCGTTCCGTACTTTTTGAGTTATACTGCTGACAAACCAACCAACAAACCAACGCCAGTGAAAACAATAACTCCTTCGGCGGAGGTAATTAGATCGATGCCCGGTGAAAATCATTGGAATGTAAGTTAATCGTGATTGCGTATTTCAAATAAAATATAAAACTCTCAAATCAACAGCACTTGAACGCTTAATTAATATACTTTTACTTATGAAACCTTCTAGGACTCTGTAATACATTGATATAAAACTTATTCGTATTTCTCATATCAACCATGATATAAGAAAATATAATATATTTTTTGGAGAAATCCATGTAGAATATTTTAAAACCATTGCACGAATAGTACTAAGCCCCACTTGAACTCATTTCATTAACTCATTACCCTAAGAAACACAGTTCTTTTAAATTATATATCCAAAGAATCTACAAGCACCATATATCTTCAATGTACCATAAAGAGACGACAAGAAATCAACGACCAAGAACACCGACAAAAGAAAACTCTTCATATAACTTTTTAATGTCATTTAGAACATATTTTTACTATTTAATAGGACCCTTTTTACAGTTAAACAATGATGTATAAAGAAAGAGAGAGAAAAAAAGATATCTGCGCCATCTGTTGAGCTTTGAATAAAGTTCCTAGTTAGGTTTGGAAGTACATTTGAAGGTAATGGCTATTATTATTATTTTTCTTTATTTTGCTAGCTTTCTCTATTTTTCCATGGTATTCTTGTAGTCTGCAAACGGATATTTACACACATGCAGAGTAAAAGAAACAAAATCATAGAGAGAAACTAATTTAAGGTTTGCGTGAGTAAACTACACTAGAAAACAAAACAACTAAAAAAATGATTGCTCTACTGATACGGGCATTGTGTGACTGAAGTAGGAAAAAAGGTTTTCTTACTCAGAAGTGCCTGAGAGGAGAAAAATAATGTCCTTGAAGGGTTCTGCATACACTGCAATTATTGTTTCATAGACGACTGTACGGAGTGAGCGATCAGTTGTCTTACTTACTTGCTATAAATATCAGAGGTGAAAAAGACACATATTATTTATCCTTAAGGTCCTTTATTAATGAAATCCCCTCTCTGTGCTCTGCCGTGTCTAAAAAAGTATTTTAATATAGAAAACTAGAAGCACTCAGAGAGTGCAAACCTCCGCCGATCCCCACCAAATGAATCACTTGGTCGTTTTGTCATTTCCAACCCTCTACGCACTATCCCTTTAACTCTACATACTGCTCCTTTATTTTTTACACTCTAGAGGTACATGGAAAGAAAAGAAACTGACGTCATCAAAGAGGAGAGCACAGCACAGCGACATCTATTGGCAGAGTAGGCTAACTTGAAATATTTATTTAGCTCATTTTGCACCTTGAAGAAGCACTCAGAGATGCCAAAATTAAATCACTTGTTCCTTTTGGCATTTTCAACCACTCCACAAAGTTTCATCCGAATCCGTTCTGCACTTTTTTGAGTTATTCTGCTGACAAACAAATAAACCAACCAACAAACCAACGCCAGTGAAAACAATGCCGCTTTTTTCATCCTCATTTACCATTGACAAAGTTTGACAAAACATTAACAAGCCGTTTTATTTCAAAAACCTCCCAGGGCCAAAGAACTAGAATGGAAGGCTTTATCAGAAGAAATTTTGTCTGTTCACGATTTAGACAGGGAGCCTCTGTTTAAGTGTGGAAAATTCTTCTTTCCATTAAATAGAGCAGCAAGGAATCATCTTCCACCGATACCTTGGCACTTAAGGATGTCCTTTTCACAAAACGCAAAAGAGGAAGCCGAGAAATTGTGCGATTTATATATAAGAGAGCTAGGCCTCCAAGCGTCGTGGAAGAAACGAATTATGAGTTCTATCTCCAAAACGATAGATGAAAAAGATTTACCTCCCAACTTCAAATTTCTACTAAATGTTTATTTTTTAATAAGCCATGTAAAGACTGTGGACAACTATTTAATTCAGTGGTCCATGCGTTTGCCAACTGTCCTGCACTCCTCTTCATAATGTCAGGGTCAGCGTTAAAGGAGTGGAAAAAAGAATTGTCACGGCCATAATTATATTCGGACACAGTTCGAATCCCATAAAGGTTCCTTCGAAAACACGAGCTATGGAGCGAATTTTATCGAGTATTCGCAGCTATTTGGCGGATAAATTAACTCTTGACAGACTAATTGTTATTGGAGACATTCCGGCCATCATGATCTCGACGGCAGCGCGATACCTGGCCTTTAGTGTGAAGATCCCTACAATCAATACCATTCCGTGGAAATATGTGGGGGATCTGGTAAGATAATATCAGTCTTGCTCCGCTGGGCATCTCCAATTTATGCAACGGATTATGAGGCAATACAGAAAATTTGTTCAAAGACAACAAAATAATATATTCAATCTTTAGTATTTTATTTATTATTTGCACCTTTGTTTATTATATTTTTTATGTTTGATTACAATATTGTTTCCTAAATGTTTTTTAATTATTAATTTTTGTATATAGTGCAGCTAGATTTTAGATTAGAGATTTAATTTTATAATAAAATGTTTATTTATATATATTTTTATATGTAATATCTCTAAATCGATAAAGTCTCTTTAAAAAAAAAAAAAAAACAATACCTCCTTCGGCGGAGGTGAATAATCTTGCCACAAAGGACGACGAGACTAAGTTGATGTAAATTAGTCTGAAGAAAATTGTTATCCGCTTACATAATATGATATAATATTCCAACCAATGATGTAAGGAATGTGACTTGGTGTCAAATTACTTCTGTATGACAACGAATATCTCCAAACCTCTCCAATATGAATAAAAAGAAATATTAAACCATCAAAATATATCGGTACTTCTCACTTTTTGTAGAATTGTAAGTCAACTCTTCTCTGGTTATGGTCAGCATATGATGCAAGACTGATATTGCTTTTTACGCTTATTTTTGTATGTCCTTTTTATTGTTCTAAATATATTGGCTTCATTCCTTGTAAAATTTTATATAGATATAGAGAATGGTAAAATCATTTTGAATTCTAAGGAACTACACTTAAGCATATTGATTTTTTTTAATGGATCGACCAACCGTGGTACTCTTCAAGTAGGGATCATAGGCCTATCAATAGAATATTTGTTGATCTTGTATTTTTGCCTACTGGTTACCTCCGCCGAAGGAGTTATTGTTTTCACTGGCGTTGGTTTGTTGGTTGGTTGTTTGTTTGTTTGTCAGCAGGATAACTCAAAAAGTACGGAACGGATTCGGATGAAACTTTGTGGAGTTGTTGGAAATGCCAAAAGGAACAAGTGATTAAATTTTGGCATCTCTGAGTGCTTCTTTATGTTGAAACATAAATAACAGCTAAAAAAATTAGTACTAAAGATGAATAAACCACCATTCTGAGGACCATAAAGAATGTACATAAATTGGTATATTTCAAAACTTTAGCAAAAACTTTGCTTGAAGAAATAGACAGATATAATATTTTAAAATTCTTATTATTGTTATCATTTTTGAAAAACAATATATTTTTATATATTATTTTCATGCATGATTGACAAAAAAAACCCAAAGAACTTTTTATCCTTCCTCAGGGTAACTCACTTTATCATAAAGAGGAAGCTTTCATCGATCTGGGAGGTGAAGGAGGTGGCATTACAATGGGTTATCAAGACAATTAAGCCTCTCGCCCTGCTTATTTGTTTGTTTGCTTTTATGAGAGACAATAAAAGCATTTAATGTAGGGGGGGGGGGGGGGAGTTGAGAAGTAAAAAGTAATTGTAGGTTTCTTTTTTGTTTGTAGGCAAATGGGCTCATGAATGGAATAAATAGTAGACTCCTTTTTTATTTAAAAAAAAAGTTCTCCCCGGAATATACAAGTTATTCTTTTTCTTTCTCTCTCACTTTCATATAAGGATTATATAATTCATGTCCTTCTTGGATATTATTCATTCATAAGCTTACCTCGGTTACCTGCCATATGTACTACTAAATATATATATATACACTAATAATACAAACACCTAGAGGATCAATGAATATGACGGAGAGGAATTTATGACAAAAAGTAAAGGAATAAGGAGCTTTCTTGTGAGAGTAGTGGAAGGTGAGCTGCTATGGAAGGAAGCATAAAGAAGGACCCTCTGAATATAGGAGGGAAAATTTTAACAATTGGAGAATGCCATCATTATCTTATTTTCAGTTAATAAACATTATGCTCTTATGGGAAGGTGTAAAACTCATGTGATGCGTGGTTTAGTCCTACCCCTGTCAGGTTAAACCTCCTCACGAGAGGGGCAGGTCATAATTTTTAGTTAACCTCATTTAAAATATCCTAGGTTCGATAGACTATTTATAAATCTATAATGCATATTCAGATACACGAAGATTCAATGCTATCCAACCAAAAAGGCAGAAATGGCGGGGAATTTTCATTAAGAGGGAAAATTTAAGCAATAGGAGATTATACCTTTTTTTAATCCTGCATCTACATACATATTGTTGTAGGAGGCATTTGTCAGAACTCAAGCTAAAGAAATCCAAAGTGAGGCTCAGCAAAATATTTGCGTCTTGAGAAAGAAATTAATGATAAATTGATTATTGGGACTCCCTCTCCCCCCCCCCCAGTTGGAGATCAAAGGCTCCATTATGAATCAACTGTTTTTTGGTTTTCTATTATTTTAGACATGAAAGAATTAAGATAATTCAAAATAAAAACATTCCATTTCATTTTAAAACATCGTCCCGTCATACAAATGAAAGCAAAGGTCTACGGGAATCACATTTTTTAAGTAAAAGCACCTGTTATGACTTCTATGACACGCATTTCACTCTTGAGGAGTGAACATCTACTCGGAGCCGAGAATATCATGCATAAGAACAAGAAATTGACACATATCATGGCAACCTATTAGTGAAGAAGAAGTTCACTATAATTAGCAATAAAAACTATATATTACTGAAATTGTGAAAGTTAAATACAAAAGTTTATATTCAAGTTGTGTTTTTAATATTTTTTAAATCATTTAATTTTTTTTTGTTAATGACATATCAAACTTTTTTGCCACCGTGACATATTAGCATTAATATTACTTAATCGAACATAAGACTGTTCAATTAGGTACATCCATATTGGCCTTCCACTCTCAGGAGGAGTCCAGCCACTGCACTCGACATTGAGAATTGGATATGACTTTACGCACTGAGACAACCCGCTCCCTTGCTATGTATATCATGTGCTTTATAAATCATGTGAAAATACATTGAAATGTATTGTTATAACATATCTTAATACAACATAAAGATATAATTAAATATTAATATATATATTTTTATAAATCACAAACTAAAGAAAACGATCTTTTAAATGGGTCCTTCATATTTACCTATTATTATTATTATCATAAAATAAAACATCTCCTCAGTCACAGTATAAACAATTATATGTTCATTTTTATATTCAATAAAAATGAACGCAATCTCTCTGTAATTATCGACACTAAAAGTCCACGAAAAAATTAAGTAAATAATGTATACGCACATGCTCTGAGGGGTCCTATTTTTTCAAAGCAATAATACTTTTGCGTTCAGTTTTAATAATTGGTATAATTGTATCATATTATATTACATTATTTTTATCACTTTATATAATACATATTTAAACGTACTAAATCCTTCATGATATGTTATCTCTTTAACTGAAAAGCACGATTACATTCACGTTCACACACTGGTGGTGGCATGTACACTTAGTTTTCTAGTTTTTCTATGACTACATTCTTAACTAAACGCCTTGGCTCATGGTTGTATGACTGGGCATTCTCGTCTTCGACAGCACTTCCACGTGATATACCTATCGCAAAATTCATTGTGCCAGACAATTGAAGCAAACAACGAGTCCTTTGGTCCGCAACAAGCCCATTATAAAATGCACCTATTGAAGAAATGGATAGCCATCCAATGTGCGCATCAGACTTAATGTTAATACAAGGATATGAGCTAAGCTATCTACTGCGTCATCCTTTAATAATGGCTTGGACGGACAATAGTAAATGACTGGCAGTATTTCGAGGGGCACTTCAGTAAAATAACCTTTTACTTGAACCCATCATGGTATTTACTATATGCATGTAGAGAGACGTATCAAAACATTCTTGCAACAATTCCTCGGTTTCAGCTGTTATAAAAACAACAAGCAAGGATGGTTTTTTTAAAGCAGATACATATAGGATGAAACCCTTAGAAACCTTTGATACATTAGTCATCTGCGCCCTCATCCTTCCAGCCTTCGTCATCATAATCGTTTCAATTGAAGGTTCGGATCAACAACTGATGACGACACAATGAAGGAATCTCTTCCTTTCATAATTAAGGAGGAGCAACTTCTGCATTTTCCCCATTGTGAGGGGGGGGAAAACTAATATAACTAACAATAAACGAGGACTAACTAAGGGTTTTTGATGATGAGGGAAAAATGAAGAAAGTTAAGAGGGGGCGCAAACAACAATAAAACAATAAATGTTTTCACATAAATGAGTAATTAAAAAACAAAAGAAAGATTGAGGAAGAGAAAAGTAAAAAGTATGTGTGTGTGTGTGTAAATATCCATATGCATTATTTAGCTAAATGATGCTTTTTTTTAAAGGGTTAAATTAAATTTCCTCTCTTTGTGTGTGTGTGTTGGGAAATTGAAAGAGAGAAAGTTGAATGGAGGTTTGACACTTCATTATCGATTCTATTTGGTTGGAGAGAAATGGGTAGAGATAATGCAGTAGTAGGTGATGGACATATATTAATTACATATATACATACTGAGGATTTGAGAATAGGTAAAATCAATTCATTTTATTGATATGGGGAAAACGCTTTGGACAAAGCGTCCCTTGAAAATATGTCATGGGAAAATTGGTCATGATGAGGAAAATATCTGAAACAATTATTCCGTATAAATCTATATACACAAAGACTATCTTTATTTTGCTATGTTATCCATTCCCTCCTTTGTTGCAGGGGTCTAATACCATTTCCCTCTCTAGGCAATGGCACATCGCATCATAATGTGTTTCCAAAACACAAATATATCAAAACGATGTATTATCATACCAAGTATAAAAATATATATTATAGAGTTCTGCGCGATGAAATGCCGTTTTAAGGAAAATTTAGAATATAAAATATATATTTTAAAGGTTTATTATTTACGAACATGCTGTATTCTTCACTTTTAAACCCCTTTTTATCTAATGTAATTCTTCTTGACACTCTTCATATAATTTCACACCAAAGGACGCATGTTAAAAAAATATTTAAATTTCTGGAAGAAGATGAAAACAAAATTTATTCTAACCTAGCATAATTTTTTATAAGTATTTTTATTTTCCTAGTTATGTACAGTAAAACGATTCTATGATAGATATTAGAAAAAGTATTTCTACTTTGAAGAATGAAAGTTAAGTGAATACGGGTTATATAAAATTCTTATAAATGATTTTTGACATATTTTTTGTTGTTTGTTTAGCTCCTAGATTGAACCCCACTCACCGGAACTTATCTGGTATCAGCCGGTAGTGAACCTATATAGGAGCTACGATCTTTATTATTAACAATATGTATAAAAACACATAAGCATTTACAAACTTTGAAAATATATTCCTCCAAGGATAACTTCCTATCTTTAATCTCTCCCTTGAGAAGCCATCATCTTTCCATTGTTACTGGGCAGTCGAAGATGAGGTGGAGTGGAGTTTCGTCATCCTCGTTACATAGTCTACAAGTTGGGCGTACGGCCTTTCCCAATTGAAAAGATGCCTGTTGAGTCCGATGTGCCCGCTGTTTGAAAAATAACTCTTCATTAATATTAATAAACATTATAAGCATTTTCAAAAGCAATAATGAAACTTCATAATTGTACTGATATTTTGTAAAAATCATAATTATTGATTTCATATTACAAATATGTTTTATAAGTATATAAGTAATCTTTCCCCGTAATTATATTCCCATTATTACAAAATAAAAAATTGGTCAAGGCTTAGAGAATAAAAGTTATTTTTAGTAGACATCCCAACTAATGAAGGGGAAAATAAAGATCGCGAGACATGAGTGATTTTCCTTATTAATAAATGTGTTTTTATGTATATATTTGTCTTAAAAAAAACAATCGCTATATAACCATCACTTACGTTGATTTAAGTCCCCCCCCCCTCTTCATCAATCAAGACTCCCATAGACATTTTTATTATCCCTTTAGCACCCCAAATGTCTATGGTTAAACATTCGTGAATAATTTATTCAATTTGAAAGTCGGCAAACAACACAGTCATTACTTTTTTAATAATAATAATTGGACTCCGTTCTTGAGTCCCCTCCTCCTCCTCCTTCATACCCCTCCTCCCCCCCCCCCCCCCCAAGGGACGAAGGAAGTCGAGTAAAATGATGCTAGCAAAACTCTGTTTTTTTTCTACGAATTCGTTTAAAAATTATTACTTTCCCTTTTACAATAAAGATAAGAGGGTTGCAAATGTGTTTCTCCAAGATAAAAAAGAAATTATTTTTCAAAGTTCTGAATGCTTAATTTTATAATAATGAGAAGCATGTTTGATTAATTATATATACATACATATATATTTGTATATATATATATACGTTTATATCCCATACTTGTATCAAAAACAATTTTCAACTTATCTCATTGTTTATTTTTTATAATAATTTTACATATAACTCAGGAACTTAATACTAATATTTGCATGTTAATGAGTTTTCTTGGTTACAAAGACATTAAACATTTAATATGTGTTATAAAAAGCCAATTGAGTATAGTGACTAATATATTGGTAGTTAAACAAGGGATTCCAATGAATAAAATATGAGCAAAATAATACAACAGAGAAATATATTTATATTTTATTATGAAACTGTAAGAAATGACGGCTCTTTATAAATGTTATTTATTTATTAAACGGATTCTTTTTATAACTATGACATTTATGGTCTTGGAAAAAGTAATACTTTATATGAATTAATAACGACCAACTAAGTATCGACGTCGGAAAGTGCTAATAAATTTTTGAATAAAAAACCTTGCTTTATCCGGTTAACGGCTTAAACGTTACATCTAATAAATATTCATATGTTAAATAATAATGTATGTATGATTTTAAAATAGACGTCTCCTTATAAATATAAATCTCTTGTAATTTGATGTACGTTTTTCATATGCTAAAATGTATGTAGTCTTACCAAAACAGTTTTGTTATAAATAGATTTTGATATAAATTGAAGCAACTGTAGATCCTTGGATTATATTGTCATGCCTAAAATAGAAGACATTTATAAACAAATAAAACTCTCAATAGCTATGTTATAGTCATACTTTTAATTCATTCAATCGTTAATATGGAGATATCCAGTTTAGGCTGTCATAAAGGCAAAAAATATATTTTTCCTTTATATTCCTTTAAGGATGACGAAACAGATCAATCCTAGAATATGAGATTTCCTCTCAAGGATTTCTTTTGGAATGGATTTATATCATTTAGGGTCCCTTTCTACAGACACAAAAAACGAAAGACCCAAGTTTAGACACGTGACCCTCTTTAATACATATTTGTTTAAGCAATAACAAAAAGAAGCGAGTATTGTGTACGGGGTCTTGATATTGAACACGCATATAAATTCTTCTGCTCTAGGGTGCGATTATATTTTTTTTTGTGAGGAGTAAATGTATATATTTGCTTTGTGAGTGCAATTTGACGTCATACTGGTCATAGATAAATAGTAAATCCACTATTTACGAATATTACATTTATGTTGGATTTTTGCAATAATACATATAAAATACCTTGTGCTATGTGATTAAAAAGCACAATTGAAATGATGACGCAAAAAACCCCTAATAAGCTGTGATAAAATAATATTTTTTTTGCAACAGTTAAGAATTCATGATATATTGGCTTATTAACTCAAGCCGTAAAAAGAAACAATAAGAATTATGCAGAAGGTACTCTTTCATTATAATTTTTCTTCTAAATTTTTTTCTATTGATAATTTATCATTTATTTTAATACACAGTTTGTCTCCACGCATAGGTATATATATATATATATATATATATATAATATAAAGATTGTAGAAAATTTAGAAAAAATCAATTTTTGCTCTACTTTTTCAAGAAGCATCTGAAACAAATCTTGGAACGAAAGATCTTGGCAATCTTTCTTAATAAATGGAGCATCCTTTATTTTCAATGAATAAATCAACAAGGTTGCGGAAAGCAGGACAGCTCTTCTTGATGAAGTCGCTAGACATGTTGGCCCAGGCAGCAGTGATGGAGGCTCTGAGAGAGTCCACATTGGGATGGGGAGTGCTGTTGATCTCCCTCTCCCAAAAAGCCCCACACAGCAAAGTCCTGGGGATTGAGATCTGGGTTTGAGGGTGGCAGTAGTTTGCTGGTCAGAATCGACAAAATTCCTGGAGCAGAAGTCCTGGGCCAACTTTGATGCGTGGGAGGGAGCTCCATCCTGAGTCCACATATAGTTACCACTTAGGTAATTTGCTTTCAACCAGGGCAAAACATGGTATCTAAAGACTTTCACGTAGACATTGCGGCCAATTTTCTCTCCGGCCCGAAAATAGTACGGAGGCATGGAATAACCGTATATGGCACGTTTCCTACAACCATCACTTGGGCTGGGTGTTTGGTTCTGTAGACTCCCTTGACCTCATATTCTGACTCAGCAAGGTACCAATCGTTTCTACGATTGTAGACCTGGTTCACTGTAAAAATCTTCTTGTCTGAGAAAATTGTCACTGTGGACTTCTTCTTGTGAAAGGTTGAGCAAATTTGGTGCACCTTTCGAACCTCTTAACCTTAATTGCTTCTGTCAAAAGATGCCTGGGCCTCCTGATATAATATTTTAAACTCAGGTCATCTTTCGAAGCCCTTGACATGATAGAAGTATCCACATCCATGGTCCGAGCCAGTCTCCGAATAGACTTTGAGTGATTCTCCTTCACCGCCTCCTTGGCATTTCCCAGAAAGTCCTAAGTCATCTTCTTATTTGCTCCTACTACTGCCTTAAGTCCTACTAGTACCTTTGCCATCCCTAAGAGCCTTTTAAACATTGTAATCTGTAGCCAGAAAGCAGCCAACAATCTCCACGATCTCTTTTTTTAATCCACTTTGACCTTAAGGAGCTAAGCGATCCTCTCACGATTCTTCTCCTCGTGACTCATGGTGAGGAGTGATCGAAACAAAGTTTACTAACAAGCGTTCTAAATGACTGGTACAACAGGAAGTTTTAATGTAAAAAATCACTAAAGCTCGCCCAAGGTAGCCAGAGACAATTAAACTAATTATAATTTTGCTGGTACACTCTGTATATATATATATATATATATATATTGTAAAAATATAGCACAAATATAAAGAAGGAAGATTCATAAATAACATTTTCGATGGAGCTTTAATATCGACCCAAAAAAGTTAATCAATAACTTTCAAAATCAACACATCGCCTTCATAGAAAAAACGAGAGAGAGAGAGACAGGCCTGAAATAAATAGGCTTAACTAAAGTGCATGAATGATTCATTGTTAATGTACAACATACGCTTCATGTATTTTTTAAATACACTTAATCCTTTGTTTTCATTTCATTTATCTACATGCATATGAATGCAATGAATATATTCAGAATAAACTTAAGTATTCTTTACTGTTTCACAAGAAAAAATACTAAAAAATGAAATGTAGAATTATAACACACATTTTCATTATGTCTTTTTCTTCTCCTTTCTTCAAGACTTTGAATATCTTCTAATGGACACTCTTTAATCCATGGCGGTCCCTTTTTTTTACTCAACACTTATTCTGCTTTTTATTATTTATGTCTCTTAAAGAAGGGATCAGAAGGAGAAGAAAATCCCTTCATAATCACACAGGCATCAAGATAATGTCCGTGTTATATGGAATAATGAAGAGACAGACCAAATAAGACTTACGGGGATATACTTATAAAGAGAGATAAAGTGACTGGATTTCCCATTGGCGATGAGTAGCGTTATTGTAGAAAATGCCCACCAGGAGGCACTAACTTCATAGACAACTATCGAGAATAGAAAAAAGGTATGAAGGAATATCAGTGGAATAGAAATAATACTCAATTGGTTACTTTAAGACCAGCAAAAAAACAATATCACAAATTGTGATCAATTTATTATGAATCTATTATATTATTTTTATATATAGCTATTTGGTCTTTATTTAGGGTTATCGTAGCCTTTTCCCTTATGGTTATTGAATATATATATATATATATATCAGGAAACGCCTGGGTACCCGGCCCGGTTCTCGGCTGTTTTTTGAACGTGACAGCGTTTATTAAAATAATTTTAAATATGTTTTTAAATATTAAAAATTCCTTTCTAAAAAAACGTCGTCACTTTCAGAATAACGAACAAACGAATTTATATTAAAGTCCGGCCCGGTAATTTTTAGGCACTGGGCCGAGACGTTCAAAAAACAGCTGGGGACCGGGCCGGGTACCCGGTCGTTTCCTGATATATAATATATATATATATACAATAGATATATATATATATAACAAAAACAAAATGTATTAAAATAAATACAAAAAATACTCAGTTAAATAAATGATACTAAATGCCTTGTTAGATCGTTGCCGCACTCCGAGCACTTGATATAGTATTGTCATTTCTTAGTGACTGTGAAAAGGACCCTGTACATTGACAGCTGAGACACAGCTAATAGAGGCAGCTTTTTTTAGGCTTCATGAAGAACTTTTGTTGCGTTGCTCATAGTCCTTTTAATTGGATATTGATATCCTTAAGAGTCGTTGCTCATAGTTCTAATGGGGGCAGTCACTCATATTAAATCCCTTCCAAGCGGTCATGGCAGCCTACTTCACCACGATTTCGGAAAAAGATGGGAGGTGTGGACCGTCGAGAAAGTGGGACACCAGCAGCCTGTCTGTTCTCCATATTCCTAGCAAAAGCTCGTGATATATGCTGTATGATATAAAAACTTTGTCTAAATTTCAGTACCTCAAATGTAGCCGTATCTATATTTTTAAAGCTGGAAAAAGGGCCTTCAATAGCCTGAAATTTAAGAATAGTTTGGACTAAATGGCCACATCTACATTAAGACCTATTTAGGCCTGTTTTGAATATTGGGGATACAAAATCTAAAAAAAAAGCAACGAGTTATTTTTTTGTTATTTTTTAGAATAAAAACCAAGTAAATGGTAATCTATCCTAACAATTTGGCGGGATTTTTCACAAAAAAAAAAAAAAAAATATGCCCAAAGTTATAATTGTATTTTTTGCGTGAATTATTAACTTTTTATAGACTATATTATTCTATTTGATATATTGGGTAACTTTTTTAGTTAGCCACTAGAACTACACAAACAAAAGTACAAAAAGAGAATCACATAAATAGATCAGGAGAAAGCCTGAGTTCAGTAATTGTATATAATTAAGGCAAAAATAATAATTATAAAACATACATGAGGTACGTCGCCTAATAATACGTACATAAATAATATTATATCTCGTTAACTGAAGAATTGTGATTCTTGTTACTTTATCCCGTTAAGAACCCTAATAGAACAATCAAATTGAAACACTCTTTGTAATACTTTTCTTTTCAAATAGAAATAGAAGACAACATGGCTTGTTTAATTTTTTTGTGTTTTTAATTTATTTCTTATTGAATGTAAAAAAATATGGGAATAGAAGTGTTTCAACAACGCAACTTTCTCAAACTTTGTGAGAAAATACTAAAAAGGATCCAAAAGGCATTGAATAACATCAATATTCGACAAAACTGTTGGTTTTTTTGTTGCATATATGGTTCGATAGAATTGCATCCGAAAGGACATAAATAAGCATTATAGCGTTAAAATTAGTATATCGAACCTAGGATCTTATCAATGAGGTAGTAGACCAAAAATGACCATCCCCTTTCGGGATTCGAACCTGTGCCCTCAACATTGTTGAACGCGCCTTAACACTCACGGTTATCGCACCACTTATTTTAAAGTCTAAAGTATGCTTTTTCAAATTTGTAAGCTTATAGGTAAACTTTATCACATCGGAACTATGTCCATTATCCGCCGGTAAAAGTTTACATGGGTGATAAAATTTTTACGAAATAACTAATTGTAAAGAAACAATTAATCGACTTTCACACGTTGAGCTTCCATTGGTGACTTCCTAGCTTTGGACTCCTCAGCGAGCTGATTTATCTCCTTTATAGTACGGCCATTGTCATAAATGAGATAGTGTCGCGTTTCCTACTCCTCCTTGCAAGAGACGAAAGATAAACTGTGTGATTTGCCAAATTTGAAGAAGTATCTGTTAAGACCAATGTGATTGCAGACAATGGCAAGAGTATTTGATAAGTGTTATTTTTATAACTGAATACTTTTGGAAAGTAATTAGTTTACGAATATGTGAATCCAGAGTCTCTAATAAATACTGAGGTTTGGATATACTTGAGCAGACGTATTTACAGTAACACCAAAATATTGATAAATATGTTCGAATGTGTGATTTTTTAAATCTTTGTCTCCATTAGAATATAATATATATATATATATAAACAAGAAAATAAAAACTCATGTCAACAATTGCTTAAAACAAAACATGCATAAAAATTGTATAACATTTATAAGTCTATTTTTTCATAAAAGTCTTATTATTGTCTTTTGGGCTTATTTTAAAAAACACATTGACCTAGATGATATGTTTTTTTAATTCCAATTTTAAGCGGATATAATTATATTTGTAAAGCGAATATGTCGACATAGTTCTCAAGGCAAACAAAGAATAGAGTGCTGAGGCTGTTGATTTTTTAATTAAAATGTGTAAGTGGTAGACTTACAGTCTTTAATGCCGTTGTGTTGTAAAAGATATTTAATGCATTAGTTCCTGACTTAAAAGAAGCAATAAAATAGGTTGCTATCGTTGCTATGCGACAAGAGCAATTCACACAAGTCTAATTATAGAATTGCAAGGCTTTAATATGTATTTCGGTATTTCATGTTGATTTATTATGATTTGGTTATTAAAATAAAATATTTTTCGATGTCATAATATACAAAGTTACTAAAAGATCGAAAATAGATTGAACCGAAACATTTATATAATATATATATATATATTTAATCTTCATATTAATTATAAGGCATAATTCTTTAAACTTAGTAACATATATATATAAAACTATAATTTTTTGAAGCTTAATCTGTGAAGGATGACTTTTTTGGTATTTACTATTTCATTAATTGTTATTCATAAAAGCCTGGTACAAACCTCATTCCTGTTCTAACTGTAATCTCAAAAGCTTGTACTTAATGACTGCGTTATTATCTGTCTACTTTTTTAAATATGGTACTTAACCAGAGTCTGAGAATATTTTGAATTCTTTTTGTTAATATGGTCATAAGTAACTCAATTAAGAAATCAATAATTGATTCCCTGCCTCATAAATTTGTAAGAAAATGTAAACTCTAATCCATTTTTTCTAAAGACAATTCTTTGTGACTGCAATCAATATACGATATTCATGACAAGAATTTCAATGGATATGTAGCTCTTTTGGTGAATCAGAGCATTTGTAGAGTAAATTATTTTTTAAGGAATTTATAAAATATTTTTATTTGATTTACTATACTTATACTATATTTGAGAGAGAAATTTGTTTGTCCCTAAATTGAGTTCAGAGATATAGAACAGAGAAAATATTTGTATAAAAGGAAAGTAGCGTGAAATTAATCATATGGGAATTATCGCCCTGTGGGGATTGATCTAAAACTTCTTAAAGAGAAAGGAAGTTATACCACATAATACATATAAAAGTGTGTTATATCTTAAATCACCTTATGGAGTACCTCAATTCCTACCTCAAGAGCCATTCTGAATTTGTTTTGATTATTTGCATGGAATTTCTTAAAAAGGCCACGTAGTATGAAATATATATCGTATCAAGTTGCATTTAACTTTTTAAGATCATTGCAATAGTTTATTTTTATATAAAAACTAAAATGATCTTAGTGAAAGTTCAAGCTTTGAAGCAAAAACATTTGCCTTATTCTATCTTTTTATGTACGAATTAAATGAAAATCATAAAAAGGATGAATAAAAATTTAGAATATTTGATTTTCAAAATATAATTGAGAGCAAATATTATATATTTACTTTTCCTCACTATATATAATGGCTTCATTAGAGTGTTCAATCATTTTACCTCATTAAACCATGTTTTTGACTATTTTATTCAATGGAATTTGATTCTGTGTTATTTTAAATAAGTGATATAATTTTATAATTATATTATCACACATAAAACTTTCAATATATCTAGCATTTTTTAAATAAAATAAAGAATAAGTATTAGTTCTACAGAAATAACATAAAATGAATAATAATGCTTATAATTCAACACAAATGGTCATATCCATACAATTACATTTTATCCAATCGAACCACCATAAAATGACTGATTACTCAACTTAGAAGCAAAAATATGTTGACTTGAAGAGTTATTTGATAGCATTCATTGAAATGTTGTTACATTTGATAAAACAGCTAAGTAGTGTTGGGAAGAGAAAAAAGAAATCCAGCAATAATTTAGAGTGATGTCACTCTATGCTATGTTTTTTTTACATGACGTAACCGGCTAATTACTTTGGTCATTTATCCCTTTTTTCAATGTATTAAATCTTGATATTTAGTTATAGACTGCTAAAGGGAAAATAATTATTTTTTTTTTTTCTTCTTGTTTCATCTGTTACCGGCATTGGTAGTGCTCTTCCCTTTATTTATTTAGTCTATTATGTATCCAGTTATAATATAGGTCGGTGAATCAAACACACTCAGTCATGAGGAAATCCTTCATTTCCATGAGGTTTGAAAAGGCATTTGCATATGTTCTCTACATGTATGAGAACCCCCCCCCCCCCCTTTCACCAGCAGTACATGACGTAACACCGTTCATATATGTATTTATTACTAAGCATATCCATGACCACTCCTCGAGAGGACTTCAACATTTATTTATTTTAATGTATGATGAGGGGAAAGAATAAGCCAATATATATATATATATATATATATGGTATTACCTTTTTAAAGGTAATTTTCATATTTCATAAGAATTTCCTTTCTTTCAAGACTTTTATATAACTTTTTATAAAAGTATTAAAATTACTTACTTTTACATGTTTATCTGGTTTTTGTAAATTGTGTCTTGTAAGTTCTTTGAAACACTGTATGACCAATATAAAACTAATTTTAAGTGCATGAGACTAGTATGTTCGTTTAATGATAATAATAATAATTAAGTTCATCTGCCCAAGTATAGATTATGCATTATATTATGTTATGTACTTGGTCCTATTTGATAATTGAAATGTATTAGAAATTCTCTGCAATATGTTAAAAGACTATATTTCAAAAGGAGCAATCATATCTGGTGAAAGCCCTCATCTCGACGCCTCCAGAAAGAAAGCGATGCTTGCAACATTTGTTTATGACGGGCTCTGTAGTTAGAATAATATATCATATTGATTTCTTATTAAAACTTTATGAATGCCATTCATATCTTATCCGTGTGTCTTCTCCTAAGCAATTTTAAATGAAAATATTAATGAAAGGAAAAACTGAAATTCATTTAATATTAAAAGAAGCTTTATAGTTGGCGCTCTTTATCAATATTTCGAGACTTGAGGAAGGAATCTGTAGATTTGTCTAGGACGTAGTTCCATATTCCCTCTTGTGCTCTGAGAAGGCGTCCCCAAATTGTTTAGGGCACTAAAACAAAACATGTAAAGAATTAATATGTTTCTATTCTATAATTTGCCTAGCTTTTTAAATAAAATTAAGTTTTTTGAAGAACAAATATAACATAGCCATCTACACATTGGATACCAAGGAACATATACATGTATTTGTGCTGGTTTCTTAGTTATGAACTTTTCCATGGAGATTTAAAGCTCTAAATGTATTCGAAGGATGGTTTATAATGATAAAATCAAATGTATTGAGACACATTCGAAAATACTGTAATATATTTTATTAATTTTTATGCTTTGCAGGATCGAGGTTTTTATTTAAAAAAATCGATTATTGCTACTTTGATGAGGAATAGGTTGTTTTGTGAGTCGGCCTTTCGTATGTTGGCGTTATGTAGTTCGATATTTGGTAACTCATATTTTAATTGGGCAGCCGCATCATCAACTTCGCTTATGCAACCATTGAAGCACATATGTAGGTATTCAATTCCTCAGAGTCCCTCTGTCTAACAACAGTTACAAAGTTATGTGGAACATAACTAACAAACGGTGTCCAGTAATTCTATGACGCGGAAAATTATTCGTGGACCTTTTTATAGCCGTTTTTTGTCGTGGGTATTTAACTCACTTGCTCTGTTATAATCAGTGAATTTCCTCGTTCTTTTGTCAGGAAGCTTTTTGTAGTGAAACATTTTCTCGTTCGCCTTTTTCTCGAAGACAATTTTCTGGTTAAGCATTTTCCGAACTATTTATTTTTTACTTTGTAGACCTTATCTTGGAGGCTCAGTTGGGGGTCCCATGTCTACCCTGACACTTTAGAGAGAAAAGACACACAGTCTAAGAGTTTGGCACATTTTAGCCTCGGGTATATATATGTATATATACCTATGCATATTTAAACAAATAAGATGTTACCAGGAGTGATCTTTATGGACTTAGCTCTCTACTAGTAATGACATAAAATTTGACACAGTTTTTTTACCGTACCAAAATCAATGCATCATTTTGAAAAAAGAGACATAAAAGGGGAACTGATTTGCCCCTAAATATTTAATTGATTTCGTCATATATGATGACAGTAAGCATGGATATAAGAAAAATTAAATAATAAAAAGGAATATCAAATGAATCATGCAACCTTGATATGTATATTACTTATTTTCAATTCCACTTCTTTTGCAATCTCTTCCCCTTTCTTCATTTTTGTCAAGTCAAGAAAGAAAAAGTATTTTTACAAATTCTCTAATAGGACACTAAATTGTAAGGAAAAACAAAAATCATATTAAAAGTTATTTTTTGTTACTTTCATCTCATTTGGATAGATGAAGAGGGAGGAAAACTTTTAACAAGTTTTATTTACTATAAATCCTACTCTAGCTCATTCATTAGCCCTTGAAAGGAAAATCTTAGTTGTTTTCGAATACAAAAGCAAACTGATAGTTTTTAAAATATATCTAAAGATAATCATTCATAACTGATAAATGTGTATGTCTTCTTCATCTCATCTTAATATAATAAATAATCTCCCAAGGCTGTGACAGGCCCCAGGCTTTGAAAGGTTACAGAAGCGACGCAGTTGGTTGAGCAGGTTTTTTAGGCTTATTATTATTGCATTGACAAAATGACTCCTTTAGGTAAGAGATACACTTTTCTTTGGGTTAAACCAGAAATATGTATGTTGTTCCCCAGTATGGAGGCGAGCCTTTGATCACAAAATCATTAGTTGAACACGATCCTTTAAATAATAAGTAGTCATTCCTTGACAAGAGTATAAGATGACTAATACACCAAAAGTATATATTCCTACTACTTACAATATGATAAAATTGGACTGAGCTCATGTAAAACAAAATAAGAAAGAATGAGATTTATTTTATCCTAGCATTCAAACAGATCAAACAATTTTAATGATAATAAAAATACACTCAGTACATTTCGTTTAAACACATTGAAAAACAGTTCACATAAATAACTTCTTTTCACGCGATATAAACACAACAAAAAAATATATATCTTATAGGTTTAAATCTTGTAGCAGATGAGTTTTCCTACCCTTGCATTGATATATGATGGATTTATTTTTGATAAAATTGACCTTATCTTGATTTTTGTCCAAATATAAATAAACCAATTCCTTTTTAACTAACGATTAATTGACAACGCTAGGCTCCATGCTGCACAAATCGTCAAAATCGCACTTCAGGGGCTCGAGAGGGAGGTTCACCAGAATCCACCGTAATCTCCAGACATTTGCCATCGAATTATCACCTTTTCTGCTATCTATCAAACCATATGAGGGGCTTCGACAGCGTAGAGCACCTCAAAAACTGGCTCAACAACTTTTTGGACAACAGCCAGACCGGGCGATTTTTGGCGGAACGGCATCAACATATTGTTCAGAGGTGGGATGAAGTCGTAAACACTAAAAGAGATATATCATTGATTAATTAATTGTAGTGTTATGTTTTTGTTCATATAAATCTTTATAATAAAAACTAAATGAACTTAGTTTCCAACCCAATACAATATCTGAAGAAAAAACTATCGTTTCTCTTAAGTCATCTTTTCTCTAACTATCTATTTTTTCCAAATATTATGGTACAATTAATATTTCTTGGAATAAATAAATAAATTTCGGTTAAGACATGAAATTTCTTATATAGTACCAAAGTAAAAACTATAAGATTAAGGTACTTTTTTTAGACCACGTCCTCAGTAAACCCCAAGCTCGATAGTCAGAATTTCGGATTGAGAGTACCAATTATCGAACCGGAACTTTTATATATAATTTTAAAAAGTTCACCAAATCAACCTAAGTAAGAAATTTTATTATATGATGGATAATTCAATCAATTTCTGTCTCCGGACAAATAATTGAAATCACTATATCGATGAAAGCTTTGATGACTCCTTTCTATTGCAAACAGTCTAATACATTCTCCATCGTTAAGTCAGTTCTTATACAGTCGTAGAGAACCTCATTGCCTTTCAATTTGGGTAAGCAAACAAAACAAATCTTTCTTATTGCAAAAATATGCCCTCGTTTGTTTTGGAAGATTATGTGCATGGAATATTAAGTTTGTCTAAGGAAAATAAATAACAATATTGCATTCTTTTTCTTTCTACATTCATCAATATCACTAACTTAGTATTATGATTATCATATAAAAGATATAAAAAGGATCGCTCCTTCAAGAGAAATGCAAAAAAAAATTATATGAAATATACTTTTTCGCAGAATATGACAATATTAAGTGAAAGTATATTTAATTACTTATATATATTTAAAGACTTAGATGTATACAAAGTTTAAGTGATTACTATAACTTCAGAAAAGAATTATAAATGTATTGAAATGTATTAAGTATTGAAATAAAATAAAAGATAGAACAATTAGATATTAATAGGAAAATATGTAAATATATGTATGAGGATAACACTCCCGAAAACTCATTCTTCTGAACATGATGTCTGAGAAATTGAAAAATAAAATTAGCAGTTGATATTATTAATTAAAGTATTACTTCACTCATGGCTACAGAGGTGTGAGCATTAATGAGAACTAAGAAATCTATCCTATAGACCACATATTGCTCCCTACCTTCTGAGGCTAATAGAGTTTTTTCACAGAAATCTCTCGGAAAATTCTATAAAAGTAAAGAGTGTTTTTTTGCCTTAAAAAGTGTTTTTTGTTTTATAACGATATGCTATCAAGTGATTTAGAGATAGAAATAGGACTCTCTAAGCCAACAAAATAGGAGTATATACAATAGTTTTTTCTTGGTCAAGAGGCGTGAATGTGTTTCCGTATAATGGATAAAACGGTGATTCCAGTATTTAAAAAAAACTTTAATAGATAACTCAAACATTTTTAAATCACATAAAAACTGCAAACATAAAAATAAAAAGCTGTCTAAACTTTAGATGTATTAAAATTATATTGGTAAAATCGCTGCAAGTCCTCCAATGATCTCAGGTTGATTATTAATTGTTCGTCTGCGACGCAGCGGATTAAAAATTATTATCTTCCATTTCAGCTCCATGTTTTCTGAACAGTTTAGGAGACAAAATGAAACTTTTCATGTAGCAAAGTGCAACCTAGAAGATGTGATGTGACTGTCCGCGTATTCGTTGTAAAAGCGACACATACTTGTCTGCTCTTAGAAGAAAATATACCTTATCTTGATCTAAGGTTCAAAATAAATGAAAACAATTTACTTTTAGTCCTCATCATCGATGAAAAATAAAGTTTTAAAAATATTGTAGAGGGATTTCTTAGTAACATCAAAATTTAGACGATATTGGACGATACAAAGCAAGAAGGCCATTTAATAGGGCGAGCAAATTTGAAAAAAATATGGAATATTATCACAAAACTTTATGCTTATCGTCAACATTTTTCTTATATCAATATATCAAAGTGCTTTCCAATGTATTGCCCTGGGAGATGTTACCGCCTAATGCTATTAGATATAATTAAATAGAATTGTATATTATATATTTTATACGATAAGTTGCAGAAATAAAGGGACAAAAAGCTTTCTTGAAATTGGTTATTAAATTAGTAATATATATTGAGCGACTTACTTGCATAATCATGAAAATATTCGATATAAAAAATAGTGTGATGGAAGGAATGGCAAAAAGTATTATTTTATATTTTGAACAAGAGTGGATACGAAACTACATTGAATTAAAAATACCGGTTTATTTATGATTTATTTATTTTCGTCGATAAGCAGATATAACTAGAAGTATTCGAAAAATAACGATTAAATCCTAATAGTTGAGTTTTCTTCTGAACCATAGGTACATTAAAAATGTTTTAATAAAACGATTTGTATATATATGTTTTTATATATCTTTATTAGTATTGATGTACTTTGAAAAAAAACAAAGGTATACGAAATAAATACAGTTAGATTGTTAAGGAAGAAAATATTTAAACGATATATTTTATTTAAAGAGGACATGTTCGTTTAAAAAGTAAAATAACTTTCAAATAGAATATACTCATATAATAATAAATGAAAATATGTAAAGCTTAAGCTATTCGGCCACACATTTCAATTTATTATTTGTATTTTATACTTAACTTCTTAATTTTTTTAAACATGTATTGTTCCGATTATATTGCAAAATTTACCTTTTCGTTATTTGTTATACAGCAGATCATTTTTTTACTGTTAAATTATTCTTTAATACGTAACATCGTACATCCAACATCCCTACATGAATTTCCCACTAGAGAAAAAATATATTTTAAAATAATATCCTACGGCGAGTTCTTATAAATGTACATCTTATGATGTGTTGAAAACGCTGAGTAAAGGGATGGATTTCACATGTTTTTCTATTAAATACATAGATATATCTTTATATATATAGGCTATATATATATATATATATATATGAAGAAGATCGTCCTTGTTTAATGAGAGGTAATAAGTACAAGATTATTTCTTATAAAACAAGAAACACTAATTATTTGAGCGGCCATGCGACACTTTATCCAGTTCAAATGGACCAATGTAATTTTCAAGTATAATTTTATATAAGTTTTTAACCAAATCATCGACTTAAGTGTGATCAAGCGATGTTTTTTCTGCTCTATATGATTTTTGATATTCCACGGTCATTATATTATTAAAAAAATAAGCATATAGATCTTGGACAATGATAAAATAACAATCGTCAAAATATTCCTATTCTATGCAAGTAGGACGTGAAAAATATTTCCTTTATTTAATAAACCAATAATAAAAGTCATTACACTGAATTCAAACAAAACCACTTTGAGTCAAAGTAGCTGCTCAATAAATCTAATTAAGGCATTCTTACAATCAAAAGACTTATTGAATTTTTAGATTATGCTTGCACCGATAATTTTATATTATATTACTGCAAGCCCTTTTCTGTCTTCACAAAACAATATTGTAGTCTCAAGGAGAAATTTAAAACTTCTGGGAGCTAAATAGCCTCTACATCAATATTTTTCAAAGCTTTAGCTTCTTGCCAAGTTATATTTTATATGAGAAAATAAATTACATAACAATTGTTTTTTATGGACACTTTCTTTGCATTACATTGAAGATAATTTAAATTTTCTATTCCTTTTTGCATCCTATAAATGGTGGCAACTGCTCGACTAGTTCAATTCACATTCTTGAAACTAAAAATGATCAAATTTGCTCTAACTCTTCTTACCTTCAGTTTTTACAAGATTTGTATTATAATATTTTGAACAATTGTCAAATAGTATTTTGAATATTGAGGGAAAAATATGTATTTTATACACTGCCAATATTTAAAAAACAGAAAATAAATTATATATCGTACTGCAATAATAACTAGAGGCATATATACACTCAGAGAGTGCAAACCTCCGCCGTCATGAGCCTTCCGAGGCGGATTTTTTCACGACTGGGGGTCCGTAGAGAGACGGGGGAGGGTTACTAGACGGAAATTCCAGAGGAACACGATCCCGGCAACCAATTTCACAGCAAAGCGACATCTATTTGGCAGATAGGCTAACTTGGAAAAGTTAGTAGTATTTAGTCATTTGGCGCCTTAATTCTGCACTCAGAGATGCCAAATTAATCACTTCTTCCTTTGGCACTTCCAACAACTCCACAAAATTTCATCCAAATCCGTTCCGTACTTTTGAGTTATCCTGCTGACAAACCAACAAACCAACAAACTTACAAACCAAAAACTATTAAACCAACAAACGCCAGTGAAACAATACCTCCTTCGGCGGAGGTAATAACATATTAACAAAACACAAAGCAAATTGAATTATGTCTATCATAAATAACTATCAATAAAATATACTTACTCTTTTCTTAATGGGGGTACGATGCATGTATGACCAAATAATAATATAAATAATAAATGAAAACAAAGCTGTGTACATTTATATTTATGGTTACAATACATTATAAAACCTTCAATAAAAGAGCAACAAATGTTGGGACCAATAGTAATAATGGCATTATCACTTGTTTATAGGCAAAATTGGGTTCAATAAAGTTTTTAGTGGAATAAATGCATTTTAAGGGTCAGCATTGGATTAAAATCTTAAGTGTTAATGCTTTATAAATAGAAACTAAAGAGTTTACTCATATGGGAAAGAAAGATCAATGAAATGGAGGTATTACCAGGAACGGAGTGGGAAGAACTTATCTACCGGGACAATTATGCCCTCGCTGGCCTTATACAGGTCAATATGCCATTGGAAGGCTGGCAACGGCGTTTATGTTTCTTGAGGCCAGTGGTCCACGGGGTATAGTCCCGGTACCTCCGGGTGGCCACTCCGCCTCTGGTATGAACCCATGGTTTATGAGAAAGTGATGTTCAAATATTATTTAAAAAATTTCATTTCCAATTGTTCATCAATTGAGTGGTTAAAATATTAAAGTTTTTCGTTATTGGTTTATGGGCCAGGAAAGTTTGTTAAACAATATATATATATATATATATAGGTATATATATATATAATATATATAAACAAAAGCACATACAAAACATCAGTACAAAATATTTCATGATAACTACGGCTTTCGTTATCTATTTAATTTATTCATCCATTCATTAAAATGTGATAGATATTAATTTTGTAATTGTTGAAATTTGAAATATACCAATACACTGACATTATTTGGTATTAAAACAAACAAATCCTTTTTTAGAACCTCATTGACCAAAAATATAAATATCATCATTTTTTTATTAAAATATTAAATATAAGTATATATATATATATAAAAGAAATATATATATATATATAATTTTCTCATTGAAAATTTGATTTAAAAAAAAAAAAAGTTTTTCATTATTTTTATTAATTTTTTTAATTCAGTAACTCAACTTGTAATGACTCTGGCATTCCAGAAATCAGGTATAATTCTTTTTTTATGTTAAATGATAAATATCATCAGCTGAGTTAAATATTAAAATATAGAGAAATAAAATGAAGAGAGTAGTAATGGGTTAGAAAAATTTTTTCCAAAAAATAACGACATAGATTTTGCCTTTTCTAATCAAATTATTAAATAAACAAACATACAACTCTAACTTTGTTATTTAGCTTTATACTCGTATTTGTATGTGATTTTTCTACGATTATGTTTATAAGAGAAATAATAAAGTAATCATCAATTTCGGGTTATTAAACTTTATCATTTCTATGTTATGTACAATTCTTTAACTATAACTGCATGGTATTTCAAATCCATTAGTTTTATAAATATAGTGTAAACATGTTACTTTTATTGTATTTATGGGAGAATAGTTGTGTATTCTTTGAGTATTACTTTTTATAAGGTACGATTGTTAGATCAGAAGTTCTCAATATATATATATATATATCAGCGTTATGTGTAGGTACATTTATTAGAAAATATATTTAGGCACCAATAATAAAGTATGAAGTACGAAATCTAAAAGGTTATTTTTTTTTTCAGGTATGTTCCGACATTTTTTCCTACTAATGGATACTTTAACAATATTTTTCTGGTGAGAAAAAATTATATTCTATCATACATTTCAACGCCATTACCTCTATAAACAAGCAAATTAGTTTTATTATTAGCCACTTGATATAAAGAATTTAATATTTAACATACCAAAAACCAAAAAACCTTTTCATAAAATCCGAACTTGCTAATATTTTATTTTATTAATGTCAAAATATAGTATTTTATTCGAGAGAACTATTTCCGCAATGCCAAATTCACCATACTATGTACTTCATCCTAAAATAAGATTTTTTTATAATGTTGAGCATTAAGAATATTTTTTTTTTTGGAAAGAGAGAAATAAGGTCAAGCAAGTAATAAATATGGCTGAAACTATTTAGGGAGGTGCGTTTACTCAAGGAAGAAGAAGCGTACTCGACTGTGAGTGTTAAGAACACTGGTTCGACTCACGAGAGGGGAAAGCGAATATAAACCAAATGGGCGAAAAAATAATCTTTATTATCTATTTGCTTGATAGAATTCTATTGCTTGGATATAAATAAGAATCGTAGCTCACAAATTGGTCTACCCAACCTAGGGATCTTTTGAACGAGATTGACCAACAAGGAATTTCCATTCTTTGTAGTATTCGAACCTAAGCCCTCGATATTGGGAGCCCAGTGTACGCTTCCATTGAGCTATCGCCACAATATATAAGTAGTAGGTCTGAGGGAAAACCATAGTTATTCAGTTTATAAACATTGAGCTATTGCTTCATTTCCTTCCAATCAGTGTTATCTTCCTAGCTCTAAGAATAAACTTAATTAGCCAAATACATCCAAGCAAATCCAACACTTAAAGAACCCAAAAAGTGGGAGGGAAAGAGGCTTGAGCATATACCTGGATACTTGGATGTATTATATTACGGCATCCATGCTTCATATTCTTCATATTTTCTCAAATTTTTCTTAGGGAGTAGTTCATAAGATATGCTTATTCATATCCAGTTCTTTTTTCTTTTAAGGGACTTTGAAAAGAGGGGGGAAGGAATGAAAAAGGATATGCTGAGGAGGGAAATGTGGTTGTGGATAACTGTATACACAAGGGTAGGTAGAAGGTAGAAGTAGGAGCCCTAAAACGATTATTATTGCAAAACAAATAAACAAGGGCCATATTACCAACATTGTGTAATTGATATTTATTTCCTTAAAAATAAGTAAAAGAAGACCATTCATCTCCTGGCCCTTCCAGAGGTGGAAGTGTTTCATAGTGGATACATTTGTATACTTTGTTACATAAGTAAGGATAGTAGGCTGGGAACCTTTTTCTTTTATTCAATTGTGATTGGTGGAAAGGAAAAAGAACGCCACTAAGAAAAAACAGTTGGCATTTTAAAGAACACTCTGGCAAATCATGGCGCAATGGATTGGAAGAGAAGAATATAAACATTGGTATTATGAAATGATGGATACTTCGTTTTCTTTATAACAAGCTGATAACTTGTTTCCAAAATGTTTGGTAAATAGTAAAGAAGCGGGTAATATTAAGGAGGCATTTACGATTATGAATAACGATAAATTTTGTAATATTTTTCTCAAACATGAGAGGGATAAAAATGGGATATCAATCATTAAAAAATGATGAAACAAAGCATCACTTACTGTAAGGAAGCCAAACTGGGACTTATTTTTGTCGAATGTGGCAGGAGGATAGAAAGGAGTGGAAATAATAATTAAAACAGTTGACCTTTCAAGCCCTTATCGTCTTTCCTCATATGACTCGCACAACGTTATTTGAGGATCATTGAAACTATAATCCCAATGTCACTTATTTAGATATCAATAAAGAGAAGGGATATATTATTTTTTCTAATATATATGGCGGTAAATGGGTCATCCCTCTGTCGATAATTAGTAACAAAGTACAAT
>CP045895.1:13229528-13274579 GCA_013387185.1 Caligus rogercresseyi | reverse complement strand
TGAAGAACATTACTCAAGAGAATTGAAGTGATTTTGGGCCACTTCAAAAAATTTTGAAAAGCGGTCTGGGCTAAAGGTAAACAAACAAAAAACTTATATTCTTCCCTTAGGCAAGTGGAACCCTCTAAATGACTTGATCATCTCGGGTTGCTCTGTTAAAAAAAGTGTGCAAATTTTAGGAGTTACTGGGAAGGAACGGGTGCTTCGGAATCGAATTGGCTGAATGTGAAAATCTCATCAGTCGATCGATCCCACTCTGGAGAAATAATAACCTCCAGAAGAGGATTGACCTCATAATTACATCATTGTCCCCGCCATTATTTTTAAAGCGACTTCTATACCTTGGTTAGCGGAGCGAGCCATAAAGGAAGAAGAATTTTGGCTGAACAAGTTATCTGCTAGTCTGAAGCCTGAAAAGACCAAGATCACACCTAGGAGGAGGTCTAAGTTTGTTGTCCAAAATTTTACCAAAGATTTTTCAAAAGGTTTTAATAGATATCTCAACGCATCCGCATGATGAATGGCGTTCAGTTTTTACATCAAGCCCTGCTTTTATTTGGTTATGTTAGGAACAGATTTTACAAATGACAAGCTAGAAAATTTATCCGCTTTTTTGGCAGCCATTCAGCGATTAATTTGGAAGGGTACTCCTCGTTTAATTCAAATTCCCATATGATATTATTCGGCAAAACCATAAGAAGAAATTTTCTTCCGAAACCTTCTTGCTCCAAAAGAGCTGGAGTGGATTGCTCTATCTCGAAAGATTTATTCAATCCACGATCTTCATCGAGAACCAGTATTTCATTCTGGAAAGTTTTTTTTTCCACTTAAGCGAGCGGCAATCTCTCATCAAGTTCCAGACCCTTGGCATTTGAAGATGTCATTTTTGTCGAATTCTAAAGAAGAAGCTGACCAAATTTGCGAGAAATATATTAAAGAATTGGACCTTCCTTTATCGTGGAGACCACGGATATTGAGTTCAATTTCGGGAATTTATGAGGACAGGAGGTTCACAGCTCAGTTCAAAATATCGTCGGGTTGTATTTTCTTTAACACTCCATGCAAAGATTGTGGAGTGATTTACAACAAAATATCATGCATTTGCAAATTGCCGGCTCTTGACATCTTGAGAGAGTTTGTTTCTCTAAATGTCAAGGGGATATGTGAAAAAAATGTACCTCCTATTCTTTTATTTGGTCTCAATTCAAACCATAAAAGTCCTCCAAAATCGCGTGCCTTGGACATGTCTCTTCTAAGTTGCCGAAGTTATATTTCTCAACAGCTAGCTAGCGCCGATTTTATATCCAAGTATGATATCAAAACTATTTTAATCTCTACTGCATCTAGGTACTCAGCCTTATCCATTAAGATCCCTGATGTCAATTGTTCCTCTTGGACGTATACAGGCGACTTAATCAGATTTTATCCGTCCTGCTCAAAGCAATATCTCAATTTCTTAAAAAACTTGATTAAGGTTAACAAAAAATTTAAGAAGTTAAATAAATTATATTATAATTTACCCCTTCTGCGGAAGTGATTCATCTTGGGAATTTTCAAATTTTATTGTGCCATATTCATTATACAATGTTTTGTTACTTTTATTTGAATTTAACTTTTAAAGAATAATTTTTTATAATTGTTGTTATTGTCTGATGTATTGTGTTTTGTTTTAATAGTGATGAATAACTTTTATATTTAGGGAACTAATTTTAAACTACAATGTTTATTTATACATTATATTATTTGCAATTTCTCTGAATAAATTAAGTCATATAAAAAAGTGGTTCACGCAAATTAAGCAATACATATATTTGTTATTGTTATTGATAATATGTTTTCTTTATTTTCCTACTTCTGATAATCCGAGAATTTATCGACAAATATGATCAAATAAAATAAACATTCTTTTTCTTTTAATTAAAGCATGACGAAAATTTAGGATACGAAAAAAGTTAATTTTGCAAACTCATCAAGAAATATTATTTTTTTAATTTGGCAACTCAATTTTCTATACACTTTTTAAGGTGCTCGAGGAAAGGTCCATTTGGTAGGACTTTATTTAGGTATCTCATACTTTTAATTGAAAAATCAAGAGTCACTTGTGTGTCACAAATGAATAAGACACCTGAAGTTGGAATTATCTTCTTGGAACTAGCAAATGGTTCATTTGTAAAATCAACAGTGATACAGAAATTACTGAAATCCATACCTGATTGTATTGATTTGCATGCAACACGTACCGAACCAAAATAATTTAACCTAACATTAATTTAGTGAAAATATTAGATAACATATCATAAAGGTTCCCAGGAAAAGAGTGACGAATAAGCCATTTAAAAATATTGCTGTATAATTTAAAACCTGTAAATGGATCTTGAGACTATATATATATATATATATATATACTAGCTACTTAGAAATTTATTGCCGATTACAATAATATATAAAACAATAGACACTAAGGATATATATATATATATATATAGCTAGCTACTTAGAAATTTATTGCCGATTACAATAATATATAAAACAAAGACACTAAGGATATATATATATATATACCCTCAAAAAGGTTGGGATCCGTTGCTGTCCTTTTTCATTTATTTATACAAAAATAACACCGTTATCAAATGTTTTTTTTATAATCACTTATTTCTATATTTCACTTTTCTATACGCATATAAAATACATTTTGAAAATATTATTAGGTTCGAATGAACTAGAACTATAAAAACTTAAAACCTGCGTCGTCTTCTGATGTGCGTTTTTTCAGGACAGTTTAAAAGGGATGATTTACAATAATAAAAAGGGAGTTGACGCAAACTAAGAACAATAATAAAAACAAGCACGTGAGGTAAATATTAAACAAAAGAGAGTTATTAAAAGTTAAAAGAGTTATTTTTGAGGATCATAAAAAGATCCAACACAATGGGGTAAAATGAATATTGGCTTCGGGTTCGTTATCAAATGTTAACTCTCTCCTTTTGAGACCATTTGAATATAAATGCTTCCTCACGTTTAAATATCATTTATAATTCAATGGAAATTATACAAAATTTAATTTCATTTGACTTTGATTATTTAGGCATATTAAAAGCATTCAGCCCCAAAGTTTTTTTTCTGTACGCTATTTGCAGTCTTGTTTGTACATCTGCAATTTAAGTGCAATTATAATATGTACAAATGTATACACAAGTAATAGATTGAAACTCCCCCAACAAAGTTAAAACAATAGGCCTTTTCAAAACCATGTACATGCACAAAAACTTTTGTTGTAATACATTGAGTATGCATGGGACAATGCACTTCTGTTGTTTCTCTCTTACTTAGGGGAATACGTGAAAAAACCATGTATGAATATTGAGTAGTCTAGCATAAATACAACTAGAAAGCTGTGAGGCGATAAAAATATTGTTACTTGAATATGTATAAAACTTGAAACGGTTTTAAAAACAAATCATGAATCTTTATGAAACTTTATTTTCGAAGTATCTTAATTTGAGCTACTAATTTACGGATTAAAGGTATGGTATTAAGTATATATATATATATATATATATATATATATATATATATATATATATATATATATTGATTTCAATAAGGTATTTATTATACATTTAAATAAAAAAGCCTCATTAAACAATAAATTTATATATATATATATATATAGAAAAACACTCACAAATATTTACATCACATTTTTGATTATTTTAATATACTTTTTTGAAGCGGTGATTTGTTCAAATTATAAACTTAATTGAATGTTACATTGAGTACAGCGCATAAATCTAAACTTAAATAATTTTTGAAACAAAAAACTACCATGTGGTGTTAAAAACTACTTCTATATATTATGAATAGGTTGTATATCATATAGATATAAATATAAAAAACATTAGGAGGGAATGTGATGTGATATCTAAGCAGTTCCCCTAAATATGCCTGCATTGTTAAAAAAAGGGGAAACTCTAAATAAACTTTGTACATTAAGTCCTCATTTCCCCAAAGATGAAATGATATTAAAAGACGATTTAATCTCACATTTGCTCCAAAAAAATCAGCCTGCTCACAATTATGAAAAAAGAAAATTCTCTCTATATATATTTATTTGAAAAGCTGAGTCAGGTGTTCTTTGTAATAGGCTTTCTCAAGGGAGAAATACTAAGGGAAAATCCCGTTTGGTAAAGGATTTCTGAGGTTTAGAATTAGTCAGATGGGAAATTCTGTAGCTATAAATGATTTGATTTTTTAGTATTTAATAGGAACCGAACGTAATTACTTTATTAAAAATACATTATTTATTATATTAAATTATTTAGTGTCCCAAGAAATGGTTTTGAAAAGCAATTAATACTTAATAAACTGAAGGAGAACTTTGGTTTTGAAACGAAAATATTGACACTAAAGAATAGTACTCCAACTCTAGCTTCTGAGATGAAGAAATATTTTTTGTTCCTATGAAAATTGAAATAATATCCTAAGGTAGATATTTACGATTAAAGAATTATCATTATCCAAAAGAAACTATCAGATAGCTTAAAAATAACTTCCTATTTTCTTATAATCATTATATTGGATTAATAAAAATTTGTGGAGATGTAAAACTGAAACAATTATAGAAGAAATAAATTTTTCGAAAGATCCAGACTTGATAAATAAAATGGTTCTTTTAAGACTTGGCTACCGAAGAATAGGAATTTCCCTAATTAGATTATGATTAGAAGGACCATTAATTACTTTTTAAGTTATGCATTCGTAAAAATGTCTATAAATTTTTTGTTAAAAAGTATATTTGTAAATAATATAAAAAATATAGTATTCTAAATCTTCTATGTTGTGAGATGATATAAATTTTCTGTATTTATTATGATGAGATAAATTGACAATCGAATTTCTATAGTGATTTCAAAAGCCCTGGTGTCAATTAAGTTTTTGACGATGGAACTTTAAAGCTGATGAGTACCTAGGCATTATTTAAGCTGCAAGATATGTTACTCTCTCAACTTGCATGTCTGATAAACTTAAAGAAAATAAGACTTTGGCTTCTCAAATCTAAAAAATGTATAGTCCATCATTGACAATCCAAAATATAGATTTGGTTGTGAATTCAAGTTTTAACGTGGCAAGGTTCAAGTTTCCTCTTAAACGTTCACTTAGTTTATGTGCCCTTCCAAGCCATGGTTTTTAAAATTTGAATGTGGTAGGAAGAGTTATGATGGAGCGAGATCTATATCAGAGTCCTACTTAAGTTGCTTAACCTTCCCTCTTCATGGAGTAAAATAATTTTACAATCAACTAATGGGATTCCTGATGGTTCTAAATTTACAGCTCAATTACAAATTTCAGGGATGCTCATTAAATTTCAGAATCCTTGTATGAATTGTGGATTTTTATTAAATAATATCTTACATGCATTTGCCGATTGTCCCATTCTTCAAATAATTAAAAGATTTTTAAAACTAAACATGTGTCAAAACGGCGATATATCTCCGAATATTTTAAAAGCTCTCATTCTCTTTGGAAATAATATTTTTTTAAATACCCCCCCCCCCCTAGTCACAAAGCAATTCAATGTACATTACAAAATATAAAATCTTTCTTACCACTAAAAATAACGACAAATGCCTATGTAGTCGAAGAAGACCTAAGGCCCATCATGATTGGTGCTTCAGCTCGCTACGCTGCTCTCTCAATCAAAATCCGGATGTAGGAGCGCCAACGTGGAAGTGGGCTGGCGATATAATTAAATATGTGCCTGAAAGATCAAAGCTCTACATCAGCACCATCAAAAGGATTTTAAGAAGACATCGTACTTTTTTAAACCAATCCAATAAATGATTTGTCCTTTTATATAAGGTTATTCTTCAGGGCAGTAAATATGAACTACAATGTTAATTTATGTATTTTCGCAACTGCCCTGAATAGTTTTACTCTGTTTCTGTATATAATTTAGTGTATTTTATTTTACACTGTATAAAATTTTGCAGTCAACCGAATAAAATGTTTTTAACCGAAAAAAAAAAAATATATATATATTCATAAAATACTTCAAGACCTTTTTTACCTTCAGATTTCATGTTATACTAATGGTTTAAAATTTCGTAAGGATGAGTTTTCACCTTATTTTTTTTTTTATACTACCTTATTAGTTTTATATCTTTGTTTTAATAATTATTTAGCTTGGATCATCTGCAGAAATTTAATATTTGATTTACAGTGTCTGTTTATGTATTTGACACTATGGAAACCAAAATAAAGAGACAAATATAGCAGATGGAGGAGAAGGAACGAAGTGGGGAGATATGTGTTAGCAGATGTAGCTTGAGACCAACTGTATTTCTGCTAATAAAAAAAGTGTTTATAGCTTCAAGAAAGTATTTTGCAGCGTATTAAAGGATAATAATATAACAAGGTCGGATAAAGCTGATGTAGCTCTTCCTCGAGGAGCGTATTTGAGTAGAAAAAGAAAGGTACGTCCTGAGTATGAAGATTTAATCCTCAAAACAAACATTTTTTGGGTTAATTATTCAAAAAATAACTCGTCAATAACTCCTTTCTATAACAAAAAAATATTTTTGTCCATAAAGATGTTCTCTCTCCTAAACTTATATTCTTTTTCTTCATAAAACTAAGTTTTAGCTCTCAAAAAGGAAAGGGGTAAATTATGTATTTACACGGAGAGCCTGGCTTTGTTAAACCCAATGCTTTTCATAAAAGGGCTATTTAAATATTATTAATAGTGTATATAGTTATGAAATATAGATAACCAATATAATAACAACAAAAAAACCTTTAGCAATGTATATATCGACAAGGACAGTGCGCATAAATCTGAGGGTATTTCTTTTTTGCCCAATAAACGATAAAAATATTGGATATACTTGGAACTTAAAAAATAACGGGCACTTGAAGGATCCTATTTTTCAATATGTATAAGTAAAAAAAGAAGATAAGGTCCCAATATGGTTATAAAACAAATAAATTATACGTTTCTCTTTTTTCTCTCTCTCTCTCTCTCTATATATATATATATATGTATATCTATATAATATAAAATTATGTAATCGTTCTTAAGTTCAATTTCCTAAATAAACTAAACAACCATACGAACAATTCACCATCAAAAGTTCAGTACCGAGAAATCCTCTGAATATACGTCATTAGTTATATGAACGATATAAGCTTCAAATCGTTATGTAATTTATATCACTTTTCAAATTGTCGCAAACCTTAAATATAAATGAAATATTTTACAAGTATGAGCAATTTTTTAAAACTATTATGATGTATACAAAAACATTATTTCGAACCTGTGTCATTAATTTAATAAATAGCAACATCAACTAATAGCAAGAAATTCATTTTTCGTCATATATGTAATTACCTCCGCCGAAGGAGGCATTGTTTTCACTGGCGTTGGTTTGTTAGTTTGTTGGTTTGTTTGTCAGCAGGATAACTCAAAAAGTACGGAACGGATTGGGATGAAACTTTGTGGAGCTGTTGGAAATGCCAAAAGGAACAAGTGATTAAATTTTGGCATCTCTGAGTGCAGAATTGAGATGCAAAATGAGCTAAATAATAATAAATATTTCAAGTTAGCCTACTCTGCCAATAGATGTCGCTGTGCTGTGAAATCGGGTGCTGGGAGCGTCTTCCTCTCGGAATTTCCCTCGAGGGGAACCCTCCCCCGTCCCTCTTTGCCGCCCCAGTCGTGAAAAATCCGCCTCGGTAGGCTAATAAGGACCCCGTGACAGCGGAGGTTTGCACTCTCTGAGTGTATATATGCCTCTAGTTAATATTTCTTATCATATATTCTTAAATAAAGAGTTTACTTTTCGATAAATAAATGTGTATCTGTGAATTCATATGATAATGAAAATTATGTATCCTTTCCATTGAAAAACCCGAAAAAATTAAATGTTATACCCTTTTATCATAGTTTTGGAACCATTAACTTAAAAATAACGCTCATTTATGTAATGCAAGTCAACTGTTTTCATATGTTGTTAATATATCAGTATTTTAATGTGCTTAAACACAAAGCTAGCTTTCATGACCATCAATAAGCATTTAAGCTGGCTTTGTCTTTACTCTTCAAACAATTGATACAATCATTACGTAAATTAGATATAGCAACGTGTTCTTGCTCCTCCATATGACTCAGAATATAAGTTTAAATAATATAAAGTACTCATAATAAATTTAGAAGTAACATCCCCACAACCATAGCTAATGGATGCCTTTCTTTCGAATAACATTTTTTTCATGCATTTTTGGCGGGAAATATAAGTATAAAGGCAGATTTATTTTTACATTAATTTCCTGGCAACAAGAAGGCATGTCTATAATAACAAATAAATCATTAAGTTTCTATTAAAGTATGAAATAAAAAAGGGGGGCACAGCATGTAAGTTTTTTTCTCCCCAATATCAATATATATACTTATGGATATCATAAAGATCAATATTGATTTTACACTTATGGAACACGTATGCCATATTGTTTTAGCGCCTATGTGTAGAGTGTGAGTTATTGAAAAATATTTTTTTTCTACATAATATCCGTTTTAAAGATGTCAGATATAAAGGAAAGGAGGGATGAATGGTGACATAAATAAATAAAAAGAGTTGGATATTAATTCATCCTCTACTTACGCATTTCATCAAAATCTCATTTTTGCAAAAATAGATTAATAACAGTTTTTACAATATTTATTAATGAAAATTTTGGATCTTATCAGTCTGAAATGTCGACTTTATATTATAAGTTATACTACTTATGTACATATATATATATAATATATATATATCAGACTTGTTGATTATTGTTCATATGTTGTCGTTCGCGAACGATGAACGACAAAGTTTTTGACGAAGGACAAGGAAAATTTCTTGTCGTTCGTTTTTGGCGCCAAAAAAGACAAAGTTTTTTATTTTCATTGTAAAAATCACTTTTTTCAGTCCATTTTTTTCAAAATGACGAACGACAAACGAACGATGAACGACGAACGATTCAATTTAAAAATGCTATATGAACCACGAACGTCAACAAGTTTTGGCGAACGACAATTTTTAAAGTAACTCTTAAGTAGATCTCTACCGGATATTCTGGTGTGATTACTCTTTGTTTTACTCTTAGAATAAGCCCCATCACACCAGAACTTGGTTTCATCCGGTAGAGATCTACTTAAGAGAATTAAACTTTTAAACTAACTCTTTGTTACATAAAAGGTTGTATATTTTTATCAGTTGGTCCTCCAAGGAAAACTTTCTTTTTTATGCCACCGCCGTCAAATCAGCCATTTTCTGCATTGTGCAGCCACAATCCTTAATCAAATGGTATGTGTTTCATCTTCTTTTTTAACAAGTCTACATGTTGAGTCCACTAATTTCCCCAAATGCATTTTTTTTATTTAATATGACCCCTGACCATTGCAACGATTATGAATACTTGAGGTCTTTTGTATTTGAAGATTTTTCTTCGATATAAGGTGCATAAATGAATTGCTTCAATTGTCGATAGTTGCCCAAGTTTTTCCAAAGTGTTCTCCAAATTGACGCTTTTGTTTCTCAGATAGAGGCCGAAAAAGCGACAGGATCCCCCCTTAAAGTGTCTTTCTTAGCCAGATAGTCGAAAAAGTCATAATTATATCCCTTGATCCAACCAATGGAATATCACAAATAGAGGTCTCAAGGGTACTTTTACAATATTTTTAATTTCTTCCTTTAAAATATGTCAGGCCAAGGTTTAAGGCTGTCAATAGCACATAGACTATCAAAAAGAATATACAATTTTTTATCTCCTATTTTTTTAGCCAGTAGATTGTTTACCAAATTTCTAATGGCTTCTACTTCAACGTGATATACAGTATTTGTATCATCCAGTTTAAGTGAGCGTTGATCTATTACATTGTCATGACATGTTAAGGCCCCACCGGCGCATTTACTATTACTTATTCTGGAACCGTCCGTATATCCGATTGAATCAGAATCATTTGTTGTCCATACCTTTGCCATATACCTATATATATATATATATATATTATATATATTGTAAGAAAATTCACTCATAAATAGCTGAATTATGAAAAAATAAGTCGAAATCAAGAGAATTTTTTTTTCTCTGAAAATAATTATGGTAGGAATTTAAAAAAAACATTTATTTTTTTAAATGCTGATAGTCGTATTCTGAATAATGTATAAAAATAGTGCAATAAATCCCCTCATCAAAATAATTTTCCTCATCCAGAGATTATGTATATGATAAATATTTTCGCATAATTATGCTCATTACAGTAATATTCTTATCAAATTTCATTCATTCATTGTGCAGGAGAGACAAATTATATTCATTAGGCTTATGCAGGATGAGGATAATGAAAATGGCCTTTGCATAGTACATTGTAGTTGGATAATGATTGTAAAAATGGTTTGCTCCTTTTTTTGGTTAAAAAAGAAAAAACTTTATAGCAAACATGTGCATTACTTTTAAACGTGCGGTGATGGAATGATAATAATTGCCAGACTTTTAAATGAATACCCTTTATAAAAACGATGAATGATTTTAAAGTATCATTTAATTCTGTCAATTAAGAAGTTTAACTTTTAATGGTTTTTTTGTATTTATTTGTTTATGTATTGCAAAATTTATATGTTTGAACGCATTTCATATTTTTAACTGGGTTATATCTTATTTGTGATTTTAAATTTTAAGCCATACTAGTTATATATATATTTATATATATATATATATATATATATATATATATTTATATATATATATATATATATATGTGTGTGTGTGTGTTTTCGTGTGTATGTCTATCGTGGATGATAATAATAAATATAAACAAACGATAAAAAAATCAAATATATATTTATATATACATATATGAATTAGTTTGTTTTGCAAATAACAATGTTCTTCCTAGTTGATTTGTAAAGTCCACAACGTGTTTTTTAATGTTACTTTTTAAAAAGAGTTCAACTTCATAATTGACATAATTTACATGTAATAAAATATGTTTAAAATAAAACAAATTGACGGAATAAGACGTTCTTAGCATTCATATATTTATTTTAATTACTGCATATATATATTTAAATATATATATATATGGTTAATAGTGGTAAGTAAATACATACTTTAGACTCCGAATACCTTTTAGGAAGTGCGTAAATGTATAAGTTCAATTGTCTTTTCTTTATTTTAATTCTATACTAACAAATCATCCAATCCTCATAGAAAATAAGCTTTATAATCAAATATATACCTTATCATTGAGCGCCTAACAACATTGGTCAAAATTCATTGAATATAAGTGAATACAAGCTTAATAAATTTGCCACACCAGTGTGTGGCAAATGTGTATATTGACATCAGGTATTCAGTAAAGTTTGGTGTATAACATAATAATAATACTCGTGTACTTCAAAAGATCGAATGATATGTCTTATTCTTCTGTATCGGTAGAATCCGGCCTGCACTCAAAAGTACCTAAACAGCTCTGCAGTATACAATAAATAACCAGAACAAGGAATCACTACCCTAATCACTAAAGCACTTTGAAGACAAACACAGAACAGTGTTGCCAACATCCTTATAAGAAATGTCATTTCATTACTTTTCTTTTCATACTTACCACATAATCAAAAGTAAATATAACTACAGCAAGAAACAAACTAATAAAAAACTTTCTGACATAAATAGATACTTCATTACAGACTCTATAAAACGTACATTGTTTTGGACAGTTTATATATATATATATATATATAAAAATGTATATCAGGTTTGTCGTGTATGTGTGTATATAGGTATATACTCGTACTAACATATACAAATATAGAATCAACTTTGTCATCGTTTTTAAAAGCATTTTGATATAAAAAAGACATATATTTGTGTTGTATTTACTTATATTATGTACTACAAACACATGTGACCCCTCAGCCCAAAAGTGTATTTTCTAATGTTACAAGGAAGAGCAGGCGAGGATAAAAAGAACCGAGATTTTGCCCTCAAGAGTTTTGGTGTCGGCAATTTATCTTTTGACTCGATACACGGTCGTACTTGACAAATAAAGCTGCTTTGCGATTACGGATATTCATGATCCTACGTTTTGCTTTTTGCTTAATCTTACTTTTCTTTGAAATATTTCAATGCTTGAAAAAACTGCTTAACAGGAAATGGTAGTCAAAAATGTATTAGCAAATGCTTTTGAGGGTGAAAACAATGTCTCTCAATGCTAAGGGCGAAGGCTGTACTCCCGAGAGGGAAGGTCAACAATTGTCAATTTCAAGTTGCAGGGGGATAGACTAATTTACACGCTAGAATGCTTATTTATATCCAGTCGGATAAATCTTTTAAACCATATAGGTAAAATAATAATAAAATGTGATGAAGTTTTATGACAAACGTCAGGTTAGTGGGGTTAAAATAGAGAAAGTGCTATGTTTTTTTACTTTTTAATTATCAGGGCTTAAAGGAAATTTAAAAATGTCCTATAATTTAGAAAGCTTTTAAGATGTCCTCCAATGAATGAAAAAAAACTTGAGTTACAACGTTTATTTATACGTTTTATCGCAAATAGCATCAGTTTTATAAAAGATTTTAGTTTTATCATATACCGCAAAGCACTTTGTAATAATTATTAAATGGTAGGTAATTTTTTTATGGTTAAGATGTTTATTTATTAGCTAAAATCCATACTGTGTAAAAATATAAGAATACACTAGAAAATAGGTCATAAAAAACACAATCTTAAGACAGTTACGTAAAAAACAAAACATAATTGAACATTATAATAGGTAATTAAATTTAAAAATAATGTTTGTCATAAATATGTTTTTCTGTTAAAAATATTGCTAATATGATTCACGTTTTTCCGCCCTGTACTCATCACTCATAAAGAACTCCCCCTTCAATCCCCCCTTCTAGCTATCGGCCCACATTTACAGGCAAGCAAAAACTCTTATTATATATAAACATGAAAGAGCAGATTCTCTGAGACGGCTGTGTGTGAGCATGTTAGAGGCCATTCTTCCTTCGCACGGGTCTGTTGGGGAGGGAAGCATTGTGGGATACTAATGGCATGTGAAAGCTAAATAAAAGCCTTGACTTTCTCAAACATTCTTCATTTTTGCATTTTTATTAATCTATTTTAATATTAAAGAGATCCCCTCAAATCAAATACTATTTTTCCATATATTAATATTATTAATACTAATGCTGAATTAATACATGAATGAGGGAGAAACATCTGGATGCTTGTAAATGGCATAATCCTTGCAACATTAATATTAACGCTTGCTCTAAAGTAGGTGGGTTGTTATAAGTTACTTAGTGGCACGTAGAGATGGCGCTACTTGTCTTATGAATAATTCTCTATAAATGAATACAATAAAACAATTGCATAATAAAATGAATAAATAGTGAAACATAAATATGATAGGAAGAAATAAGGAGTAATATTCTAATGTGTGTATCATTTATATAATGTTAGTTTCCCTCAAAACCTATAACTTATAGGTTGTGTGATAGCTGAGGGAAAGCGTGTTAGACTCCGAGAGGAAAAGTCCGATTTTGTTAACCTTGTTGATAAGATCCTGATAGACTAATGGTAACGCTGTACTGCCTATATATATTTACAAGGATGCAATCGAGTCAAATAGGGAAAGAAGACGGGTTGAGAAGTAAAAACTTCAATAGGGATTGAGTGAATACTAGAGACTCATATAATAACTACATGATCAACAGAGAGCTTATATTCTACCCACATAAAGAGCTTTGTAATGACTAAGATGGATGCAAATGTTGTCTAGGAAATAGAAGCCTTAAAATGACGTCACTGGGTTATACTTTTATGTTCCTTAAGACATGGTATTTTTTCATGGACATCGCAAGGAATACAAAGTTTTTTTCTTCTTTTTGTTTGAGAATATATATTTCGTCATAATGGATGACTTTTTATAATTGCTATGCGGAGTATTTGTTGTTCCCTTATTGAGTCATTTGCAAATCCAGTTATTTTATATAGAGGTCGGTGGTTACTCCGTAGCCATGATCCTTGCTCATTTTCGATATCAGTCAAGCCATCGTCCAACAAGTGAACGAAAAGTCAATCAGAGATGGTTGGCAGTTAGTAATTCTTCATATATATATATATATAAATTAATACAAATACAGTATAAGTACCCAATGGCTCCTACGGCTAGAAATTAAAACCATGAACCGCCCTGCACTGTTTGATGTTCAGTCATTCAAATTGACATTTATTTTGGTATCTATTACTTTCAGGTAGGGTTTTTTTTCAATTCAGTGTCCGCTAATGTCTGTGTATTACCCTCGTGCACGCCTTAATCGTACGTTTTAACGCTGTATGCTTATTTCGTACGCTTTTATCATAGCACGCTCATCGCACGCTTTTATCATCGCACACTTCTTTATCATCGCACGCTTCTATATCATCGCACGCTTCTTTATCATCGCACGCTTTTAACACTCTTTTGGCGTGTGCATTATAAGCGCGTTGCTCCATTGTTGATTGTTTTATCAAAGATAAATATTACGCTGGATATATCGTGTCCTTCCAAATAACTGTAATTATATGGGCCTTTACAAATTGTTTTTTTTTGCAATGGGTCGACCTCTATTACAAACACTCTAAGCCTCATGCACAACATAATGCACCACAAGACACTTGTTTACCACAACAGCCAAACTCTCTTTTTTTATCCCCCTCGAAATAATGCTCATTGTTCAAAGAAGGATTAGCGAAACAACCAAAATATTTGTAATGTGTGTGTGTGTGTGTTAACAATGTTTATCTTATTATAACACTAGAAAAGTGTAGATACATAATAATAATAATAACATGCATGTTTCTTGATGTGGTAAAAAAACAAAGGAGGCGAAAAAAGCATATACTGCACTTTTTACAAGCATATTCATAGACAAAGAATATGAAAGATATACATTAAAAACAGACATGACTATCTAAAGAAGAACTAAAAAGTATGTATATATGCTATAGCCTAAGATATTTACTTAGCAGATTATAGCCTATCACCTATCCATGTAATCAAAAATGCAACCGAGTAAAAAACTATATATTATTTTATATATAAAAATTGTAAGAGTTGTTCTGCCACGCGTGAACCAGTATTAAGTATATATATATATATATATATATATATATATATATATATATATATATATATATATATATATATACTTGTTATTTAGATAACAACAATAAAAGTTAGGCCATAAGAAAAATATCTCTTTTCGGAGAAATTTTATTAAATAAAAACATTATGAAATATAATAAAAATTGATTGGTTAAAGTATTATTAAGACAAAAAGAGTAGTACGTAATTATTTATAGCAACTCCCAACACTTAATTTTTTCATCTTTCTGGCACCGATTTGGAATCATGTCGTTATTAAGTCAACTACTGTCAACTTCCTTTTCCGAAAAATGTATACCATCATCGTATTTCAGTGTCTTATCACGTTGATTCATGGCGTTTGACAAGAAACTTATTAATATCGTGTTTAATCTTATAAAATGGAGCTAATGCATATGAGTTATTATTTTTAAATTGTATATTTTAGACATTTGTAATACAACGTATTTATTTATATTTCATAAATACGTTATACTTGATAAATCATAAGTGTTATATAAAGCGGGATGAAAACTTAATCCACACTTAAAGAATTAAAGATTGAAACGTGTCTGGCATGGACACGTGTTTTAAGTTTAACTTATGGATTAGCATTTTCTATTTTTCAGAATTTGTATTTTTTTCTTCAGAATTCGTATTTTTTTTCTTCAGAATGTAATATTTGTTGTAGAAATGTGTAAGCTATAAGTACGTATCTTTTTTTATTTTCTAGGTCGATGTGAGAATGGACATCCATGTGATCAAAACTGCTTCAATATTCACAATGGCATGTATGAGTGTGACTGCAAGGAAGGATTCATTTTATTAGCCAATGGATACAACTGCAGACGTAAGTATCTAACTACTACATATGTGTTATCTACTTATCAAAATAATAATAATGTCTAGAAGATAGTGACTTAGTGTTGACAACACAGCAAAAACCGAATAAAATTGAGTAAGTCATAATGAAGAAGTAGTTCCCTGATACCAAAAGTATTTTGTGTTTTGTATTTTTGTGAGGGATAAGTTTTTTTAAAGAAAAAAATACTTAACTTTTCTTGTTAAAATCGAGGTTGGGAACAAAAGAAAACGAGTTGACATAAGGAATTAGCAAATTGAAGAGCGTCAGCCATGTATTTATATAGGTATATTAAAAAACGTTGAGCAAATACAAGTTTACCGACTCGTTGAGAATAGTTTATCCTTAAACGTTGTGCTTTATTTATAATTAAGGTGATGAGTTTTTGACAAGAAATTGTATAATCAATCATTGAACTAAGTATTCTGATATCTCTGTAAGAAGATACCGCCAAGAAAAATCAAAGCATAGAGGTATCATTTTATATACACAGATTAGGGATGCAAGTTATCGATTAATAGATTAAGCGTTAGTTGTTTCATTTAGACGACTTTTAATCGATTAATCGTTAACAGCGCCACGATTAAGAAACCAGTTTATCTTGTGGATTTGGGGTGGGTAAGTGCATCTTTATTTTATGGGAAGGAATCTTCATTTCAAAGTTTCATTAACTTCAAATAGAGGGCGCAATCTGTCGATTAATTGCGACTAATAAACTTTAATAGTTTCATTAACTTCAAATAGAGGACGCAATCTGTCGATTAATTGCAACTAATAAACTTTAATCGTTTCAAAATTAGTCGATTATTAATCGATAGTCGATTAACTTTTTGCATCCCTAACACAGATGCTTGTTTCTGGTCTATCAATTGATCACAATTTTTAAATTTAAAGGCCATTTGCTCCTCGATTGATTAGCATTAATTTTTTTTCTGAAATGATTCGTAAGATTAATTTTCAGTTAAATAAAAAATATAAGTATATTTATCATTCTAAAACTCTATACTTCACATTCCATAAATTGATATCAAACATCGAATATATGTATTAGAAAACACGCTACTATTTTTATTGAAAGCTGTAGGCGGAGGATTATATGGGTAATATGCAAATTAACAAAAAAATCCCCTTTCGCAGTCCTTGTCGATCCCAATTATTCTGTAAAAAAGGGAAGGAGAGAGGTTCATAGTAAATAAAAAAGCTATTGGATTCTTTAATAACAGAAAAATGCATTATCATTGGACAAATCATCAAATTAAATGATAAAAAGTCATGGAAAATAATTAAAATTGATACTTTTTATAAATATTCTTTCAAATGACGACCTTGTGGCTAGATTACGGATGCAACGATTTTTTACCTTGTTGCCCATGGTATATTTTAATTATATTCATAAGTTAATATAATACTTCTGAGAAAATATATACATTCATAGACAATTTTTTTTGTACTTCAAAGTTCGTTTTTGCACTTCCTATCTTCCTATATGGTTGAGATGGATGATAGACACTTTTAAGAAATGCATCAGATTGAAGGTTTAATTGATGTATAAAATATAAAATGTTTAAATCCATTGGCTATACGCTTGAATATTTGAAGATTTTTATTTTAAATACACACGTAGATATATGCAGAAAATAAATATTTGTAGGGTCAAGTTTAAAATGCAACTAAGATTATTGCAGAACTGAAATGGATCCGGGTTGTGTATTGATGTCTATATTGAAGTAAGTAAAAGACTATAGACCGCAATGGAAATGATAATACCGTAAGTATGCATTAGATGGCGCTTGCAGCATTCCTCAAACTTTTATTTCTTTTGCCAATAAACTGCCATATTCCATGAATAGGCTTGTGTGGAATTAGAGGTAACTTTATTTGAAGAGTAAATATAATGCCAATCTTCCTTTATTGAGGCCCTTGATTCTAAAGCTATGCATGAATAGTATTATAAATTAAAATGTTTACTATCAAGTGTGCAAAACATCTCAAGGCAATCGTTATTAACTGGATTGGCGGATGAGGATTCTTGTAGGCTTTGTGAAGAGGAACAGGTATCCCATTCACTTAGTAACCTGCTGTGTTGCCCTTGTGCTGTAAGGAGAACCTGTGCGAGAATCGTGAGGACGTTCGTTGGAGTAAGAGATATATATTCCATTTCATGAGGGTACTCGTCAACACGTGCCAGTTCGTGAATGTCTTCATCGATGAACAAATATCTAAATGAACTTTATAACAATAATTGTAAATTAATTGATATAAACATTTGTGTTTTATAAGATTTTAGTATATTTTTGTTATGTTATATTATGTAATAAATTTTTTATTGTACCCCGTCTGTATATTATGTAATGAAATATACCTCACCTTTAGAGTATATGCCTAACGGATTGCTGCATTAAATTGCAGTTTCCGTTACCCTATGATAACCTAACGGCATATACTCCTAGATTTTTTTAAAGAGTGAGCAACAACAAAATAACTTTGTAGTTATAAAAACATATCTGGGTCAATACAATTATATACTGTTCTTTAATAGCTTCAAAATTATTTTGATAATATTAGTGGTCATTACGGTACAGAGCGGTAAGAACTTTACTTCTGTAATATTAACCGAGCAATATAAATTTTATTGAATATCTCTCTATGTCATGAGATAAATATTTTTCAATCAACATCCTTTCCAGCCTAGCTTCAATTGTGTATAGTCATATATCATTTATTGTATATCTCATTAGATCAATATAAAGTTTGATTGCTTTAACCAATTTGAAGAAAAATATATAATTTTCATGATTTCATTTGTTAGAATTATTCATGTGTTTACCGGTATGCCCTTTTTTAGACGTGTTAATTAGTTGGGATTTTTTTGTATGTTACATACTAAGTTTTAGTTTATTTATGAACTTTATACGCATTATCATCAGGGTTTTATACTGGTGTTGTATATGTATGTGAACAGTTGAATTAAAAAGTTGTTATGAACCTTAAACTTCAAATTAAAATGAGAATTTAATAGTTGGAATATAGAAAGAGGAGTTCGTTTTTTATCTGTTGAAATGTTTTAAAATATAAATGAAATGTAAGTTGGAAATTAAAAAACTAAATATGACAACAGACCCTTTGTTTCAGGAGTACTCTCCCCTTGTTCAAACGTACTTCACCCCCCCCTAGTGAGGACATTGAAAAGACTCATTATTAACATATCAAACATCCCAAGTTTTCAAAGTCAACATCTTTATAATATAGACAATATCTATAATTGATGTTCCAAAAATAACTTTCTTTGAATTTAAGTCATCCTTGCTTTTCACATATTTTTCAAAAATAATGGATACTTTTGTGAACCACTCTTATATTTATTCAATATATTCAATTCGATATTACACAACTGATGTATTGTTTTGATTATCTAGATTTTATAATTTAATATTTAAGTTGCCAAAGGAAAGGCTAAGGACAAAACTAAACTAAAAAATATATATAGAGAAAGAAAAGCTGTAATTTTTTTTAAATTAAAATCTATGTAATTCTATGTATGATTTATAAATATCAACACCCCGCCGTTTCATAATGTATAACCTTAAGTTCCGAAATATTTTTCGTGTCGTCACGTCTACCAGAAAACATAAACAAATCACTTTTACTATATATAAACGTCCCTACTCAAATTATCACTAGTGTATCTTACTTTTACAAAAAAATTGCTTCAATTAATAATAAAAAAAGCAAAAAAGATTTTTTAGAGGCTATGAGGAAATGTGAACATTTTTTTCAAATCATTTTAAAGTAAATGGAAGGGTTGATAGGAATGACACCCTTGTCAAAAGAGTTTCAAAATCATTGTCGAAGGTGCCGTCAGTTCCATTGAAAGCTATTAATAAATTTGCTTAAATTCGTGCATTTCTCTAATAAAATATGAAAAAACAGCCAAAATCTAGTCATAGAAATAGTTTATGATAGAGGCGAAAATGAAACAGTGGATTAATTAATTGCTCCAATAAATTATATACTTTTTTCTAAATATGTCTTTCTAATAATATTTATGTAATATATGATTATAAGCAGTATTTTGCTTTGTTATAATTTATGAATTAATATGCCTTTTTTCTAAATATGACTTTGTAATAATATTTGTGTAATATATGAATATAAACAGTATTTTGTTATAATTTATTCGTTTGTTTTTATGTGTTTTATCATATAATGATTGAACAGTTTGCTTTTTCATGAAATATTTTGGATAATTTCAGCAACTTTAAATCATCAAAAATTTATGAGTACTCACAAAATTTAATCTTTTTCCATTTTCTAATAGAATTGTGATAATTAATTATTTTACGATTCGATTATATTTACATATTTACTTATAAATAGACCCTCTTTGGCATATGTGACGTCATGCTCATGAGATAGGTTGCGTGGCGGTGTTTTTTTTTTACTTTCATTGGTTACAATGGTTCTACCTTACTTTTAACTTACCTTGATAAATATACAGTATAACTTTCAAATTAATAAAGAAGCAATGGAGCTCAACTGTTTAATTCTAAAAACAAAGCAAAAATAACAACGTTCATGTAATAAAAAATAAGAATGAATGGTAATCATTTGTTTTAGAGTCAAGGTATATTTGATTTTTTGCCTTTTTATTATCTTATATGAAGTCAAAAGGAATAAACATACCTCCACACTATTTCAATCAAGAAGGAAAAAAAGCGAGGGGAAAAAAATAACATCAAAAAGAAGGTACAGCCCTTCTTATATAAACCTTTGATCTCATAGGTAAGGGGCCTATTTCATGAAGGAAATATAGGCTATAAAAGAAATAAAAACAAAAAAAGGATGGTGTACCTTCCCCCCCCTCCCCATTTCAAATTCAATCAAGACTCTCCCTCGCTTTTTATTACATATGGAAGACACTTGCAAATATTTTGATAACACTTCACATATATTTGTGTAAATATAATATATATATGGTCACTTCATATAAAAAGTCTTTTCAAGCTTGTGAGTATACGATATGGCTAATATTCATAGTTTTCTGATTTGGATTACAAGCAAAAAAATAATAATACAAAATTAGTTAAGTACCAAGTCATCCATCATATTCTGAATACGTTTTTTTTTGTCTTTTTTCAAGAGTTCTCAAATATTCCGAATTGCGTTAAATGGAAAAGATAAACAGTCTTTCTCGTCTACTACTTTAATTTCGGGAATGAACAAGTACAAATATTTGATACCATTAAAAATCCAACAAACATGTCAACAATAAATACACAATATGTAATTTGAATAACGATAACACTACTAAACACATTTCGGGTTCACTCTCTTGATTGTGTAAATGATACAGATTGTTATGTAATAAGACCCTCTGAGTCCAAATTCGACATAAAGGCTTTGTTCGACTCCCGAGATGGGAAGGTCAATTGATCAACCGCATTGATACAATCCTAGTTTAGTAGTCTAATTTTAATACTATAATGCTTATTTAAATCCACAAGGATGCAATTTTACCGAATCAAATAGGCAAAAAAAATTACATTTCTATAAAAATCATGTTTTTGTTGTCCCCAATTATAGACATACCTTACTTAGAAAAACGAATATTTATCTCGTATCCTCATATCTGTCGATAAGTCGATCCTCAGTCTAATTATTGAATGTAGAGACTTCATTTTATTTCTTCTACATCTGTCCAAGACGCTATTAAAATGGTAATATTCGAAGCCTACAAATATTGCTGTCACCTTCTGACTGGCTCATTACAATATCATAATCCTATGTGGAAGCCTATGAGATTGAGCATTTGATCTCTACGGTTCAGAGGATTCTTTATGCCTCCAGAATAAACGGAGGGGGGCTCCCTTGTGGTCATCATCGTGTCGTCTCAAGAAACATAGAACTCTTACACTCTGTATCCATTGTAAGCATTTTTAAATAAAATGCACGACATCCTTGGCGATGCCCCAACTCCCCAACGATGGTGCTGGGCTCGAAGAAGGATTTGATGGAGCTTCACACCTCTTATTTTTCCCCTGGACGCCTTCTTGGTGTATTATTATCATTATTACAACCTCATTTTTTACATCATTCTTAAATCCTTTTTTATATTTACCTGTTTTCATGTTTTAATCTCTACGATTACATTACTTTTATTCAGGCTTGTGAGCGTTCAGCTTTTTTGCGTTCAGCGTTCCGTTCAGAGTTCCAAAAATTAGCGTTCCGTTCAATATTTTTGCGTTCAGCGTTCCGTTAGCGTTCAGCGTTCAATTATTTTTAAAAATAACATTGTGTAATTTAGAAAAATGGATGTACTATTTAGGGTTTTTAGATAAAAAATGTGGATCTAACCCAGGGTCTAAGAGGGTCTTTTTAGAAAAGAATTTCCAAAAAAGTAATGCGTAGTGATGCGTTTTTTTAAAGAATTTCCCCAAAAAAGTGATGACGTTTTTCCGAAAGAAGTCCAAGAAATGTTTGGAAAAATTGAACGCTGAACGCAAAACTCTTTTTTTGCGTTCAACGTTCAGCGTTCAAAAAAAAGTTGCGTTCCGTTCACAAGCCTGCTTTTATTAGATATTATTAATTGAATTTTTGTGAAATGTATCTAAAATATGGTATTTTCCCCCCTTTTAAATATGTATCGAATATGAAAAAATAAAGAAAACAGTTTTATCTAGATAAAAAAGAAATGTTTATGGATAGAGATAAGAAGATATAGAGAGCTTATTCCCTTCATCTGTATTTTTGTGTCCAGTATAAACAAAGTAAGTTTTACTAAGTCATCGTAAGCTGACCATAAAGATAGAATCTATCTCTATGATCAGCTTACAAAGACGTAATAAAATTACTTTGTTTGTACTGGACACAAAAATACAGCAGAACGATGTTTCTCTGCTATTGAAGGGAATAAGCTCTCTATATCTTTATATACCTATGGTTTATGGTTTAATTTGCGAAAACAACTTTTTTTTCATCCGTTTCATCTTTTCGGGTATAGATATATATTATTCGTTTGTAAGAGCCCAACAACTTTCCCAAGATTGTAGTTGCTCCCAAAACTTGTAACATGAATTCGCCATCTTGCAACCCTCAAATTTAGTCGGTATCATGTCTCAGCTTTCTTGGTTTTAAAAACCAAAAGCCCTAACAACATATTTTTATCTATAACTAGATTACATCGTAGCTCAGGTTTTTTGTACATTTTCTGTTGTTAACAAATAAATATTTCAAAACATAGCCCCATCACAGCTTCATTTTAAAGGGTCATATTCCATTCATTCAAGTTTCTTCTCCCTCTCTGTTTGCAAGAGGTTTATGTTCTCCTTCTTTTGCAAGTATTAAATTGAGTTGTCAGAGTAAAAGAAAGTCCGTGAGGGGTGTCCCCTTGGGAAAACTTGCTATGAAACACACAATTCCTGCAAAACCACATCACAAAAAGAGGTCAAATTTACTACGCTCCTAAAAGAGCTAATAGAAGGGGAGCCAACGCGTTATTAATATAATGATCTATAGAAGGAAACCTATCTACGTTCAATAAAACATGCCTTCTTTTGTCAATTCAAGTGAGTCAGGGTAATTAAGCAATGCATTTTATCTCGTGTTGAGTCTGTATTAATGCACAAGGAAAGTATTTTTATTTTAAATGTTAATAAAGCTGCAAAGCACTATTTATTTTAGATTTTTGTGGTGGAGTCCAAAAAATAAATTAAGATTTGCATAACTGAAATGGATCCTATAATCCTGACTGGAATGGGAAACGATAATACTGTAAGTGTACAATAGATGGCGTTAAACTTACTTTTCTATTATCAGTAATATGCCAATTTCATTTCAAAAGGAGGTGTGGAAGGAATGTTCACTTTAACTCCTTTGTGAAGGCCTCTGCTTCTATAATATTAATTGAGCGTTATATAAAAGTGATGATTATTTTTACTTCATGTAATGAGTTAACGATTTTGGAATATACTTCCTAAAGAATATATTAATATCATATTTATTTCCAAGTTTTTTACCCATTCTTGATAATAAATATATACATACATGCGTGGTTATAAAGTCGGAGCAGTTGCGTAACAAATACATAATTAAACATTTAAGGTTAAGAAATGATAGAGTTTTTTTAAATTAACAATAAAAAGTGCTCTATATACAATGAAAATGGCAAGTATTGAAGTCATGGTAAATAAAGTTATGCTAAAAAACAGATTTCAGTTAGCTAATTAGTAAGGTTTATTTTTTTCTAACCAAAAAAGGAAAATATTTTAGACTTAAATGTCTATTTATGTTTTGTTTTAAACAAAATTACTTTGGAATGTTTTAGAACTTGCCATGGGCAACAAGGTAGAAAAATATTGCATTTAAATAGAAGATCCGTACTCTAGCCTCATAGTAGCGATTTGAAAGAATCCTTATAAAAAGTATTAATTATATTTATTTTGCATAACTGTATATCATTTATTTGATGATTTGTCCCATGATAATGCATTTTTTTGTTATTAAAGAATACAATAGCTATTTTAATTTTCTATGAACCTCTCTCCCTCCCTTTTTCCAGAATAATTGGGATCGACAAGGACTGCGAAAGGGGATTTTTTTTGTTAATTTGCATATTACCCATATAATCCTCCGCCTACAAGCTTCAATGAACAATAGTAGCGTGTTTTCTAATACATATATTCGATGCATTTATACACATAAAATGTAGCTTTAGTCAATTGCCCATAATAACCCCTATGAATAGCTATAACCGAATCCATGCGATGACTCAATTCTACAGATCTAACCATTAATAAAAAAAATTCGTGCGCCTTTTGCTGAATGCCATTTTGAATTGCTCATTGAGTTCTTACAGAGTTCAATATGTACACACCTTTAAAAAAAACAATTAAATTTCTAAGCGAATGCTCAAAAAATAATCTTTGTCACAACCCTCTAAATTAACAGCCGTAATTATTCAAGGATCACGAAAACTTAACTGCAAAGTAATGGGAGTCAAAGCATACATTAATTAACTATTTGTCATTATTTCTTTGATTTTCACACCCACTTCATAAGCTCCAGGCTTCGTTTATTATCAAAATATATATACATATGGCTTTATATCCTTATTGGGTTAGTGCAAGGCATGATGAGGTAGGCGGCTCTTATTATATAGATTTGGAGTCTAATAAATTTTTGTTTTATTTATACCAATAAAGAGGGAGAATTGACATCAACTACCAACAGCTGAGGATAGTCTCTTCCTTTCCTTATCCATTGAGTATTATCTGATGCCAACACATGCTTGGGTGGTCTACAATAAAAGAAACCCCTCTCTGGTGTCTCCCTTCCCCCCAAATGCGACATTCTCCATGTGCGATTTAATTCTCTAGAAAAGCCCATGTTGCTTGCTTTCCCCCCCTTTCCAAAAAGGAGGGAAGGAGACAAAGAAATCCATCGTTGATCCCATTTTCTCCTCTCTCCTTCCATCCCTTAACATCCTTCCTTGGAATCATACAATGCTTATTGTACCTAAAATATCCCTCATGCTTCTTGGAAAGTCGTTCTTCTTCTTTGAAATAATACAAAGAAAAACAATAAAAAACGTGAAAAAAAGGAAGTAAGAATCTTATGATGGCTCAGAATCCATTCTTTGTATTCCTTGGACTCCTTGTGAGTCTTTATTTTATGTTGTGAGAAGGATATGGGAGTTATTCTTGCTTTTTATTTCCATTTATTGCTCCAGTTGTTTCTTCTTATTATTTTTTTTTGTTATTGTTTCGTTAATGCTCTGAGTTTATTATTAGATATTCAATTGTTTTCTCATTGCTTTTTCTTTTCGTGTTCCTTTGTTTCTTCCATCACCGCATTCCAATGGGAGAATGAAGCCTCTGAGAATTGGTTTTCCTCTTTGTGCCTTTTATGCACCATGAATCTTTTATTTGGCCTGGATATATATGTATTTATGATTTAGAAGATTTTATATACAGACAAAGTGAGGCCATGGATATACTTTCTATAAATGGATCCATTTTTCTAGCTCTTCTGAGATTTGCAATGACTGTATCATATTATGACGGATCTTTAAAATATATATAAATGAGCTCAAACTTACAAAAAAGTTAAATAGAAATAGCCCAATATGAAAAGCAATATTCAGCTAAAATAAAGTAGTTTGAGCCTACCAATATATATATATATATATATATATATTAGAGCAAGACAAGATTCTCTAGTATCAGCATAAGGTCTATATCGACTCAAAATGCAGATTCACAAATGGCTAAACACGTGGTTTTTATTTATAAGTTTTTCAACCTAAGTTAGACTTCAAAATGTGTAAATGGGAGGCAAAACAGACCAATATGTAAAATATCTCATTCAAAGCCCCAATATTTAATAATATGAAAGTTATTCCTTAACATGCATAAAACTCTTTTAAACATGATTTGAAGATCTTTAATAATTATAAACTAAATAATAAATTCAATTTACATAACACATCTTGACTAAAACTAAGCATACCGAATGTATAAAAAAAATGCTTATCATTCATTCTGGTCTTACAAACGACTAGATCCACTGTCCTTACATGATCTATAGTCGAAAAATATTAGGATTTTCTTGATGAATTATTGTTTATATTTTGTTTATGTTTTGTGTTAATTCAAATGCATTGCATATTCCAATTAATCTAAGGAATGTCTGCATTAATATTATCTACTTGGATTTGTAATATAAATGAACTTACATTTTAGCATATATATTTTATTAGTTACTTTTTTAAATCAATTTCTAAAATCTAATTTTCGAAATATTTAATGACTTTAGCCGATAAACCAATAATATTCTCTTAGAAACTAAATCTAAGCCTCTTGTATTAAAATATAGTCGATTATGATTTATATTTTTTTTAATATATTGGTGCTTACAGTTTAATATTTGTTTATAAACTTTATTGATACTGATGCAAATTACTATAAGAAATTAGCGACATTGGTGTTATATGATCGGCTTCTAATATGTATTGAACAAATACAAAAGGAAGTAGCATTTTTTAGAACTAAATCAATACTTGCTGACATCCATCTGTTATAGTAAATTCAACCTAAATGAAAATAAATTTTGCAAACATCTAATATATGATTTTACTTTCAATATTCTTATAAAGCATAAATATCAAATAATATTGTTTTGATCAAGGCTAAAACACTTAATAATATTCTAAAATATAATATAGAATGGATTAGGAAGATTAATTTAATTAAATTACAGTAATAAGTTTAAAATTACTCCTCAACCAATTCGCCATTCATGACGTTAACATTTCAAGCAATTAACACTAAGAAGGTTTATCTGTAAATAATGTTCAATTCCACATACTTATAAAGTTATATAAACTTAAACTATAAAACTATATTTAAATATATTATAAAGGTTATCCCTTTAGGATACTTTGGTATATATTTTATTCAGATATGTGCCAGTTTGTTCAACTCTTATTTTCTAATGTTAATAAAAAAGATTCAGTTTCATTGGAGTGATACAGAGTCAGATTCATTTCCAACAAACACCCCTAAAGATTGTATTCAGAGAAACATATTACAGGGGCAGAAATACTCTCATCCATGAAATGAAATGTAAGTGACCCATGACATAAAATACATTTTATTTGGAATAATGCAGACATAATAGTAACTCACAGAATCTCTGTTTGAGGCTTTTTATTAAATATTTTAGAGAATGCGTTCAAATTGAGACCTACTTCAATTGTATCTCAAATGATGATTATTTGTAATAGTCTTTTCTTATTTTTGTATAAAAGTATACTTTTTTAATTGGTCATTTATTTAAAAATCATACATAACATAATGTATAGGTGCAATAATAAATAAAAGAGCAAGAGGGGTTGTGATAATAAAATAATAAATACACATTTCTTTGGATCACAAAAACCTAAGTTCAATCAAGGAGCCCTAAAATAAACGATCTATAGTTGAATAAATTTAAAACAAATTTGATTCACAAATGAAACAAAAGCGAACGAGCCGAACACAATTGAAATATTGAAGTACGACTAAAACTTCAAAAACAATTTAAATAGATATCATTACGGATGTATGGTGTAAATATGGCAATCAAAAAAGGGAATAACTACCCGGAATCCAAACCGGATGTTAGAAGGTGCCGTTAAATACTTGAAAACTTACAGTTTGCGTGTAAAGATAATAACCGAGCTCTCCCTCTTCCAGTTTCCAGAAACAAGTTTTTCTGCACAACTACATACAGAAATGCAGATTGAGTGTAACAAAAATAATCAAACTCATTTTTAGATTTTAACCTGATAGCCTGTGGAAATTTCATTAAACTATGCTAACAAGAAAGTTGTACTCTGAGGTACCATTAATGCATATTTCAAAATAGCTACTTAACCATTTGGAGACGATTACATTAAATCATATGAATCATAACTGATTGACGACTTTTCATACCAACCAATTAGTCGAAACAAAAGGCATAATATATGTAGAAAAACAAGTCTCTATAAACTGGCCTCCTGTTCAGATGTGCCCCATCTAAAACTTGAACTGCTCATATAAATATTTTACTCTGACCCCCTACTAATACAATGGTTAGTCGAGGAAGTATGCAACAATTAATATGTATCATAGTTTCGTGATGTCTTATGCCGACGGCAAATGAGCCGAAAAAAGACTTTACACACAAAATAGGCTTGTTTACCCTGCCTTTACCTAATACATTATATTTATTCCTCATATTTTACACGAATATACATATATTCAATATCAATTTTTAATATTTATATATAAAGATACTAGGTTCAGTTTCGAAGTTTTAATGCTATAATCATTATTGATATATGCATTCACAGATGTAACTCAACAGAGCAAAAACAATCATTAGAAGCTGTTAATATCTGATGAATGCATGATTTTTTTCTTAGTAGGGTATATAATATAAACATATTAGATATGCGTAACTGATTTAAATATTATGTCAATAAACATTTTAGATTATATGATGAAATTGCATTATTAAAAAAATATACCATATTTTCTCCTTTCCAGACATCAATGGTTCGAGTGATCCATCGGAACTCCTTCCGGGTCTCTCTGTGGCCTCCTCAGGATCCTCAGTCACGGACTCTAATTCGTCCATAGCCATCCAGATCGAGGTGGACATCGACCCTCCGCGCCGTGGTCAAAACGACCTCACCGAGGCTGAAATGAAATCCCTGGGCCTCCCCTCTCACCACGTCCATTACTCCTCATCTTCATCCTCCGCAGGTGTCTCCTCCCCGAGAACTCCCTCTCCAAGGAGGAGCTCCTGGAGCCGGGCGACATTCAAGTTACCTACGAGAGCGATGAAGAGAAGGCTGGCGAGAACGAACCCTTCTACAAGGATAAAATGTTTGAGATTGATGCCTACTGTAACCTGGACTGCGGGGAGACGGGGGCATGCTTCATGGAGAGGGTTCGGAGAGAGGAGGACAGCTCGGAAGAGGTCATCATGAAGAGGTGTCTCTGTCCCATCGGGAAGCATGGAGAAAAGTGCAAACGGGGTTAGTGATATACATAAGTACATTTTATAAGATTTTCACTCAGTAAGGTCATTGTTTAATAAAGAAAAAATAATTTATTTATAATGTATTCTTAATTTTTATTAATTAAAAACATTGTCAAAAAAGAACAATATAGCATTAGCCTATAATTTATTCTCATGAACAAAAAATAATATTTTCAATTTTTTTTATAGACATGAAGAATTTATTTACAATAAATATAATCTATATTTATAATATTTGCATTTTTGCTTTAAAAATCGATTTTTAAATACAAGACTAATCATGGGTCAGAGCAAATATTACATTTAAAGTATTAGTGAGAGTTTCTTATATTATATTTCAATGAAGGCAAATACAGTATTCACCCCGTCTGTATATTCATGTAGTTGGTTGTTATTAATGTTATTTTAATCAAACACATTGATTGCCTATATGTTGATTTACATACTTTTCTTTCTCATACGAATAATGTACTAGTAGTTATTGAGCCTAAACATTTTGACAGTGTATGCAATAAAATATAAGAGTTTAATGATTAATATTTTTATAAATGATGTAACTATAAACACACAATATAATGTCCAAATAGCATATTTTATTTTATTTAAATACTTTGTATTTATGATGCAGATATTTGTTCACTCTTTGAGTACGAATTGTTTGAAAATATGAAAAAGGACAAAGATTTTTAGACAGAAGTCTTAAGAGTGAGTGATCCAGTTTATGTGTAAGTATTGCAAAGGTAACCGTTCAGCTAGAAAATACTAGCTCGTCTAAAATATATCAGTACTGGATTTAAAAATCATAAAATACTCAAAATTATTAAAAAACTGTAAACGTAAATAAGCAAGAAAACAAGGACTGGATTGGAGCTTTTGTGGCCAGTCTTCCAGTAACTTCTCTAACTTCCCTCAGACTCTGATGAGATATTCCAAATTCTATCTGCCGCCCATGTAAATTTCCGTTGTGATATTGGTCCAGAAACGTGGCCGGCAGGTCAATTTGTAGCTTTCAACTTCTGGCTTGGGGTCCCTCCAACTCCCGTACGCGGTGATCCCTGTAGTATTCCTATCGCCAGCAGGTCCATCATTAGCGTGAAGTACCCTTAATTATACTTTTACATCATAGATGGAAATGTATAATATGCAATACAAATAGTAACTTTAATAGTTTTATTTGCTTATCAGCAATTTTGAAGTCATATAATTTTTTTCTATCTGAGTACCAAACTGTTAAAAACCAAAAAGGATTACACTCCATGATTAAATTCATTTTCATGCTGACTACTTTGTTAAATTGGATCACATAATAATAATTATATATGGAATGAATTCATAGGAACTTAGTTTAATCATTTCAAAAGAAACACATACTTCATGGATACGATACAGAAATTAAATTAGCGTGGCAAAATATTTTTTTAGTGGACCCTTTTAACAACATTTATTTTATTCCACAGTTCTTTAAAAACACATACAAAAAATATATAATATGTATTTGATATGAGGTAAATACGTAAAAATACACAAATAAACATTATAGTTTAATTTTTTTACCTCAACAGAGAACATTCTAATTAAACTTATTATTATATTTTGGGCTGAAAAGTCCATATGAAGTTCATCTTTGATTTGTCCTCAGGACAAATCAAACTTGTTTACGTACTTTTCCTATGATTTCATTTACTAAATTATTTTCCCATGACCCATAAGGTATCACAGTTAAGTACAAGATTTAAAAAATCCTTTTCTATTTCTTTTTCCACCCTCTTCCAGATACGGCATTCGAAGCCCTCATTCAGTGGACACTCCTTTCTATCTCGAAACGTTATGCATGTTGAATGAATGGAATCCATTGTTTTCTCATCTATTCCTCAAAATAGAAACAAAGAAATGAAATAAATATTTAATATTGTCTTTTTAAGGGTAATTAATTGTAAGGTTTGGCTTTTTACTTACATTTAAAATTAATTTATTTATTCGTGAAAAAAGAATTGGCCCGAAATGGATAAAATGACTCCTGGTTAAAAAGTAATTAATTTTTTTTTATTGAGGGCTTTGTGCTAATAGAAAATGAATTAATTCATAAGTTATCAAAATATTTTTTAATAAGTTCAACATGGATTAATTTCTATATAATGTAATAGGGCAAAAAAAAATGATGTGTAAACAATTTCCACTTGACGCCATTGAGTTTACTCATTTTATGATAGTTTTGGTACTTTTATTTTAGTGATGTCATGATTAACTCATTATTATTATTATTACTCTTCAATCCAGGGATACTTTTTTTGGTTTGTTAAGATGCTAGAATTACAATATTCTGTTGAATTGTCCGAAGGTATCCTTCAATGTGATATAATCGCTGTGTTTGCCGTATAAATGACAACATGGAAATTTGTCTGTAAATACTTCCATTTAAAGAGTCAACATATACAGAGTTGAGAAAAACTATAGTAAAACCTTTAAGATTGGATCAAAACTCATATTTCATTATCCATTCTTTAAGTTTCTGGAAGTAAAGGATCACAGTTTTGATTTGTCCATATAAAGCAAGACATTGGAGAGGAAATATTCAATCCCGCTTTATCCAATCTATTGATACTTTATCCTGTTATTAGTTAATTAGGTCAGCATATTATATTTTGGGCTGAAAGTCCATATGAAGTTCATCTTTGATTTGTCCTCAGGACAAATCAAACTTGTTTACGTACTTTTCCTATGATTTCATTTACTAAATATTTTTCCCATGACCCATAAGGTATCACAGTTAAGTACAAGATTTAAAAATCCTTTTCTATTTCTTTTTCCACCCTCTTCCAGATAACGGCATTCGAAGCCCCTCATTCAGTGGACACTCCTTTCTATCTCTCCCGGTCCTAACGAACGCCTACTCTGATCTACAGCTCACCATGGAGTTCCGACCCAAGGAAGAAAACGGCATTCTCTTCTCACAGGAGAAAATGAAGAAATGACGGGAGACTACCTGGCACTCGTTATCATTAATCGGCACATTGAACTCAGGTAAAGAAGATTTGTTTTTATATAAGCTATAGAACAGTTTATGTTTGTTCCGTAAATCTGAACTGGACTCTATAAGAAAGGATCGGATGATAAAGGGATCCAGTATGAAAGGGGATTAAAGGAATGTAGGTACTAGGATGGGATAGATATATTAATTTCGCGCTTAAGTATGCAATATCAATGTATTTGAAAAAAAGATATGTTTATTTTGCCAAGGAGCTGACTTTTCACTTGCCGGTGATTTTTAATGACGTAACGCCGGCAAGCGGGAATAAAACAATAGTAAAGTTATATTCTCCCTTACGTGATCAAAAATGTATGCTCCATTAAACTTTTTGCTGACGTGAAAACAATAATATCATGTATTTTCTCTTACGTAACTACTCGGTTTATATATTTATGTATGCTTTTCTGTTTTGATGTACATAGTATATTTTAATAAAGGAAAAAAAAAAAAATAATAAATAAGGATTTATGACGTCTCACTATTAATAATAAACATGAAATAAACCTACCTGGTATTCTATATACTTTGAGCAAGATTACAAGATTCTAGTAAAAAGTAATAAATAGAATGTACTATGATAGGGACAAGAGGTATATTTATATATATATGTATATATATATATATATACTTTTGATTGAAATATAAATGGAAAAGAAAGGACAAAAAAATTATCATTGGAAGCTTGCTGGAGAGGTGGTGAAGTTCTACCCATCCTGCTATGCTAATGCAACGAAGGACCTCAAAATGCTTTATGTTTTTACAAAAAATTATGATATTTATTGTTTTGACTATTTTATTTGTCCTTTAGTTGTGTTTTTTTGTGAGATGTTTTATCGTTGTTTATTTTATTTTTGTTATTAATGTTATATGACTTTTTATTTTTTGTACTAACTTTAATGTTTATTAATATATGTACTCATATGCAATTAAACAAAATTTCAATAAAGTCAAAAAGAAATAATGATAAATGAGATGCAGTTTAAAAATCATATACTTATTATATAAATTGTTTGTAAAGCGACCAAAATTTGAGCAATTATAACATGAAAATTGTGGTGATGATACTTTATTAATTGAAATGTTATATAATAATTATGTTCTTTGTTAGTTTTTCAACAACCGGGACTCAAGTAAGAAATCATTGATTAAAAATTATTTGTAATTTTTTACAAAAAATTAAATTGAGGATTTTTTTCTCTTTTCATATCTCATAAAGTTTATTTACCTCTTAGCAATTTAGTACATCAAAGGCATATAATCATAGGTTTATTGCTTAGAGCCAAACCTCAAATGCAAAGACTTCCTCCACCCGTAACCACAAAAATGCTTCATTTTTATTGATAAAAATCAATAAATCTACAATTATGTATATTAAGCTTTAAAACTGTCATCCGAGTAAGCCTCCATTTTAAATATATATGCATATATTATGGATTTACATATTTCAAATTGAGAAAAATAAAATCGATGACAGATACTGTGATTGGACTGAAGGTCAATAATGAGCATAACGAGGTTCCATAACTTAGAGTTCATATACAAATACATTGCTTTAATAACACAGGTCTGCGAAATTATTTTTTTTGCCAACTGCATGAGGTATTTTTACTGAATTATATGTTTTAAAGTAGGCTGATTTCAAAAGTGATGACCATTTTTTCCTATCACATAAGGATTTTTTGCAAATTCAAACACAAAAATTAGTTAAAGCTTCCTTTATTTAAAGTTTTTTAACAATTAGTATTTTTTCAAAGCAAACTAATCATTTTTTGATACATATACTTATTCATGTTCTTTATGAAACCTCTTTTCTTTTCCTTCATACGTTGACGAGTCCTTTTCCGATTTTCATCTTCAGTTTCTCGCTTACCAAGGTAGTGTTCATAAGATTTTTCTCTCCAGGTTTTTAAAGTTTTTCGGGATGGCCAATCACTTTTTTCCAATGCTGTTCTCTGGCTCTACTATCCCACAAGCATAAGAAGCATGGGTATTTGGTATAGCCTGCCTGTTGACCCAAAGCACTGTCAGTATTTTGAAGTCCCCACAAATCATCCATTGATGGTCTTGATACTTGATTTTTTCCAGGATAATGGCCAAATCGTTATTATCGTCTTTCATATTCGCAGAATGTCCATCGGATCGAGGCAAATTTATTTCCATTGTGAAATAATACTGCTTTAAGGCTAGTCCTAGATGAGTCAATGAATAGGCACCATTCAAATGAGTCATACTTAATATTAAAGTGATGTATGAGTTCTTCCACATTGTTGCAAAAAACTAAATTTCCTTCTTTTGTGAAAAACTTGGTAAATTCTTTTTCTCGGTGTCTATACCAGTAGAAAGAAGTGCCAGGTGATAAAAGGTTTTTATTTTTTAATATAGAGCCTAACAGTTCGGCTGCATCTTTTGAAAGACCTAAATCTCTTACTAAATCATGAGCTCACTTGAGAATATAGTTGAGGCCTTCATCTTCGTCAAAGATAAATCTGAGCTTGATTCATCCGGAGGAGGTAACGCGGCTTCGTCCTCCAACTCACTAGAGTACTCATCAAACTGGAAGGTGGTTGTGGCATAGATATCTCGGAGCTAGGGGCACTGGACGTATAGCTGAGTAAAGATTAGGATAACTTATGTTTCTTTTGTTTTTTGAATTGAATCCCTTTACGTCAACTAAGCAGAAGTAGCAGTCAGTAGTGTGATTTTTCTGCTCACGCCATATCATAAGAATTCCAAATCGAAATGCATTTTTCTTTCCCTTAAACCACAAACGAGATCTTCTTCGCATCTTCTACACACCTTATGCGGGGCCATGGTTTATCTTGATCACCAAGTTTTAATTTAAAGTAGGCAAAATAAACTTTCCTTACAAAATCACTTATATTTATCTGTTGACTTTTAATTGTGAATTCACCACAAATGTAACAAAAACTGTTTGGAGAAATAACACAACCTCTTGTAGCCATGATTAACACGCAACAGCACTGTTCACTTGAATATCAGTATATTTACTGAGAGCTTTTCTTTGTTTCAAGTGTGTATGTACGTTATTTGACTTGTCTCGATATATTAAAACATTCCTATTCTCCCAAAAGATCTGGTTGTGTTTCTCCATCAGGGGCGCCGGAACAGGGGGGCCAAGGGACTAATGCCCCCCCCCCCCCTTTTTCCTCCTCTCATGACGACGGGATTAAAATCACTTTTTGCCCCCCCCCCCCATTTCTGAATGAATCCGGCGCCGCTGTTCTCCATTATCAAATAAAAATCATATAGGTTTATTATCAATTAACATATATACTGGATATGCATAAAACTTATGTGGTATAATAATTTGAATGTTTTTTCTGTTTTGGGAGGTCAAAATCTGTAAGAAAATGTAAAAACTTCCTATGCAGTTTTTTGGTCGCAGACCTGTGTAATAAATGATATCATAACAAACATGAATGGGTTTTTCGTTTCATGCTTCATTAAGTATTATATGTTACAATCGAAGGAAAAAAAATGGTATCTTACATAAAAAAAGTTATTCCTAAAAATATGCTTACAGAAAATCAAATTAATTATAAATAAATGTTGTCAGAAGAGTTCAACATGATTCAATTGAAATGGCACGTTATCAGTATGAAACGCCGAATTATATTCTTTTCTCGACACCAAAAGGAAAGTAACAAAGAAAAAAATAGTGCACAAATGAGACAAAAGTTTTTTGCGTAAGAAATTTAATAAAGCCTAATGTATAAAAGTTGCAATAAACAATGTGCATTAATAGGATAAATCTGTGAATGCAAAATAAGAAAATAAATCAGTGCATGGATTATCTTGCAACCGATATTATTATCCGAAAGGATTTGATGTACTTCGTATTTATTGTTTATTTATTTGGTTATTTGTGGTTACATCAATGAGAGTGCCATAGCCATGTGCGTTAAGGCGTGTTCACTCTTATGTTAGGGAGTGCAGGTTCGAATCCCAAGAGAGGATGGTCATTTTTGGTCTACCTCATTAATAAGATCCTATTATTAATTGCACACAGCAACTCGATGACCGTGTCCCTCCGGGTCTGCTCCATCTCCGTATAGTGTATTTGTTTTGTTTTCGGGCGCAATTGATAGTACATTCACGAAACCTCCCACATGTGTCTATCTAAGCTCTACTTGCACTCCTTATGGATCTGGACGAAGTTGAACTTTGTGCAGATTTACCTGCAGGACCCTGTATATATTCCAACGTCTGCTTTACACAACTATCATTACTTAACGAAAGTAATAACCAGGCTTGTGAGCCTTCAGCTTCAGCGTTCCGTTAGCGTTCAGTGTTCAATATTTAGAAAATAATTTCCAAAAAAAGTAATGCGTGTGAGACGTTTTGTTACAAAAGAATTTCCGAAAAGAGTAATGCGTAGTGATGACTTTTTTTAGAAAATAATTTCAAAAAAAAGTAATGCGTAGTGATGACGGTTTTTTTTAGAAAAGAATTTCCGAAAAAAGTAATGTGTAGTGATGACGTTTTTTTAGAAAATAATTTACAAAAAAGTAATGCGTAGTGATGACGTTATTTAAAAAATAATTTCCAATGACGTTTTTTCAGGCTTGTGAACGGAACGCAAAATTGAACGGCGTTCAGCTGAACGCACGTTCAATGAACGGAACGCAACTTTTTTTTGAACGCTGAACGTTGAACGCAAAAAAAGAGTTTTGCGTTCAGCGTTCAATTTTTCCAAACATTTCTTGGACTTTTTTCGGAAAAACGTCATCACTACGCAGTACTTTTTTCGGAAATTCTTTTCTAAAAAACGTCATCACTACGCAGTACTTTTTTGGGAAATTCTTTTATAAAAAAACGTCATCCTACGCATTACTTTTTTCGGAAATTCTTTTTAAAAAAACGTCATCACTACGCAGTACTTTTTTGGGAAATTATTTTTAAATATTTGAACGCTGAACGCAAAAACATTGAACGGAACGCTGAACGGAACGCTAATTTTTTTTAACGCTGAACGCAAAAAAGCTGAACGCTCACAAGCCTGCGTTTTTTTAGAAAAGAGTTTCCAAAAAAAGTAATGTGTAGTGATGACGGTTTTTTTTAAAGAATTTCCGAAAAAAGAAGCCGTATTGACAAGGATGTAGGTACGGGCTTGATATTTTTCTTATCCTATTTGCAAGAATATAGCAGAATATATTATAAATGCAATTCTGCATCGTTAAGGGCCGATAATTGTCCAGGTATCCTGTATCCTTGTTCTTTTTTGGTATAAGTACCATGCGTCCCTCAGAAGCGAAACTAGGAAAATATCCACTGCCATCACTTTTTCGTAAAATATTAACAATATTGGGGAGAGAAGATCTTCATATTTTTGTAAAATTCAAACGTGAATCCAGAAGGGCCAGGTGACTTATTCAGTTTGGCGTTCTTTTGAATAGCAAGTTTTATCTCGTTTCTTGTCAGATGCGTTTCAGTGGTGGTTTTGTCTTCTTCTGATATTCTGTAGGCCTCATCCGGCTGGCACCGAAGAGCTTCACAGAAGGTAGCTGAATTGTACATACACCTATTACACTTTTTATCTACCTGGCAGTCGTAACAAGAGTATATTTAGAGTAAAAACTTTTGATTTTACTACATATGAAGTTTGGTTCATCACACAACACGCCATTGCTATCGAAAAGTTTGATGTGCTTAGATTTATCTTTGGCGTTCCTTGACGTTCAAGTTGTAATCTTGAATGCGAGAGGTCGTTTATTTCGCTCAATTTTGCCTGAAATTTGTATCTCAGATCACTTTCTCTGTAAAGGTTATCCAGCTTCGCTTTTTTTTTTCGTCATGTGTATGTGAAACTTCTAGATATTGATTCGATTTTTTTATTTGCTTTTTTCTGTTAAAGGCTATTTTGCTCCTTCACCCCTGCAAAATGTTTTAATTCTTGCAAACATATACTCGACGAGTAAAAAAATATCCTGCTCCGCTTGCAGGTTGTGTGATGCTTCCTGGATGATGCTTTCAATTTTCTTGTTTATTTCAGGCTCTTTCAATAGCCTTGAATTTAGGATCCATTGTTTTTTGTTCGGACTTCTTTTTCGAGGGGGTCTAAATCCATGTTAATAGCTTTGTGATCCGATAGCTTTGAATCAATGACGTTATACTTCTTGATAGCCTCCTGTAGGAATCCCTTGATTAGAAATAAATCAATTCGGGAAGAAACTGGTCTATGATTTTTGTCAGTGGAGAAAAATGTATGTTGTAGATCGTTGGCTTCACAGGCCACATCCTTAAAGCGAAAAGAAGAAATTACCGACGATAATATCTTTGTGGCTCGGGGATGGGAATTATCTGCTGTACTTGAAGTATTCCTGTAGAGTTTCAATTGATGTTGAAGTCACCAGCAATTATTGTAGGTCTGTGTTATACAGGGAAGGAGTTTACTCTTAAAGAAGTTCGGATCATCCGTGTTCGGCCCATAAAGCCCAATAACATCAAAACTTGTGCCTTTTTCAAGCGGTTAAATTATAAAGTTAAAAGCCATTGTTGTTTTGTAATAAATTAAATACCTTTGTGACGTATTAATATATATGTTTCTCATATTGTTATATTGAGTTGTTGTTTTTACTTGGTTCGATTGAGTTGCATCCATGTGGATAAGAGTTATATTATTAAAAAAGTGTCTAATGAACCTGTGATATTCAATGGGGTTGATCCAATTTGACTTCCACTTCTCGGGAGCTGAAAATGAGACCTCAAAATGGAGAGTCCATCACGCTATCACAGAGGATTTACTGTAATTTCATCGCGAGTAATTGTCACGGAGCTTTTATAGCCGTTTTTTTGTCGCGGTAAATACATCACTTGCTCTTTTATAGTCAGTCAATTTTGTAGTTCTTCTTTTTGTCACAGGTAAATTTGTCGCCAAGCTTTTTTGTAGTGAAGTATTTTTGTCGTTCTTCTTTTTTTCGTAGGTAATTTTGTCGCCAAGCTTTTTTGTAGTGAAGCATTTTTCGTGCTGTTTATTTTTTACTTTGTGGACCTATTCATGGGGACTCTGTCTGGGGTCCCATGGGGTTTGAATCTACCGCTGACATTTTTAGGGAAAAAAGACACGCGGCTTAAGGGTTGTGCACACCTTAGCCTCGGGTGTTCCGCCGCGAGTCTCCTGGGCAATTCCCATCACCTCGGGAATAGCCGGTATAAAAATAAAACCATTTTTGAAATATTTAAAATTGTCCCAAGTTCATATTAACTAAGAAATTACTGCGATAAAATCATAATATTCCATATGAATAACCCCAATCAAAATCCTTCATTTTTAATTTTCTATAAATGAACAAACCTATACAAGTATTCCATTTCCATATTAATTTATCGAATATTTTCAGGAAAACAAAAGACTTCAAATCTATGCTTCATTCAAGATTGATAATAATCAGTAGCCTAACATATGAAACTTTAAGCCGAAAAAAGGACTCTGGTGTTTCAATACTTTTTATTAATAGTTATTATCTCAATTTGTTGTTCTTTCAAGCCTTTGTTTGAGCCGTAGGTAGAAGCTATATAAATATTTTGAGGGGGGGGGGGGGGGGGGGGGATAGGGGATAAACTAGTTGTAGAAAGTTTTTTCTCTGGGTTTTTTGTGTGTGCTCCCCATTCTTCGTCTTGAGAGATTATGTATTTTAAAAAGAAGAAAATAATAATAATAAAATAAACTTTATGATATACCTACCTATGAAAAAAACTATCCGTATTGTGTTTATCAAAAAAGTTATTTAATGAATGTAAAATAACTAAAACTAACTGTTTAACTTTTTGTTATTCAAATATACGTGTATGCTGCTGCTGCTTATTTGTGTGGTGTGCCTTGGTAGATGTAAATTAAAATACAGTAAGGCAAACATGGAGCTAAAAGTTTTGCCTCATTGGAAAAGATATTAAAGAAATATAAAATAGAAGGAAGAGAGTGGGACAAAAATAAGGATCAATGACAAAAGCTAAGTCAACCAAACCTTTCATTCATTGGGGGGTAAAGTTTCAGAAAATAAATAGTCGCCATTACTCGTTTCTTTAAGCAAATACTTCAATGATATGACTCTTGTCAGCCATACAGCCCTTACCTGTCTGTGTTGGAGTATGCTGTCTTCGGCGGTTGAAGAGCTCTCTATCTCGAGGATCAATTCCATCTCAAAGGAGCGCCTGAAGTCAGCCATTGAGGACTCTTGAGCCAGTCCTTACCTGAGGTCATCAAAAACAACTCTGAGAAAAATTCCGGCCTAGGCCGTCATTAAGGCCGAAGGGGAAGTACATTGAGTGAAACAAAGTAGTAATATCCTTAGATACATGCTGAAAGTTCTGGTTAAAACGGGGCCATCATAATCTCTTTATTGATATCGATAGTGATAAAGTGAGTAATCTTAATTACCCAACCCTGTATGAGGGATTCCAGAAGCAATATATTCTCCCAGTCAAATAAAAACACAAATTGTCATAGACAAAACACTTTATACAAATCCTCTTGCTGGAAGGACGGCATTCGCCATTGCCCTGAAAACGTTATAATTTAAGTACAATACGATTTAAGATATATTCTGTCTATTCATATATACAGCCACTTCATATTCGAAGATTTATTAGTTCGAACACTACCTAAGTTTTATGATTTTGTTGACTCAACGCTTTATAAGACGACGTAATGAAGGTTCCATTTGTACCAACTTGCCTGATATCGGGACAGGCTTTTTCTATTCATTTCTTATCATCTCCTCTCAGCAGAAAAAAAATATTCACAGTAAAGAGTGGGAATATTTTTTCCAAAAGTACCTGAAAAAGCATTGCCATATAAAGACTGAATTCTGAACTTCCGACCTAAATTTCTAATCGTTGAACTCTGGCAAACAAGCCATTTTATTAATATAAAATGTCAAAGTTCACTCAAAAAAAAAGAATGATTTACTTTCTTCAAAGGTATTTTGAAGGAATAATGATTGGATTTATATTAACTTCCTATATTTAACTTACATGAATAGAGGCCCATCGAATATTCCTACCTGTCATTGTTACTGTAGTATGGAACTGGAAAAAAAATTGATCATTTGGCTATTGAATAGGATGGAATCTATATTAACGTCCAAATCGAGTTAATTGGCAGTTGTACATAAAATCTTATTATTCTACTTGTAGAAAGGTATAATATGTCCAGGATTAACTATGCATATTTTTAAATAATCTCTGCAAATATATAATAATTCACCAATCTCTGTCCGTCTGTATGTCCGCACGCTATCTCCTCCCACATTTATGGTCAGATTTGAACTTTGACGGTACCTATGGAATCCTTGGGTCAAGGGGACCTAATAAAACTATTTGCAAAGTGATGGGACCAGAATAGAAAAAAATTGTCATTGGATACACCTTTTCTGCTCCAAAACCTACCCATACCCGAAGGGCGAACATATGGGCGCCGTAGGCGTCCAAGTATGCGAGTGTGCTATTATTTTTAAAACAATTTAGGCAATATCTTTAAAGTAAAAATTATATCAATAACTTCCTTTATCACGAACGCTCTTTAATATGTGTACCAAGTTGTAGGCCCGCTTTTGTTTCCAATGACCTTAACACATTAACTTCATCAAAAATATATTATTTTCTTAGAACCAATTATTTTGCCGAACAGTGTAAATATATATCCCCTCTTATGTAATTTCGTGGAACCATTTAAGCAAACAATATGTTGAACTGTCCTTTGTTTGGTTTTCTAATCTTTGAGCGTGACATTTTCCACCTCAGCACGAGGCGAGAATATTAAGTCATATACTTTATGGGTTAAGAAGAAACCACATTGAAGGACAAAGTAGATCAATAAATACTTTTCCATGGTAACAAGACATGGTTTGTGCGTATGTGAATGACTCCCTTAAGAGGGGAATTCCCCCCCTACTCGGTTAGGGACCAACAGCAACCCAAACACAAATAATTTAATAATAAAAATTATCAAACAAACCTAAAAGCACTTGTAAAAAATATAACAACCAGGATAAACAAAAAAGAGTAACTATATAAACAACCACTACGCTTTTTTTTAGTTTGAAAGATTTTTTTGCTGTTTAATATTTTACATAGATGCATTACAAAATAATACAACTATACATACATATATTATAAAGTAATACCACGTATACAAAGCAAATGAACACGACCACACAAAGGGGTAGTTGTGCTACTGCAGCAGGAATTGATCTTAACTATTATACGCTATAAATTATAGTTATCAATATTTATTTTTTAAATTTGTTAGTATTTAATCAATTTAGCAAAAGTAAGACCTTCATCCTCTTCTTGTATTGACTGATAGCTCTCATATGAGAGCCATTGGCATCTGTTGATTAGGTGGTCTGCGCTGTGTAGCTCTTCCATGCAGATATTCCGTCTATATGTTACATTTATTTAGATGAGCCAAAAATGGTTCATTTTTCATAAAAGCTTAAACAAGAAGACACTCATGTTTACACCGACTGTTAAATAGTCTTGAATTTTGTTTCTTTAACATGTGATGAGTGTCCTACGACCACTTCATATTTATATACAAATTATTGAAAATCAACATTAATGATATATTAGGCCCCAAACAGCTGACTTGAAGTAAGAGAATCAATAATTAAAAATAGTAAGTATGCTATCCACCAAGCCAAACTATGAATAAAAGTATTTCTACAAAATACTGACCGATCATACGTCATCTTACCAGAAACCCATTGCAAGCTAAAATTCCAACAACCATCCAATCAATATGAACTTTAAAGATACGTGGACAGTGAAGCATATTAATGGCTTCACAATGATAAAAATAATTTTTGACGATTTACTATCGATGAAAACATGAAATAATCATACCTTTTACTTTATAGACTTTGTCTCTAACAGATATTGTTTTAAAGAAAAAATAATTTCGTAGCTAATTTATGAACCATATACACAATGTTTTCATAAATTATCCCCCTTACGCAATAAATAGCCGTTTTCACATTATTAGGGTCATTATGTCCCAGCTCTAGCCTCCCTATAATAGTGTTAGAGTACTCAGGAACCATTTTGAGTGAAAATAGTTATTATTTTTTTGTTACTAGATGCTTTCACTTAAAATTTCTCGACATTGTTGATTTTTTATAACATGTTTTAAAATAGTATTATAAAAACTTAATTGTTACAAATGAGTTATAATAGTTGTTTGATCCTTAAAATTATTAACTATGGCGAAGCCATTGTATTTATTTATTTGTATAACAATTTCATAACTACATTTATTCATATGGATGAAATAATACGAAAAAAATTACGATTTTTTTCTTTCAATTTGAAAAAAATGTTTTCTTAAGTAACAAGAATTTATATGGATATAAAGGTATGTTTGATAAAAAACCCTTCATGTTTAAATATCATCTTCTTCTTCTGCTGAATGTTCAAATGCAATATGAATTAACTGAAGGTCTTTTGAGCACAAAATTGGGAAGAAGCCTTGCATAGTAATGTGACAAACTGGCTTGGTATTCGAAATATTGGAGGGGAACGAGAAGAACAACTCGATTTATTTTTAATTCCTATATGAAATTAAACTTTGGTTTAAAACCACGGATCACTTATTATGGAAGTGCCCAGCTCTAAATGAAACATACCAAGCTGTCTTTGTATCATCGAAGGAATTTTCAACACCATTTCAGTGAAGAGGACTTCCTCTCAACGTCCTCGAATGCCAAATGCGACGCCGTCATCACCAAATCGCAATGTATAATTACAAATTGCGTACCATCAACGACAACGACCTGTCAGAATCCTCCAGTAGATTTACACTCAAATTCTTATTACACTTATAGATTATCTTGTTTTTTTGATAAATAATTCTATGTCTTATTTGATAATATTTTTGTGATTGACATGTTTTTTATCTTTGAAAGTTAATTTTAAGAACCTCTTTATTGTATAAAATGAACTGTTGATAATATATGCCCATTGGCCAAGAAAAAAAATTAAACTTTGTTGACAGATTTGTTCCTTTCCAAGGTCCATTTTCTTTAAAAAACGTGAAAAATATGTGTAAATTGTGGACAGATTGAGATTCGTTCACAGATTATATAGTGGAGTTCCGGAAAAACAAGAATGAACTGACTTTTGATCTTAGTGAACATAGCATAACTTGTGACATTTTTTATAGTTCTGGACTAGTAGAGTAACTTATTTCTAAAAATGATAGTAAGTCCCAACACTCTTGACAAATAAGTCCGTAACACTATTGGATTAACTAAGCTTCTAGAAAACAATACATCATCAGACACCTCATCTTCAAGAAACCCATAAATCATACTCAATCATTATAAGACGAGAGGTTGTGGTTTTCTGTTTGGATGAAATTACTTCATTATTCCATGTAAGTGAATGAGTAGATAGACCTT
>CP045895.1:13190761-13229428 GCA_013387185.1 Caligus rogercresseyi | reverse complement strand
TCCTTATTAAATATATTAATTGCTTTTTATTCATTATTTTTATTAAGCGAAAATGTTTTTTAAGTTTGGTTTCACAATCACATCATTCCATAACGCGCAATACTGCTTTTAACTTTATTATAACCCTTAATAAAAAATAGTTCTTAATTTTTATTAATTTATCCCTAACAGTAGAGGTTGGAAACGACGTGCAATCGAAATTGATAAAATGGGGGTAATTTAATTATGGTTTCATAAATAACATTCATAAAGGGTACATATCAATATTATCTAACGATTTTTTACAGAAGGAATTTTGACAGAAATGAATTTTTCACGCTAGGAATTTTTGCAAAGCGAATTTTAACCGAAAATATTAATTTTATTTACTGAAATGATTATGCATTGAGAAGTGGAATGGCCGTGAACCTAGCATATATTAACCCTAAAGAATCCCCCTTCAAAACGCAAATACTCCCGACGCCTTCGGGTTCCGGAATGCGGTTCGGAATTGAAGTATCTCGAATCTAATGACTTAAAATATCCCGTGGAACCCCAAGAAATATGATTTCTTTTAAAGATTCTTCCCTTACTTATTCCAAGTTCTTCAATGTTTTGATCCCCACCTTTCTTTAAAATGTTCACATCGACACCTAATTATTTTCCAACTGTAAGCACTCTATATATCGTATATGTATATCTATGAAATGAGTATCCTGTTATTATATAGGTCGGGTAACTCAGCTAGTCAGAAACATTATAGCCAGCAAAAAAAATGACAGAGATAGTGAGACTCAGACACTAGACCGTCATTGAATTGAAAAAATATATTTATTCTCATTATGAATTCATGTTGATTTTTTTTCTCTTTCCTTCTTATTTTTCTTTCTTTTTCTCCCGTTGGCTCGGGCCCCTCATCCCTCGGGCCCCAATGCATAGCATCGGCTGCATTACTGGATGCTACGCGCCTGGCTGTGGCATGCCTTAGAAGTAGGAGAGTCTGGACATTATTCAGCTGTTTATTTGTTATGAAAGTGTGAATCAGTATTTGTAAAGAGACTCTAGTATTTTTATTGATAAAGTGAATATTTCTGCAAAAATGCCTTCATGTTCAGCAATTGGATGCAAAAATCGACACACAACTGATAAGTGATATATCGTTTTTTCGATTTCCAAAGACTTCCAGCTACGAAAAATTGGGAACGCAGCTTGAGGAGGAAAAATTATCAGGCTAAAGACTCGCATGTATTGTGTTCGGAGCACTTTTTAAAAGTGATATAACTTTTGAAAGGAATCGAAACAGGAAGTGTCTCAAACAAGGTGCTATTCCATGTAAGTCATCTTTTCAAAAGTGGCAAAAACCGAGAACTACGATGACTTCAATCAAGTCCAGTGAACCTTTAATACTTGGTTCATCTATAACCGTCAATAGACCCATTAGTGATGACGATAATGTTCCCAACCAACCTTGTGAAGACGTCACATATTTATGTAATGTGGTACATATGGACCATTCTTATGCCTCATTCATAGGTAGGTGATTATAAGCATGCTTCTTTTCTGTTAAACCTTATAGATATAATTTTTTTCAGATACGACACTTAAAAAAACCATTGGTACCCAAACGGAAGACTCTCAACCAGATGTACGAGAATTTGGAACTCAAACTGCACCTAAAAAGGAATTCATTAATGCTTCGAGTAGGCTTTTTTTATTCTTAGTTATTTTACTCTGTTTTAACTTTAAATTTTTGAAGTTACTTCGGCCGTTGAATCCATTTTTACGATGATCAAATGTGTCTCTTTGACAAAAAGAGTAGGTGCTGCAAATGGTCGCCACAACATAAAAAAAGCTATTTCAACTTCAAATTGCCTGTGGTTACTGTGGCTCATTAGTTTTCGACGAAATGGCAATTAAACCCGGACTTGAATTCGATGGTCAATCTGTTGTAGGCTATTCAACCATTGACAGCACCAATGTCCCAGCAACTCATGCATTATGTTTCATGCTCGTGGGCATACAGACGAGATGGAAACTGGTGATAGCCTTTCACCTAACGGGAAATTCTTTCGACCCCAAGAAGATTGTTTCTATCTAAATCAAATAATTTGCTCCTCACACGAAGTTGGTCTCAAAGTGGCTTCTATTACCAGCGATATGGGTCCATGTAATCAAGCTATTTAGAAGGAGCTTGGAATAGTGTTAACAAAAGGACAAATTATTAACACTTTTCCTAGTCCCCTCTCTTCAAGCGAATCCATATGTGTGATGGCTGATATCCCACACTTAATAAAAAGCTTACGTAATCATATCATTAGATGACAAATCATCAAGATTCCATCGAAATTTGTTGAAGAACATAATCTTCCCTGTGACTTTGTGAATCTTGAACCCTTCAAGGCTCTGATTTCGTATCAAGATATCTTGTCCTATAAACTTCAGCCGCAATTGTCTCCGAAGTCGATTTATCCTGGCCAATTTCAAAAAATGAAAGTCAATCTTGCTTCACATCTTCTAAGTCGACAAACAGCTGCAGCTATTCGGATACTTGTATCGACAGGAAAATACAGCCAGCATTATTTGACAACGGCATGGTTTTGCGATCAAATTGGACGCTGGTTCGATATCACAACTTCGAGAAAACGTTCGGTTGCTTTAAGCAAATGTGTAGCCGCCAAATTGAACGAAACATTGAATTTTCTACATAATTTAAGAATTTGTTTGAGAATTTGAGCATTAATCAAAGTCGGGGATGGAAGCCCATTCAGCGCGGAATTGTGCTTAGCACAACATCATTGATAATATTACAAAATAAATTCCTCAATGACCACATGTTCAGTTTCCTGTTGTGCAGCCGCTTCACTCAAGATTGTGTAGAGAATCTTTTTTCATCTATTCGTGCAAAAAATCCTACTCCTAACGCAAAGGAGTTTAAAAGGTGTTTGAAATTGGTTGCTATGTCACAATATATTTCAGGAAAAGATTCACATAGCTATCACACGGACTATGTTTCTAACCGATCTTGGAGATACATCATCCCAGCGTCCGGAAGAATCAGAAGAAATTGTCTATGAGGATATTTCTTTAGAAATAAGTAAGATAAGTTTCCTTGAAAAAACCTCTCTTATTCATTTAGGAGGGTATTGTATACATAAGGAATTCAATCGTCGTAAACCCTGTAAAGAATGTTCAAGCTTTTTTACAATTGACTTTGATACATATTCACCTCTTAATTTATTATCTAAAGAGAAATCATTTTCTGAAAATTCATTAATATATTGTTCAGAGGCTTCAATTTCTTTGTTTGAAGTTGCAAACCTTGTTTTCGAAAGATTTGAGAATAATATTTGTAAATTGAATAAACCATAGATGTAATTTCTTCCGCTATAATGGTAGACTATCCGAAAAATCATATTCCATCATGTCATCCGGAAATAGTTACAAACATAGTGAGAAGATTTTGTAACTGTAAATTGTACTTCTATTGTAAAGATAAGAACATGCTCTTAGAAAGTGAAAAAAAGTGTATTTCAGCTATTAATGCCAGTAAAAGTATAAAAATGAGGGCTCTCATTAATTGATATTGTTATTTATATGTGGTATCAAAGTTTAAGTTTGGAAAATATACATTAATTTCAAAATAAGATTTTATTTATTGTTTTATAAATATGTATTCTAAGGCTTTTGGGTTCATATTATTAGTTCATCAGTTTTATCATTACGTGGCGCGCAGGGTGTCCAGACTCTCCTACTCAAAGGCACTGTGCTGTGGGTAGGGAGGCTAAAGGGGGGGGGGGGTGGATGGGAGGGGGTGCGGCCGCACCCCCCGCACCCCTAGTTCCGACGTCTATGACTCAGATACATTGGTACACATTGTTTCGGTCTCAGAATAAAGTATAAACTATTATATGCCATGAAATGAACGCACAAGGTTTAGGAGATTTGGACGTGCGTTGAGTTGAAATATGTACAACTTGTGATGACAACATTCGCTTTACGTATCTATTTGATCATACTAAACTATTAGATTTTCCTTAAATTGCTAAAACAACAATTTCTTTTTATGCTTATAGCAAAAAATTAGTTATCAAATCATTTTTTTAAAGTAGAGTTATTAGAATTCTTCAAAATATTACGTACTTGTTTATAATTGTCTAGGGGAGGAACTGGAGGGGAGGCAGTGTCTGCCCGCCTTAAAGCGTTAAAGTAAAGTAGCGCAAGTAAGGAAAAAGTATACAAAAAAAATTGGCCAAAATTTGGTTATTTCCTTTAACGTTAGATGTCACTCGTCCTTGAAATTATGTCACAATCCTATTAAAACAGCTTTAAAAGGATTAGGTTTGATGATTTGAACATAGAGATATAAAGATATAGAGTGCTGATTCCCCAATTGCAGAGAAACGCGTTCTGTGTTTTCTGTGTGTCCAAAAAACAAAGTAATTGTACTACGTATTCGTAAGCTGATCATAGAGATAGATTATCTCTCTATGATCACTTATGATGACGTAGTACAAATTACTTTGTTTATTTGAACACACAGAAACAACAGAACGCTGTTTCTCTGCTATTGAAGAAATAGCTTTTTATATCTTATATCTCTATGGATTTAAAATATCACTTTTTTCAAGATAAAACGTCTCCAAATAAAAATAATAAAAGGACTCTGTTATTATTTTCAAAAGAGCTCTAGCATCAAAGCGCCCCTTACGGACTAAAGAAGAACTAAAATTTGGTCAATTCCTTTTGGGAAAAAAGGAATAATTTATGTTATGCATGCGCTACTTAACTTTAAACGCTTTACCCTGCCTCACCCAAAGAAAATATAAAAGAACTAGAAGCGCAACGCGTCTGCCGAAGGAAAAACATGAACAACAGAAGAGAAGAAAAACTTAGTAACCATTATGAAGAGAGAAAACTGAGATTTTTATGTAGTAAGATTTTAAAAGATTCGCTATATTTTTTTAACTATTAGTCCTATAATAATATTTGTAAAATAGAAAATATTATTGATATATTTAGTGAAATCATGGTACAATTTTAAAGATATATTATTATTGTATAAATATATTTGCATAACATAAATAAACATGAGAATAACAATGTGATAGGTTTTTTAATATATTAATGAATACTTTGACTGTCCTTTGAATAATACTGTTTTATCATGACTTTTTCTTATGTAGGCGGAGGGTAATTTTATATTCGTCACTCTTCCTTGATGATAAAGTCTTATTCGGGAATAAGTTGCTGCCAAATATTTTATTAATTTATAAACGTGATTGTTTGTTGGGCTAACATCTAGCATATGTTCATTAAGATCATTAAAAACCTACCGTTGTTTTTCACAAATGTTTCGCAAAACTTGGGTTGCAATATGCAAGTGAATTTTATCTTTCTTTAATAAAGCAGCTTTGCCAATTATTAAAAAGTGACAAAAGACTCTTTCCACTTCTTGACACACAGTTATTGCATCTTGTGATGGATAAATTAGGCCTCCCACATCTTTCTTTTTAATTAAAGCCAAATTGAAATGATTTTGCTCAAATGGATCGGTTAAAACTGTTTTACAAGGAACACAAGATATGGTCTGCTGCAATTTGTGAATTACAAATCCAGCAATGTAACTAATAACAGCTGCCTTAAAAGACGATAGAGTAGGAGGTAGAGGAGGTGGTATCTCGCAGTAGTCGTGGTCCTCCAAAATTGAAGAGCAATCCAATTGCTTTTCTCTAGATATGGCCTCAGAGTCAACAACCCTGTGATCTCCTGGAGAAAGTATTACCACATCATCAACAGTCCAACAATTCACCTTTTACTTCCTGATGAACAAGAAGTTTTCTATAGCTTGTATGATATGATGATTTGTACCTTCTAAGACCTGATCTCCTTTTTATATAAAGAACTGTGAGTTTGAACGATTCGAAGTTTATTAGCCATGTACTCAATCGTTTTTGCATTCTCGATGGATTTCCTTTTGCAAGTACTTTCATCACCAACAGAGTAACAATGATCGAGAATAATATTTTGTTGAAGGATTTGCATTTCTTCTTCACTCCTCTTTCGCTTCATATGCCTTTCCCTTTTCCGTTTTCTCATTTTTTTTGCCCATTCATTAGACCTAAGGTCAGAAAGAAATAATAGAATCGTACATACATTCATTCTATGTAAATATAATTACTGATCATACTGATCGAAGAGCACTTATATGCGGAGCAACTTGGCATTTTAATCAATAAATATAACGCTGATCTAAAAACAAGGTCTGTATAATAAGGTCTGGGCAATACAAAAACAATCATGTAAACCTAGCAGTATAACTACTCCATGACGTCACTGGAGAACGAATATATATATATACATATATAATTAATATTTATATAAATATTTATTTTATTTATTTATACAAACACACACATACATAAAAATGTATATATTTATAGATGATAGATTGATTTATATATAGAGAGATAAATATAATCGTTCTCTATGACGTCATTGAGTAGTCACACTGCTACATATTTATTTTTGTATTGCCCAGACCTTATTATACAGACCTTGATCTGAATATAGGAGAGTCCAAGGAGTATATATTCTCCTTGGGAGAGTCACACTTATACTGAAAATGGTTCTAACTTAATTTGTTTACATTTTGTGAATCTTATGAGGTCAGCTGTGTAACTCTATTGAAGGCAACACAGCCAATACTCCTTTCCAGCCTGTATTGCGCTTCTAGTTCTTTTATATTTTCTTTGCCTCACCTGACTGAACGTCACTGAGTAGGATATATACATATTACATAAAACCCCAATGAATAATTAAATACAATTTTCCTTAAGCTGTTATTCTAGTGAGTATTTTAAATTCAACAAAACTTAAAGGTGCAGAATAATCAATAGAAATATGTCTATTTTTGTGCTAATTTATTTGTGTAAGCTGTTTTTGCTACTCTCTAAATAATATAAGTCTTGCAGCAATAATTCATTTTTTATTTATATAATTAAGTGACGTCACTCATTTTTACTCTTTGGTATTATTCAATTTTGTTATAGTAATACTTGTATATAGTCATTCTACATTCCACTAGGTACAAAAAAATGAAAAAACTCATCAATAAATATATTTTTTATATTTGGTCTCACTGTTTTCTTTTTTTTTACATCCATAATAATCAGAGTGATGATCCATTTAGCGATAGATATGACGACGCATAATCAATATTATTACTACATTAATATTAGTAGATGGAGTAGGAGGAATTTATTCGAAGGGTTTGTAAATGAAATTGAATGGAGCTTCATGAATGAGAAACAATCAACCTCCATGAGTGAAGTGATATTTTGAATCATAATGTCACCTCATTATTATTTACCTTTCTTTTAACCTAGAGCCCAATAAGTTATAGGGCTCTGTTTTAACCAGGATTTAACCAATCGCGTTAAAAATCACGTTTTTATATTCTTATGTTTTTACTCATTATTATTAACGTTTAAAATATTACGGAAATTTTGTCTCTACTTACAACGCAACCTTCCCATTTATCAAGTTTATACGTTCTGGAAGTTATAGACTATATTATATCAGTTTTTAATAAAATTTTAACAACGACGGAAGGCTTTTGTTAAGTTTTATGTTTGACTACATCGGGACATGGATAATTTTCGTTGATAAAACATAATTTTATATTTACAAACAAATAATATATAAATAAAGTGTATAGCGCTATGGATATAAAAAGGATCAATTCAAAATATGTATCATTAATTTGAAATAAACCATATTGTTATGTTACATTATTTTTTTTCTCAGCTGCGTTTATATAACTTAATGAATGTGGAAACTTTCATACTTTCATGTATATATATATATATCAGGCTTGTGAACGGAACCCAAAATTGAACGGCGTTCAGCTGAACGCACATTCAATGAACAGAACGCAACTTTTTTGAACGTTGAACGCAAAAAAAAGAGTTTTGCGTTCAGCGTCAATTTTTTCCAAACATTTCTTGGACTTTTTTCGGAAAAAATCACGTCATCACTGTTTTTGGAAATTCTTTATAAAAAACGTCATCACTACTCATTACTTTTTTGGAAATTCTTTTCTAAAAAAAACGTCATCACTTTTTCTAGAGATTCTTTTCTTTTAAAAAAAACGTCGTCATTTTTTAAATATTTGAACGCTGAACGCTAACGGAACGCTGAACGCAAAAACATTGAACGGAACGCTATTTTTTTATAACGCTGAACGGACAGCTGAACGCAAAAAAGCTGAACGCTCACAAGCCTGATATATTATATTTATATATATATATTGGCACAGCGAGTTAAGAGTACATAACGGCTAGAATAGACGAAGTACCGTTTCATGCGGTAATTATGGATACCACGCCAGATCTGTCCAACCATGACGGATCAGCGAACATGGGTGGTATGTATTGTGTTGTCCAGGCAAGAATAAAAAAAGGAACCACTTGCCACTTATGTACATTGTACAACTCACAATTTGAATGTAGTGCTATGAAAACCATTACTAAGCTCAAGCATTTTTGTGACTGTCAAAAATGTTTACACGCCCTTTGGCCACAGAATTAACAGTGGACCATGCTCGATGGGATTATTTCATCAGAAGGTTCATTTCACCCTGGTGTCACATTGATGGGACTGTGCCTTAACCGGTGATCATCTTGGTATGATTCTTTTGCTGCTCTTCGCTACAGATATGTTGACATTATGAAGGCACTTACAAAAACTGTGTTACAACATACAAAATGATGTTTTTGAATCCGTCAATCAAATCCACATTCTCCGATTTGTGTACTGCCTTGCTGTTGTTCTTGACAATATCTGTAACAGTGGCCTCAGCTGAGCGATCCTTTTACAGGTTGAAACTTATTAACTATCTTAGAAGTACCATAACCCATGACAGGCTTACTGGACTGGCTATTATGCCCATTGAAAACATACGGCACAATAGTTGGACATCAAAGAAATCATTGAGGACTTTGCCTAACGCAAGGCTCGTCGTGTGCCATTCTAGCGCATAAACTAGACCTACTCCAAAGGAAAGAAAAAATGCAAGTGCATATAGATGCTTAATAAGGTTTGTATTAAGATACAATATTACTCTGAATAAATAACTCAATGATATTAATCAAATGAGCAAGTGCATTTCTTTTCTCGAACACGTCCAACAAAATTTGCATCGGGACCATAGAGATATAAAGATATAGAGAGCTTATTGGATTCGTCAGAGAAATACGTCATTGTGTCAAGAATACAGCTGAACGATGTTTCTCTGCTATTGGAGGGAAGAGAAATACGTCATTGTGTTCAAAATACAGCTGAACGATGTTTCTCTGCTAATTGGAGGGAATTAGCTCTCTATATGTTTATATCTATATGTTCGGGACCCGCAGTCACTACCCTACGCCACTGATGTTTACAGATACTATTTTATTTCTTTTTCTATGTCTTATAGGCAGAAAGATGCTTTTTTATCGGCATATACATGGATTTTTTTTATCCTTTCTCTTAGCACAAAAAGTTGGTTTATTTACTTAATATTATATATTGTGGAAGTTGGTCCCAAGGATTCGAAAATGACATGGACCAAAACCATAGAGAGTAGAAAGAACCGATGCTGAATATTGGAGCCTTCCATTGTTGGGGGGAAACATTGAGAATTTTTTTTTTTTTTAAAGTTTGAGACTTCATATTTTTTAAATTATCAAATGGAGAATGATCTGACATCATAACACTCCATATATCGTGGAGAAATTATATATTCTTCTTGTTTTGTTTAAAAAAGGCTTCCCAATTGTATATTTATAATCATTTAAAAAACTGCGAGAATGTGTTTAAATAATTAGAATGGAAAAAGTAAAAATTCAGTAATACTTTATAGAAGTACATAAAGAAGAGTGAAAATATGAAAGTTAAAACTAAAAAAGAAGAAACATTACGAAATATAGATATACTAAGATTGGGATATCATGATATGTCATATCCATTTGAATGAATTAGTTTGAATTTTTTTTTCCAATATATTTTTTAAATACATGTATGATATTTCCAGATTCTATATTTTTCAACAAGCCACATTTAATAAGTATTATTTATAACAGGGATTTTCAAAAATTCGAATTATGTAAATTTAACTTTGCTCATAAGGTAATTTGAATTTTCATGTGCTAAATAAAATCAATAATACAATATTTTTGTCGATCTAAAAAATTTCGCAACTAGAAGATATATTGAAATCACTAAACCTTTTAGAAATCCATGTTAATGGTTTGAAATTAACATTACTTCCATTATAATCAAAGTTTACAGAAGAAAAAAATGCATTCAAAATATTTAAAAAGTATAAAATAACATATAAAATCACTGTCACACCGACAGTGATTTTATATGTTATATGTTACCGAAATATACCCATATTTTTCAAATTTTATAATTTTTCTTATGAGAAACACAAACATATAGGTACATAGAGGGGAATATATTTGAAATTCTGATATCTAAGTTATAATTGACTCAACAAAAGTTACATCTCGTTGTACTCTGATTTAATTAAAAAACTCACAAAATTCGTGCTGGAAGTCTCAGGCTTTCATAGTGAAATATATAGATTAATGAATTCATTTTGTTAAATACCAACTTGATTTGAAAAGCAAATTATCTTTGAAACTCACAATTTCTCTGGAATTTGCCATTTTTAATTTACTTTTTACTCAAGGAAGGAAGATAAAATGCTATTTAAGTTACGACAACCTTTTTCATCGAGACTGAGGACCTAAGGGCAATAATGATTGATGCCACCGCCCGCTATTCCGCTAGGCAAATTAAGATTCCGAACGTAACATCCGATGATTGGAAATGTCTTTAGACTCGTACTCACGCTATCAATTCAATTTTTTAAAGAAAATATCGGCGTTTTTTAAAGGAGCAAGTCATTTTTCTTTTATATTTAGGTCATCACTTTTAAACAGTAAATTTGACCTTTAATATTCATTTATATTTATATTACGCACTGTTGAAAATAGTTTATATATATACTATTTTATTTTTTATAGTGTATTTTTTGTGTACCCTGTATTGAAGTGGCAAATATTAAATAAAACTTTGTCGACCGAATAAAAATACCATTTACCGTTTATCCCATCTCCGACCAGTGTCATAGGGATGACAAATCCTTGTCGCTACAGTTTCTTCTCAAAACTTTCTGAAATTCTTATTACTATACATACTTTCCCTTTGTGACGTCACAGCACTTTCAGTCAGAGGAAACTTCTTGAATTATTATTGCGGTGATCTTAAAAGTCTTTTTATAGGTGTTACAAAATATTGAGGCTAGTTCGTTATTTCAAAGAGCTAATGAGAAATTTTAACGGCATCATATGCATTACATAAAAAGAAGTTAATTTAATTTAGTGTTATAAAAATTGATAATCGCACCATTTGTATCGTTCACCACACTCATCGCTGCAAATGGAGACATTTGATTTTCGCTCTTACTCCTTGATTCGGTACTAACGATATTCACAATACTTCATTCGTATCTTTCCTGATGGGGGAAAATACTTCTATAGTTGGAGCTTTGCCCTAAAGAAGAAGGCGAGCCTGAGAGATAAGAATAAATTTTCCCAAGCTAGGCGTCGGAACGAATGAAACCCTCAAATGAGCCCACTTGAGGTCCCTATAGAAGTTAACATACAACCGTCATCAAAATAATCAAGGAAAATGTTGGACTCAAAAGATCCACCTGAAGGATTGCCTCAATCATCCATGGAGACTATTAAAAAGTCTACAAAGTAGCAATGGATACCTTGTAGCTTTATTGATGGAGAATGTAATAATATATAGGGGAAATTTTAATGTATATTGTATAATGAATTTATATCTAAATAATAGATTATGAATATTATGAGAAGAAGAAATGTTTTCATTTATAGGAATATAATAATGGAAGTCAATAATTATACAAGGTCACAAAAAAATAAGATACTATAAAGAGAAGAAATAAAAAGAAATAACATCAATGAAAAATATATGTACTGACATTATTACATGGAACAAATTGAGTTTATTGGTGAAAAATCAGGCTTACAAATTGTACGTTTCATAGCGTTCCATCATCATATTCAACATTCATTTGTTGGAGCTTGGATTCCATCGTCATTTGTTCAATTTAGTCTTTATATAAATTTACTATCTATATATTTTTGAAATGTTATATATCTAAAGTAACGAAAAAAATATACAATAGAAACTAACTCGATAAAAATATCAAGTTTTAATGTCATCAGTTTATACTTATTTTCATTTCTGCATTTCTTTACTTATCTGCTTACCTGACGTTTCAAACTACATGAAACAAGAAATAAGCATAGGCAGAGCTGCAACTACCGAATGTAAATCGGTATTTAGGACTGGAAGCGTTGTTACCTGGTGTGAAGAAGTTGAAATTTGCAAAATAAATAAACACTCCAGAGCTGAAAGTGCATTTAATATCGGACAATGCATAACAAAAGATACGTAAGGAAATAATTTGTTTGCTATTGCCTTCGAATACGAGTACATAATTGATTTAAATAAAAGTAACGTATTAAATTTCAAATAATCTCTAAACTATTATAACAAATTATTTACTTAGTTGTCTTTTGTCATAAATTGTCCGATACTAAATGCAAAATACATAAATACTTAGATACTTTCTTTCTTATATACTGCACCGATCTATATTCGGTATTCGGTACATATATAATAAAATCTACCGAATACCAAATCGGCAGTACCGAATCCCAGTTCTGATATTTTGGGTATAATAACTAATAATCGAAAATATGTCTACAATTTCAAAGGAAAGACGAGAGAAAGAGCGCACGAGGAAGAGTGTCCAACCAATTAAATAATTTATCAATTTTTTTTGTCGAGACCTTACACTCCATAAAAAAATCTAAGAGGTTCACTGAAAGAACTCATGCAATCGGTAGCAGTATTCGATATTTGTATATAAAAAAGGTTTCTTTAGAATAATAATTCTACCTCCGGTACAATTCATTTATCTAATAGTAACCCATAGTCCCACCTTTGGGCTCCTTAATGTTTTGATCCACTCATTTTGTTTTGCTCAAACCAAGTCTCATAGTTTCAATATTTCCCTTTCTTACAGTGCTCTATATATTTAAATATATGCTTGGAATATGGACCTTGGTATTATGAATATGATAATATATAGTAATAGATATGAGTTATCACAGCATTAAAAAAAACACAAAACAAAATAATCTAATGGCACACATTATGATGTAAGGCTGGATACATGTACTGCGAGCCGGTCGAGGGTCGAAGGCCGAGCTGTGAAACCGTGTTGCTGATATTGGAGAGGCCGTTTCGAGAGGAGGAGCCCTTGTTCAATCCGGATTGTGAACCATTGGAGGGCCCAGATAGTATTTCATCCATGATGAGATGTAGGTGATGGCGAGTCGAAGGGTCTCGATGCGACTGAGTCGCTTCTCGTAGGCAAACGTGGGGACCTTGGTTCGTAGTCGATCAAAGGCCTCGTTGAGGTTGTACATTCGACGGCGCTCACGGATATTGGCGGCTCGCCTCTGGGCCATGGAAGCGATTCGACGGCGTTTCTTCGCGCTTTGGATCTGAAAATAAGGACATGAGGCTACTGTATGAAAATAAAAGCAATATTGAACAAATCTGTGATATTTGAAAAAATGGATGTAAAAATGTTATCCAAAAATGGTGAAGGTAAAAATGGTGTCTAAAAGAAATGATGAAGGTAAAAATGATAATACAAACCAATTCAATTGGAGTCACTGTACTACCTTTCTCTGTGTAGAAGTCTTCAATACTAAAAGTAGAAATGTCACCACATCTTGTCAGACTTGAATTGAAGTTTTTTTATAGATTAAATATAACGCACTTGATTATTACAGAAAATGAATGACTCAATTTATTTTACGACAAGTTGGGGGACTTAATAACATTTTATCTATATCCTAAGTCAAGAATAGGCAATATATTTCTCTCTGAATTGATGCTCACTCCTCAACAGCTGCGAATGAAGTCGTGCTTTATTGCTCAATGGTAACTGAGTTTTGGTCCAAGAGTCTGGGGTACAAATAGTCAATATATGTGATATAACTAACTATGATGTGGTCTGTTATACAGAATATTAAAAAATAAATGGACAACAGGATGGGGGTACGGTACAATTCAGCGCCGCCGATTCAGCGCCGCCGATTCAGCACCGCCGATTCAGCGCCGCCGATTCAGCGCCGCCGATTCAGCGCCGGCCGATTCAGCGCCGGCCGATTCAGCGCCGGCCGATTCAGCGCCGCCGATTCAGCACCAGCCAATTCAGCGCCGGCCGATTCAGCGCCAGCCTCAATGACTTTGATTTAAAAAAATTCAGACCTTTTTTCACAGAAAATTATGTTTTCTTTAGAAGTACAATTGGTCAAACTTGGCACAAGATAATTGTTTGCAGAAGTATTCAACAACAATGGGGTATTTTGGTTTCAAACCCACCTACATTGGTAAAAATACGAGTAAAAAAACCCTCAAATGCCATTGTGTGCACCTTGGGCCCTCGGGTTCCGCCAGCCGGAACAATGGGGTTTTGGGGTATCAAACCCATCGCAAATTGTAAAAATACGAGTAAGGAACCCCTCAAATGCCATTTTGTGCACCTTGGGCCTTCGGGTTCCGCCAGCCGTAACAATGGGGTGTTGGGGTTTCAAACCCATCGCAAATTGTAAAAATACGAGTAAGGAACCCCTCAATTGCCATTTTGCACACCTTAAGTTCTCGGGTCCCGCCAGCCGGAACAATGGGGTATTGGGGTTTCAAACCCATCGCAAATTGTAAAAATACGAGTAAGGAACCCCTCAAATGCCATTTTGTGCACCTTGGGCCTTCGGGTTCCGCCAGCCGTAACAATCGGGTGTTGGGGTTTCAAACCCATCGCAAATTGTAAAAATACGAGTAAGGAACCCCTCAAATGCCATTTTGTGCACCTTGGGCCCTCGGGTTCCGCCAGCCGGAACAATGGGGTATTGGGGTTTCAAACCCTTCGCCACTTGTAAAAATACGAGAAGGAACCCCTCAAATGCCATTTTATGCACCTTGGGTCCTCGGGTTCCGCCAGCCACAACAATGGGGTGTTGGGGTTTCAAACCCATCGCAAATTGTAAAAATACGAGTAAGGAACCCCTCAAATTCTATTTTGAGTACCTTGAGTCCTCGGGTCCCGCCGGCCACAACAATTGTGTATTGGGGTTTCAAACCCATCGTAAATTTTAAAAATACGAGTAAGGAACCCCTCAAATGCCATTTTGCACACCTTAAGTTCTCGGGTCCCGCCAGCCGCAACAATGTGGTATTGGGGTTTCAAACCCATTGCAAATTGTAAAAATACGAGTAAGGAACCCTCAAATGCCATTTTGCACACCTTAAGTTCTTGGGTCCCACCAGCCGCAAAAATGGGGTATTGGGGTTTTAAACCCTTCGCCAATTATGGTCGCTCACCTCTATTAAATACTTTTTTTGTGAACAATGTTGCGTGCTTTTTACATAATTTTGCAAAAAGATTTTTTTCTTGACTTATTAATAAAGTTAAACTGCATTATATTTATATCTACATAAAGTAATCACATTTTCTTTTATTGAGGATTTTTGCACTTTTTGTGGGTTTAGATTTAAGTCCATGTTTAAAATCACACAAAAATATTTTGAAGTTTTTTAAACAAAAATAAATAAACAAATAAATATTTTGAACTCGCCACTTGCAAAACATTCTATGGTTTAAGAGATGAAAATTGAACAGAGTGGTAAGATCTAATGTGGCGGTTTTGCAGGACACCCTGCAATTAGGATGACGTCCTCCGATCCGCACAGCTGATTTTTTAGCAGACAGCCAACATATAAGAAATTATTTCAGTTGAATTTTATCATCGTCATGGTCGCATATGGAAATCTACAACCTGTAATCTGGAACGAGCAAGAACGCAGGTGTGCCGTTATCCAGATTGACTGGATTATTATCAAGACTCTCTAATTGACTTTTTTATGCCAAACAAGATTTAGTTACTTTTCCTTTCATGTTAATTCAATCCAACTTCCTCCTTTTGCAATAACAGGCTCCACACGATGCTATAGCTTCTCAATGGCATTACTTTTCTAAACCAAAGGTTCCCAAACTTAAAAAAAAAATTGACAACTGAGTAAGTCATTTGAGATAATCACGTCGCGACCCCCTCCCTCAATGTTTCAAAATCCCCATTTGGGAAGGTATATGCCCCCTATACCCCCACTTGGATCCGGTTCTAATATGAGTTTTAGTTACTTAATACTTTTAAGTCTTTTGATAAGATTATCTTATCAACCAAGAAACTCGGCTTTAAAAAGTCATTGACGTTATTATAATTGATCAAATACTTATAATAACAATGGAAATTGAACCAACTCCTAGTACCCCTGGCGTGAAGAGCTTGAACTTATCAAAATAAACAAACAGCTCGGGAGCCCCATTGTTGGTGGATTTTAAAACAAACCCGGTATTCCAAGGTTGCAGTTGGCATTTGAGGAGTTCCTTATTTGTATTTTTACAATAGGCGGAAGATTTGAAACCCCAATACACAATTGTTGTGGCCGGCGGGACCCGAGGACTCAAGGTACTCAAAATAGAATTTGAGGGGTTCCTTACTCGTATTTTTACAATTTGCGATGGGTTTGAAACCCCAATACCACATTGTTGCGGCTGGCGGAACCCGAGACCCAAGGTGCATAAAATGGCATTTGAGGGGTTCCTTACTCGTATTTTTACAAGTGGCGAAGGGTTTGAAACCCCAATACCACATTGTTCCGGCTGGCGGAACCCGAGGCCCAAGGTGCACAAAATGGCATTTGAGGGGTTCCTTACTCGTATTTTTACAAGTGGCGAAGGGTTTGAAACCCCAACACCCCATTGTTACGGCTGGCGGAACCCGAGGACCCAAGGTGCACAAAATGGCATTTGAGGGGTTCCTTACTCGTATTTTTACAAGTGGCGAAAGGTTTGAAACCCCAACACCCCATTGTTACGGCTGGCGGGACCCGAGGACCCAAGGGGCACAAAATGGTATTTGAGGGGTTCCTTACTCGTATTTTTACAATTGGCGAAAGGTTTGAAACCCCAACACCCCATTGTTACGGCTGGCGGGACCCGAGGACCCAAGGGGCACAAAATGGTATTTGAGGGGTTCCTTACTCGTATTTTTACAATTGGCGAAAGGTTTGAAACCCCAATACCCCATTGTTGCGGCTGGCGGGACCCGAGGACCCAAGGGCACAAAATGACATTTGAGGGGTTTCTTACTCGTATTGTTACAATTTGCGATGGGTTTGAAACCCCAATACCCCATTGTTGCGGCTGGCGGGACCCGAGGACCCAATGGGCACAAAATGGCATTTGAGGGTTTCTTTACTCGTATTTTTACCAATGTAGGTGTGTTTGAAACCCCAATACCATACTTCTGCAAGACAATTATCTTGTTCCAGGTTTGACCAATTGTACTGCTAAAGAAAACATAATTTTCTTTGAAAAAAGGTCTGATTTTTTTAAATCAAAGTCATTGAGGCTGGTGCTGAATCGGCCGTCGCTGAATTGGCTGGTGCTGAATTGGCTGGCGCTGAATCAGCCGGCGCTGAATTGGCTGGCGCTGAATCGGCCGTCGCTGAATTGGCTGGCGCTGAATCGGCGGTGCTGAATCGGCGGCGCTGAGTCGGCGGCGCTGAATTGTCCCATTCCCACAGGATGGGCACTACCTAAGCAAGACGAACAATCTCTAAAGCTTTATGAAACGTATACCGTATACTAGGCGGAAGTTGAAGCAATTAAACTCTTGCTAAATGACAAAAATTAGGAGTTAAACAAACAAGGTGTAAAAAGTTATCAGTAAATACTTCAGGATATTCCTTTAAAATGAGGATATATAAGCGATAAATTCACAGATAATTTTTTTGTAAAAGTTAAAAATGGATTGAATCCTTCCATCACTAAAGAGACAATTTTATTGTTCAGTTAGTTGTTTTTAAATCGGTTTATCGTAAATGAATTGTTTAATTATCGTTGTATCATGCCCCCTGCAGAATATAAACTTAATTAAAGTATTCGAAAATCTACATCAACAAAATATGTACATCGTTTGAAAAATTATAGTTCTTCGGCAACAATGCCTAGATAAAGTGGGTTCGACTATAGTGATGCATGCATCGATGAACTACGACGTCAAGGAAGACCTACATTTTGCTGTTATTTCTGAAAAATCAATTCTTATCCTCAGAAATGCAATTTATAATTAAAAATCAGATAAATTCGTTCAGTAGCCATATAAAAGGTCGTAACAATGATCTTTTCATCTCTGAAGTCACGGTAGACAATACATGTATACCTCAGAACCGTAAACTCATAAATTTCAAATGATCAATTGAAGATATGGACGTCTTTTGAGGAACCATATATATATATATATATCATATTCCTTTAAAAAAATAAATAGAATCATGATGTTTACTTATTTAATGTATTTTCACAACTTTTAAAAAGTATTTATTGAATTCTAAGTCATTTTATCTGTTATTTTAACTACAATAAACAATTTTTACAAAAGTTTTTATGCTAGACTAAATACTTATAGAGGAATATCATTTGTTCATTCATAGACATAAATTTATTTATATACGAAAAAACAATCAAATTAAGTGTCTGATAAAAAAATCATACAATTAAAAAATGCTAAAAAATGACTTTGATACCATCATTTTTTTCAAACGTAAATAGACCCGAATCAGTGTCATTCCTTGAAAATATTATATTATAGAAATAATAGGTCTTTCAAGGTTTATTTTTACACTATAAATGATCGGAGTCCCATCCCGATCAAGGAGACAAGGGTTTAATAAACCATGCGTTCATCTTCCTCAAGAATGATTATCCATACGAGCTCTTTTCTCTTTGCCATAATATATATCAGGTATTTTCTGTAAAGGAATAGAGGTCTTTCAAGTTTTAGAAAATGCACAGGTATTTACATTGAGTAATATGAGTATTTAGTGTGGCATAAAGAACACCCAGAGAAAGTTTATTATTACAAAAGCGGGTTTTAAATATGAAAGAGATATGCAAACATTTCCTCAATTAATCTGTGTATTCCCTAACAGTGAAAAAAACCGTGAAGAGTCATTCTACAAAATAGGTATGAACGTATGAATATGTACATGTCGCAGCATAATTGGAGATCCAGTAGAGTCGTTAACTCTCCTGGTAGAGATCTCGATCGTATCCTATCCTAGGAGTGACTACGATCGCCATTTATAACAGAAGACTCAACGATTCTACTAGAAGATATCAGGAGTTATATCTCTTAAGAGGGATGACGACTTAGATATGGAGATGGTATGAGGATGATATTCAAACTTTTATTTATGTCCGATATCTTCCCAGATGAGTATCAAACTGTTATTAATAAATAATACATAGATACTATGTATGTAAAACATTGTGTCGCATTTGCTTCCTTGGACACACAAATTAAATCATTTCCAACAAAATAGAAATTGCAAATGAAATACATTGTTTTTACAACTTCGTAAAATATTATCTTCATATTTAAGTCGTCATCTCTCCTAGAAGAGACAAGGATCGTAATCTCTACTAGGAGAGTCAGTGATTCTTCTGGATCTCCATCTCTGCTGCGATATACATAAGTATGTTGTTCTACATTCTTGAATAGAAAACATCCAGCTAATAGAATTATTTGAATTCATCAGACAAACATAAATTTCAAATTGGAGCGAGGAAAAAAGGGAAACTCCTATATAATTATTTTTCATTGGAGATGCCTTTATAATCTATACCAAAATTTCATTGGGGAAGGATGAAGAAGATGTCCCACTAATAGTCATTATAGTCACAAGGAGTGACTATAATGATCAAAAAACTATATTGATTGACTCATCATGTCACAGTTAAGTATCTCAACCTATAGAACTCTCAGTGTATTTTCTTATTGGCCTCCATTAATGTAATTTACCAATCTCTTAAATGAAATAATGAAATATCACCAATCTTTTAAATAAAAAATCAACTTTTTACACTGAAGGACAGATATATATATATATATATATATATATATATATATATATATATATATATATATATATATATATATATATATATAGATATATATATCAGGGTGATTCTTATTTCACGTTTTTCGGATTTGAGAGTCGGGCTTCCCCTAGGATTTTACTTTAGTGCATAGAGATCATCTTGTGAAAGTTTGAACGAAATCGAATAATTGGAAGTACCCGCTCAACGGGCCCAAAAGTTATGTAGTAAACTTATGTTGTAAATTTTTTTTCGCCATTCGATCGCCTCTCATGTCCTTAATTTTAATGCTATTTTGAAACAATTTGCTGCAAAATGTAGGTATGCTTGCAAGGATTCCAAATCAGTTTTTATTTGAATGTACATCGAAAATCAAACGAGATAATAAAGTTTCAAAATGTTCATTTTGGGGTATTTTCCATAAGAATGACTATTTCAAAACTTAATTTTCTCGTTGAATTTTGAATGTATATTCAAAATAAAAACTGATTTGGAGTTCTTGCAAGTATACCTACATTTTGCGGCAAATGTTTGAAAATAGCATTAAAATTAATCTAATTTTATCTAAAATCTAAAATTGATCTTTTGATATGAGAATATACGATTACCATCTGGTAATCATGTTAGTGTTACCTGGATAGAAAGAGAAAGAGAAGGGAGGGAGTATTTTGCCTCACTTCTCTCCCTTCTTTTTTTCTTCCTATCCAGGTTACACTAACTGCCGTTACCAAATGGTAATCGTATATTCTCATATCAAAAGATCAATTTTTGGGGGAGAGTACGTATTTGCTTATATCTCTTAAAGTATAGCGATTTTTAGAACACAAAATATATCAAATGAAAGCTTGGTTAACCAGCTTTAATATTTTGGTATACTAAATCATGTCAATTTAATAAGTAGAGAGTTATATGTAAATTTAAAAAAGCCTATTTCGCGTACAAAATGACGCATATAATGGATTATAAATGCGTCAGAGATGAAGTAAAATTTTGAGAGGATACCTTGACGCACATCTAAGAAACACATTATGATTTATTTTTTCATAATCGATTTCTTATAGGTCAATACAGGCTCTGAATCATATGATGTAAACTCAGATTGTACTGAATTCTGAATTGATAGAATGCAACCAAGGTCATTTTTGGATTTATCATCTAAAGTTTTACTAAACTTAAAAGTACTATTTTACTCTGAAGCGAACAAGTCATCTTCTACAGGCGAGTGAAGTTAATTGATACAAAAAAGCCATGAAATAAGCTAACAATACACACTCCCTTTCTTGCTTTGTTTTTACTGAAAACTTTGTTTTATTAAAAAACATCAAACATACGTCTGGTAGTAAATTAGATTTCCTTTAAATTAATAATTTTAATGAAGTCTGTAACGTCCACCATTTTGAAGAAATTTGCGGAAAACTATATTTTTACTAAATTTTTAAAACTTTGACCTCGTTGTGCGACCTCGTAATGTTGACCGATTTTGTTCAAACTTTGTATGTCGTCTTCTTTTATCACCAAGAAACAGAAAATCCACAATGTTGCTAACATTTCAAACATTTGAAAAATAAGAACAACCATAACATATATACATATATATATATATATATATATATATATACAATATATATATATATATATATATTGAATATTTACTCATCTTTGACGATAAATAGTTCCACACTCTTTGATGATTAGATGATCAATAAGAATAAGATAAGAGTTGTCAAATTTAATAAATATGTACATGTATGTTTATGAACTCTGCAATCATATTGAACAATCAGGCCGAGCGTTCATTTTGAATTGTCTCGTTGGGCCAGGCGGTCAAGCTAAGGAGTGATTGACGTCATTAAATCAAAAAAGACTAGAACTTAATAATTATGATCGACTTAAAATATAATTCATTATTAATATATTTAACTTAGAATACTAAAATGTTTAATTATGTATTTTTTCTCATTTTACACGCTTTCGTTGAGTATCGTTCAGTTAATATTATAAAACGCTTTGTTAAACTTAATGTGAGAGGCTCTGGACAAAGAAGAAGCGGATAAATATTTGAAGGCGTCCCTTCTATTTGTAATTTGTGGCGGCAAAATACTGTCCTCTCGGACCAAGGTCATAAATAATGCACTTCTGGGTGCAAAATCTCTGGTTGCAAAAAGGTTAGCGGATTACCAGCCTCTTCAGCCTTCAAATTTGAAGGCAATATTCCTGGCAGCTGCGGCGAGATATGGTTCCCTGGACCTTAGGATCCCATCTACAAGGATGAGTCTTGGACTTATGGTGCCCAAGAAATCCGATATTTCCCTTCCGTTCTCCCCTCTACAAGGACATCATCAAAAGACTTTTTTAAAAGTTCAAGGATTTTAAATAACTAATGTTTAATACGTTTATTAATTTTTATAATGTTTTATCAGTTTTAGTTATAGTTTTTTTTAAAATAGGGTGTTCATTTGTGATGCTTAAATTTTAAACTAAAATGTTTATTCGTGATAAATGGGCATTAGTATAAATTTATATATTTCCTTTGCTTTATATATATTTATATGAACTGTGTCAAAAAAAAACTTTGAACTCTAAGCTCGTCTAAAATATTATTTTTAGTTATTGTTCATTCATCCATACATGAAATGAAATGGTTAAAGTTATGTATGTTCTATGTTTGTATCCGTAAAAGAAAGCACGTTTTAAATTACAGGATGGTGAAATAATGTATTCAAGCTTCTTGATCAGATTATTAATATTTTATAATGTGCAATTGCTTACATTTGTGAATAAAAATACTTCCCTAATCTAGGATTATTTTATAAAAGTGCAAAAATTATTTGACATGTAGATATATATATACTATATATATATATATATATATATATATATATATATATATATATATATATATATATTATAAGAATCATCATTTGACAAGGACACAGAAATGAATTCAGATAAATATATTTCTTTAATAAAAAATTGTCAAAAATGAATTGGTAAATAATGGAATACAAAATAAAGCTAAAAAGGAGATATTCGACGAAATATTTTGTCCTTAAGAATATAATGGTTATAAAAATACTATTTAATTGTATTTAAAGTATAAGCATATATAGATATCATATTCATCCACTTGTAATTGAGAAATGATAATCAATAAATATTTAAAGGTTGTTCAACATCAAAGAAATATTTAAAGTAGATACAACATTTATAATTTATTTATTTCTTCCTTCAAAATCCGTAGAGTCATCTAAATAGATTTGTTTTGCCATTTTTTATTTACCATTTCTTCTAAAAACCCTCTATGTTGTAATACCAATCCGGTTGTCCCTTATGTGAACTCTTACCTTCCATTCTTGGATGTAGGCGAAGGTGTTGTCGTGCTTGGGCTTGAAGAGGCACCAAAGAACTACTTGATGTCCAGAACTCTGAGTGAGAGGCACTTCCAGGCTGCCTAAGAAGGACTCCTGATAGTGATGACTGTGTTGGTGGTGTGAGGCTGCAGCAGCTGCCGTGTGCTGGTCCCAGAGTCGCTGATGCTCTGCCGCCAGTAGGCTACCATGAACACCCCAAGCTAATGGTGAAATGAAATGGTTAAAGTCAGTGGTTGCCGCGTGCGATGAAATGAGCGATAAATGATAATTATCGCTTTTATCGTTATCGTTATCTCAAAGTTTTCTAAAATTTCCGCTCATTCACTTATCGTTAGTCCCAAAAAAATGAGGAACGATAAACGATAAATTCATAGACAGCTTTTCTAAAAATAAAAAATAAAATTTAAAGGAATTTTTTGAAATACTCTTTTAAAAAAACGTTATTAACTTTTTTTGGAGATTCTTTTCTAAAAAAACGTCATCAACTTTTTTTGGAGATTCTTTTCGAAAAAAAAACGTCGTCACTTTTTTTTGGAGAATCTTTTCTAAAAAAACGTCGTCACTTTTTTTTGAAAATTTTCATCGTTATCGTTTTATCGTTTATCGCTTACCGCAGGTTGGGTTTTGAATTTTTTACCGTTTATCGTTTATCACAAGTTGAGAAAAAAGTTATCGTTTATTGTTATCGCATGCTAAAAAAAAGTTATCGCAGAAACCACTGGGTTAAAGTAATGAATTGTAAATATTGGTTATGTTGGCATACAAAAAGTTATAAAAATCGATTGCATCGCATGGGAGTGTCATCTTTCTTGTTTGTAAAACTCTTCTGATTTAACTAACAGTATTTGCTCTAAATGATTGTATTGCTCACTATTACTAACTTATTTCCTTTCGTGTTTCAGATTTATACACAAATAGGCGGCGGGCTATGTTCGCTTACGGCTGATGACATTAGCATTGGCTAAAAGCGATATCTGAGGCTTGTGTTGTTATGGAATTTTACTCCTTAAATCCTACACCATTAAGAAACCGTCCATTTTAGATATTAAAAAACACTATCACATACCTGCTGCAGAGGATGCTGCAAGCTCATAAGGTGTCTCTGATGATCCTCCTTGGGCCGCAATGTCCCAGATAGGATTACCACTACTCCCTTGCTGTCCATAACCAGAGGAATCAATGATGGAAGGCGTCGTACTTGAGCAAACGGTGGAGCTTTGAACGCTTCGATCCCCGGTTCCATTCGAAGATGACATCATGGGATGTTGAGAGATGATCAAGTGAATTGAAAAACTCTCCGTCACAAATATTGTTCGTCTTTTTTCCTTCTTCCCTTTCTTCCGACGGAAGAGAAAGCGATGAAGAGTTCTTTGGACGAACCATTTTTCTTCTTAGCCTTTGAAAGCCCCACCTTCGATGTGAAAAATGGATGCCCCTTTTTACTAAAGAGAAAGCTGGGCGCTAAGGAAGACTGAAAGGACTCCTCCCATTGAGGGAATCCTTTTAAAGATGGCGACATCTTTTCCACCATACATCATCAAAATAGAAAAAAAACTATAAATAAATATATTGGGTAAATTATGCTAGTCGGAACATTTTAAAGATGTCTATATATTTTTGGTACGTCACCTTTGAAGACTTTATTCTTGATTTAATATACGTTCAAAAAGGCTTGTGTCAATATGATCAAAGGAATGTTAAAAAATACTCTCGAGTTTATTTAAAAGATATTTACGCAATCCATACACATAATAGGGGTTATACAAACATGATCGTGTGGGTATTCAATAGTTTGAATAATTGATCGGAATACTAATATTCGGAAATTCTAATTTGTATTTGAATACATGACTGGGCATTTGTTTATTTTTCTCCTCTCATATATCCTCTATATTTTCAAACATATTTTTCGCACTTTTTATAAAATTATCTTAGATTATGGACAGTTTTTTTGTTCAGAAAATGCAGCAAATTGCATATAAAACATATATAGTATGCATTATATATATATATATATATATATATATATATATTATATATATATAAATATATTTCTTTGTTATTTATCCTTTAGAATATGTTGATTCTTTATATTCTTGCAGATATATAAGTATCAAGAAGGGTTCAATACAAACAATAAGTACTTTAATTTTAACTCTGAATTATTACCACTCCAAGTTTTTAACATTTCTTTCATTTTAAAATCTCATCTCCCTTTATTATTAATAGAGCCATAAATATGTTTTTAATAGTTCTTTATAATTTGAATATGATAATTATCATAATAAATTGGGAATGTTTCAAATACCTTTCCAACTCAATACTTTTTAAAAGTATTGACTCATCATTTTTAGAGAAAAGTTGGTTGTTGAAACTGGGATATTTATCGACATAAAAAATATATAAAAGTTTTATTGCCAGCAGTAATAATTTATAAAAAGTTAGATGGGATTATAATTATTTGTTGTTTTATAACATTTATTCGCGATCTTATTGGTCCATCGCAGGCTATAGTTTTAATTCGATTGCAAGGGATTCTCAGTTTAATGAAATTTAAAAAATATATAAACATGGTTAGACCTCTTCAAATTTAACTGTTTTCCTGTACACATTTAATTACATGATTTTAATTCGATAAGAAAAATAATATTTATTTTATTTGGGCCCCTGGAATGCCATTTCGGGCATAACCAATTAAAATATCGATTTGTAATCATATGTGGTCTAAATGAATAGACTATTTACAAATCGGGGCAGTAACAAATAAAAAAATACTTTATTAAAAAATGAATTTGCTTTACAACATTTCAAGTTTATTTAGTAGCCGCCTATTTCGGTACATGTGTTGTACGTAAAGCTACATAAACAAATATTTACGCCGTTACATAACTCGTTGCATATATTCTCCATTAAATAATAAACATAAGGTTTTGTGAAGCAAACTGAGTTCTTTCCATTAAACAAATTTGTTTTATCGTTTCCAATTTTATACAAATATTTTTAACTTTCATTTATACAGTTATATCATGATGTCACTCAATTTTAATTGGTTCAGCCATCCAGGGACCCAAATAAAATAAATATTTTTCCACCTATATTTAACTATGTATAAGCCTTATGAAGTTAAATCATCATCCCATCAATTAATTTTCTTTTTAGAATTATAATCTATAGCATAAATTTTTCTTAGTAATAAAAATACCTTTTTAACCTATGTATGGATGGGAAAAGTCCGTCTCATCAAATTTAAATTTATTAGCAAAATGACTCAACATATAATGTACCTGATGTTGTTTGTTTAGCTCCTAGATTGAATCCACCTCGAAGGAACCTTTTCCGGCATCAGCCATTACTGAAACTATCTAGGAGCTATCTTTATTTTGAAAAATATGGATCTTTAAACATTTAAATGACTTAAAAATAAAATCTAAGATAGAATAAACATTGCTCCCCGATCTCTCCTTCAAGAGCCATCATTTTTGTCTTGCAGGCGGACAATCAAAAAACAGATGGTACGGGGTTTCTTCTTCTTCCTCGCAGAGTCGGCCATTTGGGCTTATGGCCTCTCCCATCCTATAAAGGTGCCTGTTGAGGCCAATTTGTCCACTAACCATTCCAAGAATGACGTAGATTTGGGCTAATTTGTATTGAAAAATCTTACTTCCGATATTGCAGAAACTACCGAATATCTTATAATCGGTTTTAGGGAATGTACCTAATATTAATGCTTGTGGATGATAACTTAAAAACATCAACATGAGTACCCTCTTTTCTTTTTCCTTCTTGAAACTATAAAGAACCCTAGTAGGAGCTGTTATTTAAAAAATGGTTGGTGCGTCAGCACTGATGTTCATTTATGGCACTAAATATTATTTGACGAAAATTGCAAAAAAGTCCAAAGTCATAAATTGATCATAGCTAAATTTAGTAAAACTAATTCTTTTCAAAATAAGTAATATCAAAAAGTTTTGCTTCATAACGAAACCTTTGACACCAGTGACGTCCGATTTCTAACAATGCTAGAGATTTTTTATTTAGATATTCGTTTTCAGCATCAAAAAATGAACCAGAATCGCTGGGTATATGTAAAGAACTAAAAAAGTGGTTTCATTTTGGGATGTCATATATATATATATATTGTGTGTGTGTATGTGTGTTTGTGTGTGTGTCAAATCAAAAATGCCCATTTACAATTCATTTACTACAGTAACTAATGAATTTACTGGTGAGGAATGAACACTTGCTGCTACTATAAATTCTTAGAAAAAAGCCAAAGTCTGAAAATATTGTTTTCATATTTTTCATTTGTTTGAGGGTAGATCCCGAAGAAGGAATTGATCTATCCCAAGGATGAATCAAATCAATGAAATGTGCCTAATCCCTATAAAACTTTTAACCATGTTTTAAAAAATTTCGAGTATAAAAGAACTCAAATCTCTGCCATCACCCGTAGGACCAGTAATCACTTCGGCATCAACAGACATTTCTCCTAGATGGGAAAGGATATAAGCCAAACTTGTCGACTCTGAGAAGATGAAATTCAACCTCATTATTGACTATTCGTCTAATTGGCAAAAAGTCTTTAAAAGGGAGATCTGTGAAATAACTTTATTTCTATTCGATTACATTTTAAAATATATCAGCACTCTCGCACTACATTAAATCAAGGTGATTTGGGTCCAAATTTTGACCTATCAATAAGAAATAACCACATAAAAATAAATAGTACTTATTTTTTCGACCAGTTAAGAGCAATTGCAGTATACTTCATCACAGCAAGAAAAAAATTCTTCGCATTGCAGAATCAATGGAAAGAAAAGGAAGGCTACCGAAATCTATGACAAAAGGCAGGATCGTTCTGATTCCTAAAAAGGGTAACGGGACCGAAATCAATCATTGGAGACCCATCACAGTCCTTAATAAGTCCTATAGGATTTTATCCGGAATCTTAGCGCAAGATATGGAAAAAGAGCTCAATAAAAAAATTGGGAATAGCCAGAAAGGTTTCTTAAGGAATCGCAAAATTTCCGACGTTTCCCGAAATATCCAAACAGTGATAGACTCTGTCAGGTCTAGAGGAAAATATGGAGCTCTGGTGGGAATAGATTTCAAAAAAGCCTTTGATTCTATCTCCCACCAACAGATACTTCGGTCGGTGAGGAAATTGCTGCCAAAGGAATTTTTCAACCCTGTTCGTGCTCTTCTGCTAAATGGATCGTCAGTGATAACCTTAGGAGGCCTTGAAAGTAAGCCAATCTTACTAAGGTCAAGCTGTAGACAGGGATGTCCGTCTGCACCTCTTCTCTTCATAGCCGCTATTGAAGAACTTGTAGTTGAGTTAAAGCGAAAATATAGCGGATTCGGTGTCCAATTTCATGAATCAAAACATCTTATAGACCTTTACGCGGATGATATTACTCTAACATTAGAAGCCAACTCTGAGGCGCAATTAATAAAAAGAGTTGAAATTATTCTTAAAACTTTCGATAAGTTCAAAGTAAGGTCTGGATTGGAATTGAACCGATCTAAAACTTTCGTCCTCCCTATAGGTTTATGGGATCCTTTGGAGGGTAAGATGGTCCATAATTGCTTCGTGAAAAAGAAGGTTTCGATCTTAGGAATTGACTGGGGTTCCGAGGGCATTCTCGAGAACAATTGGAATAAATTGTCCTGCCTCATCAATAACTGGATCTTAAGTTTTAGACGGTTTAATCTCCAAAAGAGAATTGACCTCTACAATTCTCAAATCGTTCCTGCCGTGTTGTATAAGGCTTCCATCTCTCCTATAATCGCAGAAAAGGCTTTGGTGGAGGAAGATGTTTGGCTCCTCAAACTTTTCCATCGACGTTATCTTCCAACACTAAAAAGACCTAAAAAACAAATTGGAGGAGGTCTCGCTCTTTTATCTCAGATTTTACCAAAAATATATCTTAAAGTTTTTATTGACATCACTAAGAATCCGGATAAGGAATGGAGATGTACTATAACAAACAATGATTTGTATGTTCGTCTACTCTTTGGAACTGATCTTACCAATGCACAAACTGCGAGGCTATCAGAGACTTGGGGTGCCGCGCAACGGATTATTTGGAGATGGGTCCCTAACTTTAAAAGCGACTGCACCGTGGATATCATTCGCAAACACACCAAGAAAAAGTTATTTTTCAAAAATCTCGATAGTCCATCAGTATTGGAAGAAAAGGCGATAAGTAATAATATTTTAAGTCTTCATCGTACATCGCCCGATTGTCTATTTCGTGATGGACGTTTTCGTTTTCCTTTGGAAAGAGCAGCCCATTTACACACACCCCCCTGTCCATGGCACCTCAAAATGTCTTCTTTAAGCTTTTATGAGGGAGCTGAGTCTATTGCCAACGTCCATATAAAAAAGCTTTCCCTTCCAGGGGAATGGAAATCAAGGATATTAAATTCTCTCTCTGGAATCTACGACGGAAAAAAGTTTACGGCTCAGTTGCAGATATCTGCTGGCTGTTTATCCTTTGATTTCCATTGCTTTAATTGTGGCAAGTTGTACAACGACGTCGAGCACGCTTTTGTTGACTGTCCGCTTGTCATAATATTAAAAAAGTTTCTGACAATCAACGTAAGGGGATTTAAGGTCACCAACTGCAAATATACGAAATCAACAATCCTCTTCGGTCTTCTAAAGAAAAAAGGTCACAATTCCCATAAAAGTCAAGCTATTGAATTTGCTCTGTCAAACTCCAAAGCATACATAGCGAGTTGTTTGACGAAAAAAGAAATAGTAAAACCATCTATTCTTCGATCTGTGATGCTCTCAGCTGCCGCCCGATACACCGCCCTCTCCCTCAAGATCCCCTCCGACACCGAGGACTCATGGGTCCATGCGGGGAACGTCATCAAATTTTATCCATCCAAATCAAAAGAATATTTTAAAATTATGCAAAAAATATTGAAATATTTTAAATAGATACCCGTTTGATATTTTGTTTATTGTTTTACCTCTTGTTTAGATTTTTATTATAAACTATAATGTTTATTTTACTTATATATTATTTTTTATATAATTTTATATAACATCTAAACCATAAAGGAGAGAAGAAAAAAAAATGAATATTTGTAATGATGACAAAAATTCAAAAGATTTATTTTTATAAATTTCTTATAATTAGATATTCAATAATGCGTGATCATTCAATGAGTTAAATAGCACAGAGAAATTTGACAAAAATGCACTCCTATCATGATTTAATCCAATCAACACTTTGTTATAAGAAAAGACAAGCATTTCTTTAACTTACATATCTGTTGCATTTAGAATAATATTTTTTTAAAGATTATAGCTAAAAGTTAACTTGTTTTTATTGAAAAAACAAACAAAACATAGTTTAGCATTGTTATATTTTATTGTTTTAATGTTTTTGACGGATTTGTAACGTCACATAAATCATTCAAACAGTTTGGGGAAGAAACTCATTTTGAATATGTAATGACTTCATAATCCCTCCATTTTTAAATGCCAAAAATAGTATATACAAGATAGAATCATATCACTTTTATTGCAAAAAACCCGCATTGAAATACGAAATCTGATGAATTCATGTGCTATATTATTACTAAAAGATAAGTTGTTAGAAGATCTTGAATGATAATTTGCAGATTATGTTTAAAAAGTTAATTTGTTGTTGACGAAATAAAGATTTGCTTAGTATTGCTATATTTAATTGAAAAGTAATATTAATTACTTTGCATGATTCATGAAGCCACATCAATTATGTTTTTCGAGATAAACAGTCCCTTCATATCCATATGCGGCAGAATATTGAATATTATTTGCACATGCTTCTTTAGAATAAAAAACATATATATTAAAATACTTTTGCAATGTTAATGAATTACATCCGTCATAGTTAAATTTTCTTTTTTTAATCCCTTTTCGGGTGGGGTTAGTCCCTCATTTTCTTCTATGATGTAGTTTTTGTTTGGAATGAATGGAGGGATGTCTAAGCTATCATGGATCCCGGTTTTATATTCTATATATAAAAGGATTAAAAACAACAACTACAGCCTATATAGATAAAGAAAGACAACGATTTGTTAGAGTTAATTCCTTTCAAAAGGACTCAGTGATACAAATACTTTGGGAATCCCTATTTCAAAAATTGTATGAAAGAAATTACTTTTATACAAAATGTCAATTATAACGAATAGCAAAAATAAGTATATTTAAAAGCTGAATTTAAAATATTTTAGTAATATAGATATATCATTGCATGTTTTTTTTGTATGTATAGATATTCTTGAACTTCCAACTCTATGCAATCCTATATATAACCAGGGTCGTGAAGCTGCTATGGAAGGTACAGACGTCATCACTCAAAACAAAAATCATGAACCCTTCAAAAAGTTTGACCTCCGCGTCAATTATTGTTAATTGCACTTTTTACCCCACGGGGCAAGCACGGGTAGGTAGTTATTAATCAATCACTGTTGTTTATAGAGAGTTGAGTATTTAAAGCTTTGGACCACATCCACCCACCCTGTTGCTCTGGCTAGAGAATTCAAATAGTACTAAAACCCGTCTCTCCAATCGGAAAAAGTTTGAATATGAATGACTTCAATATAAAGGAAATAAATTCGTATTAAAATGTTCAACATTTCTGTTGTTTGGAGCCTCTTGGGGGACTATCACTTTAAGATCCAACTTAGAATAGTTTTTTAAATATGGAAAACATGAATTAGACAAGCTCATCAAGATAATTCTGGAAAATAAAATTTGCAGCCTGGTTATGGTTGCTAATCCAAGGCACGCACCAAAACTTATTTTCTGTTTAATTTTATCATGATTACAAGAAAGTTGCTTTTGTGTTCAGTATTTTGAAATTAAGAAAATAAAAATATAAGTTCTATGGGTAGGATGGGCATGAGTTTTAGATATTTTCCAAAGCCTTGAGGGCCCATAAAATAACCCCTGTGAGTCTCAGGTGTCTAAAAGTTTACAAGAGTTCCAGTAAACACGGAATAATCAAACTGCAACTGAGCTCAGTTTAAATTCGTAATTAAGTATAGAATACACTAAATAATACAAATAAAATCTGAACGTAACAAAATCAATGAAGATTTTGGGATTAGTATATTAACGATATTTTTTATAACTTGGTCATAAACGATATGGATAAAAAATAGATCTTATGGATCAATATGATTTATCGTTCAATTTATCGCACGAAACAACCCCTAATTCGTAGCAAATGGTAGCCTTTTTAAAAGAATCTCTTGATTACAACATCTTCCTTGTCAGCAGTGAATTTTCTTTATGGCTTATGTGGCTTCCTCGACAGATGAGGGCAGAGATGTTAACCACTGTAAAATGTGTATATATTTTCCACTTCTTCTTAACTATGCATGTGTCAGTCTATAGTCTATTTAGATTTCTACATATGCAGAACAGAAGGAATGGAGACACTCTCATCCCCTCAAAAGCAAAGAAGAAATGCAAAAATTAATCCGCTTTTCTCTGTCTTCATTCAGAAAGTCAAAATAAAAGATTTTTTTTCTTCTCTTCTTCATCAGAGCTCTACGGAAATCGCGTAGGAATATACGAAGAATAATAAATAAATAAAAACCAGTTGGGTGCGATTATTCAAATGAACCATGGAAGAAGGCTGTCCCCCTCCTTCTATATATTAATACATACATACTAGATCTACGTTCCTTATTTCAGCTTATATATGTGCATCATGCTCTTTTTGAGTTGGAAGTCATGTTAATCATTACTCGAGCCACCTGTTGATGTTAGGGATAGCTTTACAATCAGTTTTACTGTCGAGTTCAATATGTCGAGTGATATGTTAAGGGAAAAGACTTACGCAATACACGGTCATTCTGAAAGAATCAGTTATCCTGTTTATAGGTTCAATGATAGCAACTCAAAACATATTTGAGTTCTGGCAATACTTCTGTTTTATTATCGATTGAGTAATAGCAATCTTATGCTTGTGAAAGATTTAGATAATTGCTGATTTATTAATCTTCAAATATGTGGTGTATTTTCTTAAAATGAAGCATGTACATTTTTCAAATTACAAAATTACGAAAAACATGCGTTTGTTATTCCATGAAAGATGTTCTATAATATTTATGATTTAACTTTTCGATTAGGTCGTTGGAAAATGTACTTTTGAACATTTAATATTCTTAAAAATCCTGTTATAAATTAATCTATCTACAATAGTTGGTATCCTTAGCTTGGCAAGGGATTACTTTATACCCAACCTGACAAAGAAAGAGAAAAACAGCTGTCGATTAGAAAACATAGAGATACTTTTTTGCATCTCTCTGGCATTTCTTTGATTATAGTATTAAATTTATCACAAACCTCTCCCATTTCTATCATTAATAAGCTGTTGGTTATATTATACAGCTTATGTTCTTCCATTCTGGATTATTATTTCAATTATTAAATATATGCCAAATTTATGTGCCTTGACACCCATTCGAACAGGGTTCCCTGGTGAGCCTCGGGATCCTATAGTGACTTTTGACAGGATTCCCATAAACGATCAATGGATCAGTTACATCTTTCAAGTAGCTGATGGATACACTTGATTGAAAATAAAATTATGGGAATTGAAGAAAATTTGGAAAAACGGTTAATTTCTCTGGATGGAATACTTCTGTATTAACGTTTTCTCTTCGTGACAATAGTGACTTGAATTTCCGAATTGATTATGAAATTTGTGCGCGTTTCATTCCTAATATGAAGCATATCATCAGTGGGGACACAATTACGTCCGCTAGTCTGGTAAGAAACCTTATTTCCTATTTAAATCAATGAAAACAAATGCAGATTAGGCAAACTCATAGCATTCATTTTCTTGAAAGCGTGGACCTTCAAAAAGATTTTGAGATTCAACATATCGATTATATAATAAAAATTCTAACTATATTACTGACGATGAAAAGAAACGTTATTCTACAGATTGCTTGTATTATGCTTAGGAATATTGAAAGATGAAAATGATATGTGCAAAATATATTTATTAATCCAATCAGCACAAAATCCACTTTTTTTAATGATTAGCATATTTATTATTTAACTTGATACAAGCATACATTTTATACATGAAGTTTTCTTTTATTCACCTGACTAGATTTTAAAGAGCATTCAACTTAGACATTCCAAATTCCACTCAAAAATATTTATCCATGCGATGTACACAGTTATCCTTTAAGGGAAAAAAATCATTGATATTTGATTAAGATTAAAATTTCAAAGAAAATAAAGTATATTAACTTTATGGAGGTGATCATGAGGGGACTCTGATAAAACTCATTAATTAATTCGCCTGTTGTTAAGATAAATAGATAAAATATAAAATAAATATGATAAAAATGAATGTAATATAAAAATATATATATTTTTTAAATCTACTATATATCTAAATGTAGTTAGATTATTCAAACTTATCAGAAGTTAAGTTATAAATGTAATATAAAATGCATATATTTTTTAAATATAGTTAGAATATTCAAGCATATCAGAAGCATGTAAAACAATGGAAGAAAAAAACAAATAATTTAGTCGATCTCTAAAAGTGAACATGGAAGATAAAAAGGCAAGATACGTTAAAACACTGGGAAGACAGTATTTTTTGATAGTTAATTTATGGCTTAAAAAAATATAGATTCTTCTCAAGGTGATTTAAATACACTTATCTAAATTATAATATTATTTGATGATTCCAACCTCCGTCTTACAGCAGCTGAATATAAATATAGTTTGGATATCTAAACTTTGAATGGCTTGCTGACAGTAGTCGTCTGGCACATATGCTTGGATTTTTTCCCAGACTAAAGTGGAAATTGACAGCCATGAGGTTATTATTTTAGATTTATGATCTGGAGTGTAAGTCCAAAACACTGCTGAGGCAGGCAACACCCTTCTAGAGCAAGGCGAGCAGGCAACAAGGCTTGCAAGGATCTCACGAAATTTCTATTTTTGAATATATTATGGTTTTTTCTAATTTAATTATCTTTTAATTAACTTATATATTTATATTTATCTATATTAATTTTATCATCTTTTGTAACTCTAAAGCTAGTGTCATATTGACACCAAATATATATCATTACACACAAACACACTCCAAGTGGTGGCTGTGATTCCTTAAAACAATAATTAAAATCTAATTATCAAGAATGGTGTTTTTAAACCATGATTGCTTTAAGTTAAGTAGGATTAAAATTATTATCAAGTATTTTTATGATGATCACTCTGCTAATTGTCCATTTTACTAATCAGAATTATGCAATGAACTCTGTAACACAGGATAGAGAGTCCTTATGGTTCTGATCATAAATTTTCCTTTGATATGGTAAGTTCCATATTTAAAAAAAATATATTATTCCTTTGAACTAATTTTTTATATTGATCTTTGTCATGACACTTCTTTGCATATTTCTGTTCATGAATGAGCCAAGCTATCCAAACTAACCTATAAATAAATGACAAGGTTTTGTCTCTTCAATCATCAAAGGAGTAAAAGTTGATTTGGCATTTTCACGAAACGACTATTAATGGACTTTTATGCTATGCATAAGGGGATCCCCCTCCATGTTGGAAGCATATTGCTCAATGCAATAACTTTTGGAAAATGTATCTGTTTCAAATTCAATATGATTAGCTATAGAAGTGACTTTCAAAGCTCATCAATCAAAACTGTATATAATTTTGCATATTGACACAAAACGGGCATGGCTTTCATGATGGGAGAATAGTATGAGCATGGTCTTAGATACATTTACGATATGGAAATCCCTTCGATTGCCTTTAATTACCTCCGCCGAAGGAGGTATTGTTTTCACTGGCGTTGGTTGGTTGTTTGTTTGTTAGTTTGTTGGTTGTTTGTCAGCAGGATAACTCAAAAAGTACGGAACAGATTTGGATGAAACTTTGTTGGAAATGCCAAAAGTAACAAGTGATTAAATTTGGCATCTCTGAGTGCAGAATTAAGATGCAAAACGAGCTAAATACTAATAAATATTTCAAGTTAGCCTACTCTGCCAATAGATGTCGCTGTGCTGTGAAATGGGGTGCCGGGAGCGTCTTCTCTCGGAATTTCCGTCGAGGGGAACCTCCCCGTCCTCTTACGCCGCCCCAGTCGTGAAAAATCCGCCTCGGAAGGCTCATAAGGACCCGTGACGGCGGAGGTTTGCACTCTCTGAGTGTATATATGCCTCTAGTTAAACTTACATTTCATTTCACACATTTGAGGGAATTGAAGTTGTTCTACCTGGAAAAATACATTAAAATTTAATGAGCTTAGATTTGTGTAAATTGACAGCTTTTGAGTGCAAATCATTATCTAAGTGTGAAGTAACTCTTAGTGTCCGAGAAATGATTAAACACAATTAATTTGGCTCAATTAAATCATTTACTTTTAAGAATTTCCATATTAACTTGACTGAAGACGTGTCTGAAATGTTTTTGGAACATTTCTTTTTGTTAGATAAAAAAAACAAAACAAACATTGGGACGGCATCAAAGGAAAGGACCTAACGAAGATATATTGGTTGTTCCATTTTTGCCTTTTTAAATGTGAGAGCTCTGATTCAATTTTGATTTTAAAGAATATATTAGATGAGGAAAAAGAGAGTTAAGTGGTTGTAATATAAAAGAATCTTACAAAAACTCAATTAATAAAGGGACATAAGACTTCAGATGTTTTCCTATACAAAGTCAAATCTCTAAAATGATATATGTAATAGATATTTATAGAATCCTAACAGCCCAAGTTAATTTTTAATGATTAAAATATTTATTATTAAAGTAAATTTTTTTCGTAAATATATAACTACACAAACAAGAGAACACAAAATAAATAAACCTACGAAGACAGCTCCATTGAAAATACAAATCAATATGGTGATTCCATTTTTTGTAAAACTTTCGCTCGAGTTATAGAAATATTAACTTTTCAAGTATGTTAAAATGCCCAATGGGCAAATATTAAGGATTTTATTTATTTAATTTATTTTAAATGTTTTAATCAATAAACAAAACATACCTTAAGGGAGTGCGATAGCCGTGTGCGTTAAGACGTGTTCAACTCTCAAAGCAGGTTCAAATCCCGAGAGGAGATGGTCTTTTTGGTCTACCTCATTGATAAAATCCTAGGCTCGATAGACTAATTTTAACGCTATAATGCTTTTTATCCAGTCGAATGCAACTCTGTTAAACCAAATAGGCAAAAAATATATTTACTGATATAAATAACAACATGTGTGCTGCCAGAAAGATAATATCCAATAGTTCTTTCACCTATGTAGAGAAAAATTAAAAAGCTGCAATCTATTTGAATGTATATTTTTTATGTTTAAAAATAAAATATTAAAGTTAATACTTTCTTCAATTTTCATACATTATGTATGTAGTCATTGAAATTAAAACGTGCAATCATGCTTTGAGTGCGCAGATATGTTTATACAATAAGGATATTTCCTTGCAATGACGTCACTGAGTATTTTCTATTAATCTCTTTTTTATACAACTTAATCATTTCGACTATGACTCCTCAAGTTAGAGCTACCACTCCCTTTTCTTATATATGGTTTCCATGGACCTCAATAATGATTATTGGTATATCATCAGGTTTTTTCGTTATAAATGATAGAGGTTTGTTGTTTTTATAGACGTAAAATGGCTCCATCAGTTGATTATGTAAACTTCTCTATTTTTATTCAGTCTATTGTAAATCCCGTCATTACCTTTGAATACCAGAGCATAAAATACACCTTATTAAAGGCCTATTACATGAAATAATGTGTAGAAGCTCAATTAACCATCCATCAATTTTGTACATATCCTCCTGTTTAACTTCCAACACCCTTTTTCAATTAATCTCCATTAGAGCATCCACTACTCTGATTCCCCCTAACTGACTCAGTATTATTATATTCCTGCTACCATATTTTCTTTTTCTTATTGTTCTTTATTGTATTGTTGTATGTGTGTATATAATCCCCCTCTCTTTCAATTATCTGTCTTTTTTTCTTTAATCGTTGCCCCTCATGTTGCACCGACACACACACAGATGACCATGACGATCTTCATCACTCCTGCCTCTCTTTCGCTCTCTACAACTTGTATGATGTGTGTTCATATTATCA
>CP045895.1:13170412-13190661 GCA_013387185.1 Caligus rogercresseyi | reverse complement strand
GGAGCAATCCCTGCAGTAATGTGCTATGGTATTTATGTTCCCAAAGATTCTACATTACACTGGCCACAGCAAATTTAGGTCGGAACTAATTTTCACTATTTCTATAGAGATTTTATCCACTGATTCCGAATATGGTATTCATTTTCAAAGTTAGTGATAAATTCAGACTAACGGATTCATTTTTTTTTAGCACTTTTTTGGGTGGCATACACGGACTGAAGTATAGAAAAAATAAATAGCAATGATTTGATAGAGCTTATATAAAGTACTCATTTCAATTTTTACACTTCGTCCTCTGGCACATTTAAACTTTAAAATATATGTCCTTTTGTACGATTTTTGTCGGAGTTTTCTTAGATAATTTTCTTAGAGACTCACTGGTCCTCACTCAAAGGTCTTACATGATTAAAAATTCATATGAATATGAAGAAAAAATATCAAGCTTTAATTGATATGCTTAATGTTCCATAAAATGCCTTATTTTAATCAAAATTAGCAAATGAATACTTTTTAAATCCTCTCCGTTTTGCCCTTTTTTAGAGAAATTCATAAGTCCACCCAGTGAGATAGAAACAGAGAGAGAAACTGACGTCCACAACGTATGTAAACAATAAAGAGTAATTTTCCTTCTTTCATTGGAATTTGAGTGTTTTTTTTCCCGGAAATCTTCCGAGGATCCAGGATTCTTAATGGGTGCCTTCCGGCTGTGCCGTCGTACTCAACATTTGTGAGAAGAATTCATCGTGACACAGCCTCGGATCAAGCAGGAGCAAGGAGTGGAAGCTTAGGAGGACATGACTCCCCAGAGGGTGCTTAAGCCTATTCTCTTTGCATCAAAGAGGATGATGAGTCGGAGACAGACAGACAGACCCTCAAGGACATTCCCCCCCCCCCCCCCCCCCTCCTCTCTCTTCCTTAAGGCTGGTTGGCTGGCTTATTCCGTCTGCTCAAGAAGATGACGTGTCGGGCACCCCGGAGGAAGGGAGAATGGACTCCCGTGAGAGAGAGAGAGAGAGTCATTGCCTTTTTCCTGACTACCTACTAGCCTATTCTATCGAGGAGTCTCCTTTTCAGTGACTCCATCGTTTTTGGCAGCAGAAAAATGAATTACTTACGTTTTCGTTTGCAAAATTCACCTTTTATTAACTATGCAAAAGATACAGCGGGACGACCTCCCTTCCAGTCACCCACCCCGTCCTTCAAACTCATAGCCGCCGCCCCTGAGGAGCCCAAGAGTGAACTTCCAAGATAAAAACAAGACATCCAACAACACAATCCTTTCAACAGCCACAATCACAATGATACACATAATTCATTTATGAAACGCGCAGTTGTCTGCCCACCGATCCGTCGCTGTCCTTTATTCCGGGGGGGCGGGGTCCACTGCCCTACATCCACTCATACTGAAACAGAGCACCATTTCAACAGTAGCCGCCGGGCATGCCATGAGATACCACACAATCGACCCTGCATGAACCTGGGAGAGACTCCCATCCCCACACACTCTAAGAAGGCGGACAAACACCACACGCCCTCGCCTGCATTGGCCTCACTCTTCACGTCACTCTAAATCCATTCTTGGGAACTAAGCAAAGACTTTCCAACACTCTCAGGTGGAAGCCATCTCCCCCATGGGCCCGAGTCCTCCACGGAGCGCAATGGCATCCGCTCCATCAAGGACGACCTCCTCCAGATGATTTCAAAGTGGACAGGGACATCGCAAAGGCCGAGTCACAAATCGTCAATCTAACCCTTCCCAATAAGCATTCCATTTACAATCTGCCCTCGAACACGGAGAGTCATTGTGTTTTTATTGTCCACCTACATCAAAAAGGAAGTTTATTCGGAGTAAGCCTATTCTATCAGGCAGTCTCCTTTTCAATCCATCGTTTTTTGTAGCAGAACAAAGACTTACTTATGTCTTCGTTTGCATTTTTTAATTAATTTATAAAGAAATATCAAAAGCTATTTAAAATGTAATTATTATTATTATTATTTTGTACTTGACTTTGAGTATGTAACGTAGAAGTCTCATGAACAAATATATATATTTTTTTAATTGAGGCAAAAATTTCTTCTTTTTTAATTAGATGTATTAGAATGGGAAGATTATCTGAATCGTAAAGGGTCTCATTCCAGATGAAAGGTTAGAAATGTGTATTTTTTTTTTTTTTTTTGCCTTCTTATGTATATGGAGTGGACGTCTTTTTTTCGTCTCTGTATTAAGTGCCCACATCTTTCGATTTGAGAGTGTTTTGTCTTTTTTATACTTATAAAAAGTGATTTAAGTGCCTCGAGTCTCATTTGTGGGGGATACATAAGGACTACTTGCTCTGGAAGAACGGTAATTGGATCTTCTTCAATTATTTTGGATCTCTGAGGAGTAAGGCCTTTATTTATCTTCATTGTTATTCATCTTCTTCTTCTTCTCTCCTTGGCAATCTGTCATAGAGGGGGTATTTAATTTTTTTACCTTACTCGCGTATAACTGTGGTAAGGTAGAAAAAGAGAAGAATATTTATAAAAACAAAGGAAGGTTTTGTGGATAACTTCATTGGAAAAAGTTCCGAGGAATTAGGGCAACAATGAATGAATCTTCAAGTGGAGAGGAGAATCTTCCTCAAAATAATTATTTAAACGCCTTAAAAAAGGATCTTGCAATTAAGGCACTGAAATATAAAGTCACGATTGATTTATTCTCGCTTAATGGAAGTCGCTTACCCAAGCGCCCAACGATACAAGAAATAGAAAATCTAATTTTTGGAACTCTAAAAGTTGAGTCCTCTGTTCTACAAGGAATCCATACATGTCCTGGCTCTCGACCAATCATTGTAATTACTTTTAAAAAAGAAATAGATATTAGTGTTACCTTCTCTCACGTGGAGGACACTTTCATCATAAGAAAACAAAAAGATGGAGAAGATGGAATTAGAGGATCAATGAGAGGTCTAAGAGCACAAAGGAAGGATGAAGACGGGAACCCTATTGTTTATGAGAAAAAATAATAATAAACTCTCCTCATGAAGAAGTTAAAGCCAAAGACGTAGATAATGTATTTAAGCATTTCGGCAAAATTGTCAACCCTGCAAAGGAATGCCTTTTTAGTGAAGGAAGACTTAAGGGTCTACAAAATGGGAATTTTTGCATTGGTTTGATGCCAAATAAAAACATCCCAGGATTCCTTGGATTCCGAGGTTTAAAGACTCGTGTTTCTTACTTTGGACAAAAAATTACATGTGCTAAGTGCTATAAAAATGGACATTTTGCCAAAGATTGCGAAAATAGTTATGTAAAATGGGCGGATTATTGGAAAGAGCTGAGAGAGCAAATGGACCGAGAAATTAACAACACTGAAGAGGCTGCACAAAACAGCTCACAAGTCCCAACAGAAACCGAAGCGGATCAAGATAAAGAAATTCAAATAGAAGATCAGAGGTCAATCGAAACAGGAGACACTTTTACTCCCTCTGAAAATAGTGAAGATGTGAGTGTCAGAGAGAGTGATGACAAGGAGCCCGCCGAAGACCTTACGGCAACAAAAAGTTGTCATAATGCACGGAGCACAATCTCAAATGATAACACCCTAAACGAAAATAATCAAAGAATCAATAAGCCCACACAAGCACACATTCTAATAGAAAAGATTATCCCACATCGTACGCGGTCACAATCAGCCGGGAAACGTAGTAAACCTGACTCTGATGGCTCACCGGAAAAAGACAAGGGACCCGCTAAGCAGAAGAAAACCTCTTCTTAGATACTTTCAACTATCACACAAATGGACACCAATAAGGAACTAATTGGTATGAGAAGGATAATTTCACTAAACACTCGAGGTGGAAAAGACAGAAAATCGAGACACGCCATGATGGGGAGGATCTTAGCTTTAAAACCTGACATTATATGTCTTCAAGATATACGGACAAAAGTTTCATCTTCGTGTTCGAGTTCTTGTTCTTACTGCCTTCCAGCCAATTTCTCTGTTTTTTTTACGGGTAGTGGTTTACGCCGAGGTATTCTCACCATGGTGTCTACTTCAATTGCTACAGCCATATTTACTCAAGAATATTCTTTGGAAAGTCAGTGGCATAGTATCAAGGTTAATATGAAGACGAACAATTTCGTATTCTATATCATAAATGCTTATGGACCTAACCTTCGATCCTCCGTCTTCTTTAAATCTATCATCAACCATTTAGAAGAAGAAACACTCCCAAAAATTTCACAGGTGATTTAAACGTTGATCTTGAAAGAAAATTTTCCACAAATAGGACTGCGTTGCAAGAAGTTATTAATAAACTCTTCTTGTTTGATGTTATCGAAAAGTTTAATGACATCAAGAATCTTTACTCGTGGAAAAGTGGGCGGAAGACATCACGATTAGATCACTCGTTTGTGTCCTTTTCATTTTTATCAAAAATACAAAAAACGTCATACATATATGAGCCATCGTCTGATCACAAAATTATAGACGTACAATTTAAAATGCGCTTAAACAAAAAACTCAAGACTCCAAAATGGCTTATCGAAAATGAGGAATTCAAAAAAGAATTAAAAAAGAAGCTTTTACTGAATTTTAATCCCAATATTAATTGTAAAAAGCTTTTACAAATTTTTAACAAGATTATAAAGGACACATCAATAGCGCATATAAGTCAAAAGTGGAAGACAATTGGAAGACTTCGAGAGGATGTGGAAGAGATAATGAATGATGGTTCGTTGTTTGTTCAGGAAATTACATCAGAAACTCTCAACGCCTTTGGAATTTCGGAAATTGCAGAAGAAGAAATGAATAAGAGGGTGCAATTGGAAAGTAACCCTCATAGGAGACTTCAAAGCATGAAAAACGAAAAACAGCCTCTGAGTAAAAAAATAGAAACTCTTGTCATTAATGGACAAACAATATCAGATCCGCGTTCAATTTTAAAGATATTTTATAACTCCTTTAAAAAAGTACTTGAGACATCAAGGACGCACTTTCCTCGTCCTAAGAAATCTTCCACACTTACTATTTTTAACAATGATAATATTTTAGAATATATAAAAGAAAATTTTAAAGATGAAAAAGCCAGTGGCCCTGACAATATCAAAGGAAAAATTTTTACACTTTGCCCTGAGGAGATTTCCCCTTATTTATTAAGAATTGGAGCAGAAATGGAAAAAAGAGGATCGATGCCAGCAGCTCTAACACAAGGCCGAATTTCTCTCATTCCGAAAAGAGGGAACGGAAGTGCTATAAATCATTGGAGACCACTGACCATTCTTAATGAGTCTTATAGAATCATTGCAGGAGTACTAGCTAAAAATATGGAACCTATACTAAATAAAAAGTTGGGACCTGAGCATAAAGGCTTCTTGAAAAATCGCAACATTTCAGACATATCAAGAAATATTTGTGCAGCGATCAACTCTACTAAGAATAGAAGAAAATTTGGAGCAATAGTTGGTGTGGATTTTAGCAAAGCATTTGACTCTATTTTACATGGTTTTATTTTACAAGCGGTGAAAAAATATCTCCCTAGGCGCTTTTTTAACCCCATTCGTGCTCTTTTATTTAATGGTTCATCCAAGATTATTATCAACGGCTACCAAAGTGAATCTATCAACTTAGGAAAAAGTTGTCGGCAGGGTTGCCCTGCGTCTCCTTTACTTTTTGTTGCTGCAATGGAGCAATTGAACACCATATTAAACCGCAAGTTTCGGGGCTTTGGAGTGCAATTAGGTTCCAAAAAACATCTCGTAGATCTATACGCGGATGATATAACCTTAATGGTCGAAGGAAATTCCGAAAAACAAATTATAAAACGAGTGGAAATTCTTTTAGCTTTTTTTAAAAAATTCATAAGATGTCTGGAATGGAAATTAATTACGAAAAAACTGCTATACTCCCCATAGGCTGCTGGACTCCTGCAGAACAAATAAACATCGGAAGATGCAGAACTGTAAAAACAGTGAAGATACTTGGGGTGGAATGGAATAACAACGGACCCGCGCTGGCCAATTTTCAAAATTTAAATAAACAAGCAATTAGATGGTGCCAAGGATGGAGAGGTCTAAACCTACAAAAAAGAATAGACTTTTACAACACAAACCTTATTTCTCATATGGTTTATATGGCAACGGCTTCTCCTACAATTGGGGAACTACTCATGAAGGAAGAGGAAAATTGGTTGGAGGCTTTATTCTCCCGCCGGTACATTCCTGCCTTGAAACGACGACGATCTCAACTGGGAGGTGGACTGGTGCTTATAAATAATATAATACCCAAAATTTATAAAAAAATATTTGCAGAGTTAGTATCAGTTTATAAAGGTGAATGGAGAGAACACGTGGCATCTTCGGGGGTGTATATGACGCTTTTATTCGGAACGGACATCTCGAATAATGTAGTTTCCCAATTTTCGAGAGATTGGGCCGCTGCACAAAGAATATTATGGAAACAGTCTCCAATATACAATAATAACAGCACTTTGGATATTATTCACCAAAACAGGGGCAAGGAACCTTTTTTTAAAACCTTTGTCCGCCTGAAGAATTGGAGAGTATGGCTCTTCGAGATAATATTTATACTTTGCATGATTTGGGCGATGACTCTGTTTTTAAAACTGGCCGCTTTTTATTCCCTCTCCAAAGAGATGCTAAAAGACATATGCCTCTTTTACCATGGTTTTTAAAATTCCGTGATCAAGATTTTAATTCACACTCTGCAAATTTGATAGCGGATGAACATCTCAAGAGCTTGAAGTTACCGCAAGAATGGAAAACAAGAATTCTGCTGTCCATGATGGGCATCAACGACGGAAAAAAATTTACAGCCCAATTACAAATATCGGCAAGCTTAATTACATTCTCATCACATTGCAAGGATTGCGGACGTATGTACAACAACATTAGCCATGCATTTAGTGACTGCCCAGCTTTGATTATTATAAAGAATTTTTTAGAAATGAATTGTACATATATCACTAATTTTAAAGCCGAATACCTAAGAGGATACATTCTCTTTGGCATTACAACGCATGAAAATAATTGTCAAGTTGAAGAACGTGCAATAAGCGCCGCATTGAGGAACTGCAAGGCCTATACAGCTCAAAACCTTTCAGATAACGCGTTAACTCAAGAACATAAGCTGAGAGCTATCTTTATTGGAGCGGCTGCCAGATATTTGGCATTATCTTTGAGGATCCCCAATGTCAACAGCCAAGAATGGACCCCAGCAGCTGCAGTAATTAAATATGTTCCACGCCTCTCGCCCATCTACGCCAAATCTCTACAGTTTATTGTAAAAAAATATAAGAAATTCAAGACTTCAAAGACAATTTAGATTTATCTGATATATGTTTTTTGTTTATTTCTGTAGGATTGATTTTAGTTGTTTTTTATGATTGTCTTTTTTTAGATGAATTATATGATTTTGAAGTTTTAGGTCTTAAAAAGGAAATTAATTTTAAACTATAATGTTTATTTATGTTTTTATAAAACACAATTTTTCCTTTTATATTTTTCCTTTTATATATTACATATAGTGTACTTTTTTGTTCTATTTGTATATATAATTTGTTTTAATAAAGACCTTGTTGATGAGAAAAAAAAAAAAAGTCTTGATTTAGAAGTTGTATTATTACGAAACACATCTTTAAAGAATAGCAATCGTACAATAACTTTACGGGCTCTCTTCAAATCATTGGGACTGCAAATTTAAAAGTTGATTGCCGCTTATTGAACCTGATTTGATATGCATTAAAATGAAAGGAATTAAGTACACTGTACAACACTGTTTTTTACTTCTTGATTTCTAAAACTTATATAGGGGGTTTTACACTGCTGAATCAGGAAATGTCATCAGTTTCTTTTTATCAGGTCAGGTTTTGATGTTATATATGAATGCATATTTTCTGGTTTATGCTAAGTATTTAAAGGCCACTTCAGATGGTTATGTTATATTGCTCCATTAATATTATTCAAGAGCTGAGACTTAGATAACGACTAACGCCAGTGCTTTCTTTACTGCCCATCAATTTCGCAAATTAACAAAATGTCTTCGGCTGGAAGATCGTGTAGATATAAGCCCGATGTGTTCTGCTACATATGTGGAGAATACACCATTTCTTCTAATAGGAAACCAGTCACAAGTTTTATAAGCCGTGCTTACCATGCTTATTTTGGTATTAAACTGAGCGACCAGGATAAAGCTTGGGCCACACATATGGCGTGCAAGGCATGCACCGAAACTCTACGTCGATGGACAAATGGCAAGAAAAGTCTGAACTTTGGAATTCCCATGATTTGGAAGGAGCCAACAAACCATGTCACAGACTGCTAATTTTGCGCTATTGATTTGAGTGGGATGAATAGAAAGAAGCGGGACAGCCTCAAAATCCTGATGTTCATCAGCACGCCGTCCTGTAGCTCACAGTGAAGAAATTCCAGTGCCTATCTTCGAAGAACTTCCTAACATTAGTGACGAAGATGCCTCAAGTGTTGAAGAACCTGAAGAAGAGGAAATGGTTTTTGATTATGATACTCCACATCCATTTTCCAAAAGGAATTAAATGATCTAGTTCGTGATCTAAACTTATCAAAGGAGTCTGCCGAACTGTTGGCATCAAGATTGAAGGATAAAAATCTTCTATCTGACAGTGCTCGCGTCAGTTTTTTTCGTACTAGGCATCAAGAATACCTCCGTTTTTTCTCCGAAGAAAAGGACTTGGTATACTGTGCCGATATTGGACAGCTTCTGCTCGAGCTTGGAGTGTCGCATTATGACCCCAAAGAGTGGAGATTGTTTATTGATAGCAGCAAGCGATCACTTAAATTTGTTCTGCTCAACAACGGCAATCAGTTTGCCTCTATACCCCTGGCTCATTCGATAACACTGAAAGAAAACTATGAATCGGTGAAGTATGTGTTGGAAAAAATTTGCTATGATCAGCATAAATGGCTTATTTGTGTTGACTTGAAGATGGTGAACTTTTTGTTGGGACAGCAGTCTGGCTTCACCAAGTACCCATGTTTTCTGTGCATGTAGGATAGTAGGGACCGTGCTCAGCATTACACGAAGAAGGACTGGCCTATGCGGGAGGAATTGGTGCCTTGCAAAGAAAAGAACATCACCAACAACCCTCTGGTGAGCAGAGATCGAATAATCTTCCCCCCCCTGCATATCAAGCTTGGTCTAATGAAGCAGTTGATCAAGGCTGTGGACAAAGACGGTGACTGCTTCACTTACTTGTGCCAAACTTTTCCCGGATCGACCATGGCGAAGTTAGAATCTTTGACGGTCCTCAATCCGTCAGCTCATCAGGGATCCAGAGTTCGAAAACTCAATGAACGATTAGAACTGGAAGCATGGAAGGCATTTGTTTCTGGTCGTGAAGAATTTTCTTGGGAACAATAAGGCCAGAAATTACAAAGAAGTAGTCAACAACATGCTGATTGCTTTCAGAAACCTGGGCTGCAATATGAGCATCAAGGTTCATTACCTATTTTCACATATGACCGATTTCCTGATAACCTGGGTTCTATGAGTGACGAGCAGGGAGAGAGATTTCATCAAGATATGAAGGAGATGGAGACCAGGTATCAGGGTCGTTGGGACGCAGCCATGATGGCTGATTATTGTTGGACTCTGAAGAGAGACCTCCCTGCAAATCAGCATTCCAGGAGTTCGAATAAACGGAAGTTTAAGCCCTGAAGTTTTAAAAATAGGTGGTAAATAATTTAAATGTTCCTCTAAATTATATAACATTTTTTTTATTGCTGACGCATAATAACCCACGAATCTTCGATTTCATTTAAAAAAATATTATCTATTCTTATATTTTATAGGAACACTTAAATTATTTACTCAACTAAATTATTATCATACTTATTGTATCCCGGTGCTAAAAAATGGCAACATGCAATTTACACGTATTTATAATTTTTAATAGACATAATTCAGTTTAAAATATACAATCAGATAATTAATATATGTTGTTGAAATATCATTTTTTCTTATTTTAAAAATATAGGACGATACACATGAAGAGTCAGCTGATAATGAACAAAAATGTTATGAATTTTGTCACAAAATGGCTCTTTAAAATCAATTTAGCATTAAAACCTGACCTGATGAAGATAAACGGATATCATTTCCTGATTAAGCAGTGCAAAACTTCTAAATAAGTTGTTGAAATCTAAGCCACTATCAAGAATTAAAAAAGAAATAGTTACTGAGTAATTTATTGTTTTTTTATTCAGGCTCAAAAAATTACATCACATAATATATGTACATATAAAACGTAGAAGAGGAATTACGTACTTTGACATCATTGAGCATTTTAGTTTAAAAATTCCCCGCCTGATCCTTTCAGCACATATTAAAAATTAATAACAACCGATTAGAACATCTAAAAGGAAAGCAAATGAGGGCTATCATGACAAACAAAGTATACAAATGTAAAAGTTCTATCAAAAAAATCATTTTTAATGCTTCATACGATTTAATAATTATTTTTAACATTGATAATTATTTAGTAGAAACTTTGGGTATAATTTGATCAAATCTTCACCATACTGCCATCCAGATCCGAAGGCATTTGGGATTCAGCAGTGCAAAACCACTAAATAAGTTGTTGAAATCTAGGCAACAATCTATAAGTTAAAAGAATGTTTACAATGTAATTAATTCCTTTTATTTTCATGCACCTTACATATCAAAACAAGTTCAATGAGCGACAATCAGGTTTTAAATTTGCTGTCCCAATATTTGAAGATAATTGTAACAGTTCTTGTACGATTGCTATTTCTTTAAAGACTAGCTCATTTCAGCTCCTTGGCTAAGGCTAGGTCCTGCGGGCGGCTGGGTGGACAACACGTAGTGTAAAGAACTTTCCAAAATCCTGTCACAATTACAGCGTAGGAATGCATCTTCTAGTTCTCCAGCTTCTGTTCTTAAAGTTGCTTGATGTCTGTCTCTAGCAGATGGCCCGTCGGGTGCCCAGGCGTTGTTCCCGGAGGGCATAATGTAAATGAAATGCTTATTAGGAAGGGTTAGATTGACATTTGTGACTCGGCCTTTGCGATGTTCCTGTCCACTTTGAAATCATCTGGAGGAGGTCGTCCTTGGTGGAGCGGATGCCATAGCGCTCCGTAGAGGACTCGGGCCCCATGGGGAAGATGGCTTCCACCTGAGAGTGTTGGAAAGTCTTTGCTTAGTTCCCAAGAATGGATTTAGAGTGACGTGAAGAGTGAGGCCAATGCAGGCGAGGGCGTGGTGGTGTTTGGTCCGCCTTCTTGAGTGTGTGGGGATGGGAGTCTCTCCCCAGGTCCATGCAGGGTCGCTTGTGTGGTATCTTCATGGCATGCCCGGCGGCTACTGTTGAAATGGTGCTCTGTTTCAGTATGAGTGGATGTAGGGCAGGTGCCCCCCCCCCCCCCGGAATAAAGGACGGCGACGGATCGGTGGGCAGACAACTGCGCGTTTCATAAATGAGTTATGTGTATCATTGTGATTTGTGGCTGTTGAAAGGATTGTGTTGTTGGATGTCTTGTTTTTATCTTGGAAGTACACTCTTGGGCTCCTCGGGGCGGCGGCTATGAGTTTGAAGGACGTGGGTGGGTGACTGGAAGGGAGGTCGTCCCGCTGTATCTTTTGCATAGTTAATAAAAGGTGAATTTTGCAAACGAAAACGTAAGTAATTCATTTTTCTGCTGCAAAAAACGATGGATTCACTTGAAAAGGAGACTCCCCGATAGAATAGGCTAGTAGGTAGACAGGACAAAGGCAATGACTCTCTCTCTCTCTCTCACGGGAGTCCATTCCTCCCTTCCTCCGGGGTGCCCGACACGTCATCTTCTTTGAGCAGACGGAATAAGCCAGCCAACCAGCCTTAAGGAAGAGAGAGGAGGGGGGGGGGGGGGGGGGTAATGTCCTTGAGGGTCTGTCTGTCTGTCTCCGACTCATCATCCTCTTTGATGCAAAGAGAATAGGCTAAGCACCCTCTGGGGAGTCATGTCCTCCTAAGCTTCCACTCCTTGCTCCATGCTTGATCCGAGGCTGTGTCACGATGAATTCTTCTCACAAATGTTGTGTACGACGGCACAGCCGGCAGGCCACTCATTAGGAATCCTGGATCCTCGGAAGATTTCCGGGAAAAAACACTCAAATTCCAATGAAAGAAGGAAAATTACTCTTTATTGTTTACATACAGGCATTTTATGGAACATTAAGCATATTAAATTTAAGCTTGATATTTTTTCTTCATATTCATATGAATTTTTAATCATGTAAGACCTTTGAGTGAGGAACAGTGAGTCTCTAAGAAAAACCCTTCATTTTTCGTACAAAATGACATATATTTTAAAGTTTAAATGTGCCAGAGACGAAGTAAAAATTGAAATGAGTACTTTGATCTAAGCTCTATCAAATCATTGCTATTTATTTTTTCTATACTTCAGTCCTTGTATGCCAAAAATGGCTCTGAATCGAAAAGTGCTAAAAAAATTGAAATCCATTTAGCTCTGAATTTATCACTAACTTTGAAAAATGAATACCATATTCGGAATCAGTGGATAAAACTCTATAAGAATTATGAAAAATAGTCCGACCTAATTTTTTTTGTTGATTTTTGTTGGCCTGTGTTATCTCTCTATCTGCATAAAGCGCTCAGTGTTATAAGAGTGTTATGAGATCCAATCTTTTAGATACATTTAATCGATGTGAGTATAAGGTTGACATTTTTTTCATTATATCCTTTAAGTGGTCTTTGTTTTCTACAGCTGCCATGAATTTGTTCAAAAAATGAGTATCCATGTATTGCTTTCTCAAATGTTATGTACAGACTGATTTGAAACTGGCAAGTGCTGACTCTATTCTTCGCTCCCAACCGAAGGATTAAATCGTGTTGAAAGGGTTGCTGGAGCATCCCAAACGAAAGGTATTCTGTATTTGTTGCCGTAACAATGTCCTTAATAGTTTTTAAGCTCAATTCTTCTCTTTTATGTTTAGGCAAATAAATGGTGACCCTCTATTAGGTCATACACACCAACTGCCGTCCAATACGCTTTAACACCACTCTCACTGAGATAGAAATCTTTTCAAGGGGAGTTCAAAAGACTTTTTTCATTTTTTATATTTTCATAAGACTTTCTTGTGTGGTATTGGACGAACAGAGCTATATTAGCAGAATCCATGATTTTATATAGCATTATTATATAAAAGTGAACGTTAGTACTTTATGCCACTTCACCGCAACATAGTTTCCGAAATAATGAAGGGTATTAAGAAGTTGAATTGAAAAACATAAATAGTTTGTTCAAATTTGATATGTACAATTTGATGCTGGATTATAATTATTATGTCCAATTAATGGAAGACTTCTTTTCTTATATTTAAGTTTTCATTCAACTCTATTAGAAATATATATAGTTGGAAAATACAAGGGATTGCAGGATAGTTTTCTTATAATGTATAAGGAATCAAAGAATTATATTAAAACTCACTTGATATTAAAATGATATTTGAACATGTGAGCTGCAATAGGTTCAAAAGGATGGAATCCAACCTGTAATTATATTATTAATTAATTATAATTTATCAGGTGTTATGATGTATCAATAGGTTTTTTAGCAATAAACTAAAGGCCAGTGTTGGTCTGATTAGGAGCCCTCACGCAGCTCATCCCTGTTGTATTATTATTGTATAACATGAATTTGTATCATAGAGATATAAAGAAATAGAGAGCTTATTGGATTCGTCAGAGAAATACGTCATTGAGTCAAGAATACAGCTGAACGATGTTTCTCTGCTATTGGAGGGAAGATAAATACGTCCTTGTGTTCAGACTACAGCTGAACGATATTTCTCTGCTAATTGGAGGGAATAAGCTTATATGTGTTTATATCTCTATGATTTTATTCAGGAAGGAATAAGTGAGTTGACCGGCAAGCTCATGCGTGCAGGTCGTACTTTCCTCCTCCTTCCTCCCTAGAAAAAACACTTTTTTACTGTTCTCCTCGCAGCTAGGACCTGCTGAATATTCCTCAATGTAAAATATAGTATACAAATACATTCATGTCTTTTTTATTCGTGATTTATTTACCTCCTGGATTGCGCTCAGGACTCTGTGGTTTACGGTGCTCGTCCCTTTGTCATGTTCTGAGTATAGCATTCACATATTCCATTACCCGCAGGCCTTCCTTTGATGCATGACTAAAGCGTTTCGGAACTTTGCTGCATTTTTGTCATATTTGAAGCACTTAACATAAAATACAAATAAAAATAATATAAAGGGATATTTTGTATCTCCTCTAATATCTATGAAGGACCACATTTGAATGGACGATAGAGTACAGTAGTACTTCCCTCGTGTTCTTTAATGTGTGAGAATAGTATCATAGGAATATTAGTACAATCAAAGATTGTTAAAATAACTTTATATTTTTTTGTCAATGGATTATTATTGGATCTTTGTAAGTTATTATATTGTAAGTATTTTAATTATATGTAAATACTTAATGGTAATACGCTCTGAGAAGTGAAGGGGGCCTCGGAATGATCGACGTGGAAATCCATTGGAGCGTTCTTCTGATCTCCTGGCTAAGAGATACCCCTCGTTGACCATCTCTGGAAGAATGCCTTATCAGGGGCCAAAAGTTTGTCCATCCCAACATTGGGCCCGGGCAATGACAAGGGTCCCCCAACCACCGCTCCACAGACCATGGAACGAGCTTTGGACTTCCCACAAGAGCTCCTTGAAGCCTACTGGAAGGAGGTCGGTGTAGGCGGGCCTTTGGTAAGGAATCCAATAGTCAAAGTTGAGGTTCCGCGGTCATTGTCCAAAAAAGAGGCCTCCAGACGATTAAAGATGTCTAAGCTTGAAAAACGTCGACCATCCCTCCATTGTTCTCCTAAAGGCTTCCCTTAGGACAGCGTTACCCAAACTATAGCGTTCGCGCACTGGCCTTAGGACATTGGCTTTGCAGACGCGTGTTATATAAAAAAAGCAAACAGGAGAATCTATATCAAGTCTGTAACGGATTATCAGACAAACTACCTTCTTATCACTTCCCATCTCGTAGAGAAAAATATGTAACGGAATAAAAATCACTTTGGACAAGTAAACCCATCCACAAAGAACACATCATATTTCAAAGACATAATCTCAGGGATATGGGACCCATATACTCCGAGGGAACAGTATTTGAAGTATAGAATCTCCTCTGGGGTATATTTTACGAGTGGTCTGCTTCAAAATGAGGGGCGATTTGTTCTTTGGTGTGAAAGCCGAAAACCGTTGCTCATCAGTTCCGAGATTGCACGGATCTCATCCATACTATGAAAATCTAAAAAGGTCTAAAGGACATAAAATAGGCAGGGACCTGAGCCCAAAGAGGTCCTGTATGGTTTGCTTCTAACTAAGGACCCTAAACTGAGACTGGCATCGAAAGTCATCGCTAAATGCCAATCTATTCTGGCGAGGGCCAGGTTCAAAACCACCAACCCTTCCACAAGGATAGAGGAGGGCCTTAAAGAATACCATATCTCTAAAACATTTTTAAAGATGCATTTACACTATAATTTTATAAATCATATGTTTTTAAACCTATTATTCAAAAAGACTTGTCTTTCTTCTTCTAGTCATAGTATATATGTATTTGTTTGTTTGTTTAGCTCCTAGATCAGCCCCACCCAACGGAACTTAATCCGGTATCAGCCGGTCATGAAATGTCTAGGAACTACTAATTATATATTTAAACAAATTAAATTTGGACCAATAATTATAACTATTTAAAAGAAATTCCTCCAGCGTCTTTCATCTCTCTGGTTTCCAATATAAGTTGTCCATTCCAATCCGTGTCCGTGGACAATCGTAGATTAGATGAATGGAGTTTTATCTTTCCTCCTCGCGTTGGAGTTTTCGACCTTCCCATTCGGTGAAGATATCCATTTAAGTTAATGGCCACTGGCCATGGAGACAATTCGGGCAAGAAGCCCTCCTATAATGGTATATTTTCTTCCCAAGATAGGGCTCGGAAATGAAATATTTTGTCTGCCTGCAGGAACTCATCTTCAGCCAATTGGCCTTCCACATGGACATGGATGCCTCCCTTAGAGCACCCTTGGCTTGACCAATTGACGTGGGCACTGAAAACTGCAATGCCGTATGGGCACCTGCTTTAGCTAGAACATCTGCATATTCATTCCGGTGGTGTCATTATGACCTCTCACCCACCCAATGGTAATATCGCAATTTTACAATCCAGGGCCTGCTTGGCAGTTCACACTTCCGCCGTTAGAAGATCCCCAGGCTGTGTGTCTTCTAGATGATATGTAGTTATTTTTTGTTGATATTATGGATTTATTGTTGATTGAATAAATGTATGTCCCCATTGGGATTATAAAATAAATAACTTCATAGTTTTTTTGTCAATGGCTTATTGTTGGATCTTTGTAAGGTATTATATTCTAAGTATTTTAATTATATGTAAATACTTAATGGTAATATTGTGCCACAAAATATATTTAGCAAATGTATTTTATAGTACGTCATCTCATAAAGTCATATGAAGTAATATAAAATTCTAAAAAAATCATTCGATAGGCATACATAGAATTTGGAAATATCAATATAACTGAGTTTTTTAAAGATTTACGCTAATATACAAAAGAGGTAAATAAGTTAAAGTTAAAGCTATAATTTAATCAAGCCGGCAATTTATCTCAATTAATATAAAGGATTAATTAATTAAGGTCTTGTGTGAGACAAACAACGGCACATCCAAATAAAATTTTGATCGGTGTAAGACGACATGTCAGTGAGATAAAAAAATAATTTAATGTTGCAAGAACTTATGTACCTTATCATAATCTGTTGTAAACAAGTGGAGATGTCCAGCGCGTAAACGAAAAAACGTCTTCGTAATACAAAATAGTTATTATATAACAAAAAGCCAACAAATGAATAGTAGAGCTGACATACTTAGTTATTTATAAAACTTCTTATTATTAGAACCCTTAACTAAAAAACCTATTTCTTGTTTAGTATATCTCTGTATATGATATATAGGTATATAAATATAGAGGTATATATATCTATACTAATATTTAGGAGCTTTTTTTCATTACACAGACAGCTTAATACTTAAATAAATACCTATTTTAATAGTTGTCGTTAAGATTCAATTTTTTTCAGGTGATGATAAAATTAGAATTTGCAGGGTAATATATAATGGAGCTGGAGTTTGTAACTGAAGTGTAGTCTGTTTACTAGTACAACAAAGAAGCGTCTTATTATTTTATGAGGATGCACTTATTCTTTATTGTTGCAAGTTTTCGATTAAGCCACAAGAAAATGCGCTTTTGAACATTTAATGGTTTTTATCACACGCCTTATAAATATATCTAGCAACAGTTGGTACCCATAGCTTAAGAATTCATAACACAAAGTAAACATGAATAAATACGAGGATGGTGTAATCGTTTCAAGGAAATGTTCATTTGCGATTCATTTCCCATTAAGCTCCCAATTAAGTGTTTAAACAGTATTTGGCCATAATTATTTTCAGGGGTTATTTCAACGTTTGTCATCAGTTTGTCCTCAGAGACACACACGCAGCCTTAATTACTAAAATTCGAATACCATTCGAATTGCTACTTTGAGCAAGGACCGTTTCCTAGTCTGAATTACAATCACGGAGGAGCCACAATTGGATATTTAAACTGGGATCCTTCCTATGACGGACACACAGAGATTTTTTAATAGATTCCTCATGGAAGAACTTAAACTCCCATTCGTCAACTCAGGAACTGAACTCCAGGACCAAAAACTTTTTAAGGAAGCTTACATGCTGCTAAATAAATCATGATACTGTCCAGGTCGACTTAATAAAAGGGTTTCGGATTTCGGGGGAATTCGTTCAAGAGACAAGACAGCGCAAACCATATTCTTATCTTGAAGAGTACCATGGAATCCTCTTTTGCGTCAACCAATACTGCACATAGTTTTTACTCATTATGGGTGCGTGCTTATATTGGAAAGTCCTAAGAGTAGTCCATGCAACGGAATATATTTTTTGTTAACTATTTTGAAAGTCTATAGATTTAGTTCTCCTTCATACCATTAAGATAAAAGTACATATTTTATTCAAGTGGATATACTTCACATATAGCCTTTGAACTTAATCATTAAAATTAATAGTGGGATCCTTCCCAAAATACCATTAAAAGATAAACCCTATGGTGAGCACCTTTGGACTTACCATACATATTCGGGGGGGGGAAAAATACTTATACTACAATACAGTAGTTTTCTCCACAGACAAATAGTGACCTTATTTTTTATCTCTATTTAGGTCTACAAAACTCATTTCTAAAAAATATTTTCAGTTTACAAATAATACTTTAATGATGCAGATCTCCATATTCTTTGTTTAGGTTTATTACGCATTCCCCCCCCCGGTTGTCTCTAATACACAGAAAAATAATATATTTGAATTTGCTATTTGAGTTTGTTTTTACTTTTTAGTGATTACCTTTATATCCGTTATTGTGTTATAGTATTTATATTTGTATGTTCGTTTTCGAGGAATAATTTTAAATATATCTATTTGTATCTAGCTTAAATAAATTTACTCGTATGTATTTTGAGAACGTAAATAAATAAATTTATGACGAATTCATATAGCTATTTTTTTTTTTGAACATTTTCTAATAACTTATAATTGCGATAAAAATCTCATTAATCCACCAGAAAAAGATATAAAAGTATTTCTTCACTATACAATCTGCAATTTAAATAAGCGTGCTATACGTTACTAGATTTCAGCAGAATTAATTCATACATAAAATATATAGCACAGATATAATATATGGTTGTTTATTGGACTTACTAAGGTGATACTTTATGATTTCTATAAGACGTTATATAGACATAAACAGAAAATTAATAACTAAGCAATTATAAATTTAGCAGAAAATAATTAAACACATTTCTTCATAGAATAACAAACTTTTGGCAAAAATAAATATTTTCGGCGAAGTACACTTTACAAAAGAACTGTTATTAAGTTTTTTCCGTCAGTGATAGGAGAATCAAAAAATATAGGTAAAATAATATTTGCTCTATTTATAATTATATGATTTACAATATTAATAACGTCAAATAGGTTGACATAAGATGACATACTTTTATATTTGTGCTGTATCCTCGAAAAATGGCAATATAATTAATACCTTTTTTATACACTTTAGTCTTAAAAAAGAAAAATGTTTAAAAAAGAGAGTGTTTGTTTCACTGTCGTTATTGTTAGCTGTTGTTGTGTTGATATAATATAAACTTTGGAAAGGAGTAGATAAAAGCTGGACCGAGAGACAATTTATTTGTCTACATTAATCATATTTAAAAATTGGCAGATGTTTATGTGCCTATTCGGGTGGTAGCTAAAAAAATATTTGCGTGTAATGTTTAGGTTCTAAAACCTCATATTGTATGATAAGAATTATCTCGTCAAAATCCTTATATAACCTGCTTCCATTCCTCAAACACCCTCAATCCTCACGGACATCGTCTCAGGTTGAAATCTTGAGGGATGGTAGCAATGGACACGACGGAAGAGTTTAGTTCTGCACTTATTCTGCCCCCTTGCCAGGCCCACTGAAGCTCCACGTCACTCACAAAGAAATGGATGCATTCGTTGCTGATCTAAGAGGCAGGCCTTCTGGAATGGCCTGTTACAGATTACTTCTTCCATCCAACTTTGGCAGCGCGCGCGAAGGGTCCTCCGCTAAAGCTTAGTCATCGTGGGTCCAAGGACACATATAAGGATCTACTTCTCTTTCTATCAACTGGCCCAATACCTTCAGCAAAGTCATGGAGGTCCTCTTTCTTCCCGACCTTGGCAGTGCGTGAAGACGCCCTAGCCTGAAGTGTGGTCAAACCGTAGGTCCACGTGGTCACATCTGCTCTCGCTCTCTATCTCTTCGCTGGTGACCCACAGAGGAAAACTGATGACCTTATGCCCGGAGCCCTTGATGTACATTTCTAGTGTTAGATTTGATGAAATGGAGCTCTTTAGCTATGATCATCCGGAAGATGCAGGAGGGGAGACATCCTTGTCCGCACTATCGATTGAAGACTGGAGGAGTTCTTTGGATAAGATTGATGAGTCTGAAGAGGAATTCCTGAGGATTGACCTTCCACAGAGGTTGAAAGGAGCAGGTTGGGAAACATGGGTTGATCAGGTGTTGCACATTGGGTTCCATAGAA
>CP045895.1:13123581-13170312 GCA_013387185.1 Caligus rogercresseyi | reverse complement strand
TTATTTTGTTTAAAAGGACTTCCAAATCCTTGGCATGGCATTGTTCAAGAGAAAGCTTTACTCTTGTAGATAAAGCAGTTGCTGACATAATGTTTTTCTGAGTCCGTCATTAAAAAATTTCACTTTTATTACCTATTTTTAGAGCTATCTAGTATATAATATGTATTAGGAGGAGTTGCCGAAAGTGTGAGTATAGCATGATGTGCTTACTTTAAAGTCAAGAGTCATCGTCATTCAAAAAAAAAGACAATCAAACAATTGAGTTAGTCTTTCTTTTGTTTTGAAGGTAGGTTCATTCTTCTTCTGTTAAAAAAACTCATGTGATGACACATAAAACCGAGTTGAATAGCTTAAAGATTCTCTAAAAAATAATACAAAAATATGTAGAAATATCAGCAGGTTTTAATTGAATTAGTTGTCTTTTCGATGCACATGAATAAAAATGTAGAAGACTTAACTTAGTTTACTTCATCTTTAAGATTCACTTAATTAAAAGGAATATTAAAAGACCCTCATTAGTTATTAAAATACATTGAATACTTATTGAGTATTTATATTCTCAAAAATAATACTTGTTCCCCCAAAATATATAAATTAAAGAGAAAATGAATATAGGAAATAATTTACAATGTAACACATGTTGATAACGTTTTCGGCATTCCGTTCCTTTTTTTCCTTTTTTCAATGTTGTAATTATAAAGAAAATATAAAGTTACATTTTTAGATGTTAAACATATTAATGTAATTGAAATGATAATAATAAAAATAATTTCTGAAAACTTATTTGCTCAAATGGGTTTTTTAAAGAATGTGTATTGTATTATGTGTTTACATTTACCTGTGTCCTGCAAATGAAAATGACAACCATATTGTTTATAATATGATTAATTAAAACCAAAGACATCTGAATAACTTAAATAAACTTTTTTTTCTTCTTGCTTCAAGTTTAATAATATAAATAAAGTTCCATCACTTAGAAATATGTTCGTTAACGCTTTTGTTCATGCATTCCTTCCAAAGATAACAATGATATCAGTGCTTGCTTCGTTTCATATGATTGTAAAAAGACATATCTCATAAATGTCTCCATAAAAATCTTTAAAAAAACATTGCTCAACGCATTAAATGTTTATTGTCCTATAAAATGAGATGCTTTGATAAAACATTTTCTTTTATTGTACAAATAAAAAAATCTCTAGAACAATTAAAAGCTTAATATTTAAATGATCTCAAATATAGATCCAATTTTTACAGTTGAAATTATTTTATCTATTATATCATGATGGCTGTCATAATAGTAATTTGGCATTAAATCGTGTTTTAGTATTACTGCAGAGCAAAATATTTATGTTATTTTTTATGATACTTGAAAGCAAATCCAATAAATGCCCCAAAAAGTTATCCCTGGAGTAAAATTTGTTAAAATAAATCATAAAAATAATGAATATATATATTTTAGCATTTACTTTTTCTTTTAATAAAAGCATATGTTACATTATGTGTATTTAAAATTAATTTATATCATTCTTTAAAATAAGTAAATACTTTAAAAAGGACTATATGGATTTTAGGAATATTTTAAAAGCCATAATATAGGAAGCATCTTTCATTCCACAATGAATCAACATTTAGAAACTCGAAAAAAACATAATAGTCAATTTAAAGGGTAAAATATTAAAAAAAAAATTTGTAATAATAAAATAAACTACTAATTCATTTTAATGTGTTGTTTTTTGGATGAGTTATTGGCTATGCCATATGAAATAGATGATATCTAGTCATTTCTTAGGTATTTCATTCACATATTTTATGGCTATTTCGTAAACTTTCTTAAAAACTTTGTATTGTTATTTTATATTATTTGATCGTGTAAAATCCATAAACCATAAATATTTAACAAATAACATAAAACGATGTCTAAAAATAATTAATTTAAACAAGTTTATTTTTTGTAAATCAAACTTTACAATTACAAAAATTTGACACCATATAATAATAAATTTAATATAAAAATATATTTTGTCGTTTGACAAGACAATAAAACACCCTCCCAGTACGCTGGAGATACAATCTCTTGATAAGAAAAGTGCATTTCCTTCCTCTTAAACGACAAGTTCATGAGCTTTAACGCCCTTCACGGCGTTTCTTTGAAACTTCAAAGGGTCTTCATATGTATCCATGTCGATTAGATACGCATACTATATATATATATATATATAGTATATACATTCCAAGGTTTTGTTTTGAAGCAAATATTTTGCTCATTTTGTAAAATGGTTATTCAAAGCTTGATATATTCAATTTATGAGTTGGTTATTTTAATCCAAATTTATCAAACAATATTTAGTGCATATCAAAAATATAACTGCGGACGCACCAATTATTTTTTCAAATATAAGCTCCTACTAGGTTTCATTTTTTGGTTTATAGAAGGAAAATAATTATAGAGGGTACTCATGTTGAATTTTTTATTCATTCTTAATAGGTTGTTTTCATTTTAATTTTCATTCAGGATGCTTGTACCTAAAATTTAGTTATATATTGTTTCTTTGTCATAAATGGTTTTTTTTTCTTGACTCCATGTCGGATAATATATCCATGCCCCCTCTGTTAAGAGTTTCATAGCTGTTTGCATTGATTGAGAATGGCAAGGATAAATATTTACTCGTACATATGTAGTCATTGTGAAAAACTTATTTGTATATTTATATATTTTCAAATGTTACCATTTTCCTCCGTTTTCCTAAGGTTAAAATAATATAAGCTTTCCAAAAAGCAATAACTATAATCTTGAATATTTATGTGAAATAGAATATTATCAAATAAATGCTTACCAAAGAAAAAAATATATGTATATACTTTTGTATGATGCATTCCATTTCAATATAATCGATTTAAATTTCATGATGTGAGACAAAATTGCTTTTTCTGCAAAGTAATAATTTAATATGGACATATAAAATGGCTTAATCATTTTTGAAGTACAAATTTATATATGTAAGTGCATATAGCTGTAATCCATATATTTTGTATTTTGCTCTGTTGTAATTGAAAGACATTTTTTTGGATAATTACCTCCGCCGAAGAAGGTATTGTTTTCACTGGCGTTGGTTTGTTGGTTTGTTTGTCAGCAGGATAACTCAAAAAGTACGGAACGGATTTCGGATGAAACTTTGTAGAGTGGTTGAAATGCCAAAAGGAACATGTGATTAAATTTTGGCATCTCTGAATGCTTTTTAAGATGCCAAATGAGCTAAATACTAATAAATATTTCAAGTTAGCATTCTCTGCCAATAGATGTCGCTGTACTGTGAAATTGGTGCCGGGAGCGTCTTCCTCTCGAAATTTCCGTATGGGGAACCCTCCCCCGTCCTCTACGCCGCACCAGTCGTGAAAAATCCGCCTCGGAAGGCTCATAAGGACCCCGTGACGGCGGAGGTTTACACTCTATGAGTGTATACATGCCTCTAGTTAATCTTATTTTTATAAGTCTACTCATTTTTTTATTTATACTTTTATAGAGATATTTGAAGGGTAAAAAAATAGGTTTTTAAATTCTTCACTTTGATATGAATGAAATATATTTATTATTGGTTTTTATGCAACATATGTATTAAATATGTATGTAAGTTTCCATGGTGATGTTTGAGAGATATCAACAAATGTACATTTATCATACCGTGACCGCTCAAAATCCTGATCGCATCGCATACATTATAAATATACGTCCATACAATTAAATATAAAATAAGTTTGTCTCGGTAAAAAACAAACTTTTTAACTTCATGTTAATTTATTCAATTTTTTACGCTTTTGCTCCAGTTTTTATGCATTTTTTTTTACATAATTAACAAACATGAGAAAAAAAATCTTTATAAACTTATTTTAATATTATTTGCGTATTTACGTTATATCAATACATATTTATCGTATAATTATAATAGAAATTATATATCACTACCAAGTGTAGAATTTATATCATGTGGATTCTTGTCTAAAATTAATTTCATTCTATGAGGAACATAAATTTCGTTTTGTAAAAATACACTTTATTTTACTATAGTATAGTGAAATAGTTTTAACCAGAAAAACATAAATTCTCTTCATTATCATTACACTTATTAGTTACACTTATTAACTATTATATTTTTTATCAAGCAAATATTGTGTCGTTAATAATATCCTTTTAGGGGACGCGTCAGCTCAGTTCTTGCCTTTACCTGTGCATATTGAGGGTCAGGTTTGCAGCCTCCCCTTAAGGGGAAGGTTAAATTTTAAAGTGTAATATAGTAGTTTTATGCTTGACACCGTGTTTATTGTCAGCTAAACTTTGTATATTCCTTTTCCTTTATAATTACTTGCGTGCTGACCGTACAATAAAAAAACATCTATCTATCTACCTACCTACTCTTCTCCACGTTATTTCAATCAACTTCATAGAAAATATTCTAAGTTCAATGGAGTAATTTTAATGCAACTTAATTGAACAAACTAGGCAAAACATGTTTTTATTATTAAGTTTTGCCTATTTGTTTCGAAAGACATGCAGCTTTTGTGTGGATATGATTATCGCGTGTAAAATATACTAATTGTTGAACTGTCTTTTAATGTTATTCTTTATAAAATTCAACGAATGCAGGTTAAAAATATCTTTTTTAGAGACTTACACATTTTATTAATGATCATAAAACTTGAAATATATATTCTTCTAAAAAATATTGAGTCATTAATATTATAATTATAACATTAGAATTAGCCTACCGAACCCAGGATTTATGTAAGTGAGGTTGATGACCAAATAATTGACCTTCATTTCTTGGGAGGTGATCCTGTGCCCTCAACATTGAGAGTTGAACATGTCTTAACGAACAGAGCTATCAGGCTATGTTATTAAATTAGTTTTATACATTCCAGCTCTTGAACTGTATCAGAATCATCTTTAAAAAAATATTTTGTATTTATTTTACTTCACTCAAACAATCAAATGAATAACAATACATTTATGTATAAATTTAGCTACATATAATGATGTATATTAGCGTTATGGGTACTTTATATATTCATTATAAAAATATATATCCCAAAAAATCATGCAAAAACCCATATATCAACCATAAGTGATGTTTGAGGTGTTTCTTCCACCCACATCTGTGTTGAGTTCTACGTTGCACATCTGATATTAACGCCTTCTTTTTTCCTGACCTATTTTCGAAAAAGGTTCCTCCCTCAAATTACGGTACACAGTACCTACACAATCATATCAAAAATCACATGAACTTTTTGATCTTCTACATATATCTATGTATTATTTCGTCTTCTTCTTCTCTTCCTTCCTTCGCTTCAACCCACATGAGAGCGAATTCAGTAATTTGTTATGTTTACATGGTTTAAAGGTTAATCAAATTTGGGAAAATAAATGTATCTGTTACTCCAAAGCCGTAAAGTAAATTGTCTGCTTTTTTGGACAGATCTATGAGAGGTAGTTGAAATTCTAAAATGTAAGTTTATATATATTGTTTATTTGGATGTTTAGAATACCACTATTCTTATTAGCTTATGAAAGGAACTCAGTATGAAGCATTTAAGGTATTTTATTTATATTGTTGGAAGGGGTAATCATATAAGGATACATTTAAGCAATATTAAAGCATAAATAATTGATCCCTGTAGGGATACACAAATACGTGATCCGAGGAGTAGATATTCTGGAATCTGCAACTTCATAGTCAATATCTCTGTTATTATACTTTGAAACAAAAAATGACGTCACATGAAAAATGGTTTAAAATGTTTGTACAGCTTTAAATAGTTTCATTTTTTTTTAATATGTTAGAATCATAGTTTTATTGTTATTTATTAAATATATAAATCTTGCTAATATTTCATATGCAGAATCCATAAAAGGGGATCCATATCCATAAAATACACTGATTATCTTTGCTGTTAGAGTTCATATAATATAGGAATAACTATATGTGTACATATAACAAATATAATAGTAACTAGAGGCATATATACACTCAGAGAGTGTGTACCTCCGCCGATCCCCACAACTTCCCATTCAAACATTCTCCCTTTCACACGCCCGATTTTCTATCTCTAATCATTTTTTCCTCTCTGTTAGCTCATTTTGCATATTAAAAAAGCACTCAGAGACGGGAAGAGGAAGAAGTTTAAGCTACGTCACTGGGTTAACATAGTCCTGAGCTGATATATGAACAATAATACGTCAATGAATATTTTTTAGCGTTTGTTCTTTCCTACTCCCTGAATAGAGACCCCATTTCATATATTAGTAGTAGTATTTTGCTCATTTTGCATATTAAAAAGCACTTAGAGATGCCAAAATTTAATCACTTGTTCTTTTGGCATTTCCAACAACTCCACAAAGTTTCATTCGAATCCGTTCAGTACTTTTTGAGTTATCCTGCTGACAAACTAACAAACTAACAAACCAACAAACGCCAGTGAAAACAATACCTCCTTCGGCGGAGGTAAAAAGAAAAGTTATTTCGACCATTGACTTTTTTAACTTTTGGTTCATATGGTTGGATGGAAATGCATTTCAACACTTTACTTCTAAAAATAAGTTTTTCATAGAATTATATATATTTTACTGTGTTGATGGATTACATATTTTAATTTCCCCGATATTTAAAAAAATATTATTTTTGAAGCAATATTAGACTGTTAATAAATCCAAGCTTTAAAATATACTGTAAAAAATTAAGTAAGTGTAATTTGACATATCTCGGATGTACATAAATATTAAAGAATTTTAATTTTTACTGCTTAAGGATAGCCTAAAACTAGTTATTTGATTGGAAAACACGCGAGAAATAATTAAATTGGGTATAAAATGATTTAAACTCTGCCGAAAGTGATTTTTTAAAAGCTATAATTCTACATGAATTATATTTAATTGCAGATAAATTTTTGCTTAAGGCTTGTATATTTTTTACTTATTTAAAATTGTTCATATATTATTAGACGTCTACAGACATATATAATTGTATATTTCTAGTTACATGATTTAAATATTATCCAATTTCAATTGATTAGAGAGTGCCATAATTAAGGACCCGTAATTAAAAACATTTTCTGCCAAAACACCCTTACACTGAAATAAATATGATCCCCTCCAACTGCAATGACGTCATGCTAATGCTTCCGGAGCTTTTGAGTAGGTCAAAAAAGCTCTACTACGCTCATTCATTCTACATTGCCCGTTGGTTTACATTAGTTGTTTCCTCATTTCCTCTGAACTCGTCATTTGGGTGCTTATTTCCTCTTTTTATTTAAATTACGGACTTGTAATGTATTATTACCACATGTTTATGGTTAAATAATGTTTATAATAAGTATGTGAAAGATATTGCAAATGTCACTGAAATATTCTTAAAGGGATTTTTTTACCGTCACCACAAATTCAACAAAGATTTTAACAAGAGGTTTTTATTTTTATTGTGTTAAAATATATTTATTCAGACATTTGAAAGTCACGGAATAATACACACGGACAAACAAACGCACACACACACACACACACACACATATATATATATATATATATATATATATATATATATATTATATATTACCTATTCATAAACCATTTGAAATAACACTTTCAGATGTTTGCAACAAAGATCTGTCAGCAAACTTTAACCCTATGTATTAAATATGTAACCTTTGATAATATATTTGGACGTTTTATGTTAATAAAAATAATAATATATTAGAATATTTCCATACCGAAAAAAGTTTTTTTTCTTCTAAATCTCCTTTATTTAGATGGTTATTTACAAAAGTATTTAAAATGAAAATAAAAGCATTTTAGTTTATTATATAAAATCTAACTAAAAGGTGTCAAAATAAAAATATCACATATACTAATTAATTAAAATGTTTCATTATTCCTTTCAAAATATTTCTTTGACTTTGAAGGGTAAAACTGGACAATATTCCATACACTTATCCATGAATCATCGGTGTCGGATGGAATCTTGAGAGAAAAGGAGGTAGTTCCGGCGGCAGCAGAAATCATCGCGGAACAAAGGATTTTTGTTAATTTAAGGTTTCCCTTTCTGACAAACAACTCGAAATCTAGTCTTTACAGTTTGAAAGAAAAACTCAATTCAATTTTTTAATTGATAAACTGAGGTCACTGATCTATATAAAAAATATTCGATATAAAGTAGTTTCATTTATTAGTATGTTTTAATTATAATGTAGAGTTATGATAATAACTTTTCTTCTTAGACATTTATTTTAATTCCACACATATTCTAATATTTTTTAAATATAAATAGTAAAACATATACAGCACATATTATATATTTTATTATTGAACTTTCTTTAACAGTCCCAGTTGAAGATAGTACCATATTACTATAAACAATGTTCAAAATATAGTTATTGAACCACTATGCGGCCAAACCCCACAATATTTAAAAAATACATATATTCTTTTGTCATATCAACAGAGTAAAAATGATGCACAGCTAAAGGAGTTCTTTGTGTATGCACATAAAATATGAAATTATGAAAAGCCATTATGAAGAAACTTTAAAGATTTGTTTTTAATGACTCATCAGTGCAAGAGAGATATACTTATTGTCATCGTCATGTAATTATTCTAATCTTAAAGTTTGTTAATTTATTGTTGGTGAAAAGGGTAAAACTGGAAGAATAGGATGAAAGCTTTCTAATTCTTTGAATGAGATTCATGGAGTAGGGCCGTAAAGATATATATTATAAGTGCATGGATTGAATATCAAAATTGATTCAATGGAGATTGAAATTTTGTAAAACCAAAAGGTAATTTGAAATTGTGGTTGAATGTTTGTAGCTTTGCAGATTTTCGGCAAAAATATATTTGTTGAAGAATAATATAGTTTACACAACTCTTAGGACATAATTTATTTTATGAATATAAGTATGTTGTATCGCCATATAAAGGATATCTCATAGTTTTAGGCATGTGATTATTTGACGTCCTACTATGTATATAATATATTTGATTGTAAGTAATTGAACAAAAAGAGCATATAATTATTGATATGGTACTTTTTGACAACTGTCCGATTGAAATATTTTATTCTCATGTGTCTTTATGGTGTTATTTACAAAAAAAATAACTGATTATAAAATTTAACTAGAGGCATATATACACTCAGAGAGTGCAAACCTCCGCAGTCACGGTGTCCTTATGAGCCTTCCGAGGCGGATTTTTCACGACTGGGGCGGCGTAGAGGGACGGGGGAGGGTTCCCCTCGACGGAAATTCCAAGAGGAAGACGCTCCCGACACCCGATTTCACAGCACAGCGACATCTATTGGCAGAGTAGGCTAACTTGAAATATTTATTAGTATTTAGCTCATTTTGCATCTTAATTCTGCACTCAGAGATGCCAAAATTTAATCACTTGTTTCTTTTGGCATTTCCAACAACTCCACAAAGTTTCATCCGAATCCGTTTCGTACTTTTTGAGTTATCCTGCTGGCAAACCAACCAACCAACAAACCAACACCAGTGAAAACAATACCTCCTTCGGCGGAGGTAATCAAGGGTTCTATTCATGGGATCAACAATTTAAAGAATATATTTTTTGATAAATAATAAATAATACAGAGACTAAAATATGTAGGCTTTAATAAGTCACCATTTTCTATGAAGGCTGTTTCCATGCAAACCTTGTATGTTTTTAAAACCACGGTATCACTTCTTCATGGATGCAAGATAAATATTTTTTAAATAGAACAATGAGTTGTATAAAGCACCATTATTTTCCAAATAAAAGTTTGGAATCTTCACTGACGTTAAGTTAATGTAAATGCGTATTGCAATTTTCCAACGAGGATTTTTGTTACTGTTGAAAACTTAATGCAAATACAATGATTATGTATTATCTTAAAACTTTACATTTGTTTTCAAAGAATGCAAGATGAACTAAAATATTAAAATAATGTCATTGTGTAGTGTATTTCGAATAATGGTATGCGTCAGTCAATGTTATTTGAAATGATACTTCTTATATGAAGAAAACTAAATTAACACTAAGTATATTTTATAAATTAAGTTCCCCGAATATTACGTTTATATCATCATATATATATATATATATATATAGTATATATATATATATCTAGTCGAAATATATGTTAGAATTTAAGCGTAAACAATATGCAAAAGTTTATTTATGGAAATGAATATATAATTTTTTAATTGACTTTGGAATGTATCTCTTTTTTACTTAAATCTTTCGTTATAAGTAAACAATGTGTTTTTTATAAATAGACAGTAAAGAATGACAAAGTTCTAGGTAGCAACATTATTCAAGTAAAGGGACTTCTTACTCGACTATTACTATCAATAACAGAGTTTTTACTCTTGTATTCATCAGCATTTTGAATAGGACTCGCCTAGATGTCCAAAAACTCTTACACAATGGCAACACTAATAAATACATTTTCCAAAATTGTGATGTTTATTCGATGGTCCATATGCTTCAAAGTTATACTCATTGAAGTTTGAATCAATTTTTTGTCCTCATACCAAAAAATTATAATCAATGAATGAAATTATACTCCTTCAAATTGAGTTTTACTAATTTGCATGCTGTTCAAGAGGTTACTTCAAGGAAAGGTGAAAGTTAATTATTGCCTCAACATTTTATTTTCAGCCTTTGAATTTATGACCTTTTGTGCTCCTTTCTTTTACTGCATTTTCTTATGCTAAACACCAATTCATTAGATTTGCGGTTAATTATATATATATATTATTTACTTTCTTCAATATTCTCTGAGAGAAAAAGAAAACTTATTACCGTCCATTTAAATATATATGTATTCCTTAATAGAGCAACACAAAGGTTAAACTCAAGATATACATACAGCAAGATAAAGGAACTATTTCCTTCCGCACCCCTATTTTGTATATTTTTTCTCCTCGTCAAAAACTCTCTCCAACACAAAAGCCCTCAAAATGTTTGAGATGGATTCCCCATTACTCATATATATATATATATATACTCAATTACCTAAACCAATCAATGTCTCATACAATTATGAATTCATCAATTTTTCGTACGAGTATTTCCTGCAACAACAACAAAAAAGTTGTTTTGATTTTTACCTCTCCTAGTTAGGCACATAGAGATTTATGTTATGTTTATTATGATACATTCATTTGTCCTAGGATATTTATGATCCTCCTGACGTATTTGTTTATCTACAAACTTGAACATATTATGAATATATACTTACATGTATATATTATTGTCAAGGATTCTTATGAAAATAAATAAAGTTTCCTTGAAGTGGTTGACAATCATCTTGCGAGATATAAAATGAATTTTCCTGTCAATGTTGTTTACTCAAGTAATGATTTTGTTTGGGTAGAAGTGAAACTATTTTTTATTCATGATATATAATTGTGCATGAGGTAAATATATGTACATCATGAGTCATGCATATTAACATAAAGGTTTTTTTTTTTTTTGGGGGGGGGGGGGGGACGGCAATATTGTGCGTAAACAAAAAAGCCACTTTATATCTATTTTTGAATACCTGGAATGAAGGAAATAGCCGACGGGGTTGTTGGAAAAAATGTATTCGTGAAGAATTCCTCTTTAGAGCATTTTTCTACATTTGAGAATTTAAAATTTTACTAAGTAATAAACGGTTTAGCTCCTAGGGGGTCTTATTACGGGGTGATACTGCATTGAGTTACGGTGGGGCGGGGAAGATCTAAGAGCTAAACAAACAATCAAACATGTATTTATGAAATAATTTGAAAACTATAATGCTCAGTGATGTTAAAATTGATATAAATAATATTGTGTTTTGGGCTATTTTTACAGATTATTATCTAATTATTAGTATTCAGAGTTTTCAAAAAAGTTTCTTTTTTTTGTAAAATATATATTATTTCTAAAGCATTGATTTGAAAAGTGCCACTGTTTCAGTAACAAACTATAAGATATCGAAAAACTATTATCTTTGGAACTATTTCTGTTGATATCCAAGTGTTTAACATTTTTTTTAAATATTTAAATTTATTGTACAATCTTTCCAAAAAAGATATTTTTAATTTAAAGTTTAAATTTAAAAAACCTCTTATATGTTACTGATTAACTTGATGCTTACTCTATTTATATTTTAGTTCTGTTTGAATCTACTGTGGTATTAAGCATATGGATGATCTATGTAAAAATATTTTCTTCTATGTTTCTAGGTAAGATTAGTAATCACTCTGTCATTTCTTGAGATCCATGAACTCCGGCTTTAATATTACCAAGGCATCTAACAAGCCTTATACTGATCAGTTAAGATTACGAAAAAAAATATTATTTCCTTTTTTTCCTTTAATTCATAACAATAATTTATATTTAAACACAAAAAATGAACTTTAATGTTAAATTTGAATAAATCATTTTTTGATCTCAATCAAAAGAGATCATTTAACGATTTAAGCCTATGTCTTTGGGCAGAAAGCCTAAGAAGCCAGTGTTTTATTGTACAAAGTAAACATGAGGAGTAGTATTGAGATTTCAACTCTGCTAAAATATTTGAAATCCGTACTGTATCTTAGGTGTATATATCTGCCCCTCTTAACAATTTAAAAAGTCAGACTCCGTCAGCATGTTAAATAGATGTTTCACCCTACTTTAGAGACAAAAAGATACGCAGAATGTTTTTATAATATCAAGAAATAGACAATTGCTTTTACTATAGAGAGTTTTAGGGAAAAATATTCGGATTGAATTCCGTGGATTTTTTTAAGGTCCCACTGTTGTGACTAAAATCAGGGATCCAAAGTAGGTGGTAGCGGTAACAACTATATGACTATAGATAGTCTAAAAGCATAGATCCTTTGATTTATGGTAGGTATATATATATATATATATCAGATTGTGAACGGAACGCTGAACGGGAACGCAATTTTTTTAACAATGAACGTGAACGCAAAAAAAGAGTTCAGCGTTCAATTTTTCCAAATATTTATTGGCTTTTTTTCTAAAAAACGTCATCACTACGCATTACTTTTTTTTGAAATTCTTTTCTAAAAAAACGTCATCACTACGCATCACTTTTTATGGAAAAAAACGTCATCACTACGCATTACTTTTTGGGAAATTCTTTTCTAAAAAGACCCTTTTAGACCCTGGTTAGATCCAGACTTTTAAAAAAAAAATCTAAATAGTACATCCATTTTTCTAAATTACACAATGTTATTTTAAAAAAAATATTTGAACGCTGAACGCTAACGGAACGCTGAACGCAAAAACATTGAACGGAACGCTGAACGGAACGATATTTTTTTTTGAACGCTGAACGGAACGGTGAACGCAAAAAAGCTGAACGCTCACAAGCCTGATATATATATATTATATGTATATATATACATATATTCATATATATATATATATATATATATATATATATATATATATATATATATATATATATATATATTATAGCTATATATATATATATATATATATATATATATATATATATATGTTGTATGCTACAAAGCCATTAAAGCAGGGGTAAACCTGGATGATATAATTGAATTTGTTCCACGGCCAAGAAGACGTGATAAGGACTTTCCGAAAAGTTGACGGATTTATCGAAGTAAGCACAAACCACTTCAATTTGTTAGTTCAGAATAAATTGTTAGTTCCCCCAAACAACAATTAGTTGAAATTCTATCGTTTAAGACTACAAAACTTCAAACCAGCCTTGCTTACATAATAATGCGAATACCACATCGAGAAACACGTGGATCGGGCTCATAAAAATCCTAATTATCTTTAAATGTTATCCGAGAATTGTCAAAACATTTTCAAATTCGATGATCATTACATTGACAAAATACCATGACATAAGATATACCTACAAAATGATTCGAGTGAAAATACCAGGCTCCAGGGAACCCATGGAACTCCAGGATTGCTCCAACAAAGTCAAACTTTTCATATACCAATTATAATTCCTTAGAGTAAAAAAAATATTAAAAAAGAAGATCTACACAGTTTTTTGAGACAATGTTTATTTCACCTAATCTTTAAAACCAAACATATAATGATTATCAAATGATTGTATATTTTAAATCAATACAAACTAATTGATAGCTGAGGGCCCAAAAGCAAGAATTTCGATAATATTAATCTTCGTCTTACATTAAATATTCAGCATATAAAATATTATAAATCATGATATTAAAGAAATATAGTGAACGATTACATTACCCACTCATAGAAAGAGAATAAAAATCGATATTTGGATATTTTATATAAAATTATATTATATATATATATATATTCCATATTTCCTTCATCGCTGATAACAACATAAAGAAAAGAAGATTTTGTTTCTCAAAGAATCTTTAAAAAAGAAAGTTTTTGATGCCCAATAATAGAAGGTTGGTTCCCTGTTAATAATCACAGGTGAAAATATTTTCATAAATGTGCTTGATGGTCAAACACCATTTGGTAGCCATCAAAGCTGCTACTCCTTAAGGGTTTCTTCTTTTTGATCTCTTATAAATAAAATTTATGCTATTTATTCCATTTGTTTATATATATATATATTCAATTAATATCATATATAAATATATATACATGTTTTTGTATCGACTTAATATATCAGAAGATAATTTGCATATGCATATTGCATTGTACTCGGTATATGCATGTCCTAATATTTTTGATTAAAAATATTGTAATTTTGACGTCCTAATCTTTAGATTTTATGTCAATGATTAATTATTTTTTCTAATCTTCTTTTTTGACATAAACTCTTCACTATTTTATATTAAAAGTCATAGTTATATTTTTAGAATCGAAAAAGGGTAGTTTTGATTTCGTTTAAGACGAACAAAATGTTTTTGGAACATAGTTTTTTTTTAAATGAGTAGTTGTCTGATGAGCTCGTACAGGAATACAAATAATGCTTTTAGTAGATGAAGATCTAAGAATTTAATACTCGATTAATTCGTGCTCTAAAATATTGGAATGTCATAGAGAAATATAGGTTTTTCGATATATAAAAATGATGATGATTCCATAATCATTAAATATGTATATATTTTTTAACGTGCATTTGTTAATCTTATAAGTGCATAGCTTCATTTATTTTGTGAATACATCAATTTTTGGTAAAAATAAGATATACCATTGCAGAAACTAATTGCGGAAAAAATAGACTATTGTCAATTTTTAAAGTTTGTAATTTTATCATCAATAAATTGAATGTTTTGAACTTCAAATACTTGAGTGAATAATCAAAATATATGTATATAAACTAAACTAATAAATTGCATGTTAGACGTCACGTGCTTATATATTTATTAATATAATTTTTTTCGTCCAGGGTTAATCCTAAATAACTTTTATAAATTAGCTTATTTTTCATATGTAGAAGTAAACGATTAATGTAATTAGAGTTATTAGGACAATGAACTCTTTTTTTTCATACAATATCAAACTTGTTTCTAAGTAATTGCATTAAAGTAGACCCTTTATATTCCTTACTTAAAAATTATAAGACTCATCCATCCAAAGGTTTGTCCAGAGGACAAAATAAAAGGTGTACATTTAACATTAACTAGTCTTTTGTATAAAAGGTACGTAATGTAATACTCAAATTATGAAGAACCGGTATAACTTCTTAAATATTTATTTTAATTTATTATTATTGTATCCACTTTGCTTGTAATATAATGGTGAGGTTCAATTCTATTTCAAAATCTAATGAATAATTTTTAAATTAAAAAAAACAGAATAACGCTATAATGTTCATTCATATCCAATCGGATGCAATTCTATTGAACCAAGTAGGCAAAAAAATAGGTTTTAAACTGGTGTTTGTGTAATTCGTATTTATATTGCTACAAAAAACTACAAATAACAATGTTGAGGGTGCAGACTCGAATCAACCTCATTGAAATTCCGAGTTTCAATGGATTAGCAACAAGGATATAATGCATATTCATATCTTCATGTATTCTTTAATATTATTCCTTCCACCTCCCAAGTACAAAACTCAACATTTTTGAGAGAAATCTGTGGCCAACAAACACACAAAATGAAACCCAAGGCACAGGTAAAAACAAGTTTCCTTCATTTCTACTTTTATTTTCTTCTTCAACCGTCTTTGGGCAGAAGAGACCATACAGACTTATGAAGAATCAACTTGAGCCTTAGCAAACCCCTGCCTTCAAAGATATTTTTGTATAGACGCAACAACACGAAGATGAAGAAACCATAAAAAAGGAAACCTTCCTTCTCCCCATTCATGACTGTGATTTGAATAAAAAGTGAAAACATTTTCTTAGGCAAGAGGTCTAAAGATAAAAAAACTACCTCATAGAATAAATAAGCGTACCTAAGTAAGTATACGATACATGGAAAATTGGAAAACCTTCTATGAATTTCCTGACTTCTTAAGGAGATTACTTTAATTTGCATGGGCATGCGATGCTGCTGCTGCTGACAACATAATAGTAAAAATAACAAAAAGAAAACAAGATCTGTACAAAAGGGAAAGTGATCAACGTTTTTTCTCCTTCAGCATATTATTGACATGGAAAACGCAATTAAATCTGAGTGTGTTTAAATAATTATATCATTATATATTTATATTATACATATAAATATATATTATATTTACATGTATATATATATTTATATATATATATATATGTGAATATATATATATAAACACACACATATATATATTTTTTCAGGGGCGGAGTGGCCACCGGGGGTACCGGGACTATTTCCGGTGGGCCGCTGGCCTCAAGAAATATAAACAGCCGTTGACGGCCTTCCAATGGCATATTGGGGCCTGTATAAGGCCGGCGAGGGCATAATTGTCCCGGTGGATAAATTCTTCCCATTCCGTTCCTGTATATACATTAGGGCTGTTCTTATTTTTCAAATGTTTGAAATGTTAGCGACATTGTGGATTTTCTGTTTCTTGGTGATAAAAGAAGACCACATACAAAGTTTGCACAAAGTCGGTCAACATTACGGGATCGCGCAACGAGGTCAAAGTTTTAAAAATTTAGTAAAAATATAGTTTTCCGCAAATTTCTTGAAAATGGTGGGCGTTACAGACTTCAATAATAATTACTAATTTAAAGAAAATCTAATTTACTACCAGACATATTTTGATACTTTTACTAAAACACAGTGTTTGTAAAATTAAAGGAAAAATAGAGTGTGTAATGTTAGCATATTTCATAGCTTTTTTGTATCAGTTAACTTCACTCGCCTGTAGAAGATGACTTGTTCGCTTCAGAGTAAAATAGTATTTTTAAATTTAGTAAAACTTTAGATTATAAATCCAAAAATTACCTATCTTCTAATTCTATCAATTCAGAATTCAGTACAATCTGAGTTTACATCATATGATTAGCACCTATAAGGAAACGATATTGAAAAAAAAATAATAATGTGTTTTTTAGATTTGCGCAAGGTATCCTTTCAAATTTACTTTGTCTCTGACGCATTTATAATCCATTATATGCGTCATTTTTGTACGCGATATATGTTTTTATGTACATATAACTCTACTTATTAAATTGATAAGGTTTGGTATACCAAAATATTAAAGCTGGTTTAACAAGCTTTCATTTGATATGTTTGGTGTTCTAAAAATCGCTATACTTTAGAGAAATAAGCAAATTCATTTTTGCACGTACTTTCCCCCAAAAAATTATCTTTTGATATGAGAATATACAATTACCCCTTGGTAACCACTGTTACTGGATAAAAAGAGAAAGAAAGAAGAAAAGTGAGAGAAGTGAGGCAAAATACTCTTGCTTCTCTTTTTCTTTCTTTCTATTTTGTTACACAAAAAAATATCGATTACAATACTGTTCATTCATTTCAATGCAGACACACTTTAAGCAAATTACGTAAATGCGTAGGCTTAGAAATTGATGGCATAGGTTTGGTAATAATCAATGTCAAGTAAATATTTATTTATTTCATTTCAAAAAGTTATTTTTGCCGCATTATTATTTAGAGGAGTAATCTAGGATGCACATATTTAAAGTTAATTAATAGTTTTAATTTCTTTAATTCAACAACAACTTTTTGATAATTGGAGTACTGGCAATTTATTTGATGCATTTACAAAAGTTGAGAACAAATTTGTACAAATTTTAAAAATAAACAACTATTGAAATATTGTGATTAAAATTCAAACTACCTTTTAGCTTATATATATATATGTATATATAAGTACACACATATACATACTATATATATATATATATATATATATATTTATATATATATTAGACCTCCCAAAAAAAAAACACTTTTTTAGTTCTTTTACATATACCGAGCGATTCTGGTTCATTTTTTGATGCTGAAAACGAGTATCTAAACAAAAAATCTCTAGCATTGTTAGAAATCGGACGTCACTGGTGTCAAAGGTTTCGTTATGAAGCAAAACTTTTTTGTTATTACTTATTTTGAAAAAAACTAGTTTTACAAAATCTAGCTATGATCAATTGATGACTTTGTTAATTTTTGCAAATTTTCGTCAAATAATATTTAGTGCCAATAATTGAACATAAGTGCTGACGCACCAACCATTTTTTAAATAACAGCTCCTACTAGGGTTCTTTATAGTTTCAGGAAGGAAAAAGAAAAAAGGGTACTCAAGTGATGTTTTAAAGTTATCTTTTAATTACAATACAATAACCATTTAATCTTATTTCATCAAAGCCTGTTTTTTTTTAAACACGTGATTTAAACACAGTAACAGATTCAATTTCACTCTTTGATCTATCAGTCAAGTGCCTTTAACATAAAATGGAAACTCGGACACTGAAGAAGTGCTTAAGCGAGGCACTGGGTATTGGTTATACTCTAGAAATTTTCAAACCAGGTCCATTCCCGTTAACCGAAGAGGTGATACGGCACTTTTACTTTCATCTTTGGTCTTTGGGTAGACCGGACGCGCAGCTAGCTGCCCGTAGCACCACCGATTCCCTACTTCGTCTCTGGGCACCGTCTTATTTGCCACTCATGGCGAGGAAAAATTAATTAAGAAGCTCCATTGCCTCCATGATCTATTTCGTGGGGTGGTGGATTCACTGCGACGGAAGCGAAAAAACGCCGAGGAGAAGAAGGAGCTCTTTCTCAAGGAATTGCAAACTCGTTTCGATGTCAGTGCCGAAAGTGCTGACCAAGAGCGAGAAACAGCGTCAGAACATTCTTCAGGCTGTTGAACTTTCACGTCGTGCGTTTCCTCACGCAACCCGAAAGTGTTTCAATCGTGTCAACGCTACCAGCTCTGTGATTGAGCTGATGGTATCGTCTGGTTATGACGCCCGTTAGATTCATTTACGGAATTCATAGTTCAATTCATAATTTTTGATTGTCAAATATGAGCATATATATATAATATTATTATAATATATATATTATATATATAATATTATATATATATAATATATATAATAATATATATATTATTTAATAATAATAATAATATATATATGTTGAACAAAATGTCTATTGGCGAATTCACGAGATTACCATAATGACATTTCCATTGAAAAACTGTATTTTGAGAAAAACAAAAATTAAAAGAATTGGTATCAATACTGATGAGAGGGATTCAGAGGGAGTAGATTGGGATTCGATGGGGGAAAATCTACTATCATTAGTCGTTTTAAAAACGTATTAAAAAGATAACTTAAAAAATCAACATGAGTACCCTCTTTTTCTTTTTCCTTCTTGAAACTATAAAGAACCCTAGTAGGAGCTGTTATTTAAAAAATGGTTGGTGCGTCAGCACTTATGTTCATTTATTGGCACTAAATATTATTTGACAAAAATTTGCAAAAAAAAATACAAAGTTATCAATTGATCATAGCTAAATTTTGTAAACTAGTTTTTTTCAAAATAAGTAATAACCAAAAAGTTTTGCTTCATAACGAAACCTTTGACACCAGTGACGTCCGATTTCTAACAATGCTAGAGATTTTTTATTTAGATACTCGTTTTCAGCATCAAAAAATGAACCAGAATCGCTGGGTATATGTAAAAGAACTAAAAAAGTGGGTTTTTTTTGGGAGGTCTAATATATATATAATACAAACCTGCTTCATACTTTAATCATAAACTATGTTTGTTGACTAAATTCTTAAGTGCAGCTGAAAAAATTACAAATTTAAACCTTGTACTTGTGTATCAATAGCAAATATTACACTAAACTATATAAGAATTGGTGTCAAAACTAAAAGATTCATAATATTTTATCATATTTTCAATATGAGAAAAAAAAATTGAGGTCTTCGTAAGTTGACATTTTGAAAATTAATCATAATAATGTACTTTTTTATCTTTATAATAACTAACAATATATTATCATTTGAATTAATTATTTATAGGGTAAATATTCGATAAAGCTATTTCCAGCATTTTTTTGACATATAGAGTTTTATTTTGTCTGCGTTATACATAGTTATAACATATAGGAATGCCATTTATTTAATTACAAGAAGAAATATTAACTAGTAACATTTGGTTAGATAGAATTACATCAGTGTGTATAAATAAGCCTTATAGAGTTAAAATTAGTCTACATATCGAACCTAGGATCTTATCAATGAGGTTGACTAAAACTGACCTTCCCCATGGCATTAAGAGTTGAACACGCCTTAACATATTTAGCTATCGCGTGTACTTGAATATATATTTAAAAATACTAGTGTATAACACAAGCGCTTTTGAGCTTTTTAAAGCATTAGCATGCCATTTACTGTAACTGGAATATTTGCAAGCTTAATGTCTTTGATATTATTTCATGTAATAATTAAGGAATCAAAATGTTATACCCTCTACATAAAACTATTTTGTGGAGACCACCCGATATAATAAGTGTTTAGTAGTTCTATCACATTAATAATATATTAATGTATTTTAGACAGTAGCAAATTTAGGCTACCTTTAAAGTAAATAATTATTCCCTTGGCACTTGAGAATGTCAATTGAAGACAACTACAAAAGTGAGGCTGTGCAAATATGTAATAGATTTATTACAAAGCTAAATCTTTCATGCTCCTGGGAAAAAAGAATAATGTCATCCATGACAAAAATTAAGGACCCCAAGAAATTCACAGCGCAATTACAAATTTTAAATGACTGTATTTTCTTCAATGCTCCGTGCAAGGATTGCGGAAAACTATTTAACTCCGTTATTCACGCATTTGCTGAATGCCAGGGACTTCGCTTCCTAAGGAAAATAATTACCCTCAACATTGCCTTCGTGGGTGAAAACTTTGTGACACCGTTGATTCTGTTTGGAGTTACTTCGAATTTTTGAAAGCATCACTGAAAACGCGTGCCCTTGAAAAGGCTATTTCAAATTGTAAAAGCAGGATTGCAGAAAAACTGGCCATCGGAATACCGGTCCAGGTGGAAGAATTTCGGGCAATATAATATCAACCGCTGCAAGATATTCGGCTTTTAGTATCAAAATTCCGAACAAGGACTATTCATTGTGGGAATATGCGGGAAATACAATAAAGTATTATCCCTCCAAACACTACAAGAATTTTCAACGCTGGCTATTACGAATACACAAAAAGTTTTTAAAGAAGTAAATATTCTTAATTAGTCTTTTTAATACAAAATGTTTTATTGTTTTGAAATTTTATTTATACAAAATTAGAAAGTATGTTTTATGTGATTTGTTGTTTGTTTAATATTTGTTTGTTCATGTTTTTTTATTATAGTTGTGATACATTGTTAGGAATTTTGTTGGACTTTTGTTTAGAGTATTAATTTAATCTATAATGTTTAATTATATATATTGTTATATATAACTACTCTAAATAAATAAAGTAAAAAAATAAATATATTCCTGCGTTTTGATTGGAATTTTTTCATAAATACTTGATTGGATGGGTTCATATATCTAGAGCGTCATTTTCATTAATTTTCAAAGAGATAATCTCTCTTCTCTTGTGCATTTTACATAAATTTGTTTATAATTCAATTTTTCTTATTTTTACTTATGAGACAAAGTAGTATAATTTATAAAGTATGCGTGAGGAAATATGTGCACTATTAAAACATGCTTTATATATGAATAATTGCTCAAAAGCAAACAATTATTTTGTAAAAGAATTCCATAAACGGCGGTGTTGGGAAATTGCTCTCAAAAGTAAAGTAAATGGAGACAATCTATGTGTTTTCCTCTATAAATTCTAAAACATATGTACTACTAAATAGCCTTCATTCTATAAAAAGGTTAATTTTGTGAGTGTGCCTTTAGCTTAGGACGGTTTTTAGCTATGCAATAAACATGTTTGTTAGTTTGGTTAAAATTTTATTTGGTTAGAGTTATTATTTCAAAGATTAAATTACTATTTTATTTATTTATAATTTTCTTATTCAACAGTTCATGATAAAATTTGTATTTAAAACGTTATATAGAACAAATGCAAATAAGTAAAAAAAATACAACATATAAACATTATAGTTCATAATTTTAGCATCTTACAGGAACATACAAATTAACTATTAACACTTTTTTGTAAACAAACTTATTATAATGTTTGTTTGTTTGAGGGTAGGATCCAAGAGTACGAATTGAAGTCGAGTCTTGAGTCCAGGGCGGAATCGAATTTACGATCTTAGCCCATTCCCTAGAACACACAACCACTTTAACCATGTTGTTTACCCATTCTACCTCGGGAAGCCAAACAGGTAACCAATTATTATAATATATAAGTCACTGGAAAAAACCGTTCAGCTTCAGATATCGACTGATTGAATTAAACTCTCGGTGCCATATAAAGATTGTTGCAAGGTATGCCTTTGTGGAATGTCATGTCGTTGGAATGTTAAAGAGGTTTATTTGACTCAATGTCCAAGGACAAGGACCAAAAGACAATTTTGTAAAATATAGCAAAGTTATAATTTTATTTGGATTGTGCAAAAATGACGATGAAAAAAGGCAATAAATTTAGTGATGCTTCATATGCATGCAATCAGTATAATGATAATAATTATTGATATGGGGTTTTATATCTTAGGTTTTTATGTATTTTTCTTTATACATATCAAAAAATGATTAGTTGAATAAAAAATACTTGCAAAAACCAGAAATACATCACTAATTATCTAAATGTAACCACTTTTAACAATAAATAATGAGTAAGTTTTATTTGTCTTAATCAAAACAAATATATATTTCAAAATATATAAAGCAGGGTGTGTGTAATCCTTTATTTGATTTAAATTATCAGCTTTTTGCTGGTCCGTTTTAGATATAATATAAAATATATAAAAATATATAAAAACACATCATTCCTGTGTATAAACACATACACATATATATATATAAACATTAAAAACACGTATAAAATTAAAAATACTAAAATAAATAAATAAATCCCCCTAAATTGGGGTACTGCGGCCAATGGTCCTGGCTACGTCCCTTGCCGCAGCTAGTGTCCTGGCCGACCTCAGGGACTCAAAATTGTTCCACACAGACACTGCGTGGGACGCAAATGTGTCTGTGCCGCCCCTTAATGGACACGATTTTTGATAATGTCCCGCCAAAAGGGTATTTTATCTTTTTATAATATATAACAACTTATAATTATTACAAATATGATTCATTTACTGTTACTCCATTTTGTTCGCTTATTGAATAAAATAAGTACACAGAATCAAACCCAAAGCAAATGTGCAGAAATTAAATATTTAAAATTTAAATTTATTGTTCAATATTTTCAATGTTTTATTAGCTTTGGGGTCCATTCATTACAGGAGCTGTATTGCAATCTTCTTGGTTTAGTGTAAGGCATATGCTCGCAAAAAGAAAAGGTATAAATTTTATTATTAAAAAATTAAATGAAGCTTATAGATTTAAATAAAATATCAAATCAAGTTAAAAATTTAAAATATGAAATATTTTGTATATATGTTCTTTTTTATTTTACATAAGTCCTTTAGGTTATACAATTCTGGAGTCTGAGATGTAATTCGATTCAAATCTTTATTGATATGAATATTCTTTTACAAGAAAAACATGGGCTTCAATAATATCCTTCAAATTAAATTTCATTGTTCGATATTTATCACAAAGTCAACAAAGTTGGGTGTGAAGTAGTCTTGGATCCTCCACAATCCATTGAAAATTACCCAACGGTCACAGTTCAAAAAGACAGCACGAATGATAATCCCAAACCAAGAAAACCAAAATTGAATCCTGATCTAATCCTATTAACTAGAACGAGGTCAGGTTCCATCTCAAAAACACGCTCTTCCTTATCAGGACTGTCTCTTCACAAAGACTCTCCAAATAAGCTCTCTAAAAACAATTTTTTTACAATTTATAGGAACCTATGATTCCCTTCAAACAAAATTAATAAGTGACTTTCTCAGTTCTCAGGTGTCTAGAGATCAGGAAGTGAATATGGGGATAGGTAGGATTATCTCGCTGAATACAATAGGAGGTAGGTATCGTATTTCAAGACATTCTCTAATGAAAAACCTGCTTGATAAAAAACCTGACATCCTATGTTTGCAAGATATAAAATCGCAGACATCTTCTTCTTGTTCAATGGAAGGTACTTTTTGTACCCCCAAAAATTACTATCAATTCTTCACAGGCAATGGGTTAGGTCAAGGGGTTTTATATTTGTATCCAAGTCTATTTGTAAGCCTTTGAAAGTGTGTGAACTTTCAGGTCTTGGTGATTGGCACAAAATTTTCATACCAACAGCAAACGGTGGTTTTTATTTCATTAATGCATATGGACTGAATGTAAGATGCTCATCTTTTTTTCAAGCTATTATCAATAGTTGCAAAAATAATTATATCCTTTATTAATTGTAGGAGATCTTAATTTAGATCTTTATAAATCGAATGGGCGGTATCCTAATCTTCAAATACTTTCCAATCTCATCAATATCCTCGATTTACACGATTTAGTCAAAGCTTTTAGTCCAGAAGACAATGTGTCACGGAGGTGTGGAAATAAGTCGTCTAGGATAGACTTAGCTTTAGCTTCCTCCTCTATTCAGGCAAAGACTACAAATACACAATATCGTCCTTTTCATGCATCTGGCCATAAGCTTATTGAGATTGGTATCCATCAAGTTCGGCTGAAAAGGCGTTTCAGGGTCCCAAAATGGATAATTTTGAATGAAGATTTTATTAAGATACTTAAAACACGTTTTATTCAACATTGTAATAATTCTTTTAAACCCAAAAAACTCGCATTCCTTTTTATTTAGTTCAGTCAACTACTTTGCAATATATTCGCAAAAACGGCAAAAAGAAGTGGCCTTCCAAAAAAGCTATGATGTTTTACTTGATAATGATTCTCTGTTTTTACGTTACATTTCCAAAGATACTACAAATATCTTTTGTATGTTAGAAATTGCAAAAATAGACTTTAAAAGAAGAATTGAAAGGGAAAACTCTGTTTTGTTAAGGCTAAAACCTCCTCCCAAAAGAGTACTCAACATATATCGTCAAAAAAATAGTTTTTGAAGGTAAACCATTAACAAATTCTAAAGATATATCAACATCTTTCATTGTCAACTTCAAAAGCTTGTCGACGGCAATAAGGCTAATTTTGATAAAAAGAGTGGTACTCATTCTATTTTTACAGAAAATACTATCACTCAGTTCATGAAGGAAGGAAGAAGTTCAAGGACGAAAAAGCTTCAGGTCTTGATGGCATTGGCGGAAAAATATTCACCAATGTTTGGAAGAATTCGTTCCCTATCTTGTTGAACTAGGGAAGTCGATGGAAATTCGTGGAATTCGGCCGGATCACCCTAATATCTAAGAAATGTTCAGCAACAGATGTGAACAATTGGCTACCTATTACGGTGCTCAACGAGAGCTACCAAATTCTATCGGGTGTTCTTTCTGCTCAAATTGAGCCTCAGTTGAACGCTAAATTAGGGAAAGAACAAAAGGGCCTCCTTAAGGGTAGGCAAATCGGTGATATTTAAAGAAAAACAGGAACAGCTATTCAAGTTTTACAGAAAAGAGATACATTTGGAGCCATCATAGCCATAGATTTTAGCAAAGCTTTCGACACCATACAGCATAGACATATTTTTAGGTCAATTAAAAAGAATCTTCCCAAAAAATATTTTAATCCTATAAGAGCTCTCCTTTATAATGGTAACTCAACTATCTCCATGGGGGGAATAGAGAGTGATCCCATAATTCTAAAAAAAGATGTCGTCACGGTTGTCCTTTGGCTCCACTTTTATTTATTATTGGACTTATTGAACTGAGCGACTCTGTAATTAGAAAGTACAAAGGGTTTGGAGTTGATTTCCGTTTTTCAAAGAATATTATCGATTTATTTGCAGACGATGTTACGCTAATGATAGAGGCCGACTCGGAAATACAATTAATTAAGCGTTTTGAAATATTAATAAACCACTTCAAAAAAAATGAAAAGAGATCGGGATTAAGAATTAATAAAAAGAAAACATCTATTCTTTCAATGGGCAAGTGGAACCCTGAGAATGATCTACAGATTGCAGGTTGTTCCGTCTAGCAAAGCCTGGACATTTTAGGTATTTCTTGGGAATCCACTGGAGCCTCTCAATCGAATTGGCTAAAGATAAAAATCAAATCAGTCTCTCAATTCCACACTGGAGAAACTTTAACCTACAGAAGAGGATTGACCTCTACAACTACTTGGTCGTGTCAGCTGTTATATATAAAGCATCGTCTATTACGTGGCTTGCTGAGCGCGCAATAGTAGAAGAAGACATTTGGCTAGGTCACCTTTTTCAAAGGAGTTATCTAAGTGCCCTTAAGAGACCAAAATCTTCCATAGGTGGAGGACTATGTTTACTCTCAAAAATCATACCAAAAATTTATCAGAAAGTTGTTATCGACCTATTAATTCATCCACAAACTGAATGGCGGTCTGTTTTTACATCAAGCCCGGCATTTCTGTGGTTAATGATTGGAACAGATTTTATAAATGAAAAACTGGAGGCAGTATCTCCTTTTTTAGCGTCCCTCCAAAGATTAATTTGGAAAGACAAGCCTTTGTTTTCTTCGACGTCTACAATTGATATAATTCGTCAAAATTGCCAAAAAAGTTTTACTTCCAAAATCTTTTAGAACCAAAAGAGTTGGAATGGATGGCTCTATCTCAACAAATTTTATCGTTTCATGATTTGAACCCAGAGTCAATGTTTACTGTGGAAAATTTTCCTTTCCTTTAAAGAAGGCTGCATTGAGACATCAAATTCTGATCCCATGGCATTTAAGGATGTCTTATACATCCAATTCCAAAGAAGAAGTCGAAAAAAATTTGTGATCAGTTTCTACAAGAATTACATCTCCCAACAACTTGGAAACCTAGAATAATTCGCTCTGTTTCAAAAATACACGATGGAAAATCAAGTATCCTCTGGCACTATTTTATAAATGCTCCTTGCAAAGACTGTGGACTTTTGTTCAATAAAATTTATCTCATGTTTTTGCAAGCTGTTCTGCTCTGAGCATCTTAAAGGAGTTTATATCTTTAAATATCAAAGGGGTCACTAAGAATGTTATTCCTGGTATCCGTCTCTTTGGGTTGAATTCCAATCCCAGAAGTTATTCAAAAACTCGTGCTTTGGAAATTTCACTTTTGAGCTGAAAGAGCTATATCGCAAATAGTCCTTTCGTATATTTCAAGAAAATGTGCTTTTTGTTTTAAGTTATGTTTTGTATTATTCAGTAATGTTTTTTTTTGCCTTTTAACTTTTGTTTGGATATCTAATTTTAAACTAGAATGTTTATTCATATATTTATATATGTAATTTCTCTCAATCAATAAAGTTTCTTATATAAAAAGTCAACAATTAACGTATTATCCTCAAAGTGAGGATGTATTCATCGTTAAGGATGATTAAACATTTAAAAATCATTTGTCCCTGAGCGTGATGACTGGCTTTGGCAAACTGATGCTACGTAGTCTTCCATGTAGTCATTTTTTAACACAATGGGTTGTTTTTCAGACATATATTAAAAAAAGATAAATATTTTTTGTCCCTCTTTCTCTTTTCCCTATGAAAAGAATAGGGATGACGTGGTTCATTTACCATTTAATACCTATTGAAAGGAGAACCTGTTTATGTTTTTTGGACAGCAATATAAATTACAATACATTAATTTTATATATGCCAGACGGTAAAAAGCCTTGCTTATTTTCTATTTGGGTTTCTCTAGGTGATGATGCTTTTAAGTAATAAAAATATTTTTGTCCAAATCCCACTTTCACCTTTATCTTGTGAACATTCATATATAAATGTGTAAATAACACACTTTCTCAATGCACATTCAATTATCCAAAAAATGGTTTAGCAGCACTCATTGTTAAATAAGGAGAACACAACGATAAACTTGGATTAATTTTAAACTAAAATGTTTAACTATGATTTTATTATCACAAGCCTTCTTACTCTTATTATATTTATTATTGTATATACATTGTATATATATATATATGATTTTTAAATAAAAGACCCATTAAAGAAAAGAGAAAACTTGTAAACTGATGCCTTAGGCTATTAAAATTGACTTTTGTGTATGCAAAGATAAGTAACGAGACGACTAAAGTGATCTTAAAGCAATTTTCACCACTATTTTATTTGAAAAATATTTATGAAACATATCAGGATGCACATTTTATATCTTTGATTAAGACATACCTATAATTACACGTTTTATATATTTTTTGCCATTATGATGGATTCAAATTTATCAATGACTATATGAAAAAGCATTATTCTCTTATAGATAATTGAGCCCAACATAATTTCAGTGAGTTAAGTTAAGTTATCCTTCCCTTCTCGAGACTCAACATAAATATTCGATCATGCTTTTTATCTTTATGGATCGATAGAATTGCATCTGTGTGGACTTGAATATTGTTGACCTTTTCCTTTCGATTTAAAATAGATTGCCTCACAGTGCACAAATATATGATATATGTCTCCACCAAACCACTCCATCACATGTCACGGTCTTCGTCGCAACATAAGCTATGGTCCATAGAATACGATGATTACTTATCAAATATCAAGTTCCGTTAAAATTTTAATCTTTAAATGAACTACTTCTGAGATGCAATGCTCTTCATAAAGCATATCCCTATTAGCTTATGTTATATGTTAATTTTGTTTGATTTTTTAAACTTTATTATTATTTCCAAACAAAACTTTAATTTATACATGTTAACTAATGGCGATTTATTTTCTAGGTAGTAATAAATAAAAATAATAATATACAATAAAATTAAGTGTTATATTATTTTTATAAACTAAGCAGTTACATATGTAGGACCATGCAATAATGAGGAAGCATTGATATTTTAAAGTTGAAGTTATCATTTATATTTAATCCTTGATATCTATTTTTATATTATTGCCAACAATGATATATTATAAAATATTAAAATAAATTGATAAAACTAATATTCTGAATTATTTTTTTGAAATAGAAATAATGAATTTTATTTGGTGAAAATTCACAAAGATTTTATTCTTTTAAACTCACCTAATCTCCGTTGTGAATCTTCAAATGCTTTGGAAAGGCATTGTTCTCTTCGGTCTCGAAAAAAAAAACAAATCACCCAGGTCTAAGGCACTGACCTTTATTATTTTAAACTCAAAGACCTTGATATGTCAAAAGCTGTCTTTCAACGAACCCTTGCATCCCTTCGAGCTGAGGAACATATTTTTGTCGGCAGCAGCAAGATATGCAGCTTTATCTGTGAAAATCCCCTCGCTCGAAGAAAAAACAACGTGGACGTCTGCTGGAAGAATCATTAAATATTTTCCAAGTCTCTCCTTCAACATCAAAAACTGATAAAAATTATTTCAAAAAGTTATGGTAATATATAACCTTCTTAATATTTCTATGTTTTATTTTTAACATTTGTGTTCAGAGTTTTAAAATATTTAATAGTTGTGTAATTGATTGTAAATTGATTTAAAAAGACGATTTGTTTTATTTTATATATATATATACCTAATATTTTAATGTTTGTGTTCCTCCCCAGAGCAAATAATTTAAAGTATAATGTTTATTGATGTTTTTATAACGCATTTGCCTTGGGTTTTATGTAAATGTCTCATTTTTATTAATTTACATAATAAACGAACTGGATTTAAAAAAATTAACAATGTGTGATAAGGAAAAAATATCCCCTGTGATAATTATTTTCATTACAAATCAATACATTGTTATAGACTTCTTCTTTCTTAACCCATTACTTCCATGACCCCTTTAAAATTATTATTTTTCGCTGAAAATTTGATATGTTATTCCTTTTAGTATAAATATAGATAATATTGATATTTTTTTTCTCTACCGCCCCTCAGACCTTAGCAATGGCCGTGTACTTTAAAGTACGTGATGGAAGAACAAAGAAAAATGTTTTCTTTCTCTTTTTTACTTTTATTGAGAAACTAAGCATATCAAAATAAATATTATCATTTATATACAATTATTACAAATTATTTGCTTTATAATTTACGCAAATACCTATGAACAATATTTTATTTTCATTTACTTTTTTGTGTGGTAGTCCGTCAAGCATTGTGGGTGAAGACCCACATCACATCTTTAGCAGCGAAAAAAGGATCTCTTTTGCTTGCTTTCATTTTCCTTACATTTTTTAGCTTTCCAACTCGTCTAGAGAGGCGCCAGGCCTGCACCATTTGGACATTCAGAAACCAGTTTTATAATGCCCAATGCCATTTTTTAATCCGCAAAGTAATTATATAATTTGAGACTGAGTTATCCAGCAAGCCAACTCCACCCATATTTTGACTCTAAACGATAGATGAATTAGGGCATGCTGTGGGTATCTTCTTCGGTTGTTCTCAGGCCCGGTGGGATGGGCGGGCCTGAGGGGGGCCAGGCCCGCCCACCGACTGACGTAGGCCCACCCACCCACTCAGTGACGTGGGCCCAATCTTTTATGAATGTGCCAACTGTGCCCCCCCATAACAACTGTAGCCCCCCCCCCCCAAAAAAAAAAGCCTTTGCCTGCTGCCGGTCTGGTTGTTCTCGATTGTATTTGTTCATATATCCAATTAGCTCTGAATCCAAAAAGTTTGACCCTATGAAAACTGACCCTGAATCTTTCCACGCTGTAACGCAGAAATAGTTGTCAATATAAACATATTTCATAAAACCTTTGTTTGCCTTCTTCATTGATTTTCGTGTTGGTAGATTCAGATTTTTTTTGCCTCATTGTTCCAACTATTCCAAGGCCTTTAGATCCCAAATAATCCATAAGGTCAAGAGAAGTATATATATTATCACAAACAATCTTATGGCCTTGTTTTAGATCAAGTTGCTCTACCATTTCAACGACCACATCTGGACCCTGTCCAAGTCCTCTTGGTGTAATCTTTGTATTTCCCCTATAGGGAAGACAATAGAGGAGCTCTCCAAATGAAGTACATGCACACCAGATCTTGAAACCGAAGCGTACTGTTTTTCCACGCAAAAATTGTTTGAGGGGATGAGGTCCAAAAAATTTCACCATTGACTCATCGATCAAAATATGCTCAGTTCTTTGAACATACATTTTTGCAGTTTGATTTATGCCGTCCATCAAAGGTTGTATTTTTCAAAATGGATTTTTAGGATTTGGAATACTTTCGAAGTGTATCGTATTAGTTTTTCATGGTTCGATCTGGAGATACATTTTTTCCAAAGTTGTTGCATGTATCTTACCTCGTTTCCCAATACATTATTTTGGAAGATGCTGTCATATAGCCACTCAAAAAGGCTCAAGCATGACTTGCCCTGATCATATTGATGTCTATAGAGAGAGCAAAATCGATGTCATTGTTTTTCATTACCACTTTTTTCGTTTCATCTAATATATTATACATATTTCGTCCGTAATGAAAAGCTTAAGATAATCAAAAGGATTCTTTAGCTCATCTAAGTCTACGGGAATATTTTCAAGATTTGAATGAAGGTTTGAATCGAATTTAATCTTCGAAACAATCTGATTTTTTATTGTGGATTGTATCTTATCTGAGTTTTTAACACGAAGTAATTGGTCCTTCAAAGATTTTGAGGATTTTTATGTCTTTCTTTCTTCTTTTTATAGTTCCAGTAGAATTAAATGGTTCGTCATCATCATCAGATTCTTTGTCTTCATCATCTTCAATAACTTTGCAGTTCTGCTGTCTGACAAAGAATTTTCTTAGCAACCGAATTTACATCGACGACTCCACCAATTTCTTCCACTTCATCGTCCTCATAACTTAAATCGTTTGTCTCAAGAGGAAGGAAAATCACAATATCCGTTGGATTGTTTGGAGGGTAGTCTTCAAGTAGATCCAAAATTTCAATTGTGCTAAGTCCAGAAGTTCTGAATGTCCCAAAAAAAATTATAACGATATAATATGTATCATAAACAAACACAAATCTTCAGGTCATCTTCCATCGCGTACTTTAAAGTACGTTCAAAATCTACAATATAATTTTGGACACAAAACTACAATTACGACATTTTTTTTCATTGAGAAAAAAGTTTGGAACTATATCTTAAGTAATTAAAGAAAAAATATTAAAAATGTGACAATACTTACGTTTTTTTAATGGTTGAACTTAATGGGAGCACAGATTTTTTCATTTTGAAATATTGACTTTATTCTTTGACTATTTATAACAAACTGAATCAATTTTTGGTACAATGAAATAAAATAATGAATGTTATTAACACGTAAATCTATCTATTTTATTTATAAAATAAGCTTCTAAGATAAAGTATTTGAACAGCATAATACCACAAAATCAGGTTATAACGTGTACTTTAAAGTACGCAATGGGTTAATATTTAATAAGACCCTTTTATAGAAACGTCATTTTTTAATGGTTAAGATGTTTATTTATTAGCTAAAATCCATACAGTGTAAAAAATATAAGCATACACTAGAAAGTAGGAGATAATAAACACAATCTTAAGACAGTTACGTAAAAAACAAAACATATATGAATATTATAATTCAAAATTACAGTCTAAAGATAAAACCATAATATAAAATGACTTATTAAAAATATTTCTTATTCAATATAAAACGTTGATGTTGTCTTATTGTCGATTTGATGAGTTTGAGGTATTCGAGATAATTTGAAGTAATAAACTTAATCAAATCTCCGGCCCATGTCCATGACGTCGCAGATGAATTGGGAATTTTTATTGAGAGGGCTGAATAACGAGCCGCTGTCCCAATCATAATTGCTCTAAGGTCTTCGATTCGAATAAAAGAGTTATTTTTCAGTCTCTTCGCAATTAATGATTTCATATTGAGCAGTGCAAATTCAACAGCCTTTTGATGAGAAGAGATCTTCTTTCTTCTTCTGAATGCTCCAAAAAGAATTGTAGCTCTAACCACGTTCGAATTTAAGTCCATATTACCACAAACGTTTAGATGAGTAAAGTGCTTGATCGTCTTCAGTAGAGGACAATCCACGAAGGCGTGTAATGTATTATTAAATAAAAAACCGCAGTTACTGCAAGGATAATACAATTTGTTGAGGTCTGCTGAAATTTGGAATTGAGCCGTGAATTTGGATCCGTCAGCGATTCCACAGATTGAATTAAAAATTATTTTTTCCATGACGGAGGAAGACTTAGAAGATTTAAAAACTTTCCCGCTATTATGCGTACTTCATTCAATGTTTGCTTGTCAAATATTACTTTTGAAAACTACGGCATAGAAGAGCATAAGGTTTTTTGCATATCTCTGAAGTGGAAACCGAAACCTTCCTCCGCCAAAAGTGGAATCCGATCTCATGTCATGAATAGTAAAAATTCCATTCAACAGAGTGGTTTCTTCTAAACGAAAGGGGTCGCTAAATCTATTAATAAAAGGTTTGATATTTCTGTTTTAGTGTATTATGCCTACCGAAGGGTCAGAGTGGTAGACAGGTTTGACTTTCCATAAAATTCTTTGCATCGACGCAAGGTGAGGAGATAATTCTTCAAGTCTTACAGACTTGGTTTTTTCTTTACAAGAGGACCGATAATGTCCAAACATAAAACAATTACCGCATTGTCGTGATTGCCGAAGGAACTCCAAACTTTCAATTTCTTCACCACAGGGGATCAGTGAAAGTATGTTTTTGGGATTTCCAGTAACATTAATTGCTAATCTGATCCTTTTGTGTTCCAGTGAAGATAATTAGGATCATTAAAGATAGATAACTTTAAAAAAAAATCTTATCAGATGTTGATGCCCTTCCAATTTGAAAAGAATTTACATTACAGAATGGTTCTAGCATAGATTTAAAGCCTGCTCGTAGATTTTTCCATAACCATATTTTAACGTAATATCAAAAGTATGATCGTCATCCCTTGCAAGCACAAGCTTGCGACAATCAATCATGACCTTGAAGAAATTATTTTCCTCATCTTTCAAATCAATATCGACAAGAAGAGTAATTTCTTTGAAATTCTATCCATTGAGATTTTTTGACGTGTAATAATAAGGGGACGATGGGGTCTATCCCAATTTATACTATGCACTTCACTAGTATTTAACTTAAGGATGTCAGAAGCAATCAGAGCAAGATTGCTGGGATGCATTTGGCTTTTATTCAGGGGGCTGCGTTTATCTAGTCTTTGCGCAAATAGACAGAAATTTTTCCATCCATTTGAGTCGTTAACAGTTCCATCAGAAATAAATTTAAATGAATTTTTTTTGAAGGATGAATGAACAGCTCCGCTGTAGGACATTTGTTTACATGTTTTTGACGTTTCTTTTCCTCTTAAGGTATCATGAGTTTATTTTGATGAACAGGATCCAAGCAGTGCCTTAGAGTAGGATAGTCTGGACGAAAGACTGATGAGTCATAACATAAGCTGACAAAAACCCACAACAAACAAATTCCATATCATACATTAATAGGTGTTTGGATTTAATAGTTATTTGTATAAATCGAAGGGGATGTATTTTAATGTAAAAAGATAGCAATTGAGTTGAATATACTATGAATTGCATTATTTTTATGATTTTGCCACTCTTTTGAACAGAAATAGGATTTATATGTTGAATAACAATATTATTGCATTTCTAATTTTATTCATAATGTGGGATGCCCTTCATTGATCACGAAACCTTTTTTATATATCTCTAGGATCAGTCATCAAAATAGGTTTCCCGTAATACTTTACCCAGAATAAGAGCAACAAATGATCGTTCCGGAGTCCACTCAGTTTCAAGAGTAGAATGCGAATATTGGCAGTAGCCTCATTCTACTCTTGAATTGTGCGATGTACGATAAGATTGCCTTTAGACATAAGTTTTCTCCGATGGCAGTATGTGGGATGCTTCCAATGTTTTTTTACTCCGGAATGATCATTTGTTGCTCTTATTCTGGGTAAAGTCTTCTCACACCCCTCACACTTTTAAATAAACAAAGACTCTTTTTGTATTTTTTATTTCATTCATTAAATACCATTGATATTTCATGAAAACAAATATCTTTACAAGTTAACAATATAAACTCATTAATAGTATTGTTCAAAATGAGTCTTTTAATTGCACGTCTATTATTTGAAGAAATTATATAACTCTGGGTTTCGCTATTCTGGCTCTAAATGAATACTCAGAACAAAATGATGACCTCACCCCCTCTCATCGTAATCACAACGTTTTATTCTTGTTTGTCTCATGTACTCCATTTTTTTCAACGTATTACTATGAGTGATGTAATTATTTAACAGTTTGTTGGTTTATACGACAAACAGAGTTTAAAAATAATTATTTAATTTAACTTCATTTATCTGCATTTAAATGTCTATGCAATTACTGTTGATAATATTTGCTAATGATTGTTAAGAAAATTGCAATAAAACTACTGAAAAAATGTATTTATTTCACTTTTTGTTCGATAAATTTCAATTAAAAGTTTTTATAAAAGGAGAATACTTATTTTTTTCAACAAAAGGATAACAATGAAAAGGGCAATGATCGTTTGGGTTGAAGATAACTTATTTACAAACAAATGAGTTCAAATTTTTTAACGAGAACCCACGTTATGCCTTTTACGGAATAGCATACAAATTATTTGTTTATGTCTTTTTGTTGTTGCTGAAAAAGTAGAATATAACTGTATTCATTATTTTATCCTGATGAATGAAACGAAAAAATATGATAACAGAGTTGGCATTCTATGAGTATTTAAATTAAAAAGCATTGTAAAAAAGGATATTATATTTCTATATATATATAAATTTTGTGCAATGTTTTTATTAAATACAATAGAACAGGGTGAAGGTTATAAAAAGTATATTATCAATATGTTTAAATTTTATGATTATTTAAATTAGAGAAATATTAGAAGCTTAGCCAAAGGTTTAATTTTTTACAAATAATACATCAAATAGAAGGCTTAGTAATATTGAAAATTCAATAGATTTATACGTATATAAACATGGGAAACTATGTAACTTATATATTTTTTATTAAATTATTTATAACCAAGAGGTAGGACGGGATAGTTCCTGAGAAAAATAAGACAAAAGAATATTCTCAAGGGGGGTTCCAATTAGCTCTCTCAGTGAACCTAGCCTTCCTTGAATGTTTGGACTAAATAAAAAAGACCAATTAAGTCAATTACTCATCCACATTATCTGATTCTATTTGTGCACTGATTGTCAGGTTAATGAAATGTGTCCTATGTGCTCAGGAGCCCGAGAAACTTATCTCTTTTTATGTCCTATATAACTATTTCCCAATAAATGAAAAGTTTTGCCATAGATTCCGATTTATTTAGCCTTACAATAACATAAAAAAACAATAATCATTATTTTCATTCCATGTGTTGTTTTGAGGTCAAAAGCTCTTCAACAGGTGACGCTCCAATCTATTGTCGTAACTCTTCTTATAGTGCTCTGGACCAAAGGGCATTGTATATATATATATATATATATATATATATATATATATATATATATATATATATATATATATATATATATATATATATATTTTTTTTTGTTGTTGTTGTTCATGAGTACAATGTACAAAGAGGATGATGTAATTATATGTTTGTAAAAAATGAAGTTTGTCTTCTTCATATAAATACTAAGAAAATGCTTTATTTGCATTATGCCATACTATACGGAAGTATAAAGGAATTATGAATTGCTTAGCTACGATATCTTAATCAAATATATTGAAAATACACTAACATGTTCTCATGACTGTCCATTACTATTATTTATAAATATCATTATTTCCCCTTTATCTTAATAGGTGAGATTATAATTACAAGCATGAAGAAAAAAATAGGATCGCCTCTCTTTTTTATTCCCGTGTTAAAGATGAGCACTAACTGATTAATTGTCCTATTGTTGAAAGGGCTTTGAAGTCGTGCGGATTCATTGTATCATAATGTTTCTATGAAAGAACTTCCCAAATGTCCTCCATTGAAATCTATGGGAACATGATTCACATTAAACAATAGAAGTTTTCAAGGAAAACACTATTGTTTATCAGAGAATTATAACCGATCTATTTATTTATAAAGTTGCTCATACCACCTTCATGTATTTTATATTTATCTGTATAACCTAGTAAGTTATTTTGTCACACTACTTTGATGCCAAAGAAGTATGAATGATTACAGATCAGGGATTTTTAAGTATAAAGCATGCCGTAAATAAGAAATCGTTATTTTTAAAATATCGCGATTGTTTGTAATGCTAAATATTTGTAAAACACGCAAGTTTAATATCATACTCAGCCAATCGAATTAAAATATACTAATCAAAAGCAAATGTTAACATTTAAACACAATAGATGTATCATACATAACATTATGAATATGCAAGATTTGTACGTTGATGTGAAATATATAGTTGGGCCTACGTATACATTGTTGCCAAGATTGGAATATGATGATATAAGTTGAATAACATTCAATACAAATCTTCACTCTAGGGCCTGAGAGACATTTATCATTATATGATATAAATGAACGGAACATGATGATTTAATTAAAAGAACATTTGTTCAAGGTCTTCTTGGAGATAGGGGCATTTCTTTATATATATATATATATATATATATATATATATATATATATATATATATATTATTTTTTCTAAACAAATAAATAAAAATATTATATTGAGCTCCTTTAGCGTGTAAATATTTTATGGTCGTTGAATCTTAGAGGAGATCTCGGACTTAAACATTATCGAGCCAAAAATGTTCTTTGTTACGTTAACTACATACACTAAATATATAAACATTTCTAATAATTTTATAAGCCATAAACATTAATAACATTCTGCATTTTTGTTTAAAAACATTCTAATAAAGATAAGCATAATGTTGAAATATCAACAAAATGACAATATAATTACATGAACATGATAAAATATCAATATTTACTTAAGAGTTTTTAATATCCTGAGAGAAGAGGAGTCAATGTTATATATATATATATATATATATAACATTTTTTGCATACAAATGAATTCAACAACTAATAAGGTTATTTGTATCACAAAGTACCATTTAGTTATACAAACTATTTTTACCGTACACTATTTACTTTATGGTGTAAAACCGGTGTTAAAGCTTTTGTTTTTTAATCAGCTCATTGTGTATGTTACTTTGGGTAATAAACATGAATATTTCGTAAAAAAATATTGTTAAATTGTTTCAAGATATAATTTGGCATCAACAACTATGCATCATGCAAATCCAGTAAAATAGTTTCGAATAAAAAACATGTTTAAAGTTTAGTCCCATATTTTTTTCTAACATATAATCCTAATACTTGTGTGTTGTTTATATATAACGCTGGAATATATCATCACATTTCTCTGGCGTAGTGTGACGATTTACAATGGTTCATTTGAACTTAGGCAACTTAAATAGGGAGCAAAATCTAAAAATGTAAATAATTTAGATGTTAATAACACTAACCTGCTTTTAAACATACATTATTTAAGTATATTGCCTTCAAATACTATAAGAATTTGTTTTGTTTCATTTTTTTAAATAGGTTTTCCGATTGCATGATATAATCTTCAACTGCCTCACCATTCAAGTCATTTTCATATTGTGAATTTCTTCTTCTTTTTTGTTCCTAACCCCACGGAACAATTATGTTAATTATTATAGTGCTCTCAATGCCGTAAGTCATAAAACATTTTTCGAAAATGAAGGAATAAAAATTGGCTCGCTAGAAATGTAAGTCACGAAAGGTACTTGAATGAATGTAAATATTGTATGCGTGTGTGTATAAAGATATAACTCAGCTTTAAATGATTAAGACATGCTTTTAAAACTATATGAAAACTCCTAATGAGAAGATTTGTATTCATATGTTCTTTTTCATAAATGTTCATGATGTATGTTTTGTTTTAAAAGAACATCCAAGGTTGTCATGTATGTTGTTGTAGGCTTAATAAATATGACGTATGTAATTTAGACGAGGCTTAATGTAATTCATATATCAAAAGAAGAAATACATTTCTTCTTTCTTATGTCTTGACAGCTTTAATATGAAAAATAAAAATAAACAAACCCATTACAAAAAGGTAAGTCATAAGTTATGTATGTATAGTCTATTTTTGGAAGGTATTTATTCTAGGCTCGATTTAATTAGGGATATCATCCTAAAATAACAGAGTTGATACATAGTTTGAAGACTTTTATTATAAATAAGTGTAATTATAACCAATGTAAATCAAAAATGCTTTTATAAAGCCAAATTCTTCTTTGAAGCATCCCCCCCCCCCCCCCGTATAAATTAATCTCGATAAAGCGTGTAGAAGAAAAGTATTCAAAAGCCAGACCTTACTTGTGATCCATAATACGTTTTGGGGTATACATTTATCGCACATTCAAGACTAAATTAATTCCCCTTTTATATATTGACCATATTTTATGTACCATTTATATCCTTATATTTTTCACTGTAGTGACACAGATACCCCATTGTGTGGTCTTGTTCTTTACTTTAGTGATTGACCATTTTCTTTATTTGTATCTTTATTGTTAAGAGTAAATATATAACTAACTAAATGTCCTAATATTCTTTTATTCAAGATGGAGTATATATATATATAATAACAATAATAATAATCATATTGTGAGTTTCGTCTGCTGGAGGTAGAGTTAAAGGGCTACTACTTCCTCTCTCCTTCTAATGCCATGGTGATTCACATAGACCTTTCTTCAACTGCTTGACTCTCCTCATCTCACTTTCTTCATAACTGTCTTTGCATCCCTGTACCTCCATTACAAACAATACGACTTCTACTTCACAACAAACTGTGCGGATAATTGCCTGTAGGAGAAACAAGTGCGGCCAAGCTTGTGTTTTTTATCCACACAAACGTACATACATGACAGTATTTTTTCTTCTTTTTCAAAATAGAAATATATCTCTCTTTCGCATCATCACGGTTCATGTTTTTCAGGCAAGGTGATATTATCTGATATTTTTGTCTCAATGGTTCTTACATTTCAAAGTATTGGATGAGATTTACAACAATAATGCGCGAATGTATTTATTGATACATATAGATCCAAATTCCTTGCATCAAGTTTTTTAAGGATCTTTTTTTAAAAGTTATATATATGATATATATTATATACTCAATAGCAATTAAATAATTACACCGAGGAGGCGTGATAGGAAAATAACTAATTAACTTTGTTGATTTTCTTTCAGGTTCATTTGTAATTCGCAACACCACAAAGGGAAATTTTAACGATCCCTGTTGCAAATTCACTTTTCCTCACAAACTTACGATACAGAATGACATAGTTTTCTCACAATGATATTGAACTAAGATACAAAATATATGATTATAAAAATTGGTCCAATTTGAAAGTAATGGAACATATAAAGACTTTATAAACGAGATATACAATCAAAACTATGGTTATTTGTCTTTAGTATAGTATATATATATATATATATATATATATATATATATATATATATATATAATAATAATATAAATAAATAAATAATAATAAATTAACCCATAGACAAATGTGGTGTCTTGTCGGTTCTTGATTTTTTTGTCATTTTGATATATTATAATACAGACAATATATTATCCATAAAAATCCTGATAATAGTTTATACTCGAAATTATCAAATTAACAACTAAGAAACCCAAAATTTAACGGGCACAATGCGTAATTAAGTTATCCGTTTGATACTTGCTGTTAAAACCCCAGAACTGACCAGAGCCAGTCATTTGTGTCTGGTCTGTTTTCCTCACGGACCTTTATAATATTTGAAAACTAAACTGATTAAAAAATTCATCAACTTGAATCCAACCTTTAAATCTTACTGACTGGTGAAACAATATAGTCTTTTGGAACAGATAAAAAGAAATCCTACAATGAATTTCAGTGGCGTCACCTTATAGTATGTTTCATACTTTGTTTTTTCCATACAATAAGGTTACAGGGTATTTTTGTATCTTTTTCTTCTCCTTAAGTCTTAATATTTAGATTTTGACAGCCCAAGGAATGAAATTTCACACGCTTTTTATTGTTGAATCGAATTTATGATGGTGCCAATCTGTTTTTTTTGTTGAGTACTTTTTTGCATTCTTGTATCAAGTTTTTATAAATAATTTAATCATTATTTATGTCTGTGATTATAATTTTTTTGTTGCTTATTTTTGCCTATTTGGTTCGATAGAATTGCAGTATCCAACTGGATATTAATAAGCATTACAAGGTATAAACAAGTCTATCGAACCAAGGATCAATATTATTATTTTGATTTTACAGAAAATTCCTAGTAATTGACTGGGAATAAGCGTGTGATCCAATGTTGGAGCATCTCTTTCTTAAAGCATTTAACCAGATGTGTTGTTGCATGTGATGTCTGTACGTGCCAGACCAAATGGAAGGTAAATGACCAGCCATGTTCATACATTGCGAAAATTGTTTGATTGTTAATCATTTGAATTAAGTCACGTACTTACAATCCCTTCTCACAAAATGACAGCGTGTTATGAAAGAGAAAAGAAAAAGTGATTAGTGATTCACGTGAAGCTACGATGAACACATGTATGCAATTAAAAGAATAATAATGCTGAAGACATTCAATTGATTTGTGGGAATGTTTTTGTTCCTCGGGAGAGGAGGGTCATAAATTTTATTCGACATTTGGGAAAAAAGAATAATAACAGAGGAATATGATACAGGAATGTGAGAGACGTGATCTTTGCAAAGAAGTATGAGATGGTATTTACAACATCCAAATGTTAGGGGATAGACATAGTGATGATTTAATGTCTATTAACCGATCAGATAGATATATATATATCAACTTTACACTGTGCAAGGTGATTTTTAATCGCACTCTGAGGGATAGAAATATATATCTCAATATTATTAGTTGTGATAATTTATATTAGTATAACGTCATGCTTTTTTGCAGGAAACGACCGGGTACCCGGCCCGGGTCCCGGCTGTTTTTGGACTGTCCCGGCCCGGTGTCTAAAAATCACTGGGCCAGAACTTTTTAGGAAACTATTTTCTATAAAAAAACGTCGTCACTTTTAGAATGACGAAGGAGCGAAAATATACTGAAGTCCCGGCCCGGTTTTGGCCCGGCCTGGCCCGGGTCCCGGCGAAAAAAGTGTCCCGGTCGTTTCCTGCTTTTTGTCTATTTGGTAAGATGTATTTGCATTTATTTGGATATGATACAAATTAGAGCAATTTATTAAGTCTTTCGAACCTTTTAATGAAGGTAACCAAAAATTGACCTTCCCTCTTGGGATTCGAACCTACGCCCTCAACATTGAGCACTGAACACGCTTGAACACCTTGAGCTATCACACTTCTCTAAAAGGATATTAATAATTCCATCATCACCACAAAATTTTATAATAGACTTTGTATTTTCTGTTTAATTGTTTAATGTTTTTATTATATAATTAAAAACTTTGTAAAAATTTAAAAATACATTTTAAATCATATATAAATTCTAATCAAATATGTATTTGAAAACAACCATTTTTTACTATTTTATGAAATTTTCATTTTTCCTTCTATATTTAATATTTTCAAGTATTTTTATGCTTATTTATTAGAATAAAAACAGTGAATTTTAATTCTCAATCACAAGCTAAATAAATACAGATTCATAAGTATTTTGATGAAAAATGGCCAGGAATTTTATAGTGTTTCTCATTATATGCGTTTCATTTTTAATTATGGTTTGGATCTACTGTAAATAATAATAAAAAGAGTTCGATAGCCAGGAAAGGTAGATTGGCTCTTTAATAATATAAATATGAAATAAATAAATAAGAAGGAAAATAATAAGTTATTTTTGGATCTATCAAAAAAACTTTGTATTTTTGGGACACTTATTTATTGTGGGATTCTTAAGCATAGCAAACTTCATCACTTTAGATGCAAGTTTTTGTAGTCTCACCGCTCTCATTTCAATATGGAATGAACTTTGATAATTCTCCATATTTATATGGGTGCTGTGTATTACTATACACACTTTGCTAATTGGAAAACATATGGGTATTAGTAATAATATCTGTGTAAATAAATTAGTAGTACAATTCACCAAAATTTACTGTTGTTTTTCTTCTAGTAAATGAATTTCCTTGACTTAAGTGTTAAATATTTACTTGACAAACTTGCAATATTTTATAGAATCAATATTGTTTTACTTTATTAAAATATTTAGATATAAATAAATACCGCCATATACTTTAACTTCTTTTTATAGTTTTCTTAAATACTATACTTATATCTCCGAAGCATTTTGTTTACCATCATATATTTGAATTTCTTTTATAGTTTTCTTAAATAGTATTTTCGATCCCTGATGCATTTTTAAAAAAATACTTAATTTATCCCTTAAATTGGTACTGGTTTTGCTTTAAAACCTATATTATCGCTTTGTTAACTTCAAAGCCAAATGATGATACAGATTTTATTTAAGACTCGTTTTTTAAACATGCACTCTCTGGAAATATATTTGTATGTTTTTCCTATCATCTTACAATTATCAATACTTTTTTTTGCCTAAATGGTTTTATAGAATTGCATTCGACAAGATATAAATAAGCATTATAGCATTAAAATTAGTCTATCAACCTAGGATCTTATCAATCAGGTAGACCAAAAATGGCCATCCCCTCTCGGGAGTGCGATAGCCGTGTGCGTTAAGGCGTGTTCAACTCTCATGTTGGAGGCGCAGGTCCGAATCCTCCCGAGAGGGGATGGTCATCTTTGGTCTACCTCATTGATAAGGTCATAGGTTCGATAGACTAATTTTAATACTATAATGTTTTATATAATCCTGTCAGATGCAATTCTATCGATCCATATAGGAAAAAAATATTTACTTTTAATACATTTTTTGGGTCCAGAGTAGTACTGATCATGATAAGATTGAATGTGGCTTAAAGCATTCAGGTAGTAAGGGATGCACAGACGCTTAAATGAGATTCATTTAAGTTTTGAGATATTTCTGTTGAGAAACACACCCAATGATCATACCTATTTCAACCCACTGAGTCTTTTTGTGGAGTACATTAAGATGAAATGATCGTGTAAACGATACAATTACATCATTAATATATCACGTATCTTAACATCCACGTGTCCTGGGTTGGGTGGCCCCTCAATGAAGAAGTTGGATGATGAAAATAAACTAAGACCGTCATTATCCAATAAAGTATGTTGTTAATATTTTTATAATTATCAGCTTGTAGGGTATAATAGTTTAAAGAAGTGCGTTAGCTTAGTGCGTAAATTTGTAAAAATTTAGATGATGAAGATGCAATTATGCCTTCTGAAAGAGGAGAAGTCAATTTGACATACTTCCTTCAGACATGTTGATTTGCAGTTCATTTGTAAACATACGTCGTTCGCGAACAATGAACCTATCGACAAAAAAAAACTATCATTCGTCGTTCGTTTTTGGTGCCAAAAAAGACAAAGATTTTTTTGAGAATGACGAAAAAAAAATTCCACAAAAAAACGTCGTCAATTTTTTTTCAGTATGACAAACGAACGATGAACGATTCATCTTAAAACGAAATATGAACGATAACTTTTGGTGAACGACAAACGAACGACGAACGACAATTTTTCTCAAATGTCAACAAGTCTGATCTCATTAAATATAATCTTGGTTCGATTGAAACATTTAATTTATATAAGTATTATTCAAATCTTCAAAAATGCAACTCATTCCAAAGATATGGGGAAAAAATAATAATAATTTGGTTTGAGAGAGAATAGAAGGTATTTAGATGAAAGGTAATTTATTGTTGAGAATGTATATTTTATTTCTAAAATTGTCCTTTCACTCTAAAAATATGGATAATTCAATCCACGTAGCTTCTGAAGAATTGTATATTGATGTGGTATATGTATTTCATTGGAGGTTTTAATATGAGAAGATTGCTGTTAGCATCCGAGTTAAGAGCTGGTGATATTCATTGGTGTTAATACTATTTTATAAAATAAATGCTTGAAAAGCTTTTAAATATTAATATCACTACCACAGATGGTAACTGCAACTACATTTTGTAAAGAATATTCTGAATTAATGAACGTCCTTTTACGTATGCCGTGCTTCTGGGAAATTCAAAACTCTCCAGTTTTTATATTGGAACATAAATATTATTTTTGCAAATCTCCTTTACTATTTATATGGTTATTTAAAACATATATAACAATAATAATAAAATATAGTTTAAATGAAAAGATCTAAATAAAAGACGTTAAAATAAAAATATCACATAAGTCGGAAAAGTTAAATGTTCCATTGGTCTTAAAGATGTAACATTCATTCTTTTCCAAATTAGATAACTTTTTGATTAGTCATAGTTATTAAAAACATAATAAATGAAAAGATAATCGTTTAATTACCAAGTTTTTATTCAAATTCTTAATTATAATTATAAAACATGAATGATAACTATCAAAAAGTCTGTTTCTTCTTTAGTTGCTATCATTGGCATTTCCTTCAGATAATATTTCTATTCTAAGGAGAAAAAATAATCTTGTTTTACCGAAGTAAGTCTATTTCATAAAATTTACGTTAAGCAGTTCAGTAGACGATTTTATGTATAGTTAATATGATACAAGTACATATTTAAAGTCGTAGAATCTCCGATCCATATAAACCATTTATACTTGACAAGTCATAGAGCTAAGAAAAGGCTTTTAAGTTGGCCAATTATTGACTTGAAATCCTTTTAGCTATTTTGAGAAAAAATAGAAGTATATCAATCAACAAAAAAATGAATAACTTTCAATTAGTATAATTATTTTCCTTTTTAAAAACTTTTTAGGGATCAAAAAGAGATTTCATTATTGTAAATATAAAGAAACAACAATAACAGCAGATATGAAAGAACTTTTCCAATCATCTTAATGAAAAGAAAGAAAGTCAAAAATGGCATGGGCACTGAAAGGCTCTGTCCTTAGAAGAATAATCCTAATCATTGTAATATATAATTCTAAAGGCAAGGTAAACAAAAAGATGAAAGAGGTTTGTTTGTTTGTTGATACATGAAAGTGTATTTAAATGTACACACATACATGTAGATTGTATTTTGTAAGGAAAGGTATTTTTTTGAGAATTCATTCTTTATAATTATACTTGAGGAGGCTTCATTTTTGGTTTGTTGCCTTTTACGT
>CP045895.1:13035379-13123481 GCA_013387185.1 Caligus rogercresseyi | reverse complement strand
AAAATCCTCAGCTCTGTGGAAGAGGGTGCAGGTACTCAAGCTCAGGACAAATATGCGAGCAAATTGTCTGGAGATGCATCTTCAGCCATATTTGCCAGAGGCTTCTCATGCTGGTGACGGGGAAAGCTCCACAGGATGAGGAAGGGTGATTGACATTTCTCAGATCAGCAAAGGTGGTTCAAATGAAGATGGACTAATCAGCAATGTTTCCCTAATTTGGAAACCGGTTCAAGGCCTTGAAGTGGCTGAGCGAGAGGGAAACCCTGGCTCCAAAAATGTGATGGTGAATAGCATAAAATCACAAGCTTCTCTCAAAGATCCCTGCCCAGAAAGGAATTAAAATCAGTGGACACAGAAGGATCTAGTGAATGATGCGACAGTGACAGTAGAGTTCTTGAACACATTGGACCCCTCTGGATTTCCTCCCCACAATCTTTCTCTTAAGAAGGGGCCCCCATAATGATTCTCAGGAATCTCCATCCTCTTCATTGTGCAATGGAACCAAGTTGGTAGTGACAAAGCTGCTACCACAAGTGATCAAGGCCAAGGTACTAATGGCAGTGGCAAGGGGGAGGAAGTAATGATCCCTAGAATACCTCTCATTTCCTCCCCAAGTGATCTGGCATTCAGATTCAGAGAACTTCAGTTTCCAGCGCCTTTGCTTTGCCATGTCAATAAACAAATCGCAAGGCCAAACACTCAAGGTGCTGGACTCCAACTGCAGGAGCCATGCTTTTCGCATGGCAACTTTATGTGGCGATGCTCAGGGTGGGAGCAGTAAAACCCTCTGTACTCTATGTCAAGCCCATAGACGTTGCAAGAGTTGTAATTTGATAAATGTGGAGATAAACCACTTTCACAAGACAGTGAACATAGTTTATCCAAGTGCCTTAGAATAAAACAATTTATGTATTATGGTTAAGTATCAGAATATATGTACAAAGAGTAAGCACAACAATTTTGCCGATTAAGGTTATTTCCTTTTTTTTCTTTGGCAAGGGAGATTATTTGTAGAAGTAATTTACATTAGTAGTTTAGTTAGTATTGCTGTTCTCATGATTCATAAGGTAACTTTACTCAAGTCGGGCCGAAGGCCCGAGGCGGGGGATCATAAGGGGGCGCAGCCCCTTATCAAGCGGAGACGCGCGTAGCGCGGTTTTTCAGCTTGTATATATTATATTAGGGTTGTTCTCAGGGGGGGGGGGGCAGAACTCATGTAAACAAAGAGGATATTTCCAATTAAAAAATGTGAGTCATCACAGCTACGATTGCCTATGTATCTAATACCTCTAGGACAAACTAAGCTAAGAACGTAAAGGCTCTCAAAGGAATAACGTCGGAGGCTCCCTCCCCGCCACGAGTCACCCGGGGACGCACAGCTCAGCATCAGGAGGAAGTGGAAGTCCTGAACACCGCACGGACTCTGAGGCCTTTGGCTGGTAGCCCGCACGCATCTAGGAGCTCCGGAGCAACGTAGCCGTCCTCTGCAGCTCCGCCTCCGCCGGAGAGCTCCGGGTTTCAATGTTATTTCCTTTTAAATTAATGTACCTTTGATTTTATTTAATAACATAGCTACTGTACGTCATCTGTGACGTTTCAGTTTTTCTTTTCTAATCAGAGGAATCTAAACATTGCGTTCTGCGCATCTTGTATATCTATTATCTTTGGGTTGTTCGTATTTTCAAATGTTTGAAATGTTAACAACATTGAGGATTTTCTGAAAAAAGAGAAGAGAGAAGTGAAGCAAAATACTCTCTCACTTCTCTTTTTTCTTTCTCTTTCTATCCAGGTAACAGTGGTACCAAGCGGTAATTGTATATTCTCATATCAAAAGATCAATTTTTTTGGAGAGTACGTGCAAAAATGTATTTGCTTATTTCTCTTAAAGTATAGCGATTTTTAGAACACCAAACATATCAAATGAAAGCTTGGTAATCCAGCTTTAATATTTGGTATCTAAATCATGTCAATTAATAAGGGAGAGTTTATGTACATTAAAAAACCATATCTCGCGTACAAAATGACGCATAAATGGATTTTTTTTTTTTTGCCTATATGGTTCGATAGAATTGCATCCGATGGATATAAATAAGCATTATAGCGTTAAAATTAGTCTATCGAACCTAGAATCTTATCAATGAGGTAGACCAAAATTGACCATCCCCTCTCGGGATTCGAACCTGCGCCCCCAACATTGAGAGTTGAACACGCCTTAACACGCACGGCTATCTAGCTCCCTTGGATTATAAATGTGTCAGAGACAAAGTAAAATTTTGAGAGGATACCTTGACGCATATCTTTAAAAACACATTATTATTTATTTTTTTCATAATCGATTTCTTATAGTCAATACAGGCTCTGAATCATATGATGTAACTCATATTGTACTGAATTTTGAATTGATAGAATACAACCGAGGTCATTTTTGGATTTATTATCCAAAGGTTACTAAACTAAAAATACTATTTTACTCTGAAGCGAACAAGTCATCTTCTACAGGCGAGTGAAGTTATTGATACAAAAAAGCTATGAAATATGCTAACATTACACACTCCATTTTTTCTTTGTTTTACGAAAACTTTGTTATAGAAAAAAAACATCAAAAATACGTCTGGTAGGAAATTAAATTTCCCTTAAATTAATTATTATTATTGAAGTCTGTAACACCCACCATTTTCAAGAAATTGCGGAAAACTATATTTTTACTAAATTTTTAAAACTTGAACTCGTTGAGCAACCCGTAATGTTGACCGATTTTGTTCAAACTTGTATGTCGTCTTTTTTATTACCAAGAAACAGAAAATCCACAGTGTTGCTAACATTTCAAACATTTGAAAAATAAGAACAACCCTAATATATATATATATATATATATATATATATATATATATATTATATATATATATATATATATATATATATATTATATATATATATATATATATATACATATATATAGGGACGGAGTGGGAAGAATTTATCCACCGGCACAATTTTACCTAGCCAGACTTACACCGGCCCCAATATGTACACATTGCATGCTACCATATTTCTGTGACCTTTGAAAGGTTCTATATTGTACGTTCTTTATCTATTTTGTGTAAAATGTGTTTTAAAATTTTAGTACTCTATTATGTTCTATTTTTTTAATGTCGTTTGTTTGTATTATCTTACTGTAACTTGTCACGCAATTTATAACATAATGATTTAGTAATGTGACTTCACATTAGTCAATAATTGTTTGTCAAGTTTATGACCTCACTTTACAGAAATAAAAGCTTCAGGCTTGCACAACATACTTTGATAGATTTTTTTGTTTAAAAATTCAGGTGTCTGTAAACACCAGTGGGAAATCTGTCGTCTCTGGGGAAGGGTGTTGAGAAACAGATTTTTGTATGGAAATAAACAAGGAAGGGTTAAGTCATTAATATTTATAAACCAGTCATAATTAAAAGTACAATATAATTAATTGATAAAGTTTTCAGAAGAAATATAATTTTATGGAAAAAATATAAATATAAGTATCATGAACTCTTCTACTAGTAGGCTGTCAACGGCCGTTATTTTTCTTGAGACCGTTGGCCCATCGGGACTAGTCCCGTACTCCTGGTGGCTACTCCACCCCTGCCATCAGCCTTCTCTAGACAACGTCCAGTCCCGTAAAGAACACTCTAAGACACCCAAGGAGAATATAAATAAGATGAGTCAAAAAGAGATCTTTGAACTATGCTCTTGTTCAAAAGGAGATTTTTGTGACGTCATGAATACTACAATATAAAACTCTTAACATTATTTATTAGTGCTATTATTTATAAATTATTTCACAGCCCAATTGAAAATATTTCATTAAAATATTGTTCTGTGCTAGTGTATATGAACCATGTAACATGAATTTTTTTGTTATGTAAATGGTTTATTGTTTGTTTGTTTAACTCCTAGATCAGCCCCACCACACCGGAACTCAATCCGGTATCAGCCGGTAATAAACTAAAATGGTTTATTATTAGTATTCATTATCTTACGTAATTAGCAAAAAATATATGTTAAATAATAAAATAGTTTTTGCAATCCAGATTTAAATTTATTTGAAGGAATTTATAAATCATTATATTTGAATAATACATGTGTTTATACAAAAAGGGGGAAAATAGAACATGAATATAAATACACTAGTTAGTGAACTATGGATTTAAGTTTTTTTTAAATTAGCACTAGTATTTTCTGTTTAAGTAGCTTATTAAGAAAATGACTCGCATCCTTGTTCTTGTTTTTACAAAGTAATAATAATTTCAATGGCTAATTTGTATATAAATTGATAAGTGACTAAAAAGTCTTTGAAAAACATGGGTTCTTTATCGATTCTGTCTGATGGTTATTATGAAAGTTTTGGAAATGATTTTCTAAGAGGTGGCAGAACTTCGAAAAATCGGGTGAAGGGGCGGTAAGACCTACTTGCATAATAATTCTATCCAAGGACTTTGAGTTTCTTCAAATCCTTGAATGTCACTCGTATTTTCCCCCAAATTGGGTGAAGGTCTTTAAACTTTCTGAGGCACTTGGTTTTGGTTTTTATGAGTGAGAGTTCCTTTTCGAGCTTCTTGCACTTACACTGCCAAAAAAGTATCCCCTTGGGTTCCTCGCACACTGAATTCTTGTTCCATTTTGAAGACATCTGCCTGAGTAGAGACTGTCTTGAGACTCAAGCACTTCATGAGATGTCTCCAACTCAGACTCCTGGCCTCATTTCTTCTCACTAGTAGACTCATTATTATTTTTGTTCACAGGCTTCTTCACAGACCTGTCTGAAGATCTACAAATGTTGCCCTTCCAAATGACTTTACATATACTATTGATGGGTACGGTACAATTCAGCGCCGCCGATTCAGCGCCGCCGATTCAGCACCGCCGATTCAGCACCGCCGATTCAGCGCCGTCCGATCAGCGCCGTCCGATTCAGCGCCGTCCGATTCAGCACCAGCCAATTCAGCGCCGGCCGATTCAGCGCCAGTCTCAATGACTTTGATTTAAAAAATTCAGACCTTTTTTCACAGAAAATTATGTTTTCTTTAGGAGTACAATTGGTCAAACTTGGCACAAGATAATTGTTTGCAGAAGTATTCAACAACAATGGGGTATTTTGGTTTCAAACCCACCTACATTGGTAAAAATACGAGTAAAAAAACCTCAAATGCCATTGTGTGCACCTTGGCCCTCGGGTTCCGCCAGCCGGAACAATGGGGTATTGGGTTTCAAACCCATCGCAAATTGTAAAAATACGAGTAAGAAACCCCTCAGATGCCATTTTGTGCACCTTGGGCCTTCGGGTTCCGCCAGCCGTAACAATGGGGTATTGGGGCTTCAAACCCTTCGCCACTTGTAAAAATACGAGTAAGGACCCCTCATATGCCATTTTGTGCACCTTGGGCCCTCGGGTTCCGCCAGCCGGAACAATGGGTATTGGGGCTTCAAACCCTTCGCCACTTGTAAAAATACGAGTAAGGAACCCCTCAAATGCCATTTTGTGCACCTTGGGCCTTCGGGTTCCGCCAGCCGTAACAATTGGGTGTTGGGGTTTCAAACCCATCGCAAATTGTAAAAATACGAGTAAGGAACCCCTCAAACGCCATTTTGTGCACCTTGGGCCCTGGGTTCCGCCACCGGAACAATGGGGTATTGGGGTTTCAAACCCTTCGCCACTTGTAAAAATACGAGAAAGGAACCCCTCAAATGCCATTTTATGCACCTTGGGTCCTCGGGTTCCGCCAGCCACAAAAATGGGTATTGGGTTTTAAACCCTTCGCCAATTATGGTCGCTCACCTCTATTAAATACTTTTTTTGTGAACAATGTTGCGTGCTTTTTACATAATTTAACAAAAATATTTTTTTCTTGACTTATTAATAAAGTTAAACTGCATTATATTTATATCTACATAAAGTAATCACATTTTCTTTTATTGAGGATTTTTGCACTTTTTGTGGGTTTAGATTTAAGTCCATGTTTAAAATCACACAAAAATATTTTGAAGTTTTTTAAACAAAAATAAATAAACAAATAAATATTTTGAACTCGCCACTTGCAAAACATTCTATGGTTTAAGAGAAGAAATTGAACAGAGTGGTAAGATCTAATGTGGCGGTTTTGCAGGACACCCTGCAATTAGGATGACGTCCTCCGATCCGCACAGCTGATTTTTTAGCAGACAGCCAACATATAAGAAATTATTTCAGTTGAATTTTATCATCGTCATGGTCGCATATGGAAATCTACAACCTGTAATCTGGAACGAGCAAGAACGCAGGTGTGCCGTTATCCAGATTGACTTGATTATTATCAAGACTCTCTAATTGACTTTTTTATGCCAAACAAGATTTAGTTACTTTTCCTTTCATGTTAATTCAATCCAACTTCCTCCTTTTGCAATAACAGGCTCCACACGATGCTATAGCTTCTCAATGGCATTACTTTTCTAAACCAAAGGTTCCCAAACTTTAAAAAAAAAATTGACAACTGAGTAAGTCATTTGAGATAATCACGTCGCGACCCCCTCCCTCAATGTTTCAAAATCCCCATTTGGGAAGATATACCCCCACTTGGATCCGGTTCTAATATGAGTTTTAGTTACTTAATACTTTTAAGTCTTTTGATAAGATTATCTTATCAACCAAGAAACTCGGCTTTAAAAAGTCATTGACGTTATTATAATTGATCAAATACTTATAATAACAATGGAAATTGAACCAACTCCTAGTACCCCTGGCGTGAAGAGCTTGAACTTATCAAAATAAACAAACAGCTCGGGAGCCCCATTGTTGGTGGATTTTAAAACAAACCCGGTATTCCAAGGTTGCAGTTGGCATTTGAGGAGTTCCTTATTTGTATTTTTACAATAGGCGGAAGATTTGAAACTGCAATACCCCATTTTTGTAGCTGGCAGGACCCGAGAACTTAAGGTGCATAAAATTGCATTTGAGGGGTTCCTTACTCGTATTTTTAAAATTTGCAATGGGTTTGAAACCCCAATACCACATTGTTGCGGCTGGCGGGACCCGAGAACTTAAGGTGAGCAAAATGGCATTTGAGGGGTTCCTTACTCGTATTTTTAAAATTTACGATGGGTTTGAAACCCCAATACACAATTGTTGTGGCCGGCGGGACCCGAGGACTCAAGGTACTCAAAATAGAATTTGAGGGGTTCCTTACTCGTATTTTTACAATTTGCGATGGGTTTGAAACCCCAACACCCCATTGTTGTGGCTGGCGGAACCTGAGGACCCAAGGTGCCTAAAATGGCATTTGAGGGGTTCCTTTCTCGTATTTTACAAGTGGCGAAGGGTTTGAAACCCCAAGACCACATTGTTCCGGCTGGCGGAACCCGAGGGCCCAAGGTGCACAAAATGGCATTTGAGGGGTTCCTTACTCGTATTTTTACAAGTGGCGAAGGGTTTGAAACCCCAATATCCCATTGTTACGGCTGGCGGAACCCGAAGGCCCAAGGTGCACAAAATGGCCTTTGAGGGGTTCCTTACTCGTATTTTTACAAGTGGCGAAGGGTTTGAAACCCCAACACCCCATTGTTACGGCTGGCGGGACCCGAGGACCCAAGGGGCACAAAATGGTATTTGAGGGGTTCCTTACTCGTATTTTTACAGTTGGCGAAAGGTTTGAAACCCCAATACCCCCATTGTTGCGGCTGGCGGGACCCGAGGACCCAATGGGCACAAAATGACATTTGAGGGTTTCTTACTCGTATTGTTACAATTTGCGATGGGTTTGAAACCCAAATACCCCATTGTTGCAGCTGGCGGGACCCGAGGACCCAATGGGCACAAAATGGCATTTGAGGGTTTCTTTATTCGTATTTTTACCAATGTAGGTGGGTTTGAAACCCCAATACCATATTGCTGTTGAATACTTCTGCAAGACAATTATTTTGTTCCAGTTTGACCAATTGTACTGCTACAGAAAACATAATTTTCTTTGAAAAAAGGTCTGATTTTTTAAAATCAAAGTCATTGAGGCTGGCGCTGAATCGGCCGTCGCTGAATTGGCTGATGCTGAATTGGCTGGCGCTGAATCAGCCGGCGCTGAATTGGCTGGCGCTGAATCAGCCGGCGCTGAATTGGCTGGCGCTGAATCGGCCGTCGCTGAATTGGCTGGCGCTGAATCGGCGGTGCTGAATCGGCGGCGCTGAGTCGGCGGCGCTGAATTGTCCCATTCCCACTATTGATAACTTCATAAGGATGCAATCTATATGTAAATGCATGTACCAATTTATTATTCATGTAAGTAAATACTTGACTAAAAAAAGTTGTAAAAACAGACAATTGACATTCTAAAGCCATCTATCACTTCACTAATGGGTGTTGAGATGTAATCATCAACTAAGAGATAAGGATATCATTCTTATATCTATTCTGATGGGCTTTGATGCATCTCATTTGCGAATGGTTATAATTGAATCCTACAATATCACACTCTCACACACACACACACACACACACACACACACACACACACACATATATATATATATATATATATATATATATATATATATATATATATATATATATATATATATATATATATAATGAGGAATGTAACGGTAAAAATATTTTTATTTTGTTTATCTTATCTGATAAAAAAATGAAACATTGCCATGACTAATACACGTTTAAAGAAGATAAGTAAGTTAATAACCCAAGCAAATATGTTTATTGATTACTTTACAATAGCTACGATTTTGTTTTCACCAATCTTATTGTCAATATTCTATTTCCATACAATTCAAAGAATATAATTTTTTGTCTGTATATATTAATGTAATATGACTTACTTTGTTGCTTAAAAACTTACGCTGATGTAATTGCTATTATTATTATTTTTGTTTTGATTATAATTTTTTTGAGAACAATTTCATTGTAAAAATGTAATATAGATGATAAATATCAAATAAAACTATATTTAGATTATTTAAAATGTCTACAATAAATTTAGTTGGATGTAAGACAAAACTTGTTATCGAGTATCTGTTTTGAAAAAACAAAACACGTAAATTGGAAAATGAAAAAAATGCATTATTGTTTTGGATATAGAACGAACCGATCAAAATCATAATAATATATATTCTTATGTCGCGGTCAAAGGTTATAAGAGAAAAAACATTTTTACTCATATGACAAAAAAAAATTGCGGCTAATAAATGTGACTTTGTTGGAGATACGTTAAAAATAACGGCTTTTAAAACATTATGTATAATAAATGTATTTATATATTGCCAAAGTGACGGACGTTTTTTGTTTTTGTGTGAATTAAAAAAACAATTAAATTGGGTTGTTGTGGCATACACAAGGATTATGTGGTATCTACGGAACGATATATGACTGAATAACAACCTATGATATCCATTTCTTCCTCAACTTTGACAGGGAACCGAGGTTCTTGTTTTTTTAAGCCATTAGTTTTCTCTTCATAGAGAGAGCTTTTACACAAGGAGAATATAATAAGGTCAGTCAAAGAGGAGATCTTTGACTTATGCTTTTGTTCAACAGAGAAATTTTTGTGTCGTCACGAATGCTACAATAAAAAAACATTATTTATTAGTGCTATTATTTAGAAATTATTTTCTCAACCTTATATCTCAATTTAAAATATTTCATTATAATATTGTTCTGATGCATTAAACAATTGTTGTGTAAATAATTTATCATTAATATTCATTATTTTAAGTAATTAGCAAATAATAATTTCAAACAATAAAAATAATTTTTACAATCAAGATTTTAATTTATTTGAAGAAATTTATAAATCACAGTAATAGACTTATACTTATGTACATACAAAAAAAGGGGAACATAATAATATAAATATAATTACGCTAATTAGTAATCTTGCATATGTGTTTAAGTTTTCACTAGCATTTTTCAATTTAAGTAGCTTATTAATAAAATTGACTCAAATCCGTGTAATTTTTTTTTACAAAAGCAATAATATTTTTTTTACCAATTTGGATATAAATTGATAAAAGGTTTAAAAAGTCTTTGAAAAACATGGGGTCTTTATCGATTGCGTCTTGATGGCTATTATGAAAAAATTGGAAATTATCTTCTAAAAAGGGGCAGAACTTCAAAAATCGTGTGAAGGGGTGGTAATATTTCAATCCAAGGACTTTGAGTTTCTTCAAATCCTTCAATATTACTTTATGTGTTTCCCCAAATTTGGGTGGAGGTCTTACAACTTCCTGGCTAAGTATCCAGCGATATAAGAGAGACCCTCGTTGGAATAGTCATTGGAATTTTTCCTGTGTTTGCCGACTAGGCAGAGGAAGGAGTTTCCGTGAGCGCAAGTTCTCAAAGACCCGGTTACATATGCTCCGTAGGATGTGGGCGGTACCTACATCTTCTTTTGAGTGGCCACGATTGAAATTTGTCGAAGGATTCATGGACTTTCTTGTTTGAATCGCTGTGTAGTTATTTTCCAATGAGGTCTTAATTAAAGTTTCCTTTAAGCTTTATGAGCTAAGTTTGAGGCACTTAACTTTGTAGGAGGACAGCTTCATTTTCGTGAGTGAGAGTTCCTCATTCCTCCTCAATAGTCAACTCACAATTTTTTTTTTCGTTCATGGGCTTCTTGATGGACTTGATGTCTGAAGAACTTGGACACACTTGTGGAGGGTGATCCAGGAATGATGAGTGAAGGAACAGCTTGAGACTTAAGCTTCTTCCAAGCAAAGATGCCAAGAAGCTCAGCCTGAACATTCCTTTGGAATTCATCTGGAGTAAAATGACGATCGCAGATCTTCGCATTCTTTAGGCCCAGTCCTGTTGGATCATCTGCATCGTGCGATCCACAGACGTTGGATATCGAGATCCTTCGTCGGAAGAGCAAAATATTGTGCATCTTGAGGATTAAAGCAAGAGAGGATGGCACACACACGATTACTTCCCCGAAAATATGACATTTTCGCTTTACAATACAAACTGAGCTATAAATCAAGCGTAGCACCTGTGACATCACAACAAAATAGTCAGCTGTCGTCCTGCAATTGCCTACGTTGATTCCCATTGCCTCACCTTATTTATATTCTCCTTGGCTTTTACATCAGTCCCTACGCAAGATATCATAACTAGAAGAAGACTTCAGAGGAGTGTTTTTTTCTCTATCTTTGTGGAATTTGTCTAGCTCTCCTTCCCTGAAGAAAAGAAGAAGCCTTGACCGGCTAAGCATGAAGACATCAGAGGAGGATTTTATTTTCTCTCTCTATCTTCGAGAAATTTGTCTCGCTCTCCTTCCCATAGAGATATAAAGATATAGAGAGCTTATTCCCTCCAATTAGCAGAGAAACATCGTTCAGCTGTATTCAGGAGACAATGACGTATTTCTTTGAAGAATCCGTCCACTAATCATAGAGATATAAAGAGCCGTGCACGCTTTTGCTGTATCTCAAGATACATAGAGATGTATCTTGCTGTTTCTATTTTGAATGTGTTCGTTCTCGCCGTAAATGTGAGTGGCCATATTTTTACTCTGCAGTAAATGGATTTCGCCGTTTCAATATGATGCAAAAAAAGGAAGAATGAAGCGTGCGCTCAACATCCGATAATTGATACTGATCAAAATAACCTACATAACAAAATAGTTTTTTTTTTGTTACAAATACCTTGGCATCTCAAATAAATAAAGTCCCTGATCTTTATTTGCAGTCATGCAAATAAAACATTTCGAAATTGCAGAAAAACTGTAGTGCTCCGGGTTGCAAATAAGGATGCTAAAGTCGAGGAGAATCCAGCATTTCTATTCACCTCATTTCTTCTAAGGACATGAACCCAGGTCTCTGTGATCATCAAAGAAGGCTCTTCCTATGACGAATAAGACGTATATATGCCATGCCATTCGTGCTAACGGCTACGGACTCGGATCAGGACTCTTGGACTCGTCCACTTTTAAGGACTCTGATTTTAGTTCGAAGGCTTGTTCACCATTCTGTGAGGACTTGGATACTCGGGATTCATGAATGTTTATATTAATGATTTGGACTAATGAACTCTATTTTCGACTGTTCCATCCAAGCTGTATTTTTTTAATATTTTTAGAACAATAACTCTAAAGTTATTAAAAGGGACATCATCTTTCTGTCGCTATCAATATATTTTTCTGGCACATAATTAATGAACATGTACAATGAACTTAAATAATGACCCATTATATATATATATATATATATATATATATATATATATATATATATATATATATATATATATAATTACCTTATTTATTTGTATTTCAAATACTGGAATAAACTTTTATTGCACTAAGTATCGTATTTTTACAAAGTAAATGAGCATCTCAATGTTCTGGAGGACGGGCATCTTTAGCCCTACTTTATTTATTTTTTCTCCATGATATAGGGGATTTATCATCATCGTCGTGCAAATCTGGAGCGTTCTCGTCGAACTCCGCAGCATCATCCCTTAAGGAAGGATCACTTGGACTGTCTCATCAAGAAGGTTCTGTTTTGATGCAATGACGTACTTCTTATGAGATGCAAAAGAGGCTTTTCTTGTCATTATCCCCAAAACTCCATCATTTCCTAGACGTTGAGGAATTGACTGTCCGTAGTGTTCTATGTTGGGTTAACGCATTGGTTCCCAAACTTTTTCTGCTGGGCCCCTCTGGTACATAATAAATTTTTGTGCCCCCCTCCCCCCCCCAACAAAACAGAACATACACACATTTTGTTTTCAGAGTTTCAAGCACCTTAACCAGGTATTTAATATTTAATGCATTTTTGAAAAAATTGCCTCGCTGCAAAAATGGACTTTAAAACATGACCAACTCACTGAGAGGAAAACAAGAACAAAAGCCAAGGGTTTGTTGTGCAAAAATTGGCACCTTTAATCCTCACATCTTTTCAGTGACTGATTTGTGTCTGGTTCATGCTGCAGATCTTGCCAAATCTGGGTTCCAATTTTGAGATTGCCAGTGTCTTTGACTGAAACTGCAGCCTCATTGTTGAATCACAGGTGACATCAATGAACTGTTCCTCCTCGGATGTACTTAAGTTGGCAGGTGGTGATGCACTAAAGGGATCACGGATCCAATCATTTTTTTTTTTGGATCCTGCATCAGGAAATATTTCTGAAGGGCAGAGATGTGTGCTTCCATGCATGGGATCACTATGTTCTGCAGCTTGTTGTCTTCAATGAATGATTTCAGGTTCTCAAATGAGTCCACACGTCCAACTTTCACTCGCTGCAGCCACATCTCAAGTTTTATATCTCAAGAATGATATGATTTTATCTGCCGGATGTGGGAGGTGTGTATTTGTTCCCTGTACCTGTAAATTCACTTCGTTGAGTTTCAGAAAAATGTCACTGAGGTATGTAAGTTTTATGAGGAACTTTTTACAGTGAAAGTTGTGGGCAAGATCGCTGCTCTCTTCCTCCAAAAAGATGCGGATTCCATCTCGCAGTTCAAAGACCGTGGACAGCACTTTTCCACATGACAGCCATCGGGACTCGCTATGGAACAGAACAACTGTGTGGTCGGAGCTCATTTCCTCACACAGTGCTGAAAAAATCCGGGCTTTGACAGGTCTTGTTTTTATGTAGTTCTCTGTGGCAATGACGTGGGTCATTACATCATTCAGCTCGGGACTCAGCTGTTTAGACGCAAATGCTTCGCTGTGTATCATGCAGTGCGTCCACTGCGCATTACGGAGACGCGCTTGATGAGCGCTTGCAGCCCTCCCTGTTTCCCAGCCATAGCCTGCGCCCCGTCGGTGCAGATCCCCACACAGTCCTCCCATTTCAGATTGGTCTTCTGCCAGAAATTTGTTTGCAGAAAAGTAATTCCTCCCTCAAGTCATCTCCATCTATAAATCTGACATAAGTAATCAATAAACATTTTGTTACTGTCAGTGGCTTCATTCATCTGCAGGGAAAAGCGGCCGTCTTGCACCTTATCATTAAGCTGCTCCTTGATGTCCTTTGACATGTCATAAATACGCCTGCCAATGGTGATATTGGACAGAGGAATAGCCCTTAGTTTGCTGGCTGTAAACATAATTGAAACCATGTCCATACCACAGAAAAGTATTAATTCCTTCGCTATTGTGTGCGGCTTTTTACACTGCGCCACTCGGTTGGCAACTTTATATGAGGCGAGTTGAACATTTGCCGGCACGGACGCAGCTTTAGTAAAGAGAGACTGTTGAGCACGGCAGTTTACTTGTTTTTATCGGAAAAAGTCAACTGGCTTGTCTTTGTGCTCTGGATGATTGTCTCCAAGTGACGTCTTAGCTTGTTTGGCTTCAAGCTGTCACAAGTTAGCACTTTAAGACAGACAACACACTGCGGTCTCTCCTCATTACCCACTGTTGTACAGGTGAAGCCAAAGGCAAGATATTTGTCGTCATATTTTCTTGTCTTTGCCTTGGAAGGAAATTGCTTTGGAAGTACATCTGGTGATGTTTCATCCTCTGTTTTGCATTTAAGTGGGAGCTGCGTCAAAAATTTGTCCATGTTATGCTAGGAGTGTTATTTAGTCTATTGTATTAATATTTTCATTCATTCTTTTTTCCCGCACCCTGTTTTTCCCCGTGCCCCCCTTGCAATTGCTTTGCGCCCCCCTAGGGGGCGTGCCCCACTGTTAACGAATGTGAAGAACTCACTAGCCTCTTGGGGTTTCCGGGAGCCTTTGGATCTTGTACATGCGTAAGGAGATGTGCACGTTTGGGAGAAGCAGATCCTCATGTCTGATGTTGTTAGCCTCCTATATAGTATGGAAGCGGGAGTTCTCGGACTTTTTTCATTGATGGAGAGGTTTTTTACCTATATGATTGGCTAGAATTACATCCGACTTGATATAAATAAGCATTATTAGTCTATGGAACCTAGGACCATGGATGGAGAGGGTTGGGGGGGGGGGGGGGAGAAAATAGACTGGTCGGAATCGACACTTCTTACGTGGCTTAAAGGATTGATGGATTTCCACTTGCAAGGCTCTGTAACTTGTCTTTAACACCTCGATATGAGGGAAATCATATCTATCAACACTAAACATTATCTCATCATGTATTTATTTTGATCAGCATCAATTATCAGATACTGAGCGCATGCTTTCCCCCTTAATTCTTCCTTTTTGTGGCTATACTGTATATGCTGTACACGACATCTACCTATTAAAATGGCGAAATCCATTTACTGCAGAGTAGGAATACGGCCACTCACATTCACGGCGAGAACGGATACATTCAAAATAGAAACATGAAAGCGTGCACGGCCACTTCGCCTAGAACCATCAAGTGTTTCTCAATATGATATATCCATGCTCTAAAGAGGAATCTTGCTTCTAGAGCAATGAAAAGTAAGATAATTGTTGACTTAAAGTCAATCAATGAAGATCAGACGCCTATGCGTCCTACGATTATAAAAGTGGAAGACGTAGTTTTTGGAACTCTGAAACTTCAATATGCATTGCTTCAGGGAATTCATGTGTATCCAGGATCGCGAAATATAATTGTTTTGAACGAGGACCTAGATATAGGAACAAGCTTCTCTTACGTAAAGGATGAATCCATTATACGAAAAGCCGATGAAAGTTCCAATGGTATCAAAGGAACGGTTAGAAATTTGAAGGCACAAAGAAAGGATGCCTTTGGAAATCCGGTGGTTTTTCGAAAAGAATATTAATATTTATTCTCCTCTCAAGGATGTGGAGGGAAATGAGATTCACCATATTTTTAAAGAATATTGTACCATTGTCAACCAAGCACAACCCTATACCTTTAGAGATGGCCGCCTAAAAGGGCTTAGGAATGGAAATTTTCAATTGAGCCATATTCCTAAGAGAGAAGTGGCAGTTGTTTTTTAAATGGTCTTAAGACCAGGGTAAGCTATGTTGGCCAACCCAAAACATGTGCAAAGTGCTATAAAATAGCACATTTTGTTCAGATCTGTCCAGACAAGTATGACAGATGGATTGACCATGTTAAAGAGCATAACAATGAAAAAAAACTCTTATATTAGAGTTCTAAAAAGTTAGTGGAGGCTGTAGGTAATAATGAAGGATAATCTAAGTCAAATAATTCAAAAGAAGAAGTTCAGGATTCCGAGTCTGTAGCAAATAATGAAACTTGAAACTATACAATGGATAGATCTAGTGAATAAGCAATAAATGGATAAAAATCTCATGAACAGTGTTGCGCTGTCAACGCAAAGGAGCAAGACAAGGGAGAGGACATCATTGAAGGCAACAATAAATACGATTGCCTAAGAAATGAGACAAATGATTGGGGGGGGGGGGGGGGGGTCGTTCCCCTAGTGTTAGCGGTGATCCACAACCTGAAGATGCAAAATAATCTAGTTCATCATCTAATAAGGAAAAAAAATCAGCCATTAGCATAGTCCAAGTTATGACCTTGCGAAAACGGACACAGACCTCTCCCGCAGAAACACAAGCAAAGTTAGAAAAAAACTAAAACTGCGGAAATGAACGGTTTCAAAATATTTCCCCTAAATACGAAAGGAGGACGGGACTGTAGGAAGAGGCACGCATTAATGAAAAGACTGACTAAACTTAATCCTCACTTTATTTGTCTACAAGACATACAAAGTTTGGTTTCATCTTTTTTTTTTTTTTTAAATATAATTTTGTTTATTTCATTCTTCTAGGGTATATTACATTCCGTACGTTGCAAACGTACATTATATCAATTTTGTACTCTCAAACACATAATAAAAGCAATAAAGGAATACGCCCATAAGGCAAGAAATTAAGAGTAATAATAAAAATAAAAGGGAATTTAAAAGATCTGGTTGATAAATAGTGGCAGCTTGATCTTCTCAGTCCACACGAAGGGAAAATAGATTGTTTACATTTGTACTCCCTATTGTTGTCGTTTGACGCACTAGAGACCGAACGAAGAGCTTCTATATGTCTTCCGACGAGGCGATGGAGACCCACAGGGAGTCCAGATCCGCCCGTTCTTGATGCATAGAGGACCCTTTGAACCGTGGATACCAGATGCTCTATCTCATAGGCTTCCTGATAGGTAGGCGAGGTCGACACAAGCCAGTCCGGAGGAGTTAGCATCACCCCATATGCTCCAAATATTACTCCTTCCACCGCTTGGTTTGGTTTCATCTTCATGTCTACATGTATATTAGGGGGTATTATAGAAACCTAATATTAAGATATCAAAATTTATCCCCCCGCGAAAGTTGCGTCATAAGAAACAAATGATCGTAGAAAAATGGATTTTGGTTTGACCCCCCCTTACCCCCCCCCCAAATTGCGTTCAAAGGTTTCGTTATGAAGCAAAACTTTTTGTTATTACTTACTTTGAAAAAATTTAATTTTACTAAATTTAGCTATGATCAATTTATGACTTAGTTATCTTTGCAAATTTCGTCAAATAATATTTAGTGCCAAAAAATGAACATAAGTGTGTAATCCTTTATTTGATTTAAATTATCAGCTTTTTGCTGGTCCGTTTTAGATAAAATAATATAAAATATAAAAATATAAAAACACATAATTCCTGTGTATGAACACATACACATATATATATAAACATTAAAAACACGTATAAAATTTAAAATACTAAAATAAATAAATAATCCCCCTAAATTGGGGTACTGCGGCCAATGGTCCTGGCTACGTCCCTTGCCGCAGCTAGTGTCCTGGCCGACCTCAGGGACTCAAAATTGTTCCACACAGACACTGCGTGGACGCAAATGTGTCTGTGCCGCCCCTAATGGACACGCCACCGAAGTCGTAGACCTCGTCGGTCTCTTTGGGGTTGGGAAGACGAGATCGCCAATTGGGTTTCTGGCACCACATCCCCCATCGTTGGAGTGGAAGCACTTCCAAGTCTCTACTGCCACAGCCATGACGGTTATCTCGTTGAGGGAGGGAATATTTGCAATACTAAGGAGATCCTCGATCCGAAGTGGTCCCGTCTCCTGCAACCGGCGATGCTCCTTGCCACGTCATTGATGGCGACCTGGACGGCCCTGTGTGAGGCATCCGGCTCCTTATTCTTATCAAACCTCGGTGTCATCACGACCGCGGCTGCATACGAGAGTTTGCCAACCATAAGCCCCTGGCCAGTTGCCGAAGGTATTTTCCTCTCGGAATATGAACTGCCAACCTTGAGATGAGTGCTTCCCGTTGTTTTGCTGCCTTTACCACGTAGGCATTGTGGGGTGCGGTGGTGAAGTCTGAGTCAAACTTGACCCCAAGGAACTCAATCTCATCGGATGGGTGCAACTCGACGCCCCCAACCCTGATGGTGAAGGCTGAAGTGTCTTTTTTCTTGGCTTTGCCCCCAATCATGAATTGGGTCTTGGCGGCGTTAAGGACGAGACCATTCCCCCCTGCATATTTAAATAACGGCTCCTACTAGGGTTCTTTTATAGTTTCAAGAAAGAAAAAGAAAAAGAAGGTACTCATTAGGGCTGTCAAAATTGCTCAAAAATGACATTCGAATATTCGTTAGAAAAAAAACACGAATTCGAACTTATTCGAATTTTTTGTAGAAAATAATTTCCAAAGAAAATGACGAAGTTTTTTTAAGAAAAGAATTTCTAAAAAAAGTAACGACGATTTTTTTTTAGAAATGTATATATTCTATTATAACTGGGCGTTAATTCAATAGCAACAAAGGGGTTAATAATATTTGTATTAGACCATTTGGGAACATTTTTTTCTCATAATATAGGCATACTCATCGTCGGTCATTACTCATTAAATGTTTCTTTAAAAATAATTCACTCACAACCTTTTCTTTAAACCGCTATAGGCTAATTTTTAGGTATTTTCATCAAGCTTCGACGATATATTTTTGTAATAATAACCAATATTTAATACTTTTGTTCCAAAAATGTATATATATATCATCGGCTCATTGACGATGTTACTTTCCTTATGTAAATGATTTTTTCTTTTCATAGCATTAAGAGATGTGGACAACTCGAAGTAGGTTATGACGTAAAAAACAAACATTTTTCCATTTTATGGACCGACAGAACCGGACCGGATCGAACTGGGCAACGCTACCAATCACCTCACTTTATATGCTTTGTATGATGGGAACAATTTTGTCTAATGACACTATAGAAACACTCTCGAAATCATGGAGGTTGCTCATCGTATCGTTCGGAAAAATTCGAGTCTATAACAACTGTAGGCATAATTCACCAAAACGCTACAAAAAAACATTCTTCCAAATACTAGTGGACCCCGCTCCTTGGAAAATCTAACGAAGTGATACTCTATCAGTACATGACGTCTATAAGCAATCATCATCAATTTTTCAACATAAAAAATAATAATTTTCTTCTCAAACGAACTGCTAAAAATTATGTTCTTCCATCTCCCTGGCACTTGAAGATGAATTATAATAAGTACATTTTAAAAGAAGACATAAAGTTATGAAAATATTACATAAATCTTTTGGACTTACCTAAACAATATATAAGGAAACGACCTGGTACCCGGCCCGGTGTCTATAAATCTTCGGGCACCGGGACACATCGATCATAGCGCCCTCTAACTATAAGTATATAATAAATAATAAAAGTTGGATTATGGGATCCATTTTTGACTCTCTATGGACTAGGATAATCTTTTACTCCTCAGAATATTTTTAATGTATCTTTGTAACTAGAGATGTCATTTTCTCGTCATTTCCAAAAAATCGGAATCGACAAAAAGATATTGGCTTTGTCTACATGAAGACCCGTAAAAAATCCAACATTATCCTCATTAAAGATTAAATGTACTTCAAAGAAATAAAATAAACCCAATCGATAATAGAAATTGTCTTTATTAAGTATACATAAAATCAATCATTCAATTTCACTCGAAGATAATTTGATGCTTATTGTGTCGGCCTCAGATTCCTCTGCTGCCTTGTTTCCTGTACCAGTGTCTTCACAATGTCTTCTTTCAGAGTTACAATCTTTAGACCGAAGTGCCCTGTACACGGTGGCCAGTTTGTTGGCCTTTTCGATCCCTAATCGGTTACGGGTTTTGGACCAAACCAATCCGACAGTGCTAAAACATCGTTCGATGCCAGCCGAACTGGCAAGGCAGCTGTGAAGGCTTTTCATAAGCCTTGCGAACTCTGCAGTTGTCCCAGAAGAACACTTTCTGTTGATGAGTGACCACCAGTCGCTGGCTTCTAGTTTTCTAATGTTTTCTGTAAACATATGCTTAGGATAAGTCTCAGATTTCTGCAACTTGAAGTTGAAGAACTCTATCAGGTATTCAGGGTTCATATTGCTAAGCCACTCCTCAACTTCGTTCTGAAGGTCCTGTTTGACATTTTCTTCCCATTTATCATGATACTGGGGATCTGTCATATATGCTAATAAGTGGGGTTCACTTACTGCCTCCTTGAAACGAACTGAGATTACGTGTCTGAACGGTTCCAATTCATCATCTTTCAGAAGACCATACCATACATGACAAGCATATGCTATGGTGCACTTTTCCCTCTGTAGTGTGTCTAGAGCTACTCCAAATTTCTTAACCTGATCAAGTAGACGACTTGTTTTTCGTAAGAGTCCAATATTGTCAATGCTCTTAGCAATATTGTCAGGCATAGATATATCTTTCTCCAGATACTCCGTTCTCACCTCAACGTATATAGAATGGTTAGCATTGAATGTTCCAAGGCAGGCTATGTGACTGTTCCACCTAGTATTATTTGGGAGCTGTGGTTGTTTCCCTCCTTTCTCCTTCAAAAGACCATGCGCCAAGTGAACATTTCTGAAGAATTTATGCACTTCAAGTACTTTTTTCATTACAGACATGCTAGATGTATCTGCTTCGAGCAAAGCGAGGTAATGTGCATTGTATCCATATGTTATCATATCGGGATATGTGACATTAAGAAGCCTGCGAAGCTTTTTCATCTTTGCTTCGTTATCGGTACATATAGCGAACACATATATTTGATACTCATTCTTCATTTGCTGAATAGCCTTGCATAAAATCTAGGCACAGTATTCTGCAGTCTTCTGAGCTGTTCCACATTCAATTAAGTTCAAAAGATAAGTTTTTTGTCCGTCGCAAAAGGCGTGGGCGATGACTGGATCATTTTGAACAGATGACCATCCATCTTGCGTAATACATACAGTTTTCACTTGTAGCATTGATTCCGCAGTCTTCTCCTTTACCTCGTCATATATCTCGTCGAGTAATTCACCCCCTAGCATCTTCCTGTTAGGAGGAGTGTAGCCTGTACGAAGATCTTGGCACATCTGCCTGAAGTGCTCACTTTCAACAGCATGAAAGGGAACATTTTGTGAGAAAAATAATTTTGCCACTTGTTTGTTAAGAAGTCGACTTTTCTCGTTTGATGTTTTTGTGATGAAGGGATCCATCGAGTTGTCTCTAATTCTCTTGTAGGTTATAAATGAATGGCTCCCTGACGTTGATGATGAGGTGGATACCCTCGATTCTGTTCTGCACAGCTGGTATGAACACGAGGATGAAAGTGGTTGAGGAGAGGTTAAATCGTCTGTTTCTGAAATAATAGTTTCTTGTTCTGATGGAGGAGCTTTTCTTTTATTGCATTTCGACAGGTGTGCTTTTACTCTTTCGATTTTTTTGCTGATAACAGTTTCACAGTATCTGCACAACACCTTGCTGTTACTAGGCATTCCAGTATTTGTATCCTTCAGATCTGCAACCTCTAGCCATGCTTGATCCTTCTTTCTACCAGAATCCGTAACTTGAGGCATTGTGAAACCTTGTTTTCTGTAGATAAATATAGAATGTAAATTGTGAGGTCTACTCTATGATCGAATTAATCAATGGATACTTTACCTAATAAGTGAGTATGATCTCACACGAAGAGCTGACAAACTTTTTATTATTAAACACAAATTACAAAATACGTCGGGCATTCAAAGAACAACTAAAACGGTAAAATAATGGGATAACTATGATTCTCTTTGTCTATTCTGATTCATGTGTGCGCAGTAGTAAAGCCTAAGAACAGTAGTGTGTCGCCGGATTAGTCTAGTCTTCGTGTCTCCTTTTGTAGGTCCCTGCCTTAAGTTGTGTTTAGTGTGTGAGAAGTTTTAAAATGTGTATGTAAAATAATGTGGCTATCTTTGCCTATTCTTATTCTTGTATAAGCGTTACTAATGAATACACTGGTCTAGACTACTCACGTGAAGAGCATATAATATTGTTAGTCAGTCTACGTTGTACAATTTAGAATAACGTCTAATTGATGTATGTAATTTCATCAGTAGATGCATATTTATGCATTATGAATGTCTATAATAAGTTGATAAAATATAAATAATAAAAGTGAGTTATTCTAGTAGTTAAAAAAAGTTAAAAGTAAATATTTTGAAAAACCCGAAAAACCCCAAATTCTCTGGGTTTTTTCAAGTGTTTTTTTTCGGGGGTTTTCGGGTGGTTTTTTCGGGTTGGGGTTTTCAGTGCCAACCCTGGTTTATACCCTCTCCAAGTAAACAAAGTTTTTATATTTGAATCCGTGAGAGAGTTTCCTTTCAAATAGCCAACAAATGATTTTGACTCTTGGGAAATTTGCTTCAGTCGTATTTTATATCTCCAGCATATACTTGAAAAAATGTTTTTACTGATATATTCGAAATATACACTTGATTGCACATGCAGAATCTATTTTTAGACCTATGTCTATAGTTTAATATTTTTTATTATTTTGTGCAAAACTCTCATTGCCTTGTTTTCATGTATTTTGCTTGTGAAATATCGAGTCCCTGTGGGCTGCGGTGAAAGGTTAATTCGAAAGATGAGAGTTACGAAACATAACAAAGGAACTTTTCCATCTTACCTCTCGGATTTTACATGGAGACGGAAAAAGGTCAGTACCAAATTTATGGTTTTCCCCAAAATATTTTAAAATTGATCACAGAGCACTATTCTGTAAAGGGACTGTTTTTCCAATAAATGAAATGAATTAAGGCAATTATGTTATATATAAAAGAGAATGTTGAATAATACAGTTAAGTAATTAATACTTTTCTGCAATTCGTAGGTCGGACTAGATTAGGTGGATCCTAAGAAGTAAATGAATATATATAAGTGCAATATTTATTATTTTCGTTTCATATTTTTATGGGTGTATGTTATTTTTATTAATTTAGCTATACTAATATTAAGCAATTCATTTTTAAAATAACAAAATCGTAGAGTTTATCATGGCTCTAACATACATATATCAACGAACACCGAACTTGCATTTTGGAATGGTAGAAATCTATAAACAATATGTTGGGTATTATTTTAGAAAAAAAAACTTTTATAAATTTTACAAATATTTTTACCATCAGTACCATAAATATGAGCGGAAATCTTTGGAAGAATCAACAAAATGTTGGGTGTTTCTATTATGCATAATTTTATTACAAGAATATAAAGCATATAAAAGTGCAATAAGCAATACCACGCATTAAGGATAAATTGTGTAAATATGTAGTGACCGTTTGGGGTTCCTCTTTTAAACACGTAAAAGAGAGGATAATATGCTTCACTTTATATAAAGATGTTAGGACAAGTTTTCAATTGATTCAAGTCTAGGAAGAGATAATTTTTCAAAAGTAAAAAAAACTCTGTTCATGGGGTCCTTCTTATAAATACAAGGGCCAGAAATAGATGTGTATAGTGTCTTTTGAAGAATTTTTTAAACATTATGCCTCTGAGTCTCTAATATTGCTCAAAACACATTATTTTAACCGATATATTTCGTACCTATTTTCAACAGTTTGCTGGGCAGAAAAAGAACTTACAAAAGCGTTGCTTACAAAACAGAAATATTTGTATTATCGATCATTGGTTCAAATCATTGGACTGTAATTGTGTGTGTTTTGATTTTAAGAAGGTTCATATATATCTCATGAATGGCGGACTAATTTTACAATGTTTGTTACTGGGTTTTTTTATGCTTCCCCTTAAAAAGTATATTTTATGTGATAAGACTAAATATGTTTTAGTTCTTATCATATACATCAAATTTTGTAAAATGAATACTTACTTATTTATTATCTTCATATCACCTCATGAAAACAACTTCTTTAATTAGCTGTATAAAAAAATATTTTTAATCATATATTTTCGAATTGTACAAATCACAGCTCAAAACAAGTCTGTTAAGCTTTTGACTCTTTAATCGGGTGATCAAAAATCTCTGAATCCATGTTGATAACGACAAAAGACATCGATGCATACAATTTTACCATATTTTTTATTAATGGAAAGTTATTAATAAAATGAAGAGTATTAAATTTCTATAAACAAAAACCAAGCAAATCTCAGCCAGCCGCATGATATAATTTGAAGCTTATATTGCTTTACCTATATTAACTTACCCTCAAGATGAAAGGTCGGGGTCGTTGTCCAAAAGAAATTCCTCCATCTCAGGGATCTTGCCTCAAAAGGGCTTGACCCCTAGTAAAGTAAAAAAGAAATAGTCTCCGACTATTCTATAAATTTTTACTCTTTTTTATATCTCATCCTTAAAACAAAAAATAATTGACGATTACTTTTCACAACCGTGTTCTCCGAGCCAAAAAGTCAATAAGGGGATCGGAAAGATAATTTCATTGAATACTATGGGAGAAAACAATCAACTAAATCGCCATTCTCTCATGAAAAATTCATTGAGCTATAATCCCAATATATTGTGCCTACAGGATATAAGATCAATAACATATGCATCCTGCTCAATATCTTGCACTTTTGGTGTCCCAAATATTAACACTGCTCCTTCACGGTTGACGGTACTCATCACAGAATTATCTCTCTGGTGTCAAAACGGATTCGGTATCCTCAATTTGTTAAGGAATTCAGGTTCGAAAATAAATGGCCCAAGATCTTTGTTCCCACAAAAGATGCAGGATTTTATCTCTTAAGCACTTATAGTCAAAATAAAAAGTGCATGCCATTTTTATTGTATGTAAACATGATATTTATCCCTAATTAATCAATGGAGACCTTAACAGGGACATGAACATAACGGGATACCCACATCAACAAATTTTGTCGAAGTTAATGATGGAACTAAGACTAGTTGACGCCATCAAAAAACAGAAGTGGAGTTGGGCTGCTGATGTAATTCGCTACTTCCCCTCGAGTTCCCTGCTTTATGGGAAAATTATTAAAAAACTTTTACGCCAATTAAGGATTTAAAATAGAAAGGTTTTATCATTTATTTATGTTTTTTTTTAGATTGTCAAGTTGTTTTATTATAATTGTATTTTAGTGTTCGCTCATATTTGATGTTAAAATTTTAAACTAAAATGTTTAATTATGTTTTTACGCATTAACATCATTTTATATACATTCTGTTTTTTTGTGCTTGCATATATTTTTATGAACTGTGAAAAAAAAGAAAAGAATCCAGATGACAATGTATCATGGAGATCTAGTAATAAATCTTCGCGCATTGATTTAGCCCTGGCTCCTTCTATAATTTTGGAATTGTTCAAAGATGTGCAATACCGACCTCAAACCAGCTTGGATCATAAAACTATTGATATTCAATATTCTAGACCCAGAAAACGTTTTAGAATCCCCAAATGATTACTCATGGATGAATCTTTTTTTATTAAATGAAATTGTTTTAAATCTATCGCCTCAACTCCTCTTGTAACGCTAGGAAACATCATTTTATTTTAATTAATACAATCAAGTCCTTGGCATCACATTTAATTCGTAAAAACAACCAGGCATCAAATACATTCCAAGAAGAAAACAAATAAGTATTGCATAATGGGTCTTTATTTTTACGTTCTATTACATCTGACATCACCAACTTATATCGTCTCATGGAAATTAAGGGAATTGATTTTTAATATAAATTCCAACTGTAACCCATTGCTAAGTTAGGACTCAAGAAATTCTTTCGTAAGGATCTCTTTTCAGCTTCATACATTGCTAAAATTACGGATCATGGTCATGAAATTACCTACCCCACGGGTATACTTTGTAATTTTATCAGCGTTTTCAAATAATTTTTGAAGAGCATTTTCGTCGCTCTAGACGTGGACAATAATCAATCTTTTTCTGTAGAAACTATACGTACTTATAAAAAAATACTTTAACAATAGCAAAGCTAGTGGATCGGATTGTTTGGGAGGAGAAATTTTCACCCAATTTTATAAATTATATTTTAGATAGATTAAAAACAATTTCATTTAATAAAAAGATTCATCCATGAGTAATCATTTGGGGATTGTAAAACGTTTTCTGGGTCTAAAATATTGAATATCAATAGTTTTATATTTTATAAATTTTCCACGTATCCTCCTTTGGCCTTCAGTACAGCTTTGAAACTCCTAACGGTGGAGCCACGGATGAGAGGCTTGTTCATTATGGCCTGGGACAAAATCTGAGGTGGCTTCTTCTTATAAGCGAGCATCCTCAGGTCTTTCCTGATCAATCTCCAAATGCTAGTGGTGCTCATGTACTCCTCTTTAGGCATCTGTCTCATGGATCAAGTTGGATTTGTCCTGAGTTTCTCCCTGATCCTCTTCTTCCAGGCAGTGTCCTCAAAAAAAAATCCAGACCTGAACCTTCCTTGAAACCTTGCCTAACTCCTTAAAGGCTTTTATGGTCCTGTAGACCGTTGCTCCGCTCACTCTGGCCTTTAAAATCTTCATAAATTCACTGTAGATTTTCCATTACGAAATGAGGCCAAAATCAAGTCACATTTATCCTGTTCAGAAGCAATTTTCTATTGGAAGCAGGGCTATCTCACACAACTTATTTTTATGAAAGTTGTAGTGATATGTCTATCAACAACAACAAAATAAAAAATGGAGGGAGTATTAAATTTGGGGAAACGTAGGAGTTACCAAAGTGAGAGTCTCAATTCTAGTGAATCACCCTGTATATATATTATCGTGCACATAATTATCCCTTTGATTTCTTTACCACATAATATTTTGCTTTACTTAATTGTAGTGTCATTACGATAAAATTGTATAGAATGAAAGGATATATTTAATTAATAATAGCAGTAACCAACCAAAAAAGGCGATTGAATTTGTCAATACTATAAAAGTTAGAGTACATACATAAATATTAAATGCAATGTTACTAAAGATTGACTAAATTAAATTTTAATTATTTACCTTGTACTGTTAACCTTCCTTATATATGTTATATTTTATATCTTTGTATCCATATAATTTTACATTCATTTGTATCTTTTTTATTTTATATGATATATATTTTTCTTAGCCTGGAAGTCCTGAAAATAGTGAAAAATTGTTGGCTGCTCGATCATGGAATCTATCTCAGTACTCGGGATATCGTGAGACAGACGTGTATCATCTTTTTCCAATTGGACTTCACTTAATACTTTGGGGATACTACAATCTCATCGTCAAGAAGATTCTATCTTCAGAAGATGATGATATTTTTAACTACATTATAACATCGAAAACTTTATACAAACCAACCTGGTTCACCGAAAAAGTTTTAAATAAAAATATTGTTGCCTCAACAAATTAGTTCACGAATTATACATATCTACAATAATAAGACCTAGATCTCTTAGGAGGAGGGATTTTTTTCTCAGGATAATTATACCCAAAATCTACTGCAAAGTTTTTAAAGACATCTCTTGCCATCCTGGATATTAATGGAGGATATTAATAGTGTCTTTAGAGCACGTGGTTTATGCTTGGCAGATATTTTATTAATACTCATTTAGCATAATTTTCTCTCTGGATAACATCATCTCGTAGAGTGAAATGGAATGGAACTCCATCATTTAACGCCTCTTTGACCATTGACGTGATTCGCTAAAATCGACATAAGAAATTTTACTTTAAAAATATTTTATATCCTAAAAAACTTGTCGACCTACAAAAACAAAATTATTTCATTCCATTCGTGATAGATTACGTAATATATATTATTAATATAATTATATAAATATTTATTTAATTAATTATTGGAAGTTGGGATTTTGTACTGTCTGGGGGCAAAACTAAATCCCTAAAAACTTGCTATATGAAACTACACCGAAAGAGAAAAAGAGGGATATCAAATATTAAAGTTAAGATATTTAAAAATCCATTATAGCGTTAATGTAAATTTTAAATTTTTATACAACATAACTATCAAATGTAGTATGTATAACATAAATAGCAGACAAATAAATTATTTACTATAATTCAATTTTGTTTTTTTATTCTTTTTAAAAATTAAAGTGTGTTTTATAAAGTAATGAAATAAATTTAAAGTAGGCAAACATTTAAAAAATTAGGAAATTGTATGAAATATTAAGTAAAAAACTAAAATGAAACAATATGAATAACATAAATATACACTTAAAATAATCGAATTAAGGACTACCACTCCCAAGGCAGTCCCCCCTCGGACTAGCACCCCTCGACAATCACCCCCCGATAATCACCCCTCGGACTTTTACCCTCCATACCATTTACCCCCCGTTACTAATACTTCTTATCTCTTAAATTCCACTTATGAAGTTAACAATGTTTTCTTTTTGCATGTGTATTTGAAACCTATGTTCCTAATATCGGCCATATAAAACATATGGCCGATAATAGGAACATAAATTTTAAACACTAATTCAATTTTGTCTTAGAGAAAACATAGTTAAATTCATAAATAGATTCTAAGAGATAATACATATTAGTAACACGGGGGTAAATGACACGGGGAGTGATTGTGTTTGTGGGGGGGGGGGGGGGGGCGGTAGTCCTTTTACGAAAATAAGTGCGTAGTTTTCAAAATAATGTCTTCCCAATGTTCAGGTTATTTAATTGGTAAGTGTTGTGTACCTGAATATAGGTAGTAGTATAAGTATAGTTATCCCATACTCGTCGATGGGATCAGGAAGAAGAGATACACGAGGGGTTCAAAGGTCAATATATTTTTCACTACGTGTAGGCACATTGAATAACAAAGAAGAAGTAAGAAAAAAGAGGAAAGGAAGGGGTCAGCACATGGATATGCTCAGAGGTGCAACAAGAACATACGAGTGGCCGGGGGACGATATAAATACAAAACAGTAATCATATCGATAGTATGAAGTAAAATCAACTTAAAATACAAAAACTGTATAGGAACTATGTTAATGAATTAAACTCTGAGACATAACATTGGCTCTTAACTTGATCAAGTTCATTTATTTACTTGAATATCAATTGAACCACGTCAATTTATGGCACAAATTTGTAATAAAACTATCTTATTTTCGATGAATTATGACATAGTTTTGTTTTAAATTGTTCATAGTTATTAGAGTACCATTATAGATAAAAACCATTTCTTTTAGTTGATTGCTGATCTCTTAAATTTGAGGGAACAAGCTCGACTACCGAGGGGAGATGGCCAATTTTTTATACTATATTTTGTTCTCCATATCCACATGGATTTAGCTATTCCAAAGCACTAAATAGTATTCTACTAAGTGAGTCCTTGCATGTTCAACTCAACATTTCATGCGTGATTACATACAAGTTTACTACTTAATTAGCCTATAATTATTCTAATTGTATTATCGTACCACACGACAAATAAGAATATAAGTTTTTATAAAAAAATTTTCATTGGTATAGACTGTAATATTGATACTGTAATTTTTAAAGTAACTTCTTTCAAATAACGAAAAAAAATAAAACAATGTTTGATGAACAAAATTCCATTATACCTTTCTTTTCATCAACAAAGTTTTATTTAGTGTATGTAAAACCCACATAAAAGAAAAAAGTTTTTTTAAATTTATATTTTGAGATTATATTCATTACTACTTTTTTATACTTCTTTTTGCTATGTTCCCATTTCTTATCTTCTATTCTTGAAAAAAGTGCAATCCAATTTAATATTTTTCCAAATGCAAAAAAAGTATTATAAGAAAAAAATATATCTTTTTATATACTACTTATCACTTTTTAACTAACAATGTTTACAAAATGCATCAATTTTTACAATACAGAACCTAAAATATATATACTTTGAATAGTATCGTTGGAAAGCAATTAAAAATTAGAAAATAAGTGTTGCTTAAATTTATCAATAATTTTAGAACATAAACATGATTAGAACTACCTCCTAAAGTAGTACTGAGATTTTTAAAAAAGTAGTTGTAATATTTTTTGTTACATTTTACAATATGCATGATATCTAAAAAAATAAGGATCTTTTAAAAAAATAAGGAAGCGCAATAGCTCAGTGGTAGCCTGCTAGATTCTCTAGAAAAGAAAGGTGAATTTAGCAATATTAGTCGAATATTCTCGGTTTGATAGACTTATTTTAGCGCTATAATACTTTTTCATATCTACAAGGATGCAATACTATAAAAATTCATTATAAATATAAAGACATATCAAAAATTGTGGATTTATCATCGTGGGAATCTGTGGGAAAGATAATTAATTTTTTTCATCAAATGAAATATGTAAACATTTTAGAAAAAAATATGAAAAATATTGATTTTGAAAATTATATTCAAAATAAATGTTTTGCTTTTATACGGTTTTATGTTTTTCTTTACTATATTTTTAAATGATTAATTGTGTATGTATGATTTTATTGTTTGTATTTTTTTTTGTATCTTCATATATTTTGTTACTTTAATCTGTATATTTAGAGGATTTATAATTTGATTTATATTTAGGGTATTAATTATAATCTATGATGTTTATTTTTATAAACAACCACTCCTTAAAAATAAAATAAAAAACGTGAGACGAAAGTAAGAAAGTAAGTTTATGAGTACACATTTTTAAGAACTAATTATTCACTAAAGATTCTGAAGCATAAAAGTATTTATTGATCTGCTTCACATACGTTTTTGAGTTTTTTCAAACTGAAGTATCATATATTTTAACATGTTTCATATATTTCAATTTTGTTAATGGTTATAAATTATATTTCTTTCATATAACACTTTTGTAAATAGAAAAGTGGTACGGGACAAGTGGTCAAATATAAAGTATAAAACACGAAAAATGCTTAAAAAAGAAAACTTGGATTCAATTGTTCATAAATATATAAATGTTTATCAATAATTGATTCGGTCTAGGAGGGAGATGTATCTTTCCAACAATTTGTCCTGTCCTATATATTTCAATTATTGAAATAAACTGTGCTTATAAATAAACTTCTGACCAACACAATCGTTTCATATTCATAATTCGTTGTATTTCATATTTTTTTGTAAAAAGTACACAGGGATATACTCTAGGGAAAAAGTCTCTTTTAATTAAAACCCTTTTTTGTAGCCATTAATTTACTACTTTGTTATGCAAATTAACCTGCACAAGAAAATCTACTTTGGAATAATGTGTAAACCTTTTTCGTAAGCCAAAAAATATCAAATTTGCATAAAAAGCTTCTTTTCAAAATAAGTAAAAAAAAGTTGATATATAAGGAAAAAAAAGATTCAATCCAAAAGTGGAAAAAATAGAATGAAAAATTAAAATGAATATTTTTATCCATAATGTATCCTTATTGTTTGAAGAAAAAAAATAGACTACATTTCATAATAACAATTGAGACACCACAAAAAATGCTTTAATCCGATACATTTAGCGTTCATATTATGTGAAGGAATTTCTTTTATAAAAATAACTAAGATTGTTTACAATTTTTTTTGTACCTCAGTACAACATGACTTTATTTGACTTTAAAAAAATATAAATAATTTATATATACACGGAATAAACTCATGATAATGTGTTGTTAATAAGCATGAGATTAGTAGATAGGATTATTTAGCTAAGCTAAGGCTTAGGTAGGTGTGAAACTGAAGCTTCATATATTAGAGTCATATATTATTTTTCCTTGAATGCATATTTTATGCAAGGGCCAACTGATGTAAGTAAAAGACTTTCGAATAATCTCAATAAAAATATCAACAACAACATTTAAACAACAAAAACGGCAGGTAGATGACGTCGAAGAAAATAATTCAAAAGGCGCAAATTTTAATGTGCCTTGATATATAGCTTTACTTTTTCTCTTCGTGGAGGATAAAACAGTAAGACTAATAAAGACCCAATGTGAAAGAATGGAAGAGAGTATCTTCCATTTTAAGCCATCTATAAATGTTGTATTTCTAGATCTTACGCTATACCTTGCTTTAAAATTTACAGAATGTTGAATTCTATATCATTCGGACGGTTTTAGGTGTACTTGACGGACACATCTTTGCATTTTCTATTCTTGTAGTTAGCGCTCCTGCATTGAAATCTATTGCATAAGATTATTCTTGTCTGCAGCGATATCTTCGGATTAATACCTAAGAAGGATTTTCTACCAAGGAAGGTTAGTTATTATTTACTTCGCCGTTTAATTATAAAGTTCGAGTTAGGTCTATAAATCTAAAACGATGAGTGATTGATCTTTTATGTTGCAATAATTAAAGAGTTAAAAAAACTATGATTACTTTTTGTTAATATGAAGATTAAGTTTATAATTATCACGTTTGATTCGGTAGTGGAGCAATTCAATGATATCATGTTTGTTTTGATAAATGTGAAATATAAGGAAACAAATGACATTTTACCTTTCAAATGAGAGATTGAAGAAATAATGATTAAAAGCCAAAATAAAAATGTTGTTTACAATTACAGGCTATACCATTTTCAGTATTTGATCATTTCAACTGACTTATTCATTCATATATTGTAAAAAACTCCCGACCCTTCTCTATTAGTAATAGTATACCCACGTCTTTGGTGTTGTCTTAGTGGTCACATAAAAAATCAATGACAATTAGACCGCTACGTTGAGTTATGTTGGTGCATATGTATATGAGTTTTCCAATTACTTGGAAAATCACTGCCTAAGCCAAAATCATCAAAATGTATGCGGTGAAATAATTATATTTTTGAAAAATAAACTCCATCATCAAGGTTTGTTTTTTATAAAGGTCTTTATTATAACTGTACTATAAAATATACAATAATAAATAAAAGATAGGTAAAATTGTGTACATAGTACATAAATAAACATTATAGTTTAAAATTAGATTGCCTATAAAAGACCAAACCTCAAAAGGTTTTCTTTGTCTATTTAGTGCATTACTAAATAGTAAGCTTGGAGAATATTTGTTGGATTAATTTTTTATGGTATTGAAGAGAAAAACTCGCTTCTCCAACAATAGAAAACCAAAATATTTCATTTGACTCAATATTTTGGTTATTTAAAGTCAACACATTTTTTTTTTGCCTACATGGTGCGATAGAATTGCATACAACTGGATATAAATAAGCATTATAATTAGTCTATCGAAGAGGTAGACCAAAAATGGCCATCCCCTCTCGGGATTCGAACCTGCGCCCCCAACATTGAGAGTTGAACACGCCTTAGTCAATGTCAACACATTCATTAAAAATACTGTAAAATGAGGCAATTTTATAAAAAGTATCGTATCGTCAAGTTAACCTGACTTGAGTTTTATGGCTAAGAAAGAGTAAATAAAAATTTACTTCCATGATAGAAAGTCCTTCTTAGGTAATATCTTCGACTAAAAAGCCGCCCAATAAGAATACCTTTGGGCAAAAGAGTTCAATGCAGAAGCGCATATTACAAGTTTGGAAAATGCAAAAACGTGCCCGTTGAGTAGGCCTGACACGCCTTTGGACATAGTTGCATTATTTGGGATTGTTACGTCAGTATATTGTATCCAAGATAAAATCCTCTTCTTGTAAAGACATAAAACCTATTTTTTAGAGGATTAAATACTCTAAATAGTTTATAATTTTTTATGTTAGTTGTATATCAATAATAGTTTTGATTTGGTTATTTAACATTTTATAGACTTTTACATGCAAGATGTTCAATAAAACCCCGTTTTATTTTATCCCACGCATTTGCCTTATTCAGTAATATTTCCATCATACCTGATGCACGCTCGGATAAAAGAATGCTCTCAAATACAAAAGTTATTGTTTTGCAAGTTATATTTCATAAGCAAAACGATTATGCAACATGTAATTCCCCTTATTTTAGAATTTACAAAGCTCCAATGTACATTGCTACGATAAAAAAGAAGAATTTTGGATACGTAGAAATGTTGCTACAAAAAAAATACCAAGAAATTTTATCTTTCACCTTCAAACATCACCAAAAATATAGGAGGAGGTTTGTATATTGGATAAAATTTCAAACGTATTATCTTAAAATAATTAAAAAACTGGACGCGTTTCATGAGCGAGACTGGAGAAGATACATCACTTCGACTAAATTATACAATTGGATTCTCGTACGCATCATTTTATCCAATACGCCAATTTGTTCTACCTTTTTAGCATCAATTCACAGGATTTATGAGGGTCCAAACCTGTTTATCAATGGGATACTACAATTGCTATTATAGAGCTAAACAAGTACAAAAACCTATAAGAAAGATATTTGGAGAACCTTGTCATTCCTTAAAAAACTGCTCTTAACAAATTTGTACAACGCATGACTGAAGTAGGTCAAGTTTTAACATTGGAAGGTTCCACTTTCCACTGGAACGTTTTTTAGTGGTTTTAATCCTTTGGATCAGTGGTTTTATAAAGTTTGTATTTTATAGCGGAAGGTTTGATGGAGTGATCTCCATTTCTGAGAAATTTCAAAGTTTACTGATGGTGCAAATTTACTGTGCAATTACAAAATCTGGCTGCATTATTTTATTTTATTCTTTCACTTTATTTTTTTTTGATAACAAATAATATGATTTTAACTAAAAAATACTAACAAAAAGCATGTTATACAATATATAAAAACCATCCATATAGTCTCTTGTGTTTTGTAATACAATGGCTATACTTTTTTGTTTGTGTTAACTAATCCTCAATAGATATTTTTGTGCATTTTCATATTACACGTTTACGTTTATGTACCCAAAATATAAATCCTAGGTACAAATGAATACAAAAGAGAATGACTTACAAAACGACAAATAAGAACATAAGATTTAATACTAAATGAAAATAACTTATAATAAAACTCTTCAGTCATTTTTGCATAAATATAAGTCATTGTCATAGCTTAATAGGCTAGCCATTTTTTGCACAACGTTTTGTAATTTTAATCAGCTGCTCTTAAATAGTATTTTAATGTTATTCATTAGGCCCTTTTGCTATCCTTTGAGTTAATAAAATTTAATTCAATGCTTAACCTACAATTTTTTGCCGTTGTCTTACATATTTTGTGACTTAATTGCATGATCTTTCATATATTAATATGCAAGGAACATAAAAAGAAATGATCAATTATTGTTAAAGTTTGGATGGATATAAACTACATGATTTGACCTGCCCCTATTTTGTGCAAAGGTGTTTTGCGAAACACAGGTTTTTTTCGGGAAGTCAAAGTTACTGATGATATTAATAAACATTTTTGATTCGTTTATACCCTAACAAAAAAAGTCAGATATGTTTAGCAATGTTTAGAATAGATCGATAGATCAAAAACATACACTAAGGCAGGGGTTCCCAATTTGGGGGGCGTGGGAAAAAACAAATGAATGAAAATATAAATACCGTATACTAAATAACACTGCTAGAAAATGGAAAAAAAAGGTTGAGGTTTGTATTAATTACAATGCGTGAAATAAACTGCAATGGACTCTGAGAACAAAATGTGTGTATGTTCTCTTTTTTTTTTTTGAGGGGGGGGGCGCCAAAATTTATTATGCACCATAGGGGGCCCAGCAGAAAAAGTTTGGGAACCACTGCACTAAGGTAAGGAATATTTTCACTCAACGGGGTATCCTAAAAAGGTCATTACTAACGTATATTTTGGTTCATTAATCATGATATCACCTTGTTTATGATGTCTGTATTTTTATAACTTAGAATATTTGCAAAATAAAAACTATAATTTTAAGGAGTTTACTTAATTCTTAAGATATGTATTAATTTCATTTGAAAATTTCATGACGGAAGAAAATGTTATAATTAATATATTTAGCGTTAGTCAATTGAACACATTTTCACCAACGGACTGATTACTACAATCTCAGATGTAAATCGATTTGTTTTTTGTCTGAACATGTTTTCCAAATCAGAATAAGACCAAACATGGTCAACCAATATTTTTTCAACTTTTATACAGATTTTCAAGTTACATTTTGAATAAATGGACAAATAATTGTGTTGAGAAAAGATGATCTTCGACTTTAATAATTATATTTGGGATGTAACTTGATTTTTAGTTTTCTATAAATATATTTTATATGATTTTTATACGAGCAAACTTCTCAGAACGTAATCGTTCTGATGTTAGGAAAAGGATATTGTTTTATATGATTATGTAATTCATTTTATCTGTTTCGTCTAAGAGTTCTATGGAAGTAATTTAGCCCAAATTTATTTTTCCAGCTGCACTGTGGAAAGTCGGTAGATTGCTTCCTCACCTGTTTACACTTTGAATTTTTGTTTGTACTCAAATTTATGTGGAATTACAGCGTATCATCAATAAATGTATTAAGATATAGATAGAAGATACTGATAACAATATTTTGAGATGTGGTTTGCATGTCATAGGGAAGTAATATTTTGGCTTAGAACTCTTTCCTAACAATGAATGTGATTATTCTTTTTATATACAGCTGGGCATTTTATAATAGGTGAACATCTTACAACTATATTTCTGATATTGGAGAGTGCCTAACAGTTGTTGTATTGTGAATTAAAATTGATATCAACAAGGTAGTGTGTATCATTACTCAAAAATTAGATAAAATATGATTTCAATTAACTTCAAAGATATATCTTCTAAAGCCAGAAAAAGTCAAAAATATAAATATCATAATTGTATTGATTAACAAGTAAAGTTATTACAAAAGAGAATGTTATATAAAAAATGATATCACGGTCGGTGTAGTGTTAAATCACATTGGTGATTGATAATATTTGTATACGGGAATATGAGTGAGGAACATTTTTTCATATCTTATGATCCACTTTTTAAATAATCATATATTATGTTACAATATTTGTTTATTCTTCACTTATATACTAGAAGATTTCCAGACAGTTATAAATGATTGTTGTTAAAATGATAAATATACTAGAAATATAAAAATATTTGTATTGCAATTTGTATTTACCATTTGTGTGTAAAAAAATGTAATAAAGGAAGTAATAAATCTAACAATAATGCATATAAATCAAACGCCTTTCTTTTTGTTGCAAATACAAAGCATTAAATTTGCAAGGTCCATTTTGGTTTTTATAGGCTCTTTACATTTTGTTTGTTGAGGTCTTATTTTTGCTTGGTCTAATAAGTTTCCAACGATTCCACAAAGTACTAAAAAGCATATTTAGCATTCATAAATTCCTGTACATAACATAAGTTACTTTCATACCAGCAAAGCCAATTCCCAATCATTTCCATGATTTTAAATATCACTCATTTTGAAAGCTCTCCTCTAAATAAAGGCGCCCTTTTATACAGATGAAAAGTAAATTATAAAAAGGACCCCTTAGAAGCCAGAGGGATATGCACATTAGGGGGTATTATAGAAACATAATATTGAGATATCAAAATTTATCCCCCCGCGAAAGTTGCGTCATAAGAAACTAAATAATCGTAAAAAAAGATTTGGTTTGACCCCCCCTTACCCCCCGCCCCAAATTGCGTTCAAAGGTTTCGTTATGAAGCAAAACTTTTTTGTTATTACTTATTTTGACAAAGTTTAGTTTTACAAAATTTTGAAATGATCAATTGATGAGTTTGTTATTTTTTGCAAATTTTCGTCAAATAATATTTTGTGCCAATAAATGAACATAAGTGCTGACGCACCAACCATTTTTTAAATAACAGCTCCTTCTAAGGTTATTTTATAATTTTAAGAAGGAAAAAGAATAAGAAGGTATTCATGTTGATGTTTTTAAGTTATTTTTTAAATACGTTTACTTTTCACATCTTAATTTTCATACTGTAAATTTGACACACAAAATTAAATTGTATATTATTTTCTTTGTTTCAAATGTAAGGAGGGTTTTTTTACTTTTGGAGATGCCTTCGTTACTAGTTTTACAGCTCTTTCCACTGATTGTGACTGGCAAGGATAATATTTATTATTAAAGGATGTTCTTTTGCTTCTAAAATATCTTCCTCAGGCAAAATTGGACGAACAGACAAATTTATATTAGACCAGTCGACAAGATTCAAAAAAATGATTAGGATTAAAGTTGATAGTAAAGGGTAGTTGAAGGTTTCTTTGTTTTTTAATATTCTTTTTTGCAAACAAAACTTTTTCCATGGAAAATATTCTTCTTTCCATTTCTTTATCGGTTCGGTCTGCTAGCAATATATTTTCAGGGTGGGCAAAAAAGCGTTTCTCTTGAGTACTTTTTTAATATAAGGGGCTAAATTTTCATCAATCTCTTGTAATAAAGTTACGGCGAATTGGTAATGCTTTGAGCCTTCAATGAAAAGAGGATTTAACTTGGTTTGAAACCATATAAAAGCGTAAAAACTTAGTATAAACTTTAAAAGTTTATGTGAGACTCACATGGACTTTTTTGTGAAATATTGGCTCTTAAAATTATGTTGGCTTTAGTAAGCTATCTTGCCTCATGTAATGCTCCTGGAGACCTGTAGCAAAAGCTTGAATTCGAAAAATTTCTTGTTTGTATATCTAATGTAATTTCGTAAAAATATTTTTGATCTCTGCTTAATAAATCCACTAAATTTTGATTTAAGTATTTTACTTTTCCTTCAACAATTTCAGAGCTTTTTATTGAATTTTTAGTAAAGTCTGTATTAATTAATTTTCCTATGGGATCTTCATAAGTCCGAGGTCCTTTTTGTGTGCCATCTAAATGTTTAAAAACTTCTCTAAAAGGTAACTCATTCATGTGTAGAAGACAAATAATCCACTGAAGTGTTCTTTCAAGAGATAACTCCGGTCTTTTTATTACTCCTGACATTGGTGCAGCATCCGTAACACACAACAGCGACCTAAGTATCAATGCTTTAATGTTCTTCGATTAATGAAAGTAATTATTTCGCTTGATCTTCCACTATGCCACTTATTGGTTATACGTAATCAATGTATTCATGGTGGGGTTCTAAAATATTTCTTTAAGAAATCAGATTAAGTTTTAAAATAACAAGTTACCTTTAACAATGATTTATCAGTTGAGATAATATTTTTCGTCGTTTTATTATTATCTGCAAAAGTTTATGGATATAATCAACATCATATATTTATATTCTCAACCATGGGAGGGATTTACTGTATGGGAATTAAGATGTGAACAATAAACGTATTTAAAATATAACTTAAAAACATCAACATGAATACCTTCTTATTATTTTTCCTTCTTAAAACTATAAAAGAAACTTAGAAGGAGCGGTTATTTAAAAAATGGTTGGTGTGTCAGCACTTATGTTCATTTATTGGCACAAAATATTATTTGACGAAAATTTGCAAAATATAAAAAACTCATCAATTGATAATTTCAAAATTTTATAAAACTAAATTTTGTCAAAATAAGTAATAACAAAAAAGTTTTGCTTCATAACGGAACCTTTGAACGCAATTTTGGGGGGGGGGGGGGGGGGGGTCAAACCAAAATCTATTTTTTACGATCATTTAGTTTCTTATGACGCAACTTTCGCGGGGGGATAAATTTTGATATCTTAATATTATGTTTCTATAATACCCCCTAATGCACATACATATTTATAAATATATAACTTCATGTATTTGGCTTGTTGTCCATTGCTTCAACAAGAATAATAAGATTTAATCTTAAAGAATGAGTCTTCAATGTTATCTAAAAAGTAAAAAGATAAAAAGTTAAAGAACGAAGCTGCATCAGTTTAAAAAAAATATATTCAAAGAGGTGGAGTGAGTTCACGCAAGTGGTAAAAATAGTTGGCAATTGCCCCATTTATATTTACCAAGGCTCTTGTCGCTGCAAAAGGAGACTATTTTTTATTTTTTTTTTGCCTATATGGTTCGATAGAATTGCATCCGATAGGATATAAATAAGCGTTATAGCATTAAAATTAGTCACTCGAACCTAGTATCTTATCAATGAGGTGGATCAAATATGACCATCCCCTCTCGGGATTCGAACCCGCGCCCCAACATTGAGAGTTGAACACGCCTTAACGCAAACGGCTATCGTATTCCCTTTTATTCTTCTTCTTTATCCGGTACTCGCTCGCAAAAACAGTCAACAAGATCCACAAAGACCTCATCAAAGTTTTAGTGGGTAGCTCCTCGGTAATCATCCACTTATCTAAAATCTAAAAAAACCGAGTAGTGGGTTTTTAAGGGGTGCAATTCAAATGCTCTTTCATTGTTGCTTACGGGAGATTAAGTAGTATTATGGTTATTGAGTGTTTCACTCGCACCGAAAAAATAACTGCGTCGACTTTTGTCTGGTTTGTTTGTAAGTTATTTGAAGACCAAAAAATAATGGATGGGAAAGAATGGAATTTATAATAAGCCAACATGCCATTTTTTTATCTATGTGCTTTTTTGGATATATTTATGTACACAAAAAGTTTGGTTCATACGTAAAAAGAGCAAATTACTTATTTATGACATCGGGCATCATGTAATATTTATATGTTCCCTGTATAATTGTATGTGTGTGTGTGTGTTTGTGCCAAAAAAAGTAAGATGTAAAAAAATAATTTATTATGTATGTGGAGTAAGTTTAGTAATTTTTATAAGTAGGAATCTCTTAACTGGCATAAATAGTTTTACTTTGTCTCCTGTATTTAATTTTATCTAAATTTTATTTTTCTCCGTATAAGATTTTTGCAGATTACTGAATACAACGTCTTTAAACGGAAAAAGTAGGGATACATTGAAACATCATCGGATTAGGTGAAATAAACTGATGTACGGCTCAGGCTAAATATTCTTTTTTTACCTTATATCCTTTGCAAAACTCATTCATGGCATTGTTTTGAATACAAACCAATATATATATATATATATAGGAAATTGTTTTTTTTAGTTATCTAATACCTATATTAAATATATACATTGCCAATCTGATTAATGTACATATTGTATATTTTAGCAAAACATATACAGATATATCAATATATATCCGTGTATCAAAATACTCGTACATTTATAAGATTAATAAATCTTATGCATACCTTTGCAAACTACACTCATATGCATTGATGACGTAATACTTTCGCATATCAATATTTATTTTTTATATAGTTCAATACAATGGAGAGAGATTATTACATACTTAAATCATATTTCTTTGCTCTTGAATTTAACAAGAAAAGTAGGGATTTGAAATTCCCCCAAGAATGCTTTATGTAAAATATACATTAACAAAATATTGAATTATTATTTGTAACATAAATATATTATGCCCTTGTTTTCTTCTAACAAAACGATATTACTATGGTTTGAGTGTACTACAAAGAATGAACCTGACCATTAAAAAAATCAGAATTTACATTCATTTTTTATAGACCCTTCTAATTTAGCAAATTTACATAAGCTCTATGTATATATTCCCCTCCGGTTGCAATAACGCCGTGATAGTGTTCCCAGTGTTTTTTGAGTTGATCTTCTGTCAAACTCTTCATTGTCCGCCCTGCGGCAGTATTGGCTTCTCCATGCCCCTCAAAATCATAATTTCTGAGCAAACGCTTTACATGGACACATTCCCCCATGTCCTTATTTTCCGGGGACGTCCAAGGATTATCCTCTTTTCTAGTGCAAAGCTTTCATCATAGAAGTATTTTCTCCATCTTTGATGGTGGAGAGATAAGAATAGATATCAGAGAAGGTGCGGTTTAGATCCAGAGTTGTTAAAAGAATCCGAGTTTTTTATAAAAACTGACCTGAATGGGGTTTTAAATAAAACTCAAAGTTTTTAAAATAAAAAACGGGCAAAATAGAATACCTCATCATCAGAAAAGTAAATCAAATATACTTATTTTTTTTACCAAATGAAGGAATGGTCTGCCGTATCAGTAGATAGTAAGGGTGTGTGTTGGATACAGGAGATATTTAGATCATTATATACTAAAATTGCTAATAAGAATTTTAAAAAAATCGTTCTTACGATTATAAATAAGCTATAATGCTTATTTATATCCTATCGGATTCAATTCTATCGAACCATATAGAAAAAAAAATAAGCCGGACATAATACGACGCAATTATTTTTTCGGCGCTAGTGAAACACGCAATAACCATGTTGCTACTCGATGTTGCGTGGGGAACAATGAAAAATCATTTTAATTGCACCCCCTCAAAACCCACTACTCGGGGTTTTAAAGATAAAGACCAGCCCGGGTGTGTTCCTGGGTGAGTACCCGGGAACTACCCACTACAACCAAGATCTAAAAATATATATTTAATTTAGCTTTAAGATACTGATAGATATTCCTTGTTATAATATATTAACATAGTGTTAAAAAAACATTGTATAAGTTCCTTTATTTTGAAGTGATAATGAAAATTACATCAAATGGAATTATATTTTTACAAATTTTAAAAACAAATATAATAGTAAACTATATATAGCAAACCCTCTAAAAACATAAATTATATGTGCCTGAAAGATCGAAGCTCTACATAAGCACTATCAAAAGGATTTTAAGAAGACATCGTGCATTTTTAAACCAATCTAATAAATGATTTGTCCTTTTATATAAAGTGTTTCTACAGGGCAGTAAATATGAACTACAATGTTCATTATGTATTTCCGCAACTGCCCTGAATAGCTTTACTCTGTTTCTGTATATAATTTTAGTGTGTTTTATTTTACAATGAATAAAATTTTGCAGTTAACCGAATGAAAGTTTTTTAACCGAAAATAATTTATATATTAGTATTAAGAAGAACAAGAAACAATTAAATATCCCTATGGGTTTATCGGATTCTATTGTCTACTTTAGAGCAGTGGAACCTCCGAAAGAAGCAGAGCGAGGTTTGCCTTCAATAGGAAGAGCATCTGGATTGGATGGACTTCTTCTTCATGTCAGAGGTTGGGCGCTTTTCATCAGCATCGTATCGATGGACAGAAGGATCAGTCCGTGAGAAACGAAAGAGAAACTCGTGGTTCTAAGAAAGTGAAATATGGACTCAATAAAGTCTTTCCTACTACTTCTCTAAATATTAGTTCGGATATTACTCGTATCATGAATTTCAATGAATAGATATTCTGTAAAATACCGGTAAAGGTGGCTACCCGCGAATATTAACCTCTAAACATCTTCGAATCCTCATCGAAGGCATTTCATCGAAACCACATTCTCATTCATGAATTTCCAAATAAATTATCATGAACAATAATCCTTCATACTGATTAATTTACTCGGGATAATTTATTTCTATTTCCATATCATTTATTTAAAAAATATTTCATTAAATAAAAACAATTATAAAATAAGGGCATAATAAACAATCTTAACATACATGTGAGGACTTCGATTCAACGTCGGTAGAAGGACCATGTGAGGACTGTGGCTACCCGTAATTACCCAAGGATTATAAAATAAGTGGACTGTATAACTTACGAAATAATACACAACTGCAAATAGTTGTTACGATGATATATTTCGAATGATAATGAAAATGATAAAAAAAGGAAAGAAAAGGAAAAACCAAAAAGTGTGTGCGTAAGCGCGTGAGTATAAAAAACCCTACTGCAAGTAGCAGGGAAAAATATAGGAAAAGCTCCCTCCCGCTGTGGAGGGGTTAAAACCATAGAGATATAAAGATATAGAGAGCTGATTGAACCCTTCAGAAAAATACGTCATTGTGACCGTAAAAAACTTTTAAATATATATACAGTAAACCCTCGATATAACGAACTATATAGGGGGAGGGCAGGGTCGTTAAATCCAAAGTTCGTTAAAGGGGGGCTCTGGAGTGTAAAGTATATCCTGCAGGAGTGACGACTAACTGCCGCTGGACACATTTGGCAGATTAGTGGAGGAGGTCGAAGTCACAGACACACTGCTGGTCTCAGACTCTGTCCTAGACCTCTTCTCGGCTGGGGAGGGGCCAGCCTTGAAGAAGTCAGAGATCTTCGTCTGCGTCTTCCTCTGCTGCACCTCACGCATGAGTTCAAACCGCATGATCCACAGCAGCTCATAATTCGGGTTCGGTAGCCTTAAATATAACGAACTTAGGTTCGTTATATTCGGGGCTTGTTCGGTCATGGACAAAAAGGTTCGGTAGGCCTCAAATATAACGAACTTAGATTCGTTAAAACTGATGCTTGTTCGGTCATGAACACAAAAGGATCGGTAGCCTCAGATATAACGAACTTAAGTTCGTTATATATGAGGTATGTTCGGGCAGCTCGAGGAAGTTCGGTATCCTCAGATATAACGAACTTAAGTTCGTTATATCCGAAGCTTGTTCGGCTAGCTCCAGGAGGTTCGTTGTATCCGAAGTTCGTTATACAGAGGGTCGTTATATCGAGGGTTTACTGTAAGAGTTTATTCTCTTCATCATTCATAGATTCTATCTCTAAGATCAGCTTACGATGACGTCGTATAAATTACTTTGTTTATTTTGCACACACAGAAACATTAGAACGCTGTTTCTCTGCCATTGAAGGGAATCAGCTCTCTATATCTTTATATCTCTATGGTTAAAACCTACTTGAGGAAAATCCACTTGTGGATCAAAAACCTCGTTCCTTCGATATTAAACAATAAATGATCTGAGGTTGTAGGGCCACGAACGTCTTCTTTGCAGATGACGGGACTGTTCTGCTTGGAGGAGATAAGATTGGGCGGAATAGAAAGGGATGTTTAAAGTCCTGAAAGATTTCGAGTTAAAGTCAGGTCTTAAAATCAATGAAGATAAAACTCAAGTCCTTACCAATAGTGACGGGCTCCACCAAAACCTAAGTCCAAGTATGGTCGTGGACAATGCCATTGTCTTGGGTAATTCTATCTCCCTCGACTTAGGATCCGAAGAAAATGTCTGGGTTGCTCAAAGGTCCCTAGAATACTCTGTCGCGGAGTTGGGAAGACATAGACTCTGTCTGGTGAGCAAAATAAAATGCTGGAACACGGTTGCCCTGCCCGTGTAAACCACATACTTAGGTGTACACCTAAAATAAAAGAAGCAGCAAGCAAATGGAAGAAGATGGGTGAAGACTTTGTCAACATACCTAACAATGTGGGTAAAAAGCGCCTCTACGCTCCGAGAAGTGAAGGGGCCTCGGAATGATCGACGTGGAAATCCATTGGAGCGTTCTCCTGATCTCCTGGCTAAAGAGATACCCCCTCGTTGACCATCTCTGGAAGAATGCCTTATCAGGGGCCAAAAGTTTGTCCATCCCACATTGGGCCCGGGCAATGACAAGGGTCCTCCCAACCACCGCTCCACAGACCATGGAACGAGCTTGGGACTTACCACAAGAGCTCCTTGAAGCCTACTGGAAGGAGGTCGGTGTAGGCGGGCCTCTGGTAGGGAATCCAATAGTCAAAGTTGAGGTTCCACGGTCCATTCTTCAAAAAAGAGGCCTCCGGACGATTAAAGATGTCCTTAGCCTGAAAAACGTCGACCATCCCTCCATTGTTCTCCTGAAGGCTTCCCTTAGGACATCCTTTGCAGACGGCGTCGTTATAAAAACAAAGGAGAATCTATATCAAGTATCTAACCGGATTATCAAGACAAACTACCTTCTTATCACTTCCCAACTCGAGAGAAAAATAAAAAAGAAAATATTGGACACAGTAAACCCCCCAACAAAGAACACATCATATTTCAAAGACATAATCTCAGGGATATGGGACCCCATATTACTCCGAGGGAACAATATTTGAAGTATAGAATCTCCTCTGGGGTATATTTTACGAGTGGTCTGCTTCAAAATGAGGAGGCGATTTGTTCTTTGTGTGAAAGCCGCAAAACCGTTGCTCATCAGTTCCGAGATTGCACGGATCTCTTCCATACTATGAAAATCATAAAAAAGGTCTAAAGGACAAAATAGGCAGGGATCTGAGCCCAAACGAGGTCTTGTATGGTTTTCTAACTAAGGACCCTAAACTGAGACTGGCATCGAAAGTCATCGCTAAATTCCAATCTATTCTGGCGAGGGCCAGGTTTAAAAACCACCAAATTTCTACAAGGATAGCGGAGGTGGCCTTAAAAGAATATCATATCTCTAAAAACATTTTTAAAGATGCATTTACACTATAATTTTTATAAATCATATGTTTTTTTTAAACCATACTTCAAAATTACTTGTCTTTCTCCTTCTAGTCATAGTATAATATGTAGTTATTTTTTTGTTGATTATTATGAATTTATTGTGTGATTGAATAAATGAATGTCTCCATTGGGATTTAAAAAAAAAAAAACTGCTTTTATGTAAATAAAAATTATTAGTCAAATGTATATAAACTTTAAAAAAATGATCTTCTCTTTATTTGTAGAAGACTCTAAAGCAGGGATGCCGTGGTGGCGGCCCGCGGGCCGGATCCGGCCCGAATGGAAATCACATCCGTCCCCGTTACATCAGTGTTGGGAAGAGTTTATATATATATATATATATGAATAATATTATGATACAATATCAACAAATGTAAATCTACTTTTGTTTTGTCCTTAATGGTTTTAAGCAGTGCTTAATTTTTAAATCACGAGGTGCCGGAACGCAAGGTACATATGACAGCGCAGGTATGATGAGGCAAGCGGAGGTCCCGGAACGCACATAAAATGGATCTTAAAACAACACACAAATGCCACTTACATTGCAGTGGGACTTATTTAAGCTATACTGAAGGGATCTATGTCTGTGTCACTGATTAATAAACTTGTCAAATGGTTCATAAAAACATCAAATTCAAATAGGACCCTGCATTGCTGTCGTCAGCTAACGCGAGCGTAGCTAAGAACAGCTTATTTGTTTGTTGTGATGATGTGATGCTGTTTTTGTGGGTAAAATATAAAAGAAGATATATGAAGTCAATAAATGAGAATAAGTCTTTAAATTAGTCTTGAAATAGTATGCTTCGTACTCAGTGTCTTAGTGGCGAATCCCTATAAAAACGTATCGTGTGATGAAAATATCGTTTATTTAATGTCTTATTATGTGTCTTACTCCTTCATAAATTATGTTCAACTGATGACAGCTTGAGAAGAAGAAAAAACTGATCTTTTGTGCAACAACAACTTGTACATAGCTGACAACACTACTGATTAATAACACACACGCAGAGAGAGAGAGAGAATCCGTTGCCTTCTGATCCCTATCAATTTTTAGTATTTCTTGATTTTATTTAAGTTCATTTTTCTAGTATCAAGCGGCTCAGTAAGTTGTAATCAGCTCACTTAATCCAACAGTTTGTCCTGCCCGTCTCAGTTGCAGCGCGTGCACTGACCAACGTACTAAGGAACAAGTTGCTCCAGCTCGATATCAGTCTGGATGTTATCAAAGAAGCGGAAGGTTCACTCTGAATGTCGTGTCTTTCAGGAGAGATGGAAAGAAAAGTATTTCTTTTGGGAAGTGGGGGGCAAACCAGTATGTTTAATTTGTTCGCAACAAGTGGTTGTGCCAAAGGAGTACAACATCAGACGACATTACGAGACCCATCAGGAGAAGTACAACGATTACACAGGGCAACGCAGGACACAAAAGCTAAACGAGCTAGCCTCATCCCTCAGAAAACAGCAATCCACTTTCTCGAAATGCCGAGAGACATATGAAGGTTCGTTTTAATTCTTCTCAAGGTCTTATTTTTACGACAACTGTAGCCTAGCTGTTTTCGAATGGGGATTTCTGTATAAATAACATTTTACTTCATGTTTAGGGGCAGTGAAGGCGAGCTATGTCATCGCATGGGAGATAGCTAAAGCTTCCAAGCCTTTCTCTGAGGGGGAATTTGTGAGGACGTGCATCACAAAGGCAGCCGAGCTAGTGTGTCCAGAAAGTCGACAAGCCCTAGCGAACATCAGATTATCCCGACATACAGTGACCGAGAGAGTGGAAGAGCTCTCCAGCGACTTGCACAGCCAACTTAAAGAGAAGATAAAGTCATTCATCACGTTCTCTATTGCCCTTGACGAGAGCACTGATGTGACTGATATGGCCCAGTTGGCGATATTTATTCGCGGAGTGGATGCTGCCTTGAATGTCACGGAGGAGTTTGTTTCCGTGGTACCCATGACAGACACGACTACAGCTAACGACGTGTTCGTTAGCCTTGTCGGGGCCCTTGAAAATCTGGAGGTGGACTGGAGTCGCGCTGTCAGTGTGGCTACGGATGGTGCACCTTCCATGGTAGGAAGAAAGGCCGGGGTGGTCGTGAAGTTGAGAGAAAAGGTACGAGAGGCAAACCCAGACCAGGTATTCCGGAACTTTCACTGTATTTTACACCAAGAGGCGTTTTGCTGCAAAAGTCTGAAAATGGAGCATGTTATGAGTGTTGTTATTGCCACTGTCAATTTTATCAGGGCCAGAGGGCTTAACCATCGGCAATTCGATGCATTTTTATTTGAAAATGACATTTACCAGGGCCTTCCCTATCACACCCATGTGCGTTGGTTGAGCCGAGGCGCAGTGCTCAAACAGTTCTACAAATTACGCAAAGAGATAGCCGAGTTCATGCAGGCTAAAGGGAAGCCTGTGGAGGAATTGGACGACCCCGAATGGATCAGAGACCTTGCCTTCTTAGTGGACATTACCGAACACTTAAACGTCTTGAATGTTACTATGCAAGGTCGCAACAAACTCGTTACCGAGTATTATGACAGTGCCCGTGCCTTTCAAAGTAAACTTGCGTTATGGAAGGCACAGCTCAGCCAGCACAATGCAGCCAATTTCCCATGTTTAAAATCTCTGTCTGTCAACCATCAGAGCATGGTAAAGTATGCAAGCTTGCTTTCCGGCCTCATGCACGAGTTTGACAATCGATTCACGGTTTTCACTGAACTGAAAAGGACTTTGCGCTTTTTCGCTCTCCATTCACGACGGATGCTTCCGAGGTCCCAGAGGGGATGCAAATGGAACTGATAGACTTGCACTGCTGTGCGCGGTTGAAAGATGCGTACGCATCTACTAGTATTGAATCATTTTACCAGTCTTTGCCACCCGAGTACCCAATTATCACTGCTTTTGCAGGTAAAATCTTCTGTATGTTTGGCACAACATATTTATGTGAGCAGGCATTTTAGTAATGAATCTTAATAAATCGAAAGTGCAAATCGCCTGACACATGGACATCTCAATGATGTCATGAAAATAGCCACGGCCCAGAGCCTGTCCCCCAATGTGGACAAGCTGGTGAAAACTAAAAGGCTTCTGGCTTCGACATGTAAAATGTAGCTGGCTTCCTCATGTTTCATAGTGCAGGGAAGTAATGATGGAGAGGAAATAAAGGACATAGGTATGTGGAAATATTTGTGGGAGTTGATTGACAAAGTTAATGTGCTATCAGTTGCTTGTTGTAATGTTGTAATATTTTATTATTATTAATTATTTATCTACTTAATATTTAGTCATCTGACCTGTTTGAGTACTTAACCTTGATACATATTTTGACTTCTTTAGGCCTTGGCTACTTAGCCTGGCCATCTTTTTATTTGCCTAATTAGGCCTGTGTATCCAGATAATTTTATGTGCGAGTTGTCAATAAATTTGATGAAAGTAATTTACAGTTTACTTGTGTTATTTATGTGACCTAGTCAACTTGTTGTTTTTAAATATTTTAAATGTAAGTTACTGACATACAGAGGTTGATGTTACACAGTTAAAAAGGGTAAATTGCTTTTGGCTGTCATATAATTGTATGCTTCGTTGCGAGGCTATTGTGTATTGCAATTCATTTTTAATGTACAGGCCTTCATAAATTAAATCAAATAGCAGGTCTATTTGTTTAGTGTTTGGTCTTGCCAGGCCAAAAGTGTACCGGTAATTTGGCCCCCCAGGTCCCACTTGAAAACAATCTGGCCCCCTGACAGATTTCACCCTGGCACCCCTGCTCTAAAGCTACCCTTAGTGATGGGTCACGAGTAAAACTCGTTTTTTAATACTCGAGTGTTACTAAGTAAGTTAAATAAGTCTTCAATTACTCGACTCGTGCATGAAATCGACGAGTTTTTACTCGTTACTCGGGGGAAAACTCGCTACTCGGAGAAAAACTCGTTACTCGGAGAAAACTCGTTACTCACGTGGAAATTTCTTACTCAACGAAAAACTCGTCCCTTCAATAATACGTCTGAACAAATCAAAAGCCTGAAAAGTAATTGACTCTTAATAAAAATTTGTAATGAGACGGTCTTGTTAAGGTTATTTATGTACTGAGTATTGTTTTAAAATACATTTTACCGTTTCTTTACAAATCATCCTAGCTTCATAAAAATAAATATATATAAGCAATATATCATCTATAAGTCCAAAACAATTTTTATAGTACTTATTCTTCTTGCCTTCATCAAACTATGTACCATGGGACAACGGAAATCAGCTCCGAGAAAAAAGTTAAATCCTCCAAGATAATTCCTCTTCCCAAAACTTTGTTAAGCAAGTACAAATAATTTCCTGAGGTTAGTCGACTCTATAGTCGGGATACTCATCCATGACTTGTATTTGGAAATAGACAAGCAATTTTCAGAAATAGAAACTTCAGAAGAATTGTGTAAGCCACACTTCTTGATCCACGTTTTAGGGATTACTCAAAAGCTTTCGCAATTCGAAACGAGCAGAACATTTCAAAATGAAAATTTTTGAGGAGTGTCAAAAAATTATGAATAATCCATTAAACCATCCTTTCTCAAATTATGGTATGCGTACCCCTAGGGTACGAAACGTGATTATAAGGGGTTAGTTAGTTAAGTATTTATTGCTGTTTTACCATAGTACATACAAACATTACAAATATATATTATTTAAGCAAATACATATATACTGATTTTAAAAGTTTGGGAAGCACTGCTTTAAATTAAAACGATCAATCAATGACTAAAAAAAATAATTCTCTCCAACAGCCTCAATCTAGTGTTTGGGGGGATTTTTTTAAAATCCACTATTCTCAATCTAGACAATTTTTTCAAATTGTTCGAAAAGAATGGAACAATTGACACGTACAGTTTTTGTAAAAAAAATATATCTTTGAGATTATTTTTGTTTTTAATAACTAAATGTTGATTAAGCTTTGATATCAAGTATTTTATTTACAAATATTACTTCTAGCTATAAAAAAGCTATAACTCTGTTACATATTACTAACCAAAAAAAATCAATTACATTAAAAATGTACTCAAGGAATACATTTTGGAATCTACTAAATGAAGCCTTTCAACCCCATTTTTAACTTTAAAAAAAATTAAGAACAAAAATTCCGAACTGTATAGAACTTATGATCATTTCACATCAATTTGGATGTCAAAAGAATGTTCTAAAAAGCACGAGTATTCCTGGGAGTATCAATTTTTCACGAGTAACTTTCTTTTTGATATAGGTACCGGGTGCAGGACAGAAATAGCAACACTTACAAAAATTTGATTTGAGATTACGAGAGGTGTCGAAAAAATGTTCCGTTAAATAACTTCGGTAGCAGTGTTTATGATTATGCTTTTATAATTTTATCATTTTCCTCTGAGAATATGCAGAGAGATGGAACGAGACCGTAGAGTTCAAGTGTCGACGTTTCTTGACGCGGGTAAGACTCCAACTGAAATTGCCAAGCAACTGAACGTGTCAAGATCGACCATTTACCGCATCAACAAAAAGCTGGTCATTAACCAAGGGGTCGAGAGAAAATCTGGGAGTGGTGGCAAGTACAAATTGAAACCACAATTGATTTTTGATGTGATCCAAAGAGCTCCAACCATCATTATGAGAGCTCATGAAAAGGACCTTTGGTGTTGATGAGAGTACGGTCAGAAGGGCTGTCAAGGAGTGTGGTGGCAAGTCCCTAGTGATGTTGGAGAGGCCATTATTAACACCTCATATCAAAGTGACTTATCTCCAACGTTGCAAGGGTCTGATCAATGACCTGAAATCTGCACCAGCTGGAAGGATCATCATCTTCAGTGATGAAAAGAACTGGACTGTGGATCCGTCAGAAATAAATTAATGACAGTTTGTGGCCTTGAAGATGTTGATGAAGACCTTAAAACAATGTGATATTTCACATCCAGCCTCAGCCATGTCTCTGGTCTTTCAATGTCATTGATTTGGTTTCCTTGAGGGTTTCTCTTGAATGCAGCGACGTACATTGAAGAGCTGCACACCAAACTTTTGCCCTGGGTTCAGGCAACATTTCCAAACCAAGAAGTGGTGCTCCAACAGGATGGAACACCAGCCCTTACAGCAAAATCCACCGAAAATGTTTTGACAGAGAGCATCCCATTTTTGGGTAAGGAAAAGTGGCCTCCATGCAGCCTTGATGTAAACCCTTTGGACTTTTTTTTTGGCCGCATGTGCAGGCCAGGGCCTGCAGAATACGTCACCCCAATATTGACGCCATGAAAGTCTCCGTTGATGAACACTGGATGGAATGGACACTAATTACATACGGTCTGTCTGTCAGGCCTTCAGGTCCCGTCTGGAGGCTGTTGTTGCTGTTAAGGGCAGATATATATAATAAAAAATTGAAATAAGAGTTACATTAACGCTTTTCATTTTTCAACATTTCCTGATCGAATCATTTCACAATCTTTGCTTGGAAGTATAACGAGTGAGGTCAGCGAATATCTGCAGCTGTGCCGTAAACTTTGTCCGATCAGCAATCCCTATAAGATATTTAAGAATTCTTGTTTTCCAACAAACTGGAAGTTTGAGGAGCTCAACATATTATTGACATATGTTCATATTTTCTTCACTACCGGAACGAATGGGGAAGTCATTTAAGATACCAGGGTCTGAGCACCTGATACCGAGAGCAGCTCTTGATAAAGGAAATAAAAACCTGCCACCACAAAAAGGACCCACAGAAATCACATCATGTATTGATAGTATATTACTTTTTATGGCCATCTCCTCTAGGACTTCGGGACAACACAGTTTCCTGAAAAAATATTTTTGGCCCGAATTGCACATTATATCAGTAATGCAGTTTCTGATTCTGCTTTGTTAGCTCAGACCCAAACAAAATCCAAGTGCAAACATTACACAATGAAACCGATCTGCGCCACTCTACGAGAGGGTTTTGGAATATATTACGGAAGAGTTTTAAGTACATGTTGGGAATTATAAGGGAAAGTTGTACTATGTTCCTCCTAAAATGGATTCTCTTTTTTCTTTTTAAGGCTTTAATGTATGAACTATGAAATAATGATCCAAGTCCACTTATCTTCGTTCATGATTGCCTTTTCGGCAAAAGGGGGAGGAGAAGCTCTAAACAATACCAAAGGGATAACCTTTGAGTTATACAAATCAATTCTCTTTTGTAGGTTGAAGAACCTCCACCTTTTGGTTTTTTGAAGAACGAGACGATTTGAGCTGTTCCATTTCCTTTCGTCAATACCCTCTCTATTCCAATGAATATCCAAAATCTATATTCTCGACTTCACTAATCAAGAGTGAATCCTAAGATCCTGAGATGGAAACCAAGAACCAATGGGTAGAATTGAAGTTTTAGCTCTGTTAACGGAAAGTCTAGAGATTTTTTCGAACTTAACGAAAAAAATTTAAAAAATTTAAATTCTTTTCACCAGTGAGGCTCAGAGTTGGCTTCTACTGAAATGGTAATATCATTAGCATAAATATCCAAAAGATGAGGCGAACCCTCGATATTAATGCCAAAGCCTCCAAATTTTTCAAGAGTTTCTGGGTGAAATGTTCAATTGCTGCAATGAATAGCAGAGGAGCCGATGGACAGCCCTGGCTACAACCTCTCCTATTGTTATCGGACTACTTTCCAGGCCGTCCAAGGATAGAGATGAGGAGCTATTAAACAACAGCGCTCGCACGGGATTGAAGAACTTCCGAGGCAGAAGTCTCCGTGCTGCTCTCAGGGATTGGCTGTCATATACCTAATCAAAGGCTTTTGAAAAGTCTACAGCAATAATCGCTGCGAATTTACATCCCTTTTTGTAGAATCAATGCAGGCTTAGGTATTACAGGAAATATCATAGATTTGGCGATCTTTGAGAAAATCATTTTGGTGACAGCCAATTTTTTATTTTGAATTTTCGGCATCTGTTGAGCAAGGACGCCTGATAAAATACGTTATTTTGATTTAAATCGTGATAGGCCTCCAATGGTTAAAGTCCGTTCCATCCCCTTTTTAGGTATCAAGACGATTCCTCCTTTGGTCAAACAAGACGGTAGCCTACCTTTTTCTTCCATTTGCACACCAATTTTAGAAGAAAAGGAAATATTTGCTGTAGAGAAACCGAGAATACTTCATTTATGATTTTATCTAGGCCACGAGCCTGTTCTTTTTGAGATTCTTCAACAATAAAATTCATAAAAAATATTTTAGACAGTTGTGTTTTAGAAAAAAACATAATTGAACATTAAAGAACAAAATTACTATCTAAAAATATGACCTTATATAAAATGCAAAAAAATCATTTTTGACTTTTTAAATCCTCTTTAAGCATTCAAGTATTCTGCTACCATTGATGGTACATAACGAATTAGGTCTCCAGCCCACTCCCACGAAGAAGATCCTGCGTTGGGAACTCTTAGAGAAAGAGCCGAATAACGTGCCGCTGCCCCAATGATGATTGAGCGTAGGTTGTCGACCTCTAAGTAGGAGTTCGCCGCAATTTGTTTGCAGTTAAAGATTTAATATTACAAAGCAAAATTTATGGCTTTGATATGGGGGAGCATTTCTTTTTAATTTGAAAGCACCAAAAGTACAAAAGCACTTAAAGTACTGGGGGGGGGATCTCTTTACTCTCACACACATTCATTACAACAAACTTTTTACCACTTGAGCACGGGGCAGTCTACGAAAGCATGAAAAATGTCATTGTATAAACGCCCACAGTTATTACAAGGCCTAAAAACTTAATAATTGTCCTGAAATTTGGAATTGGGCAGTAAACTTAATGCATCAATTATACCCTGAGTGGAGTGGAGAATTCTTTGCTCCCATGAAGGAGGCAGACATAGGATATTAATAAAACTATGTGATATTGACTTTGTACAATCAAATTTATTTTTAGGAGTATTCAATTTTAAAAACCAAGGCTTAGCAGGACAAAATTATTAACAGCACGATAGACAGGAAAACGGAACCTAGCTACATTTAAACGGGGTCAACATTCAAATCATGAATGGTAAAAATCTTATGATTGAGAGAAAATCTCTCCAGAATCCTAAGATCACCAAATCTCTGGAGAAATGGTTTGTTTTCTTTATTTTGGTATAAAATATCAATAGTAGTATCAGAATAGAATTTGGGCTTTGACTTCCAAACCAATCTTTGAAGCGAAGATAAAACGGAGAAAAATCTTCTAACTCGGGGTTAGTAAGAGTGATCCCATCTGTATCCAATTAAAAAATTCTGGGGACGTATAATAAACCTCCACTCTCTGTTATGATAAACACCCATGTCAGCCACTACTTTGCTATTGTACTTTAGTAAAATATTCCTAAAAACTGCAAACTTTTGACTCAATTTAGAACCACTGCTATCAATTTTAGTTCAATGATTTTATGATCAGAGAAAGTATTAGAACAGTAAAAAGCCTTTTTAACTTTAGATGCAAATGATGAAGACGCCAATGCTAAATCAATCCATGATTTGATCCTACCTCTAGACCAAGTAAAGCTCCCAGGACTCCATTTTTCTGTAAGGTCAGTTAAGTTTAAATAAAGAATGACCTTATTTAGCATTGAATGATTTACATAATTATAGTGAGGTTTTTCCAAATCTACATTCAAGTCGCCACAAGAAGAAGAGGAATATAACTATGGAGGTGATTATTTATTATAGCGTGATAAAAGCAGAGGACTTTTCATTTGGGCCATAAGCATCAATAATGTAAAAGACATAACCATTCGAAGTGATACGTATTTAATTTGTGCCATTCACTAATGCCCGAGTATTATTTAACACAAGAAGTGATAGAAATTCTCTTGGATATAAACCTATCCATTTATCTATTTAACCCCCGACCCAGTAAAGTAGTGGTAATAACATTTGGGAAGACACAAACAACAATCTAAGCTACAGGATGAAAATATACGAGACTTAATGTCCTGAAGGCAGATTATATCAGCATTAATGTCTGTTATTGCTTCATTAGAGAATGCCTTAACTTCCTCTCCTTTCCTCCTCTCGTATTGAGAGAAACAATTTTTGTTATTCCCACGTTTGAGGACACATCATCAGACACGTTGTCCAAAAGAAAGCCCGTGATCTTTTTTTCGGCCTATTCATACATATAATTACATATATGTATATAAATACATTCTAGTTTTAAATTAAATCGCAAAATATAAAAGTCAATTCAATATACAAACATTCTAGTAGTTAAAACGGATTTTTTCCGTAAAATTAAAGCGGTAAAAACGAAACCAACATTACACAGGGACAAATAAAGTAATACAGATAATTGTATCACACAAGTTCCATTTTATACAACCTCTATACATAGTAAGAGTTTTTTAAGGTCATTCACTGTTTTCTCCGAGAATGAGGGGAAGTAGCGAACCAAGTTCCCGCGAACCTCCACTGGGAATCAGTACGTCCTGGATCTGATATTCAAAGAGATTATTTAGCCAGATGCTTCTTCCTGTAGTCTCTTCTCCGCAATCCAAGGAACAGCTGTAGATCTATACAAAACAGCAGGAATCACCCATAATTGTACAGGTCATCCTTTTTGCAGATTGAATTTCCTCCAATGAGGAATTTTTCCGTCCACAAAGTTTTTTAAGAGTGGACCAGTTATTACTTGTAGGACCATAATATCCCCAGGTAATTCCTAATATGTCCACGGTTTCTTTTATTATTAAACTAGGGAGCTTACAATCCTTGTGTGGAAACCACTTTCCAATCGGCAAAGCAGCAGTTTTTTAACGTTTATTTGTAAACCGGATCTTTGGCCAAATTTTTGAAGAAATTCAGTACAAATTGAATGCGCTTAAAACAGTGGTTTTTCCTAATTAGCTTCTAAGAAAAGCGTTATGTCATCCGCATACATGTTTATAATATGCTTTGAATTGCCAAAACTCACACCAATGCCTCCATATTTTTTAATGATGTTATCACTGAGTTCTTTAGTCCCGCAGCGAATGATAGAGGTGCTGTGGGGCAACCCTGAGGACAACTCCTCTTCAAAAAAATTGCATCACTCTCTACATCCCCCACAGATATGGAGGTTGTACCTTTAACAATAAAGCTTTGATAGGATTAAAGAACTCCTTAGGACAGGGGTGGCGAACACGCGGCTCGCGAGCCTTATGCGGCTCTTGTCAATAGGAATGCGGCTCTTTGCATCTTCTCATTTTTGCATGTTTTTAGACCTCACTTTGTTTAATTGTTCCTTAAGAGCAATTTAATATCAACCAGAGCTTATAAAAAATACAATCTGAAATGTAAAAGAAGTATTATCAATTGTGTTTTATATTTTGCCTTTTGTTTCAAAGTCAGTGGCTCTTTGGCTTTCACATTAAATAATTTTGGCTCTTTGACCTGGACTTGTTCGCCTCCCCTGCCTTAGGAAGTAACTTTTTATTACTTTCTAGATGTGAGTATGAAGAATTGTATCGAATGCCTTGGAAAAGTCTATTACAGTTAGGACACCATAGGAGCCCTTGGCATTGAATATTTCGCATACGCTCTGTATATTCCGGGCGATATCTGAGATTTGCACTAAACCGTTTAGAATTCAAAATGGGTTCGATTTTTGAGTGATTATCCCTGAGAGAATTCTTTAACTTTCGTTTAAGACTGTTATAGGTCTCCAACTGTTAGGATCCAAGAGATTGCCTTTTTTAGGAATTAAAGTTATTCGGCCTTTGGTTAGAGCATGGGGTAACCTCCCGTGAATTTCCATACACTGACCAAATTTAAGGAGGTACTGTTACACAGTGCAAAAACAATTTGCCGCTAATACCATCCGGGCCCGAGGCTTTATTTCTCGAAAAAACTTCTTTATATGGTTGGAGATGATAACTTCGGAAAATATAGATAAAGTGATTTTTAATGGACGAGGAAAATTCTTGGGTTCGACTCCGAGAATCCGTTGAAAGCGTCTGTGAAAGCAAGCCAAATTTTCATTTTGTCTTTAATTTCCTTTCCATTTTCAAAAATTCTTCGAATTTCCACAATAGGTGGATGATCCATTTGGAAAAGAGCTTTTAGTCTTATTATGTGACTATTCTCTAAGACTTTTTTCTTTTCCATTTCAAATTCCTTAATCTCAGCAAATCTAAAGAGATTGATTGTGTCCGACGTAATCGAACGAGCAAAAATTGGTGCTTTGCTGAGGACATCTTCCAGGTCTTTCTGAAGCATAGATGCGTTTCGCCTCTTTTTCCTGACGAAATTTAAAGATGAAGTGTTAACAACATGGTTAAAAATCTTTAGAAGGTTGTTCTAACCGGCGGAAGGATTAAAATATTTTAAAAGCCTGTTTTGAAGTTGATTTAAAATGCAGAGTTATCAAATAACCATGATGGAGTTTAAAACGACCTCGGGGTTTTAAATATTGTAAACTTAAATCTATTAATTCATGATCTGACGCCGGATGGGGCGATGGCAAACATTTTTGATAGAAAAAAGAAGTACCGAAGATGCAAGGACCAAATCGATTCGATAAAATTCCTTCCAGCTCTCCAAGATACGACGTCATCAAGTTTTATTTTTGTGATAACATCCTCCAAACTGATCTCTGCCATAAGTTTCAATAAAAATGTTTGATTGGGGTAACGATGCCTTGGTGTATCCAAATCGACGTTAAGATCCCCAATTATTATATGTGGATATATATTACCTTTACACGAGTTAATCATGGCTTGGTAAAAAGCAAGTTTCTCTTATTAGGGCCGTATGCGTTTATGAGGTTAAAAAACCGGCCTTGGTTGGAATAAAAAAATTATGCCATTTACCATCGCTATCATAATTTTTCACTAGCTCGGCACGCTCCATCCTTTTACGGACGAACGAAATCATTCCGCGATGTGTTCCGTCACCAGTGAAGAAATGTTCGTAGTTTTTTGGAATGCAGAAAGGGCAAGAAAAGGAACACGATGAAGCAAAGGGAGTCCTTACATCTTGGAGACATATTACATCTGGTTTTTCCTTTAATAGACTCTTCATCAAGGCGTGTCGACCAATTCGTTCCTTGCCACCTCTCGTGCTTAGAGAGAGTATTTTTCCTATTTCCATGTCCAGTTTATGACACCTACTCATTTGAGAAGTAAAAAAAAACAATTTTTGTTTGTGTTTTCCAAGGCATAGGTAGATAAATATATAAAAACACCACTATTTTTTTAACCTAGCTGGGTGTATGTTCTTTCTGTGGGGATAACCCTGTAGAAGGAGAGGTTCTTTTGGATAAAGAACCGGATCTGGTTCTTGACACCAAAATTAGTTCCGATTTTATATGATTGTTTTGGGTTTTGAGTGCGGTTTGGAAAATTCCTCACTATTGGGAGGAGATTTATCGAGGTCGGCGTTCATATTTTGAGATTGAATATTAGGATCAACTTCACTTTCTATAGACTCTTCTTCCCTTGAGACTAGAGGGGGGACATCTCCCCCAGAAAATACTCCATCAGGGTTTTTGTGAACCTCCACTGATCTCGAGAGAACTGCAAAAGTTAATGGGTATAATCAATGTCATAGATTTATATTCTCAACCATGTGAGGGAGTTACTGTATGAATATTAAGATGCGAAAAGCAAACGTATTTAAAAAATAACTTAAAAACATCAACATGAGTACCCTCTTTTTCTTTTCCTTCTTGAAACTATAAAAGAACCCTAGTAGGAGCTGTTATTTAAAAATGGTTGGTGTGTCAGCACTTATGTTCATTTATTGGCTTTAAATATTATTTGACGAAAATTTGCAAAATAACAAAGTCATAAATTGATCATAGCTAAATTTTGTAAAACTAAATTTTTTCAAAATAAGTAATAACTAAAAAGTTTTGCTTCATAACGAAACCTTTGAACGCAATTTGGGAAGGGGGGGTAAGGGGGGGATCAAACCAAAATCCATTTTTCTACGATCATTTAGTTTCTTCTGACGCAACTTTCGCGGGGGATAAATTTTGATATCTTAATATTAGGTTTCTATAATACCCCCTAATGCGCTGCACTATTGATGGTATTGATCCTAGGAATTCGTTTGTTGCCATAACAGTTGTAGATTTTCGTAAAGCATTTGACTCCGCTTCTTACACGCACATCTTAAAAATGGCAATTTTTTTTGCCAAAGCGCTTCTTCAACCCTATTAGAGCATTACTGTAAATGGCTCGTCTTCAATTATTGTTAATGGGAAACAAAGTCAGCCAATATTCTTAGGGAAGAGCTGTCGTCAAGGCTACCACGTCGCCCTTCTTTTGTTTGTGATGGCCATTGAAGAATTGGCTACTCAGATAAAACATGAATACAATGGGTTCGGATTTCTTTTTAATGAAGACAAACATATTATTGATCTCTACGCCGATGATGTGAATTTATTTGTAGAAGCCCGTTCTGAGAGTCAACTAATAAACAGAATATAAATTTTGCTGACCTTTTTTACTAAATTTAAAAACGTTCAGGATTGAAACTTAATTCTTCAAAAACAATTATTTTACCTCTGGGAGCTTGGCGTCCTAATAACGCTTTAATAATTACAAATTGTTTGGTTGGAGACAAGTTTTCATTCTTGGAGTCAAATACGGAAAACAAGGAGAATTGGCTAGTGAATGGGTTTCCTTGAAATCAGTTGTATATAAGAGGCTTTCACTTATTAAAAGCTTATACCTGCAAACGCGGATCGATTTTTATAATATTTTTTAGTGCCTCTAATTTATATAAAGCTTCCCTTTTACCGATTTTAGCTGATAAGGCAATACAAGAAGAGAAAAATTGGATTTTAACTCTCTTTCATAAATCGTATATGGAGTCATTAAAACGACCAAAGAATCAGCTTGGAGGTGGTTTTGTAGGTTTTCCAGAGTAATTCCTAAGATTTATATATAAGTTTCAATTGATTTGTCCATAAGGCCTGACCTTGAGTGGAGATCTGTAGTCTCAAACTCCTCCGTATACACATTTTTAATAATGGGTTACAGTAAATTCCAGTCCTCTTCTTTCATCTGTATCCCCCACTTGGGCTGCTGTCCAAATAATTATTTCGGTCTGCCCTATATCTTTTGACTCAAGTTGAACGGTATATATTATGGAACAAAATAGGGATAAAAAGGCCTTTTTCAAGAAAAATGAAGACCCCGTAACCATGGAGGATAAGACACTAATGGGAGGCATTATTACTTTCCACAACCTCCAGAAGAAACCTTATTCTTCATTTAGCCACTAGAAATTTAAATACTCTCTCATGAAAGCGTGCGATTATCATCGTCCTCTTTGTCCTTGGCACCTTGAAGTAAATATATTTTCTTGGTATGATAATGAAGTAAGAAAGATTTACCAAAAAACGATTAAGGACCTTAAAATCTCTGAGGATGGGTTCTTAAAAATAAAGGAGTCTCTGCTTGGAGTCATGGAAGGAAAGAAGTTCACTTCTCAGTTCCATATCTCAACCAGAGTTCTTTTTTTAAATAGCCCTTGTAAAGATTGTGGGAAATTTTTAACACTACAGTCCATGCATTGAAACATGTCGTCTTCCACATAATTTAAAGCAGTAGTGCTATATGGATTTTTAAGAAAGAAAGAAAAACATCGATAAAATTTGAAGCCATTCACTTTGCACTTTTAAATGCCAAAGCACTGATTAGTTCTAGGCTGACGTCTGGGGACTTTTTTTTTCGAGAAGATCCGAAGGGCACTTTAATCTCTGCTTCAGCAAGATACACCATTTTTGACCTCAAAATCCTCGAGCAAAGCCGATCTTCGTGGAACTACGCCATCGACTTGGTAAATTTCAGTTGGATTAACTCCTACAGATATTTTAGCCATCTAAAGAAAATTGGTGTACAGTATTTTTACTTATACGACCAAAATTTTTAATTTATTTTTATTATTTTTTGTTTAAATATTATGTTATATTATGTTGTCAACATAATTTATTATATGTAGTGTAAAACTTTTTAACACTTTGATATGTCCTTATTGTAGCTAGGTCTTTTAATAGGTTGTCTAATTTTAAACTATAATGTTTATTTATACACTATTTTTATACACAATTCTACTACCCTTTTTACTTTGTATCTCCTGTTACAATTCAAATAAAGACCTTAAAAAACCTCATAGGAGACTTCAAAGCATGAAAAACGAAAAACAGCCTCTGAGAAAAAAAATAGAAACTCTTGTCATTAATGGACAAACAATATCAGATCCGCGTTCAATTTTAAAGATATTTTATAACTCCTTTAAAAAAGTACTTGAAACATCAAGGACGCACTTTCCTCGTCCTAAGAAATCTTCCACACTTACTATTTTTAACAATGATAATATTTTAGAATATATAAAAGAAAATTTTAAAGATGAAAAAGCCAGTGGCCCTGACAATATCAAAGGAAATTTTTTACACTTTGCCCTGAGGAGATTTCCCCTTATTTATTAAGAATTGGAGCAGAAATGGAAAAAAGAGGATCGATGCCAGCAGCTCTAACAAAAGGCCGAATTTCTCTCATTCCGAAAAGAGGGAACGGAAGTACTATAAATCATTGGAGACCACTGACCATTCTTAATGAGTCTTATAGAATCATTGCAGGAGTACTAGCTAAAAATATGGAACCTATACTAAATAAAAAGTTGGGACCTGAGCATAAAGGCTTCTTGAAAAATCGCAACATTTCAGACATATCAAGAAATATTTGTGCAGCGATCAACTCTACTAAGAATAGAAGAAAATTTGGAGCAATAGTTGGCGTGGATTTTAGCAAAGCATTTGACTCTATTTTACATGGTTTTATATTACAAGCGGTGAAAAAATATCTCCCTAGGCGCTTTTTTAACCCCATTCGTGCTCTTTTATTTAATGGTTCATCCAAGATTATTATCAACGGCTACCAAAGTGAATCTATCAACTTAGGAAAAAGTTGTCGGCAGGGTTGCCCTGCGTCTCCTTTACTTTTTGTTGCTGCAATGGAGCAATTGAACACCATATTAAACCGCAAGTTTCGGGGCTTTGGAGTGCAATTAGGTTCCAAAAAACATCTCGTAGATCTATACGCGGATGATATAACCTTAATGGTCGAAGGAAATTCCGAAAAACAAATTATAAAACGAGTGGAAATTCTTTTAGCTTTAAAAAAAAAATCATAAGATGTCTGGAATGGAAATTAATTACGAAAAAACTGCTATACTCCCCATAGGCTGCTGGACTCCTGCAGAACAAATAAACATCGGAAGATGCAGAACTGTAAAAACAGTGAAGATACTTGGGGTGGAATGGAATAACAACGGACCCGCGCTGGCCAATTTTCAAAATTTAAATAAACAAGCAATTAGATGGTGCCAAGGATGGAGAGGTCTAAACCTACAAAAAAGAATAGACTTTTACAACACAAACCTTATTTCTCATATGGTTTATATGGCAACGGCTTCTCCTACAATTGGGGAACTACTCATGAAGGAAGAGGAAAATTGGTTGGAGGCTTTATTCTCCCGCCGGTACATTCCTGCCTTGAAACGACGACGATCTCAACTGGGAGGTGGACTGGTGCTTATAAATAATATAATACCCAAAATTAATAAAAAATATTTGCAGAGTTAGTATCAGTTTATAAAGGTGAATGGAGAGAACACGTGGCATCTTCGGGGGTGTATATGACGCTTTTATTCGGAACGGACATCTCGAATAATGTAGTTTCCCAATTTTCGAGAGATTGGGCCGCTGCACAAAGAATATTATGGAAACAGTCTCCAATATACAATAATAACAGCACTTTGGATATTATTCACCAAAACAGGGGCAAGGAACCTTTTTTTAAAACCTTTGTCCGCCTGAAGAATTGGAGAGTATGGCTCTTCGAGATAATATTTATACTTTGCATGATTTGGGCGATGACTCTGTTTTTAAAACTGGCCGCTTTTTATTCCCTCTCCAAAGAGATGCTAAAAGACATATGCCTCTTTTACCATGGTTTTTAAAATTCCGTGATCAAGATTTTAATTCACACTCTGCAAATTTGATAGCGGATGAACATCTCAAGAGCTTGAAGTTACCGCAAGAATGGAAAACAAGAATTCTGCTGTCCATGATGGGCATCAACGACGGAAAAAAATTTACAGCCCAATTACAAATATCGGCAAGCTTAATTACATTCTCATCACATTGCAAGGATTGCGGACGTATGTACAACAACATTAGCCATGCATTTAGTGACTGCCCAGCTTTGATTATTATAAAGAATTTTTTGGAAATGAATTGTACATATATCACTAATTTTAAAGCCGAATACCTAAGAGGATACATTCTCTTTGGCATTACAACGCATGAAAATAATTGTCAAGTTGAAGAACGTGCAATAAGCGCCGCATTGAGGAACTGCAAGGCCTATACAGCTCAAAACCTTTCAGATAACGCGTTAACTCAAGAACATAAGCTGAGAGCTATCTTTATTGGAGCGGCTGCCAGATATTTGGCATTATCTTTGAGGATCCCCAATGTCAACAGCCAAGAATGGACCCCAGCAGCTGCAGTAATTAAATATGTTCCACGCCTCTCGCCCATCTACGCCAAATCTCTACAGTTTATTGTAAAAAAATATAAGAAATTCAAGACTTCAAAGACAATTTAGATTTATCTGATATATGTTTTTTGTTTATTTCTGTAGGATTGATTTTAGTTGTTTTTTATGATTGTCTTTTTTAGATGAATTATATGATTTTGAAGTTTTAGGTCTTAAAAAGGAAATTAATTTTAAACTATAATGTTTATTTATGTTTTTATAAAACACAATTTTTCCTTTTATATTTTTCCTTTTATATATTACATATAGTGTACTTTTTTGTTCTGTTTGTATATATAATTTGTTTTAATAAAGACCTTGTTGATGAGAAAAAAAAAAAAACCTTTTGCACACATAATTAATCATTATCTTAAAAATCCATTCATAAGCTTATCTTTTAAGTACTGGTATTTGGAATGAAGTAAAAGTCTTAGTAATTAAATCACACGCATCTTTAACTTTGATGGATAAATGTGTCTTTTGTGATTTATATGATGACATGCCTATGTTTATAATTGTATTTTCAACGGGCAACATAATGTTTGCCAAAATTGCTTGGGATAATAAACAAAACTACTTCCATTTTGATTTTTGTTATCGGATCTGTTGCAACATCCTATTACATCATGGCTTTTATCATATATCTCTCTTTTTTATGATGATAAAATATTAGTTTAATACCATGGATACATAACTCAAATGGAATGTATATTTTGATACTGATGTAGATATAAGGAGTTTACTTACTATTAGTTGTAATAATTGAATGCAAACAAATGAGCGAATAAGATAATTATTTATTAGTTATCCACTTACTACTAGTATTCAGTACACTTATTAGGTGTTTATTCTAATTCATCGTTCATCAACTCCTCTTTGCCTATATGAATGAAATGTTAAATAGAAAAGCGACATCTAACATTTAAAAAATAAACTTTTTATGTCCAGCAACTTTTTGTATACATTTGCTTGATGAGCTTCTATACTTACAGTCATTAATAATAGTAAAAAACGAAAGCTTCGATGTGCGTACCCGCAGAGCTTCAATAGGCCTCAAGAAATACGTATCTACAAACTACGTCAAACTTTCAAGTGCCTGAGAGCGTTCGTAGCCACGGAGAGATGCATGCACGTTATCACTTGCTCCGAGCAAAGACTCATACAGTAGAGATTATGTCGAGATTCTTTTAGTTCAAAAAACGATCATCCTTGGTGCAGCGGTTCGTTACGAGCGCTCGATGTTAAATTCCTGACCTGGTTCTCCTTCTTGGAAATGGGCGGGAGATATTATACGATTTGTTGCCATCTCGCTCAGGAGTATACCTTAAAGCTTTGAAGAGGATTTTAAGACGTCATCGGGATTTTTTAAAGAATAAATAAACGCTGTTTCGTCCATGTATATAAGGTTATAATCTCTTGACAGTAAATATGTTCTACAATGTTCATTCATTTTTTATTTTAACGCAACTGTCAAGAGTATTTTTTAATTTTTTTTATTATTTATAGTTATCTCTATTAGTGTAGTATTTTTTACACTGTTTTATAATTTTGATAGCCAAATAAAGAATTTTATAACCGTTAAAAAAAAAAAAAAAAAAAAACGACATCTAATTATAATATATATAAATATATATTGTTTTTTTCCACGTATTATTGATTATAATTATATTAATTGTTTGCTTAATAGATATATATTTTCAGTAGCCAAGAAGGCTAAAGTTATATTAGCTCTGAAACAAATCATATATCAACAATAAATGGACTAAGACTAATTGAATTTTAATATTTAATAAACACTAAGTTCGCTTTAGAGTAATTAATGGAGGCTTATTGAAAAATTAATTACCCTCGTATTTATTTTGATAAAAGTGTAAGATTAAAGAGATTTCTTTTAAATTCTCTCCCTTTTCCGTTCTTTGAATGTATGAGTGCCTTCTTTTATTCACTGAAAAGACACATAATAAATATTTTTTATCAACATATCATTAATATTATATCTACGCAAATAAAAATATGCCAACACCACAAAAAAGATATAACAATTCATTTGTTTGAGTAATCGAAGTATAATTTCATGAAGCTTATTAGTTATATCAATTGAATATACATATATAAAAATGAAATTATTTCATTAAGTGTTACTTCAGAATCTCGGCAATAAAGTTGAAGCAGATCATACGCCAATATATATTATAATATTATATATATATATATATATATATTATATATATATATATATATATATATATATATATAGATATATATATATATATATATTATATATATATATAGATATATATATATATATATATATAAGCAAGAACATTTATAGTCAGCTAAATCATGCACCAAAAAATTCACACGATAAGGCCAAAATTCAGTAATAACAAATGGAAGGATATTAATCAGATTGGATTTTCTTTCCATTGGTATTAAAGCAGACTTTTTTTAAGGAACATTGGAACGATTTTAAAAGGACTTTTTCTGAGCTTGTAAATCAAATTACTTGCTTTAAATTTTATTCATGTATTTTACGAAAACTTTTGCCTCAAATTTAAATACATCTTATTTCTTGTATGTATTTTAAAACTATGGAAATATTAAATCAATTGGATGAACATTTGGAATTTTATATATGACCTTAATGAATGCAAGTACTGTCTTCACGACTTAACATTAACGATTTCATTTTTGTTACTTTTTTCATGGATTCCGACACGCCATTGAATAACAATATATACAAATAAAAAGTAATATTAAAAAAATTTTTTTACTTTTTATGGTGCATAAAAGAAAAAATATAAGTGAATTGTTCTTATAAAAAGTAGTTTATATTTATTAAAAAAAGTACTTCACTAGAAAGCTACCGTAATATTATTGCCATTTTTCCGAGGATTTTATCTTGGATTGACATAAGGGTATCGTTGTATGTTTAAAACCCTAGAAAAGTTCAATATGAATAAGCATCAGTTTGTTTTAAGGTACAGGACGACCCATTGACTAAATGAAAAAATAGCTCACACTGCATAATATATTTTTACAGTCGCTTATGATGTGCGTAGATCTACTATACAAGGGGTGTTCAGCTAAATCCGGAAAACTTTAAACTAAATCAAGATCAATAAAAGTGACAACCTAAATAAGTTTTAATGCCATTTATTTTTGCATTAAGGTACTTACATACAATTTATTCAATATGTTCGCCCTCAGCAGCAATGACGGCCTCAATACGGCTCCTGAATGCTTTGCATGCGGCAGTAACGTCCGCAGCTGGGAGTTTGCTGGCATGCCTCTTGTTGTCCATGGGATTCAGGTCAGGGGAGTTGGAGGGCCATGTCTGGGGGACCCAGAAAGCAGGGATTGTTAGCCTGGAGCCACTCCTGGGTCTTCTTGGCCTTTTGGGCGGGCGCAGAGTCCTGCTGGAAGAGGTACCTCCCGTTGTAGACGTCTCCAGAGGCCTTTTTTGTTCATCCAAGGCTTAACAACCTCCTTTAGGACGCCCAGGTACACGTCGATGTTGATCTTCTCACCCGCCTTGAAAAGTGGACGAGAACGTCTCCGGCAGTGCTGACAACACCTAGGACCATCACAGGCCGGATTTTTCGTCCTGAACGACTTGGGAACCTCTTTCTTGGTCTTGGCCAACCACCTGTCGTTCTGGCGGTTGCTAGAGCGGTCCACAGTGAAGATCTTCTCGTCTGAGAAGAATTTCAGAGGTGGAGAGGTGCCCGACTTCAACGAATTCAACACCTTTTTGCACTTCCTCAATCTGACCTCCTTCATCTTACCTGTCAACAATGGGCTTGGCTGCGATTGTAAGATATGATGTTTGAGTTCCTTGACGGCCCTGGAGACGGTAGTCCTGCTCACGTTGCACTCTTTGGCCAAGACTGACATCGGGGTTCCTGGATTAGCCTTAACCGATCACTTTAAGCTGGTAAGAAGGTCGGCGTCCTTTTCTTGGTCCCAGATCTGTCATGGAGCTTCCTGGAGACGTCCCCAGAGGCTTTGAAGGCCTTGACGACGTCATAAACTGTGCTGGAGGCGTACCCGGTGATGTTTTTGATGGCCTTAGCTCGATGTCCCGCGCCCACTAATTCAACTACAGTTTCACGTTTGCATTTCTCCATAGCTTTATTATTGTTTCTCACGCCAAAATCGGAACAATTGAATAGTTAAACACCTAACCTATTCCGTTATGGCCTTAAAACTTTCCTAGGAGGCTCTATTGATTGTTTTTGATGCAGTTGAAAGTGTTCCAGATTAGCTTAACGACCCTTTACTTTGCCGGAAAAGAAAACTTTACTAAAATATCACAAACACTATTTTTTGTGTTAATGGTCCAATTACAGGTCACAAAATACTCCTATTTATATTGTAATTCCAATAAACTTCCATTTTCTCCCCATATAACATTTATTCCCTTGATGCAGACCTTAATATGAACCTACAACTATACTACATAGATCTTTTCAAACATTATTGAACATAACTTATTTCACAGTTGAAGAGATAAGAACAAGATTGGTCAATACTTATACTTGGGCATATCGAAATTGGGTGTTCAGCATATACAGTTAGAAACCAATGTCAAAAGAATTGCAAAATATATGTGCGGATGAATCAATCAGGGATCGAATAAAAGATTTAAGAGTATTCATAGACTCAATACCAACCTGAATTCGCTATATAAGTGAAACATACAATAATTTTTTTACTTCATACGGCTTTTGTTTCAGTGTTTATTATCCATCAAAGAATTAGTATAAGCAATAATGCTAATGTAAAGAAAACAATTGTTGAGTCTATTAGTAAATATGTAGAATAAGAAAACTTTTAATGGAGGAACATATCCCTACTGTGACAAGCTTTTATTATTTCCATATTGATAACACAACGTTGTACAAGTTTCACCTCTAAGTTTTAGGTAATAAAAATGACATTATTTATATAATGTCATTTTGTATTACTTAAAATTCTTATACAAAAAAGATATTGGAATTTGTACTCTTCATATATATATGTACATATACATGAGATTGTATTTGATTAAAGTTATCCATTCAGCAACAAAAAACGTGCAAAAATATTATTTTCCTACAAAAAAATATCACCTCCATTCCAATATTAAAATAGTTATCCGATCAATATCCACTTTTTCAAAAGGGATTAAATGATAATCAATGTGGATTAACCAACCAAGGAAAATGTTTTTTATTAATATTGTGTTAAGAGAGGTATAAAATTAACATACAATTTTTTTCTATCCGTGTGTATAGCATAGACTCATATTTATCTATTCTTTGAGGCTTAGGACCCAGTTTCTAATTTTTGTTGGGAAAATGTAGACTCCTCTTAATCCTTGGAAAAACAATCGAAAAAAATAATTTGTTTATATATATATATATTTATATATAAATTGTCAATACATTGTACTCTCACTTTTTACAGGTACGGAGCACACTAAATATGAATTACTACGAAATAGCGTACTATTTTTTATTTTCCCTTCATACGATAAACGTTTGTATGGCTTCTAATATAACTATATAATTCATTTATATCAATGGTTTGTGAGAATATTATAATGAAAACCAATCGTAAGTATATATGCACCTTCTAGTCAAAATAGTCCTAGAAATTATAGAAACGGATGTTTAATTTTTTTTGACAGTACATAACTTTAAATCTCAAAAACTATTTTACAATTGGAGTTTGTATACAAAATATATATTCAGAAGTTTTTTTAATCAACATGACCACTTTTAATGGTGGGGGCTTAATGTATTTATAAAGTTGAATTGATGGCCATAATTTTTCTATATCTTGGTCTTTCTGTACATTAAAAAGACGCCATCAAATGATCTTTCATAATATGCCAATTGTCGAGTAAAATTTTCCACTATACGTTTTGTTTTCTGAATAATTGGATTGTTGACATTCTATTTTTTTGTACACTTCACAGTTTGAAAGCATAAAAAGTAGAGTTCATAAGTATTTAATATAGTTAAAATTTTAAATATAAGCCGTAAACTAAATTCAAATCAAAACGAAGCACAAATAAATTATAAAATCTATCAATAAAATACTAATTGCATTTGCAAAATTCTCATAATTGAAGAAATAAATACAGTAAAGAAACATTTGAAATAAAATTCCAAAATATGAATTTATGTAAAAAAATGCGTGTAACATTTACTTTTTCAATAACTTTCTTTTTGATGAAATATTTAAAAAATTAAACTTGTATGTAGACAGTTGTGTATATGTCAGGTGGCCCTTGAACCTAATTCTCTCCAATTTATCTGATAACAATGTTTATATGATCCTCTCTAAAAAAAAGAAACTAATAATTCCAAGCGTAAAGAAATCAGTCAACCTTCGGCTTATTTTTGAGCTAAAAATAGTTGCTTTAGATTAAATTCATATAATAAGCAAAAGACATTAAGTCGAAACATCAAAAACCTGTGTAAAGACATGTTAATTACATATTTAACTATCAACTGATTAATTATATCCGCAGGGGTGCAATTATATTATACTAAATAGTCGAAAAGAAATTAGTTTAAAAAATATATAACCAAACAAAAAGGCAAACAAAGGGAAATTAATAGCGTGGTCGTTTTCCTCAATGTTTATTAACTGATGTAATACATATGTGTTTGCAGTTCTGCAATCTTCTTTTTGAGTGAGATTGTTTCTAAGCATAGCTATTTATATTCGATAGTTTTAGTCCCTGAAAGGCAGCATTCCTTTCACATTTGTATTCTATATGAACACTCGTATGAAAGAAACTATAATACTCACAGGCATTTACACTGTGAAAACAACCTTCAATAGTTTTTTTACACGTGTGCAGAACTTATATTCCATTTCCTTTGTTATAAAATTAAAAAATATTATTTGTATTTGAAAAGTGTTTTTGCGTGAACCATAACATACGACGGTACGAGGTGCTTACAACTTGCGCAAGTATTAGGAACAGAATATTAGAAAACATAAAATAAAAAAAGCTAAAAAAATCAAATAATACTTATTGATATTTTATGAAGCTCATATAATAAAGTTAGAAATAAAAAACTTAAAAATCTAGTGATCAACAGGAATTATTTTTTTATTCTACCCCAAGAGTATATGCTATGAGCATTAGTTGCTTTAGATTAAATTCATATACACCTATATGCTCTTAGGGTCATGGAAACTGAAATTTAATCTAGCAACCCGTAATGCATACACCCCAAAGGCGAGCTATATTTCAATCAATAGTACTCAAATTATATATAGTAATAAAAAAAGACATTACAAACAAAACAAACACTCATCACAATAAAAAATCCAATACTTATAATACAACTTTAAGAGATGACAAAAGTTAAAAAAATTCACGTGGGCTTTCTCCCAGTTTCATATTCAAAAGCATCTTCGAAGCGACAGGTACTTATGAGAACGCCCCCGTGATCTTGTAATAGGTCCCTCCTATTTCGAACTAAAGCGTCACATATTTTCGCAAAGTGAAGTGAAGACTCATTTTCTTCTCCACAGAGCCTGCACCAATCATCTCCCGTCAACCCCATTTCCTTAAGATGCTTTTTCATAGGGATATGGCCCGAAACAAAACTTAAAACATTTTTTATTGATGTTCTATAGTTTATTATGACATAAGCAAAATAATCCAAAGTAAAAAGTGAAACTGCATTATTTAATATGTTATGAATCCGCATTTGTTTTCTTTTCTTTTATTTTCATAATCAACCAACAGGAAAAAAGGAAAACTATTATCTAAATAACCCCTAGTAAAAGCTTTCAAATATAGAGATATAGTATTTGTTATTCCGTTGAGATTTGATCTACTCATTGAATGCTTGCCATATATCATCTGCGGAACTTTTCTCCATGCCTTCAACTGAAATGCACTTCCCCTTGTCCGTTCATATATCCATTTTAATATGATAGACAAAATATTAAAATGCAACCAAATAAAGAGTAACTAAATTAGTACATAAGAACTTTCATATTTATGAACCAATATATGTGATGGTATGAAAAGTATAAGGTTTTATTTACTTTTTAAATAACGAACAGAAAAAATAATATAGTTGTTGCAACACAGTATAATAATATAGCATTTTGTACACAAAAGAGCTCTAACCTTTTAACCCTTGTGTGGTGTTCATATTTTTGTAACACAGCCACTCTTCGTGGGTCTGGTGGACCCGCTGCGTTTTGGGCTCTCAGGTAAACACAATAAAACTATTTTATGTTAAAATACTCAAATGATCTTTTCCTTATCTCAATTACAAGCAATATAAACAACAAAAATATAAATAATAGTCTTTTACCTTCATTAGGTCACATTTATAATAAAACATCACTTCTTTTTGTTGTTGCTGGCTGTAACCTAGAATAATGAAAATATCAGAAACTTTTCAAACTCTCTCTCCTCACACACAAGATATGAGTGCCAGATCAACTGCAATAGCATCACACTTACTTCAGGCTTTGCAGGTGATGGTTCTGTAGGTTGGGTGGATGGTGCACAAGACCTAAAATTTCCACTTTCATTGACCCCGGGTCCAGCAGACCCGAACACCCTCTATGTAATGTAAATGTGTAGGGGGGTGTATGGTCACTGAAAACGTGTTGTGATATATGTTCTTCACAGAAAATGAGCCAAGGCCAATGAATCTGAGTTTGAAATAATAAAAATTCGTATTACTTTTCTTTGAGACAAAAATGAAAATGGGTCCCACAGACCCGAACACCACACAAGGGTTAAGACATGCATATAATTTGATCCCTCAAAACTATGTAAATACATTGTGAAAGATTTATTTTGTTCATAATGTTTTTGAAATACATTATCAATTATATTTATTTGCAATTTCAAACATTTCTATGTATGAAAATGGAAACATTTTATAGGTGTTTTAATGTTCAACTAACTGTTCATGGAATTTAATAAGGATTTTTTAAGCATCCGTTTATGTTTAAAGGAGGTTTTTATGCACAATTCTACTGCCCTTTTTACTTTGTATCTCCTGTTTAAAAAATAGAATAAAGACCTGATAAAAAAGGAGGTTTTAATAAGTATTTAGATTCATCATCTACTGTATGGAGTAGCCTTTATATTTAAATAAACAGATGCTAGAATGAATTATGAACTACAGTTTAAACAATGTGATTTCTTGAATTATCATATGTGTAAGGAAAGTAAATTCATTGGTATTAAAGAACTTTTTGAGAATAAAAACATTTTGGATGTTTTTATTTTTATATCTATATATTTACCAGATATACAGAGAAGTTTTTTAAACTTACTTACTCCAGTATATTTTGAATTCTTCCTTAAATGTTTAATAGCTTGATATAGTACGATTTTGTTAATTAATTATCTCGAATAACATACACATCTATCAGATGATATTGATATTCATCATAAAAGTGTGCTCATTACTTGGGATGGTCTTTCTTAGTTCTAAGTCCGTTAATAATTGGGTTTTTATGGGTATTTTGTGATATCAAATATTGTTTGTATCAAAGAACTTGAATATAGAAAACCTTTTTTATTACCAAAAGTATATATATGTCACTGTATGCCAAAACGATAAAAATGACACATACTTTCAGTTCAAAATAATTAATTACTACTTTTCATCTTTTATATAACAAATTTGAAGTATCTCTCAAACATCGAAATTTCATGTACCAAAAGTTTCATTGCTTAGATTAACTTTCATGTTCTATACCAAAGTAATAATTCTGAATGTTTACTCTCAGATCCTACATCTTAATTCTAGATTAAAATATTTAGTTCCACCATTACTTTATGCCTATTTGGTTAGATATAATGGCATCCGACAGAATATGAATAAGAAATACAGTGTTAAATTTAGTCTATCGAACCTAGGATCTTTTCAATGAGGTATACCAAAATTGACCTTCCCCTTTCTGGAGTCAAACCTGAGCATTCAACATTAAGATTTGAACATGTCTTTACGCACTTCCTTCGAACCTAAAGATCAGTTGCTATGTGAAATTGAAACTTTATGTTCTACCGTTAAAAAGGCATACGACTTAGGCAAACTAAAAAATGTGGGGCCTTAAGTTATTCCATCAAAGAGCTCATGGAAGAGGAAGTAACTAGACAAATATACAATAATTTATTCATGAATATAGAACAGGAAATAATTTCCTATTTGTAGGATATTTCTGGCTCCTTCACTATGATTAAATCAGAGAAGCAAAATTATGTAACTTATTTATATAATTCGGCATTTTGATAATAAAGGCACAGTATGAGCCTTTTTTCGATAGAAGAATGTGGTCATTTGATTTACAACTCCGCATACACAAGTCTGTACGTGGCATTTACAGGCAGTTTACGTCACTTTCAAACAGTGTATCTGACAAAGATTTAGCTTTCAAGACGACTCAGCTGGAGGATATAGGAAAGACACTGAATGTACTCTCTGAGGCTCATGGAGTGAAAGAGATGATTGTCGGGGGATACTTCAATCTGAACGTAACAAGATATGACTACCGTGGATACTACAAGAAAAAACTAATGCAGTATTGGAAGGGCTACTACGAGGATTTCACACTTCAATTGCAACCGACTGGTTGATCTGATGGCGTTTTCAATGGGGAAAACCGTACCTCCGTCATTGATCACGTATACCTCCGAGGAAATGCAGACATTCACGTAGAAGACCTCGATGACGCTTTCTCTGGTTATGCGCCGCTTCTTGCGACGATCTCGACCGAAAGAGCTCCTAAGCGGATTATAAAAGAAACAAGGGAGGATTGCAACTGGAATTCACATTTAAAATTGCACGTCTTTCCCCTTTGAAGAAAAATAGCTCGCAATAGGTGTAAAGAAAATACTACTTTCAACTTTTGGTGTCATCCAGTCTATTCACAGCTTCCTCAATTCGCCAAAGCGTTAAAAATCTCTGCGTTCTGTGCAAGTGCCAGCTGACCTGAAGCTATAGCATACATCAAGCTGAAATCTCTCAGTGAAACTCGCTGGTCTTGCAGATGGAGGATGTTAAAGCCTTTGATCAGCAACAGGAAAGAATTATATTTGCCCTTTTGAAGGATGTAGAATGATAAAGATAATAAAACCTCAATGGATGTTCATGAACTGGTGAAGGGAATGCTGGAGGTCCAGTTCTTCCCGGGACTCCACACACTCAACACCGATTCCTTGGTTCGGTACTTGCTGGGTTAAGAAATGGACGTGATGACCGCCAAAGCTACATACGATGTCACCATGAAGACTCTATCTGGGTGTTGAAATGAAGAATTGTTATCTCTGGTTTAGAAAAAGCTAAAATATCGGCAAAAGTTATCAAAAATGCCTGCAGAAAGTGATGATGATAAGACATCATGAAGAAAGAAAATCCATAAAAAAATGCAAACCCATGTAGGAGAGATTTCTGAAAAATACACCTTCTCTTTCTCTTATACCGATGTCCAGAGAGGCAGAATTGAAGTATTCTATGATGCCATAAACAGGTTACTTTCTGAATTGAAAGAGTGATTTGCAATTGAAGACAATAACGTCTTGATATCACTTGCTTAGATTGTGCAGTGAGGAGGAGGCGAGGTACGCTTTAAGCTGGTGTCAAACTTTTATAATGTAGATGAAGATCTCCAGATGGCTGAAGCTGCAATATTCCATAATTTGGAAGATGTCAATATCAAAGAAACAAATGTGATAGTGAAGAACCTCTGCTCAAACTCCCTCTTTTGAAACTTTGCCAAACTTCACTGAGATTTCAAGGATCTTAGTGTAATATCCTTCGGTTTGTCCGGTTTAATATGTAAATACTTTATTGTTATCTTGTACATAAGTTCTCCTCTTTTCTGCTAGTCAGTAATAAATAGTCAGTCTAAGGACAAGCATCTCACTCTCTCTCTCTTGCTCTCAGGGCGGTATTACTCTGGCGACGAGGATTTAAACGGATAAGAAGGAATAAGTACCCTCTCCACTATTATTAAATAATTACAAAATGTCTAGAATAGGATGGATTGGCCCTTTTGAAGAAAAGGAAGAAGAAGTAGAGTCTTATATAGCTCGAGTAAAATTATTCTTCAAGGCAAATGCTATTGATGAAAAGCTACAGGCTTGTTCATTCTTGTCTATGGCAGGTCCTGCAATTTACACTCTAATTAGAAATTTACTAAGCCCAGAAGATCCGGCCGATTGTTCATTTGATAAGCTCGAGGAAACGCTAAAAGGGCATTATAAGCCTAAAACAATAATTATCTATGAAAGATTCTTATTTTATCGCAGAGAGCAACGCTCAGGGGAGAGTACTTCGGATTATGTTGTAGCTCTCAAGGAGCTAGCGAAGTCTTGCGACTTTAAAGAAAATTTAGATGAGATGCTCAGAGACCGGTTTGTCATGGGTCTTAATGATGAGATCTCACAAAGAGAACTTCTTACAATGGAAGAGTTATCATTTAAAACGGCATATAATTTTGCTGTTGCAAGAGAAGCCGCAAATAAAAACGCGAAAGTATTGGCTGGAGAAAAGGATGAAATAAATATCATCAGAAAAAAATCTTCAAAGACCTTTGTAAAGTCTAAAAAAGTTAGTAATAGTATGAGGCCTTGTAATGGTTGTGGAAAAGATCATTGGAAGGATGAATGTCCTTTCAAAGAAACTATTTGCCATCATTGCAATAAAAAAGGCCATATTAAAAAAGTTTGTTTCCTACTAAATAAAGCTAGAAAAAAAGATTCATATTCGTCACAAAATAATTTCATGGATGAAGTGTATAATATACACAATGGAGGGACAGTTAACCCTTTCTTGATTAAATTAAAAATAAACGGCAGACTTATTGATTTTCAAATTGATACAGGTTCTGCAAGAACTCTCATGAGTTATCAAAGTTATAGAGAGTTTCTTGGCAATTTTGTTTTAGTTAAATCTAAAATGAAATTATGTTCTTATGGTGGAAAACCTATCAAAGTAGCAGGAGATTTGAGATGTTCAATAGCTCATGAAAATACTGTTCTCCGGAATAAAATTATTACCATAGTGAATGAAGATGGTCCATCTCTATTGGGTAGAGATCTTCTTGGACTGTTGGGATGCAAAATGCAGATCGTTAATTCCATCTCTAATAATATATATACCTTGAAAATAGATTCCCTTCGTTCGAAATTCGCAAAGCTGTTCGATGACGGTTTAGGAACGTTCTTGCCTTCTAAGGTTTCTCTGGAGATTCAGGAAAATGCCATTCCGGTTTTCTATAGAGCCCGGGGTTCCCTTTGCTTTAAAGGATAAAGTGGAGGTAGAATTGGACCGTTTACTGGAAGAAGGTATTATTGAACCTGTTTGTTCTTCGTCATGGGCTACTCCAATAATTTTAGTACTAAAGCCGTGTAAGACTAAAGTAAGGATTTGCGGGGACTATCGACTTACAGTTAATAGAGTAGCTGTGGTAGATAAACATCCCATTCCTGTAATTGAAGATCTATTTTCTACGTTGAGTGGAGCTAAAATATTTTCCAAATTGGACATGAGTAATGCGTACAATCAACTAGAGTTGGATGATAAATCCAAAGTTTTGACCACTATAAACACTCACAGAGGTTTATTTCAATATAATAGACTCTGTTTCGGAGTTTCTTCCGCTCCTGGAATTTTCCAGAGGATAATGGAAAATATGTTGAAATCCATTCCAGGTGTTCTATCATTTTTGGATGATGTGGTAGTAAGCGGAGCGAACGAGAAAGAACATCAAGATAGGTTGTTTTTAGTTCTAAGTAAAATGCAAACTGTTGGCATCAAATTAAATTTAGAGAAATGTGTTTTCAATGTTTCCAGTATTACTTATTTAGGATATCATATTGATTCTTCAGGTTTAAAACCAACGGAGGAGAAATTAGAGGCATTGTTGAAAGCTCCTCATCCAACTAACATAAATCAATTGCGTTCCTATTTAGGAATGTTAAATTTCTATAGAAAATTCATTCCTAATGCTTCTTCAATGTTGGAACCTCTAAATTATCTATTGAGGGACAAATGTCCATGGAAATGGAGTTCAAGACAAGACGATGCGTTTGAAAAATCTAAAAGAAGTCTTCTAAATTCGTGTCTAAAGCATTTCGACAATAAATTGCCCATAGTCGTAATTGCAGATGCAAGTAAATATGGGTAGGAGCTGTACTATGTCATAAAATAGGCTCTAAAGAGCTACCTGTTTGTTTCGCCACAAGAACTTTGAACATTGCAGAAAGGAATTATGCCCAAATAGAAAAAGAAGCCTTAGCTCTTGTTTTTGCGCTTAAAAAGTTTCATTTGTATTTGTGGGGCAAATCGTTCGATCTAATCACAGATTGCAAACCTCTATTAAGTTTGTTTAATCCTAGTAAGCCACTACCCGAGCAAGCCTCTGGCAGAATACAGACGAACTCTACAACAGGTTCTGATGAGTCAAAACTCGCAGAAGTTTTACTATGATGGAAAACGGGAGAGACGAGTCGAATTTAAACCGGGGGATTCCATCATGATCAAGAGTATTCAAAAGGAAGGAAGGACAACTGGATCTCAGCTCCCCTGAAGGACAGAACGGGTCCGGTATCGTTCAAGTGCCTTACTCCGGAAGGAGGGAACATAGAAGGCACGCAAATCAAATGATTGGACCGACTCCAAACAAGGCGGAGAAAGAATTGAAAGAGAATGTCCAAGACGGTCATCAAGAATTTGAAGCCTCCTGAGAGATTTCAAGCTGGACAGTGAATACTATTCAGCTGATCTATTAAAGTTGTAAATAATTATTAATATAAAAAGTACTTGTTTAATTAAGTTCAGGGGGATGTATATCCTTCGGTTTGTCCGGTTTAATATGTAATACTTATTGTTATCTTTTACATAAGTTTCTCCTCTTTTCTGCTAGTCATTAATAAATAGTCAGTCTAAGGACAAGCATCTCACTCTCTCTCTCTTTGCTCTCGGGGCGGTATTACACTTAGCTTCAATGCCAGTAACATCATGTTCAGCAGGATGTTCAAAGAAATGGACCAGGAAAATATGTACTAAAAGAAATGGACCAAGGTAAAAAGAAAAATGATGACTCATGGAGGATGCCCAAATACATAGGTATGCAAGTATTTATGTCAATACACCTTAGTATTGTCCAAATATCAGAGCTGGGATTCGGTAGATAAATTTACCACTGGTTCGGTATTCGGTATATACCGAAATGTCGACAGTATCGATTGATATTCGGTACGGTAGATTAAAAAAGAGAAAATTTATTTATGTGTCTGCTTTTACTTCTTCATATGCGTTTCATATCGGACAATTTATAACAAAGGACAATTAAATACATAATTTTTTATAATTTATTAAAGATTATTTGAAATTCAATACATATTAATCTTATATAAATTATGGATTAATCAACGTCATGATTTATATTCTCAACCATGTGAGAGTAACTGTATGAAAATTAAGATGTGAAAAGCATTTAGCAAGTATTTAAAAATAACTTAAAAACTCACATGAGTACCCTCTTTTCTTTTTCCTTCTTGAAACTATAAAGAACCCTAGTAGGAGCCGTTATTTAAAAATGGTTGTGTGTCACACTTATGTTCCTTTATTGGCACTAAATTTATTTGATGAAATTTGCAAAAATAACAAAGTCATAAATTGATCATAGCTAATTTTGTAAAACTAAATTTTCCAAAATATGTATAACAAAATTTTGCTTCATAACGAAACCTTTGAACGCAATTTTGGGGGATGTAAGGGGGGGTCAAACCAAATCCATTTTTCTATGATCATTAGTTCCTATGACGCAAATTTCGCGGGGGGATAATTTTGATATCTTAATATTAGGTTTCATAATACCCCCTAATGTACCTGGATTTTGTAGGAAATGGAATGCTATAGATTTTTTTTTTACTGTCTCTTATTGTCCGATATTAAATGCACTTTCAGTACTCTCTATTCATGCATAGCTAAGCTTATATTGAATGTCTATTCATGTATCTGCTCTTAATACTATAAGTTTATAGTTGTTTATTATTTTCGAAGTTCATTCTTCACACAAGGAGCCTTTGGGCAAAGCGACAGTTGAACGATATTTATCTTCTATTGAAGGGGAATTAGCTCTCTTATCTTTATGTCTCTATGTGAATGCTACAAAAGTCATACTTTCAGATATACCTTCCAATTGTCATCGGTACGGTATTTGGTATTTTCTACCGAATATCGTATAATCGGTTCGATACTTGAAATCTACCGTCGTAGTATCGAATACCGATTTAACATTCGTAGTTGCAGCTCTGACAAATAGTAATTCTCATATAAACTGATTTAATATGACAAAAATAATTATATATATGCGTTCTTAGGTGTTGTAAATTTAGTTCAAAATCATCCAAATTATTGTAAAAAATATTGTCTTAAAAACTTACACATCGATGTTCGAAGCACTTGAGGGGAGCATACATGTCTATTTAGGGTGATATCGATATTAGCAGCCCTCCTAATAGTAATATATTATAAGAAGAAATATATGCCTAACTTCGGACGGGATTGATATAATTGGAATATTTGTATTTAATTATATTTCAACAATGTAAAAAAGGGATATAAATTTTATACAATAATAAGCAATAAATAATGTAAAATACTCATGGACCTAGCATTTTTCCATCGAATAATATTCCATTATTCCAAGAAATCAAACACACCGAAATTAGGCATTAATTTTTTAACTTTTAAGATGATTGTAACATCGGTTTGCACCATTCTCACTCTACCATGTATTTACTATCAAAATAATACGATTCTTTTTATTAACACTCTGTTTATTAAAAAATATGAATCTAAGTTGAAACTACTTTGAAAAATGACAATCGAAAATTCAGTGATAACTACAGTTGAGATTTATCTAAACACAATACTCCATTTATATCAACATGTTCGAATTTGGCATAATATTCTTCTTCATTATTATATACTATTAGAGTGCTTTTAAATCGATATATTCGTTATTTAAGACAATACGTATTATCAACAATAATTTGGGTGATTTGAACTACATTTGACAACACAAAAATAAACATTATCTAATTGTTATATTGTCATAAGGACTCAGTTTATATGAGAAATAATATCTTTGAACACATACTAGTTTATCTAATCAAATACTAAATTCTTATATCGACTATCCATATTAGTGTTCTTCACGTATACTTATATTTAAAAAGTGAATTTCAAGTATGGATGGACTTAATGACCTCCTTCCTGCCATCATAGGCACTCGAGGATCTGTAAGGATGTTAAAAAAGTGTGCAGCAAGCTTCTCAAGGATGATCTCTTACGGGTGATTGCCTCCTTGTGTCTGAGGCAGTACCTTCATCCTTAGGGCAGGCCGTCCCAACTCCTCTCGTCCCAATTCTAACACTTCCGCCGCTGCTAACTCTGCAGCTCGCTCGACTCTTACTCTTACTACTGCAACTGCTGCTGCTGTTACTACTACCTCTGGTGGCACTCTAGTCACTCCAACTACTACCCGCAGTGCTACTCTAGTTACCGCTGCAACCACAGCCACCTCTTCCATCGAGAAGAGAGAAGAAGATCGTTTGTGTCCATCTATGTGGGGGAAGCGTCCATGTCCCGGTTCGGAATGCAGGCGCACCCATCTAACACTCTGCCCTCGTCCCATTTGTTATGGAAATACGGATGAGCGTAAGAGTTGTTCAAAATGGCATGGGCATATACGTGCCGCTGTGAGACTAGAGAGAAAGAGAGCCAAAGAAGAGGAACAGAAGCGTTTGTTCCAGGAGTGGCTAAAGCAGACCCAGGGAAACGCCTCCAAGGGGAAACGGGGCACCCCGAGGCAACAGCAGACCCCGCAAAAACACCTAACTCAACCCTACCAACAGGCTGGACGACATCAACACCTGAAGAATGGTCCCCGTCCGAAACAGAGAAGACCATCCCCCCAGTTGCAAGACTTCATCCCTGCACCTCCACCACTAAGACCAGCCTGGAAGACAGTGTCACCAACCCCCCGTCACATGTGAATCCACTAAGATGGCCCACACCTATCCCCGTGGGAAAAGCAACTGCCTCCGCAGACAATGCAAAGCAGGCCCTCATCAGACTACTGACAACTGCACTCGGTTGTTAGTGTGGAATTGTCACGGCCTCGCCACCTGCAAACTTCTAGCGCTCTCATCGAAAGCGTTAGATACAAAAGCTAATGTGATTATTGCGACTGAAACCGAGCTTTGCCTAGACGACGTGCCCATTATATCAGGCTTTGATACTCTTCTGCCGTATGTCCGTAAGTCGAAAAGACGTCGAACAGCCATGTTCGTTGCCAAGGCCCTACAAGCTGAGCAGATCCCAACGCCGTCTGATCTGCCCATTGTCGCTGCTAAAATAGGAACGCGTCTGTACGTAGGAATTTACAGGCAGTTTACGTCACTCTCAAACAGCATCTCTGACAAAGGATTAGTTTTCGAGACAACTCAACTGGATGAGATAGGAAATACACTGAAAGTGCTCTCTGTGACTCATGGAGTGAAAGAAATGATTGTCGCAGGAGACTTCAATCTGGACGTTACAAGATATGACGACCGCGGTTACTACAGGAAAAAACTAATGCAACGTTGGAAGGGCTACTATGAGGAACTCGGACTTCAATTGCAACCGACAGGTCCAACTTTTCGATCTAATGGCGTTTTCAATGGGGAAAACCGTACCTCCACCATTGATCACGTATACCTTCGAGGAAATACAACCATTCACGTAAAAGTACTCGATGACGCTCTCTCTGACCATGCGCCGCTTCTTGCAACGATCTCGTCCGAAAGAGCTCCTAAGCGGATTGTAAAAGAAACAAGGGAGGAACGCAACTGGTCCACACTCGACGTACCTGCACTAGAGCTTTTCCTTCTCAATTGGGACTGGCAGCCCCTTTTTGACTCATCCAACGTAAATGACATCAATCTTCACATAAAAACAGCCATCACAGCTGCCTTGGATGTTGCTGCTCCTCTTCGAAGATACACCACTCCAAACGCAAATGTTAGGCTTCAACCGTATACTCGAGCAGTCATGCGAGAACGGGACAAGGCGAAGAGTCTAGGTAAAATGTGCTACAAGGCCCTAAGGAACAAAGCACTGAGTCTAGTTAGACGTGACCATGTTTCTTTTAATCTATCTCGAATCAAAAAGGGTGGGCAGACAGCAGCATGGAAAATCGCAAATGAAGCCATGGGCAAAGGAAACGACGGCGTTCTGCCTTTTCTAGAAGGCTGTAGAACCGACACAGACTCTGCTAACATGTGCAATCAGTTCTACATCGATAAAGTTGACCGACTGCGTTGCGATATATGTCCTGATTCCCAAAATGCATGCTCTAATGCCGATTCGGACGGCGAATTTGGATTTCACAATGTAGGCACTGCTGCTGTGAAGAGGGCATTAAAATCCCTCGCCCCTAAGCACTCTGCCGGCATTGACAAAATTCCTATCGTCGTATATCAGTCAGCCTGGACAGCATTAGCCCTTCCAATCGTTCACCTCATTAACACAATCATAACTTCTCAGATATGGCCAGACGAGTGGAGAACGGCAATCATAATCCCAGTACTGAAAAAGGGCAAGCCGCGTAAAGAACCCTCTAGCTATAGACCTGTCTCACTCCTTTGTGCCATCTCAAAATTGACCGAGCGGGTACTTTATAATCAACTCGTGACCTACGTCGAAGCTTCTTGTAAACTCCCACAGGAACAACACGGCTTCAGAACTGGACGCAGTGTCGACACTGCCCTTGCAACTCTACTGTCCAACGCTGCTAAGGCTTGTGATCGTAAATTAAAGGTATGCATTGCTGCCTTCGATTTTTCTGCGGCCTTTGACCTTTTAGAAGCAGATATACTTCTGGCCAAGCTCCAATGGATGGCGGGGCCCACCAAAAAGCTGATGCTCAGCTACTTAACAGGAGGGCGACAGCAGGTGAATTGGAACGGCCAACGGTCCAATTTCCTGAACATAAAGTACGGCGTCAGACAGGGTTCTGTGCTTGGCCCCCTACTTTTCATTCTTCTCACGGCTGACCTACCTGATTACCTCAGAGTAGCTGTCAATCCAGAAGCTCAGCTTGAGGTACTGCTATATGCCGACGATACTTCTATTGTCATCTCGGCTCCATCCTGGGAACAGGTCGACTTCGCTATGGGCTCGGCATCGAAGGCCTTGGAGGCGTACTCTAATATGAATGGACTCCACCTAAACGTTGGGAAAACCCAAACGTTACGTCTGGGTGCTCCAGACACTCCTTCGACCGCTACACTCGACCTTCTGGGAGTAACTGTTAGCAGAACCTGACATTTGGACCCCACCACGAAAAAATTATTCAGAATGTCAGGAAACGAATCGGAGTCATCCGCCGGCTCTGCACTACGGTATCGCGAGGGCCACTACTGACCGAGATAGCTAGAGCCATAGTTATCGGGAAACTTCAGACGTCTGCTTGGGTGACTAGAAGTGCAAACTTCTCGTCTGCTGCTGAACCCCCTCACACCCCTACAATGGCAAAGACTAGCTCAGATGCGCAACTTGCCATCAACGATCTCGCACGTATCTTGCTGGGAGTTCAAAGAGCAGATCGGTTGCGTGTGGTTGACCTTCTCGACAGGTCACATCTTCCATCTGTAAATGAGATCTTAGTGAAGCAGGCTGCCATATCCGCTTGGAAGGCTATGAATGTGGACAGTTGTCCCTTGGAGAGGATTCTTGAGGGCTTCGATGAGCGCACCCGTAGTGCTACAATATGCCTCAAGAAACCCGTTTCTACCAACTGTGTCGCTGCTGTTAACCTTTCAAAGGCCTGGAGCTTGTCACAGCCATTAAGAGAGGCATGCACCTTATCAAGTGCTCGGAGGGTAGCAAAGACAATGGCAGGGTTGTCTAGATCCTTATAGCTCCTTAAGTTTAATGTATTTATGAAAATTGAAAAATTTTACTTATATATTATATATATATATATTTTTTTTTTTTGTTATTTTCTTTGATTAATATTTTATTATTATTGTATAATTATTTGTGTTTGTATATAAAGATACATGTTTTTTTATATTAGTAGCCATGAAGGCTAGGGCTATAGTAGCTCTGTAATAAATCATACAACAACACAACAACTTGCCTACTTACCCTATAGAGTTGGGTCATTTCTTCCATTTTCTTCTCTACCTTGTTCAATTTCTTCTTGGGGGTCATTTTTCGTGTCCCATTTTTCCCCTAGGCCTTATTTTTCCTTGGCAATTTATTCCTAATATCGTTGACAGAGCTATCTTTTTTAGTTTGTTTGATAAGACACAAGAACTACTTCAGGTTCACCATGAGCCAAGTAAAAGTGCCTGCTATAGGACTTCTTTTTGCATCGAAGGCGTTTTTGTAAATAAAGTAATATCGATACAACATAGATGATTTGGAGACAAAATGGAAGGATCAACATTTTCTATGTCTTCTGAAATAAATATATGTAATTAATAGTATTAATTAAATAAAGTAAATATTAATCGACATAGCTTTCTTATTTCGATTATTTTCTTCACAGATTTAACAGTTATTGTTTAAAATTCGGCAAATTGAATGCTGCCCCCCAAAACCAAACAACTCCCCTACGCCTATATATATATGATAATATATATATATATTATATTTCTAGTATAAGTGGTTTTTGAAAGTCAATTATTTCTATCCCATTAATGAAATCAAAAAGTACATTTCTGCTCCATTGAGTTGATTAAAACATAATTTTCCAATACTGAGTAAACTTAGTTATTCGTTTAAGGGGGCTTGCACAGTAAGATCTATTGTGGTACTTAAGTACTTTAGAAGTACAAATGTAAGGGCCTTATGTTTATTATTGATAATATGCTTACATATAAGAAGTAAGCTAGAGGCATTGCAAAATAGAGCTCTAACAATAAGATAAGAAAGTAAACTTCTTGAGAGCTCTACAAATATAATCCCAGTTGATACATAGTTAGTTTACTTATATGTAAATTGTATAATAGGATTTCAAAAAGCTTCCAAGGGATTTCTCAAATCGTTTTCCCTACTAAGGACACTAATAGTTATTATATAATTCCTAGAATTTAACGTCTCTTTTATTTTAATTGTTTCCATGGATTCCGTTCTTTAGATATATTTTTTAAATTTATTATGTCATGGAAATATATATAAAAGGAAGCATCTTCGTTTTAGATTTGATGGACCCTCTCAAGTAAAAAAAAATAGGAAGTTATGATCCAGACCTTTTTAAATTCATATTTCCATTCAAATATAGGATCCCTAAATTAAATGGGACACCATTAAAATAGTTTTTTATTAACTACGTTTTATGTCAGTTTTTTCTTATATTATATTATTGAAATATTTTTTTTTTGGGGTTGGCCTCAAAAATTAATCAAGCCCTATTCATACGTAAAGTTTTATAGTTTTAGTAGTTAGACAGATTGGACTATTTTTACTTGATAATTTGTGTAGGAAAGTATTGTTTTTGGTTGTTTTTTCTAGTTTCAATTTTATAATAAAAAATAATATATGGTATGTAGACTTTCGTTCAAAACATTTACATATTTTGTTTCCTTGATTTGCATTATAATATTATGGTTTAAGAACCATTGTAAATTTACTCATATGAACCATATATTTAATCTTACTTTGGAAATATGCATAGATACACAAATTATATCAGACTTTTATTTTTTTATTGAGACTTAAAATATTTTAAGATATAAGATACAACAAATATAACAAATATTTAGGGAAAGAATTATGTGTATAACATCAATAAACATTCTAGTTTAAATTTATTCTTCGCCTGAGTAGCCTTTCAAAACATAAAATATAACAACAAAATATTCACAAATAATGCTAAAACATCAAAACAATACAATTTAAAACTCAAACACACACAAACCTTTAAAAACATAATAAATTAAATTATTTTAAAAGTTTCATAGCATTTAATTATATTTTTAACATTGTAAAATACTTTGCCGAACTTTGGGGTAAAACTTAAATAAATCCGCCACATATTGCCATCCAGCACCAGAAGTGTTAGGAATCTTCAAAGAGAAGGATGAATAACGAGCAGCAGAATATATTAGAACGGCTCTTATTTCCTCCGGTCCGCAGGATCATTTTTGCAGAGTTTGCTCGCAATGAGTGATTTAACCCCAATAAAGCACACTCCAGTGCCTTCAAATTCTCTGACGGGGCTTGGCCTTCCATTACTTCAAAAGTATACATGCTTTTACATTCACCTCAAGGTTATTATGTCCGTTAACATTTAGAGCTACCAACTTCTTCAAATCTGAACATG
>CP045895.1:12891639-13035279 GCA_013387185.1 Caligus rogercresseyi | reverse complement strand
GATACAACAATAGATGAATTTGGGAGACAAAATAGAAGGATCACATGTTTTCTAGTGTCTTCTGAAATAAATATATTGTAATTAATAGTATGTAATTAAAATAAAGAAAATCTAATCGACATAGCTTTCTTATTTCGATTATTTCTTTCACAGATTTAACAGTTATTGTTAAAATTCGGGCAAATTGAATGCTGCCCCCCAAAACCAAACATCCCTACGCCTATATATATATATATATTTCTAGTATAAGTGGTTTTTGAAAGTCAATTATTTCTATCCCATTAAATGAAATCAAAAAGTACATTTCTGCTCCATTTGAGTTGATTAAAACATAATTTTCCAAATACTGAGTAAACTTAGTTATTCGTTTAAGGGGGCTTGCACAGTAAGATCTATTGTGGTACTTAAGTACTTTAGAAATACATATGTAAGGGCCTTATGTTATTATTGATAATATGCTTACATATATAGAAATAAGCTAGAGGCATTACAAAATAGAGCTCTAACAATAAGATAAGAAAGTAAACTTCTTGAGAGCTCTACAAATATAATCCCAGTTGATACATAGTTAGTTTACTTATATGTAAATTGTATAATAGGATTTCAAAAAAGCTTCCAAGGGATTTCTCAAATCGTTTTCCCTACTAAGGACACTAATAGTTATTATATAATGCCTAGAATTTAAAATCTCTTTTTTTTGATTGTTTCCATGGATTCCGTTCTTTAGATATATTTTTTAAAATTTATTATGTCATGGAAATATATAAAAGGAAGCATCTTCGTTTTAGATTTGATGGACCCTCTCAAGTAAAAAAAAAATAGGAAGTTATGATCCAAGAGCCTTTTTAAATTCATATTTCCATTCAAATATAGGATCCCTAAATTAAATGGGACACCATTAAAAATAGTTTTTTATAAACTACGTTTTATGTCAGTTTTTTCTTATATTATATTATTTGAAATATATTTTTTTTGGGGTATGGCCATCAAAAATTAATCAAGCCCTATTCATACGTAAAAGTTTTATAGTTTTAGTTAGTTAGACAGATTGGACTATTTTAACTTGATAATTTGTGTAGGAAAGTATTGTTTTTGGTTGTTTTTTCTAGTTTGTCAATTTTATAATAAACAAATAATATATGGTATGATAGACTTTCGTTCAAAACATTTACATATTTTTGTTTCCTGATTTGCATTATAAATATTATGGTTTAAAAACCATTGTAAATTTACTCATATGAACCATATATATTTATCTTACTTTGAAATATGCATAGATACACAAATTATATCAGACTTTTTTATTTTTTATTGAGACTTAAAATATTTAAGATATAGATACAACAAAATATAACAAAATATTTAGGGGAAAGAATTATGTGTATAACATCAATAAACATTCTAGTTTAAATTTATTCTTCGCCTGAGTAGCCTTTCAAAACATAAAATATAACAACAAAATATTCACAAATAATGCTAAAACATCAAAACAATACAAATTTAAAACTAAAACACTCACAAACCTTAAAAACATAATAAATTAAATTATTTTAAAAGTTTCATAACATTTAATTATATTTTTTAACATTGTAAAATACTTTGCCGAAACTTTGGGGTAAAACTTAAATAAATCCGCCACATATTGCCATCCAGCACCAGAAGTGTTAGGAATCTTCAAAGAGAAGGATGAATAACGAGCAGCAGAATATATTAGAACGGCTCTTATTTCCTCCGGGTCCGCAGGATCATTTTTGCAGAGTTTGCTCGCAATGAGTGATTTAACACCCAATAAAGCACACTCCAGTGCTTCAAATTCTCTGACGGGGCTTGGCCTTCCATTACTTCAAACAGTATACATGCTTTTACATTCACCTCAAGGTTATTATGTCCGTTAACATTTAGAGCTACCAACTTCTTCAAAATCTGAACATGAAGGCAGTCTACAAGGCGTGTATAGTTGAATTATAAATCCTTCCGCTGTTTTTGCGCGGAGAACTGAAGAATAGCAGGTCGCCCGAGATCTGAAGTTGCGCAGTGAATTTTTTATCATTGTGGATGCTAACCAAGGATTGCTGTTTTTTTATGCCATTCATCAGGAAGATCTAAAAGAGTAGAATAAAACTTGCTCAGTTATTGACTTCGTCGTCATGTTGGCGGTTAAAACACATTTTCAGGTGCCAAGGAGAGGATGGCATATGACTTCTTGCAGTTCTCTCTAGAGGTAAACAATATTTACCATGTGAAAAGTCAAGGGAGTGTCGTTTACTAATATCATGTATTGTTAATATGTCACTTTCTAAGGCTAGACTTTCTAGATAACGGGGTTCGCTATGGTTCTTGAAAAAAGGCTTTCTTTGATGAATTCTGATGAATTATATCAACGATCGTGTCGGATTTATTATGGGTGTCCCAGACCACAGGACACGAAGAGCCGCACTCCATGAAGCAGACAATGACTTTATGGATTCATTAGATAGAATGGTTCCCATCATACAGAGTTTCTAGATTTTTTTATTGAAGAATATTGATCTCCTTTCAGAAAGTGGCCGAAGAGTGATGTCTATAAATATTTTTTGTACATTCTTGGAACTATTTTAGATAATAAAGCTATTCCACCCCCCATATGTTTTCTAGGTCTTTTACAGCAGGAGAGTTATCTTCGATGAAAGAGGGTTTCCAACAGGAGTCCTATTCGTTTATGGCTTTTTCAGCGAGTAGGGCTTTGTATAACACTAGTGAAACGATATATATATATTGTACAAGTCGATCCGCCTCAGTATGTTTAAGTTTCTCCATTGTTTAATCTTTGTGCAAATTGTAGAATCTAATGAAATCCAGTTGCTTCCGTTTCACCGTTTCTTTCCCATTCAATGCCCAGAACCTGAATTCTGTTCATTATGGGACACTTCATTATTTTACTTGAAACATCCGGAAACCATTTACCAATTGGGAGACAGCAGTTTTGTTTTAATTCATATTCAATCCAGACATATTAGTATTTTTTTTTTCTATATGTACTTTTTTTTTTTTTTTTTAATTATCATTATTTATTCACATCTTTGAGGAAACAAAAAATTTCAGTTTTTTACAGTAAAATACATCTGTAAGGATGGGGGAGAGCAACTGTTAAAGGACATGAAACATATCATAAAAATGCTTAATAAAATATAAAAATATACAAATCATATACCACGTAATAAAAACAATGTAAAAACGGAAAGCGGACTAAAATAGGATGTTTAGGGAGAAGGTTGGGGACTAGAATTTACTATAAATCCTCTTTCATTAAAGTTTCTTAAAAGCAGCAGCTCCTTGTCAATCCAACTATCGAGACCAGTTGGGATCGCTCTGTTTGCAGACCGCGCCGCGTAGATGAAGAGTAGGAGTCTTGTAATGATCAGCTCAATCTTATTAAAATTTTCATTTGAGGGGGATAGCATCACCAACCATTCATACATGGAGATGGAAGTTTGGAATTCGTTTCTTATTCGCTCCGAAGCCATATTTATAACATGCTTAATTTTTATACAGTTATAAAATAAATGGCATGATGTCTCCGTTTCTTCGCAACAGAAATTGCAGTTCCTTTCATCTCTGTTCTCCCTTGATTTATTGGTGAACAGAGAAGATGTCGACATTCTGTATCGGAACCATTTTTCTTTTCTACTTGTGAGGGTGTTACCAAAGAGTTTTTTCGATCCCCTGATAATCTCCCCGCTGTCATTACATCCAAAACGTTGAAGTCTTTTTTTCACCAGATCTACCGATGTTTTTTTAATGAGACTTTTGTTAATTGAATAGTAAATGCTTTTATTGGAGACATTTATCAATGCAATATAAAAGGGAGTTGGGGGGCAGATGAACAGAGTATTAAAAACACCCTTGACTCTACTGATTCTTTTCAGTTGTAGGAACGTCTTAGGACAGGTTTGATCCAGATCTTTACTAATTTGGCCCAACGAAGTTAAATAGTGTATTTTGAAGAGCTCCTCTACCGTATAGAACCTTGGATTGTAGTTTAAGGGTTCGTTTGCACCCAGCAAAGGTAGAACAAAGCCAATTGATGACTTCCACGAAGTGGTCATCTCCATCCAGTATTGGTTATATTTGATGGAAGTAGTGAACAGTTCTTGGGGTCCCATAAAGACTCTTTGTTGAAATTTATAGCCGGTTTGTTTTTCAAAATTATCCTTTAGTTTTTGAGCCCAAAAGTCATTATTATTTTTTAATCTATGGAGCCACCCTAAATTTAAAGTTTTCCATAAAGATTCAACGTTCTTTAATCCTAAGCCCCATTCGGAGCGTGGAGTAAACAAACGGTCACTTGATATGTACCCTCGTTTATTGCTCCAAATATATCGCAGTTGTATGGCCTGAAGCTTTTCCGAAGTATCTTTTGAGTATGGGATGAATCTAAGCAGATGAACCACTTTGGGTATTACTAACGAATTCCAAATCATAATTCTGTCCAAGGTATTGAAAGAAAGATGATCATTTTGTGAAACTGTTTTCGTAATGGTTTTGATTACCTTTTCACGGTTACTAGAGCAACCTTTTATTGAACTACAATTTGAAATAATAAGTCCAAGAAGAGACGTCTCTTGCTCGTATTTGAAATAAGGGAATTTATTTTTTAGAGGCTCCTCAATCGAAGTAAGTACCACACTTTTACTTCTATTAACTTCTAAACCAGAATCTTTGGAGAAAATTTTCAGGTTTAATAATGCAAAATTTATAGAAGATATTATTCCACTTTCAGTACCGGGAAAAAACATAGTCAGGTCATCAGCATAAAGAAGTATGAGGGGAGATAGACTTGTGGATATTTCTACTCTTAGTAGATCGCTCAAACCGTCAATTGCAATAAGGAAAAGAGTCGGAGATATCGGGTCTCCTTGTTTACATCCACGATAGATTGCAAAGCGGTTTTCATCATTCGTTGGACCTACTTTCGATGATGATACTCGTAGAATGGTACCAATCATATTTATGAAGTTCATGGAAAAACCTTTTCTCCTTAATTGCAAAAACATATATTTATGATTAATAGAGTCAAATGCTTTCTGAAAATCAATAAGAAGGGTAGCATACTCTATCTTTTTACTTCTTGCTAAGTCCATAGCATCTTGAATAGAGCGCGAAATGTCCTCTGCCCTTCTGTGCTTCATGAAACCCTTTTGGGAGTCTGATATAATTAAGGGAAGAACTTTCATCATTCGATCGTTTAAGATTCCAGTCAGGATTTTGTAGGACGTGTTCAGAACTGTGATTGGTCTATAATTTGAAATATCAAGCCTGTCTTTGCCGTTTTTAGGAATTAATGAAAGTATTCCCTCGTTCATAAAATGGGGTACGTAGCCCAATTTCCAAATTTCATGAAATGCCTCCTCCAGAAGTGGTGCTAATTTTGTATCAAATTTTTTATAGAACTCAAAGGGAAGTCCCGAGGTGCCCGGTGTTTTATATTTCTTTCTATAGCCTTGTATGTATGATATTATTTCTTTTTCAGATATGGGGGCTTCTAAGTCTTTATATTTTTCTTCCGGTAGCTGTACTGCTGGGTCGTTTAGGATGTCCTCGATCTTTATATCTTCCTTGTTCAGTCTCCATTTTTGACAAAATGGACAAGTACCGAGTTTTTTGCATTCGCTACATTGATAAAGATTCGAGTAATAGTCTTTAATTTCTTCTTTCACTCTTCTAGGATCGTTGACAATTTTACCTTTTGTATTTCTTAATTGAATTATCTTTCTAGAACTTTGGATTCTTGTTTCCATAGCAGGAGAAGAGGGAAGAGGTTTAAGGTTATTTTCGACAATTTCTGACTTTATTCTTATCGCCCGTCCTATGTTTTGAGATTTTATAATGCCCTCAATTGCTTCATTTATATCGGCTCTGTTCCCTTCTGTGTCTCTCAGTTTTAAGAGATCATTCAATTGTTCTTTTTCTTCGGAAGCTCGTTTTTTTCCTTTCTCTATCAAGATCCTCTTAGCTTGGGCCTCTACTCTTTGCAGGGCAGAACACGGTGAAAGTATATTGCTTTTGTACATATCTTTACCCTCATTAATTACACGCTCTATCTCCTTACACGTAGAACTGTCCTCCAAAAGCGAGACGTTCAGCTTCCAATGGGTTTTGAACGACGTATTTGCAATATGTACATAAGCCATGATAGGTGAATGGTCCGAGATGAATGAGGGCAGGGTTTTAAAGTCTTCAAGGTAATTTGAAATAGAAGTTGACATTAGTATATAGTCCAGTCGGCTACTTATATATTTGCCAGTTTTATATAGTTTGGTAAATGTCATTTTTGGCCTTTCTTTGTCCAGAAAGAGACCTGCGTCCTCTAGTTTGAGCTTATTGATAACTCTTTCCAGGTCCTTTTTGTTTTTTAAATTATGAGACCCGTTGTAATTCAACGAGTCTCTGCTTGGTTTTAGAGTTACATTTAAGTCTCCGAGGATGATTGTGTTTTCATTGCAACTGTCGTCGACTATTTTGGAAAAGAAGTAATCCTCATCTCTATTAGGACCATAGATGGCGTGAATTCTCGTAGTTTTATTGGAGAAATTGCAGTCCACAGACACAAAATTACCTTTTGTGTCCGATTGGACTAGTTTTGGACATAAGGATTTTCTTACAAAGAGCAAAATTCCCCTTGAAGGATGTGAAAGTTTCGATGTAGAATTAGCAGAGAAGAATAAATGTGACGGTGGATAAAGGTGAGTCATTCTCAGAGGGTCTTCTAAACGAGTATCGATCAGAGCAACTACATCTGGAAAACCTATGGACTTGATGTAACCGAAGATCTTCGAGGCTCTCACAGGAGACGAAATAGAGTTTACGTTAAAAGACATAATCGAAATCTTCATCGTTGATATATAATTTTTTGTTGTTTATATTGTATCTCGAAACTAACAATAAAACTTTCTTAAATATGAGGGTAAAACTTGCGATTGAAGAAGATAAAATATGTCCCACTAAACTGGTCGCATAAAATGTTTTTGGATTTAAAATTTTGGGCGTCTTCATCACGACTAATAAAAAGTTGATGTATGTGGCTGAACTGATCATATTTTTCTGGGCGTACTAGGAGTAGGTTGGTTCTTGTATATTGGACAGTGTGATGTTCTCTTCAGGATCCCTGTCATTAACAGGCACCTTTTTTTCATCCTCATCGGTATCCTTCGCTTTTTTCTTTTTGTCTTGTTCTGGACTGCTAAAAGCTCGTTTAATATTTTTGTTTTCATATTTTCCTTTTGACAACGTCGTTTTCTTCTTAAGTACTTTCTGCCAGTCTGCTCTTAAAGCCGAGGTCTTTGGCACATTTGGAAGGATGGTCAACTCTTCATTTACATTTTTTTCTGTTGCTTGACCTTCTAGCAAATCGGTTTCTTGACGAACAGGCAAATCTTTGATTTTTGTATTTTCTTCTTCAGGAAGTAAACGATCTTCCTCTTCTTCCTGGCGAACGTTTTCTTCTGTAGTCTTGAGCTCATCTGCACTACTTACCCTCAATGGCAAACCAAGGGTAAGTCTGAAATTTTTCTCAAACTCCGAGTAGCCTACTTTTTTTTCTGCAAGACATTTCATTCTTGTGTGTCCAAAACGTAGGCATTTATAGCATTGAATTTGTTGTAGAATTGACACCAACTCAACCTTACGCCCCTTTACAGGTACTATCATTGGCAGTTTTCTCTTGGGTTTAATTTTAAACTTGATTTTACCCGACATTATTCGGTTGAAGACTTCAGAAAATGACTTATCTTCGTCCCTCTCTGCAGTCATCGAGTGAGGAATACTCTCAAAATCGCCAACAATTTCACCGTACTCCGACAATATTTCCTTTAGGGTTTTTAAGTTTATTTCAGAACCGTTTTTTACGGTCACTTCTATGGGATTCTGAGCTGCTTTCATACTGTCCAGTCCTCTTATGAAAAGGTATACTTGATGTTCAAGTTCATAAGGTTCATTTACATAATCGAAACGTGAGACCACATTTAAGTGTTTTTTAAATTCGATTACAATAAATCCTGCTTGACTTTTGCAATCATTTATTCTTTCGACGTCTTCTGCAGATAACTTTAAATAATGAAAAATTCTTTTGTAATGTGAAATATTAGGTGTGAACCCTCTAACACATTTGTTTTCTTTATCTCTCCAGTCGAGAGTGATCTTTTTCCACAAAGGGTTTGTATTTAAAACCTCTCTTTCTAATCTTTGAGATCTTGCCGCTCTAGAATAAGTCATTTCATTACTTGTGTTTTCTTTTTCTTCATTGGCGGTAGAAGATTTATCATCTTCATAATCTTTTCTTCTTTTGATCTTGCTAGTTTCAGACTTATTAAGTTGATTTTCTTCCACGGCGGGTGTTTTTGAATATTAGAATATTTCATAAAAGCATTCAGCAGAACTTGAATCCTCCTGCCAAGTTGAACGCTTGAATTAGCTTCAACATATAACGTTATATCGTCAGCGTAAGCATCCATTAAATGGTTTGTGTGGATAAAAGAGATGCCAAACCCCCCGTATTTTCTTTTAAGGGACTCACAAAATTCCTCAATAGCTGCTATCAAAAGTAAAGGTGATGCAGGACATATTTGCCTGCAGCTTTTCTTAAGTTCAATCCTTTCACTTGAGTGACCATCGATGCTGATTTTGGAAGAACCATTATACAGTAAGGCAAGAATCGGATTAAAGAAACGCTTTGGGAGTAATTTTGTTACCCCCCTCAGAACATGAGCATGAGCAATTGTGTTGAATGCTTTGTGGAAGTCCACAGTTATTATTGCTCCATATTTGCCTCTCTCCGTTACAGAATCAATGGACGCTATTATGTTGCGGGACATGTCGCGAATTTTCGGTTTTCGTAAAAAACCTTTTTGATGATGTCCTACTTTTTCATTTAAAACTTCTTCGATTTGTTTCCACACCAGCCAGCATTTTATATGTTTCATTCAAGACCGTTATAGGCCTCCAATGTTCAAATTTTGTGCCATTGCCTTTTTTTGGTATGAGTGATATTCGACCCATAGTTAATGCAAAAGGAAGCTCGCCATGTTTTTCCATACCAAGTCCAAGTTTAAGAAGAAAAGGTACGCATGCATATGGAAAATAACTGAAGATTTGTCCACCAACTCCATCCGGTCCTAAAGCTTTATTCTTTTGATCTTGTTCACTATGTGTTCGTGAATATTTTGTGCAGTAAAAACAGTGGCGTGAGGATTAAGTTTTCGTCGTCTTGGTAAACTATTCCGTTGTCCTCCAAGTATATTGGCAAATTATATGAAAGTGTCTAAGAATATCGTATTTTTCGTCGAGTATTTTGCGGTCTAAAATAATTCTCTGGACTCCAACAGAAGTAGTAGCACATTTAAAGATAGCTCCCCTCCTTCTGAATACGGCATCGTTTTCTTTTTTGCGCTTTCCTTCCATCTCTTCTTCTGTGATATCAGATACTCTAAGCATATTGGTAGTATCAAAGACAAAAGATTTATGAAAAATAGATCCTGTATTTAAAATGTCATCTTAAGTATCGATAAAACTCTTGCTTCTCTTCTTTTGGCTTTGGAAAACTTGTTGTTTTAGTTTCTAGATACTTCAGGATGATAATTATATTTTCTCTTTAAATTGTATAAAATATATAAACATTTACAGATATATTATTCAAATACATACATTTCGTATTTGTCCATTCAAGTTAGCCTTATGACTGGTTATTATAATGATTTGAGTTTTATGCATGAGCGAAAGTACTAATTTTAGATAAAAATGTTTATCTATTTTATATTAGACGATCTTTTTGGAATTATTTGATAACTGAAAAATATACGAAAATATATATCGATATATATATATATATATGCTTTAAAGATGGACAATCAAATATAAAGATATACGGAGTTTCGTCGTGTTCTGCAAAAAGCCAGCAAGTTTTCCCTGTGAAGTTCGATGCTTTGAAGATATGTTTTATTGATATAATATGTCCATTGTAAAGCTTTCAGTTCAGAGCCAATTGACCATGTAAAGAGTGAAAATGATTTGGGCTTGTTTGTTCTTGAAAATCAAATCAACATTATATTTCATTTTTCGGAAATAAAGCCTAGGGTTGAATTAATTTTCCATACAACAAATAAATACCAACGACCACACACATGCCATAATACACGACTTTTCCTACGTTTTATTGAAATATTTTTCCGAAACATGTGAGGAAAAAACTTCTGCTGAAACCACTTTATAGTTATCTACAACACGATATTAAATCGATCCAGAATGTCAAATAATTTTGAGCAATCAATTAGATTATTCTGGGAAGTCGTAATGGCTTATGGAAGAAAAAAGTAAATGAAGTGATTGAAAATATAATAATATACGATAAAAATATAAATGTCCTTGCACTCCATGAACATTGTTGATACTTCAGTATTTTTATTGTGACACAATGACATAACATACACAAGCCTTGGTGACAAAATATAAATCATCTTGTTATAACTCAAGTTGGCAACAATATAAGATTCAGCTACACAACAAAATAAAATCAGCTCTTCATTTAATCTTTGGCTATTAGTATGTTGGAATATAAATATTTCAAGGCAATTATCAAGCATTATGTCCAATAGAAAATTGATACCAGCTACGTAGAAATTTAAATCCCCCAAATAGTTAGCAATTTCTTTTATTACATCATGTGTAAGTCTGACCATTGTATGTAAAGTAGATCACGTTCTGTGTTTTTTCTTGTTTTGTCGAAATCAAAAATTAACTGGAGCTTCACAATAATGATAATAATAATTTTTATTTGTACTAACTTTTTATATAACTGAAATGTATGGTCTAAAATGTCATTTCGTTAAAATCCTGCACTTACATATAATTCAATCAAATTAATATATAGATAAATACTTTTTTAAGGATTGTTTCCATAAAGAGGGGCTAATAAAGACAAAATTAAAATGTTGACATCACTAACTCCATTTAGTAATTAGTAAAAAATATATCGTTATATAATTTCAAAATCATAAAGTTAATTGAAAAATATTATAATTTATTAATAAATTACTAAAAACTAATCTTAGCACCATTTTTGTCTCTCTATTAGCAGAATCCAAACGACCAACTACATTTTAAAAATCCATGAGAAATGGATTCTTACAAGATTAGAAATAGTTATCTGCTTTATCAAAGAATACCATTCACCTCAGCAAAGAGCTGTTGCTCAAAATTTCAGCAACGGAGAAAAAGAAAACTCTTTCCTCGTTGTTTTTAGAGATTCTGCGCTCACCATAAGAGAAGCGAGGTATTTTAGGAAAGTATTTCCAAGAGACGTATCATCATCCTTTTAATCTGCAGCCTTCTATCAAGGAAGCAACATAAAAAAGTTAAAGTTATCGTAGTGACTGACATTGTAGACCTTCCTTCAAGAAATTTGAAGCACGGATTCGCTTGGAATTGCATGAACTTGGATCTGGTACGTATACAACTAAATAACAATAATACTACCTCAAAATACGTGATTCCTAAAGCTATCCACTCAAAACAAAGTACTTAACGTACTTGTATTATGAATAATATTTTTTATGAGAGTTCTCAGGTGTTGGGGAAGAAAGCATTAAACAAATTATTTGCCATATATCATGTGGATATTAGTAGCATATCATAGCAGACAAGCCTGCTCCTTAGAAACTTCAATTAAATGAATAAATGTTTGGCTAAGTGATTAGGACTTTTATTGATATAATTAAAGGATAAACTTTATGAGTATAATATTAGCTTGCCTTTCACAACATGACCTTTATAGGGTTGTAAGAAGTTGACGTGGATTCAACACATACTTAGAGACATGAAAGTATGATTGTCTTATAAAGCTAATGACACATGATATAATTTAAGACACTCAATTGTATGGAGCACAAATTTGTAAATCACAATAAGAAGCTGTTTCGGTTATCATAAATGGTTTTAATTTCCTCTTAAATTTATCTGTTATGGAATTAATCATTACAACTGATAGGGCAATTTTATAATTAAATTAATTAATTAAAAACTACAAATACATGACCGGGTAACATGTATTAAAGATTAAAAATAAAAAGCTAAATATAATTATAAAAAAATTACCTTATGTGGGCTTTATCGTAATCAAGAACTAATCAGAAGATAATCGAGTATTTTATCGTGGAAAATACCTTAGAACCAATAAAGCAACAGGGCGTTAGGAATGAAAATAATTCACCATTTTTGCAAAATTCTACTTTTTTTGATAAACCCTTATGTCATACTATTTTTTTTTACATTGTTATAAAAATGATAAAATACTGTTTTTACCTTAATTCATTTTTTTTGTATAGATTTTTCAATATAATCTATTTATTATTTTCAATCAATAATTCCAATGTTAATCGTACTATATGCCATCCAGGCTTATAATCGAAACATCAACTTCATAAATGAATATTTATCTATGAAATATAACTGAAGTAGGAAAAGATTGATTTAAAACCTACACAAAAAAAACATTAATATTTTTTTCAAACTTTTAATTTGAGGATGTGTTTTTCTGTCAAAGTTCTCAAAACAAATCATTTTTAAAAAGTCATAAATATCAACAAACGCCAAATAATGCGTAAAGGTAGTAGGCAGAATATTTATTTTCCCTTTGTCAACCTAAATCATTTCTACAATTATTTCTTCCTTCCGTTTCTATAGGCCAGGAAGCTAGATAGATAAGAATAAAAATAAAAAAGGAAATAACTAGAAAGTATCTTACTTTTTAGTTTATTCGAGCGAAAAAAGGATACGATATAAGAATATGCCAAAACTCACAAAATGTACAACACAAAATATAGCAGTAAATTTAAAATGAAAAAATACAAAAAACATTTTTTTGTTATAACTTCATTTAAATAGTTTTTATATTATTTTGTTTAATTTTTTTATTTTATTAACAGTTTGCAATTTTGTATCTAATTTAATTATGCAAAATTTTAGTATGTTGTTAGGTTTTTAATGCAACCTTTATAACTCAGCGTTTTAAACTTCCTTTCCTTTCATATTTGTTTTCATGTAATATGGAAATTATTCAGGCTTGTGAGCGATCAGGGAAAAAATAGCGATCTGATCAAAAATAGCGATCAGGAAATATTTGCGATATAGCGATATAAAGATCAGGGATTTTTCTGATCAGCGATCCGATCAATTTTATTGCGATCAACAAAATAATTACCTCCGCCGAAGGAGGTATGTTTTGACTGATGTTGGTTTGTTGGTTGGTTTGTTGTCAGCAGGGTAACTCAAAAAGTACGGAACGGATCCGGATGAAACTTTGTGGAGTTGTTGGAAATGCCAAAAGGAAATTTTGGCATCTCTGAGTGCAGAATTAAGATGCAAAATGAGCTAAATACTAATAAATATTTCAAGTTAGCCTACTCTGCCAATAGATGTCGCTGTGCTGTGAAATCGGGTATCGGGAGCGTCTTCCTCTCGGAATTTCCGTCGAGGGGAACCCTCCCCCGTCCCTCTACGCCGCCCCAGTCGTGAAAAATCCGCCTCGGAAGGCTCATAAGGACCCCGTGACGGCGGAGGTTTGCACTCTCTGAGTGTATATATGCCTCTAGTTACCTATGTAATACTAATACGAGTAGTAAGAAACTTACTCGAGTATTTACGAGTTTTTACTCGTAACTCGGGTAAAATTTAAAACTCGCAAAAAACTCGTTACTTGTTAGAGCTCATTTTTATTTAATATATAAGGAAAGGAAGAAAAATTTGATACTCCTAGGAATACTTGTATTTTTTAAATCATCCTTTAACATCCTGATTGATATGAAATAATTATACATACGATACAGAAGTTCTATGCAGTTCGAGATTTCTTGCTCATTTAAAAAAGGGGGTTTAAGTCCTTTATTTTGTAAAATTCTAAAATTTATCCCTTGGTCTCAGTTTTAATAAAATTGATATTTTTTTAGGCTTTACAGTTTTTTGAGCTAGAAGTGATATTTTTTATAAATTACTGGATATCAAAGTATAAATTAATATTCAGTTATTCGAAACAAACTTCGGTTCGTTGAAATACTTGTTCCATTATCATTGTATATTTTGAACCAAATTTTCTTGATTAAGACTAGTGGATCGAAAAAAAATCCCCTAAACACTAGATTGAGGTCTTTTGAGATAATTAATAAGGTTTCCAAGTAATTTTTATGGGACTGAAGATTATTCTTCACTGGATTGTTCCATTTGCAGTTGCTTGAAAAGAAAAAGACATTCCAAAAACATTATTATTATATATGCATATAAAAAGGTAGATTTTTTTTATTCACAGCTCAAATATTATATATATAATTATAATTATATCAGGAAACAACCGGGTACCCGGCCCGGCTGTTTTTGAACGTTCCGTCCCGGTTTCTAACAATCAGCGGGCCGGGAGTTTAATATATTCGTTCCCTCGTCATTCTGAAAAAAATTTCTTAATATTTCAAAAAAATATTTTATTTTTTTCTAAAAATTGTCCTCACTTTCTTTTTTTATAATTATTATAGGATTTTTTTTAAATGTCGTCTCTTTCAGAATTATAAATGAACGAATATATTAAAGTCCCGGTCCGGATCTCGGCGAAAGAACGTATCCTGGTCGTTTCCTGACTTTTAGATGATGTATTTTTATATTTATTTTTATGAAGCTAGGATGATTAGTAAAGGAACATTAAAATCTATTTAAAACAATAAACTATAACATATTCCTTACATAAAGTACCATAATAAGACCGTCTCATTACTAATTATTATTAAGAATCAATGCCTTTTGAAGCTCTTGATGTGTCCAGACATATTATTTGAAGGGACGAGTTTTTCGTTGAATAAGAAATTTACACGTGGTAACGAGTTTGTCTCCGAGTAACGAGTTTTTCTCCGAGTAACGAGTTTTCCTCTGAGTAACGAGTTTTCCTCCGAGTAACGAATAAAGCTCGTCGATTTCATGCACGAGTCGAGTATTTGAAGACTTTTTTTACTTACTAAATAAAATCGAGTATTAAAAAACGAGTTTTACTCGTGACCCATCACTAATAAAAAAGAATCTGAGAATTAAATAAAAAAAAAGAATGCATTTTATTATCAGTAGCTTAGTTATGTCTTTCCTTAATGAGAGAAGCAATTTTTTTTGAATATTTATAAAATATTTAATCCTATGTCTTAGAAAATCTTATTTTTAAATGAATGGTAGAAAAACATGTAGGATAATTGATTTTTTTAATAATTATTATGACCTTATTCAGGATTTTTTAAATATTTGCGTATTATAAAATCAATGAAAATTGTATAAAATCTGTTTTGCCTATTTTATATCAATTTACAGCAGTATTTGCATATAATTGAGCTAATGCAAAAAGCCATTTTTAGTCAAATAACAGTTACCCCATTTTTATGGTATTTAAATTACCATCGGTCTGTAATCAAATATAAACTCCATGTTTTATTATAATTATATTTATATGGTCAAAAAAACTTTATTATAATATTGTTAACAATCTATGTAGGTGTTTTATTTATTTTCTTAGGTCGCACACCCTACCAAAAACATCCTAACATTCTTTGATGATAAGAGTATCACACTAGAACAATAATCATCAATAAAGCACATAATTTTAGTAAAATAACTTTGAGTAAGAATAATGAATGAACTTAAGTTTAAAATGTATAATTGCAAGCTATCTCAAACATTATTTTAAATCAACAGAAAAGTTTGCCTTTGAATAATAAACGAAAAAAGCGAATTTGTTTACGTTCCTATGTCTTTTCATTTGGATTAGTTTTTACCCTATAATTTAACTGAAAGTTGGAGTATTTTTATTCTCGAAATAATTGCTTAAGTTTTTGTGAAGGAATTAATTAATATAATAGATACAACATAATATAAGTATTATGTTGAAGAGGGTCAAAAGGTCTTTATATTGGCATAAAATGCGAGGCACAATGAGTGTAACTTTGACAATGGTACAAGTTTTTAGTCAAGAAAAAAGATTTGACAAAAGGAAGGCAATCGGAAAAAGACATCCATTGTAAGAAACAACATTTATAAGTAGGGTTTGATATATAAAAGAATGAAAGATATGAAAGTCGACCTTGATACACATAATTTTCTCAGATGCTTTGATTAAATCAATTATAAGTCATAACTTTATCCATACCCCATGGGAACGACATTGAAATTGAGAAGTAAGTGATATCAATCACTGATATATATACCATCATCGGATACACAATTGACACAATAAAGAAAGGGGGAAATGCTCGATACCAGCCATCTTATATAGCTGTGATTACGTAGTAAATATTCTTAAAGTCAGAGCAACAAAGAAAATAAATTAAATGGCTTATAATTATTGTTAGCCCATGAGCAGACCAAAATATCAAGTCTTAAGAAATAGAAAGTAGGGAAATGACAAGAAACAAACGTATTTTTTGTTGTTGTTACAAATAACAAAAGTTGATAACCAAAGTTAAGAAACCTGATCATGTAGTTAACTATCAAAGAAACTGATTATAACTTTTGCCTTATTTTCGAACTTCTTCTCTTCTGGCTGAGAATTAAAAATACTTTTTTTTTGCCTATATGGTTCGATAGAATTGCATCCGATAGGATATAAATAAGCATTATAGCATTATAGTTAGTCTAGAAACTTAGGATCTTATCAATGAGGTAGACCAAAAATGACCATCCCCTCTCGGGATTTGAACCTGCGCCCCCAACATTGAGAGTTGACACGCCTTAACACGCACGGCTATCGAGCTCCCTACTTTCTGAAGTAAACCCTCATAAACATGTAATCCTTGGAAAAGTGTCTCAGTTATCCAAAATACTGACACTCAATGATCATAGTTGCAACTATAAAAAATGTATTAAAATTGTATTAACCCTTTTCGTATAAATACATTAACGTATTTTTTTAATATATGCATACATACATATATATATATATATATATATATATATATATATATATATATATATATATATATATATATATATAATATATATATATATATATATATATATATATATATATATATATTAGGGTTGTTCTTATTTTTCAAATGTTTGAAATGTTAGCCATTGAGTGGATTTTCTGTTTCTTGGTGATAAAAGAAGACGACATACAAAGTTTGAACAAAATCGGTCAACATTACGAGGTCGCGCAAAGAGGTCAAAGTTTTAAAAATTTAGTAAAAATATAGTTTCCCGCCATTTCTTCAAATGGTATACGTTACAGACTTCAATAATAATTATTAATTTAAAGGAAATCTAATTTACTACCAGACGTATGTTTGATGTTTTTTAATAAACAAAGTTTTCAGTAAAAACAAAGCAAGAAAAGGAGTGAGTATTGTTAGCTTATTTCATAGCTTTTTTGTATCAATTAACTTCACTCGCCTGTAGAAGATGACTTGTTCGCTTCAGAGTAAAATAGTACTTTTAAGTTTAGTAAAACTTTAGATGATAAATCCAAAAATGACCTTGGTTGCATTCTATCAGTTCAGAATTCAGTACAATCTGAGTTTACATCATATGATTCAGAGCCTGTATTGACCTATAAGAAATCGATTATGAAAAAAATAAATAATAATTTGTTTCTTAGATTTGCGTCAAGGTATCCTCTCAAAATTTTACTTTGTCTCTGACGCATACATAATCCATTATATGCGTCATTTTGTACGCAAAATAGGCTTTTTTAAAGGTACATATAACTCTCTACTTATTAAACTCACATGATTTAGTATACCAAATATTAAAGCTGGTTAACCAAGCTTTCATTTGATATTTTGGTGTTCTAAAAATCGCCATACTTTAAGAGATATAAGCAAATACGTACTGTCCCCCAAAAATTGATCTTTTGATATGAGAATATACGATTACCATTTGGTAACGCCAGTTAGTGTGCCTGGATAGCAAGAAAAAAGAAGGGAGAGAAGAGGAAAAATACCCCCTCCCTTCTCTTTCTCTTTCTATCCAGGTAACACTAACACTATTACCAGATGGTAATCGTATATTCTCATATCAAAAGACAATTTTTGGGGGACAGTACGTATTTGCTTATATCTCTTAAAGTATAGCGATTTTTAGAACACCAAACATATCAAATGAAAGCTTGGTTAACCAGCTTTAATATTTTGGTATACTAATCATGTGAGTTTAATAAATAGAGAGTTATATGTACATTAAAAAAAGCCTATTTTGCGTACAAAATGACGCATATAATGGATTATGTATGCGTCAGAGACAAAGTAAAATTTTGAGAGGATACCTTGACGCAAATCTAAGAAACAAATTATTATTTATTTTTTTCATCGATTTCTTATAGGTCAATACAGGCTCTGAATCATATGATGTAAACTCAGATTGTACTGAATTCTGAACTGATAGAATGTAACCAAGGTCATTTTGGATTTATCATCTAAAGTTTTACTAAACTTAAAGTACTATTTTACTCTGAAGCGAACAAGTCATCTTCTACAGGCGAGTGAAGTTAATTGATACAAAAAAGCTATGAAATAAGCTAACAATACTCACTCCCTTTCTTGCTTTGTTTTTACTGAAAACTTTGTTTTATTAAAAAACATCAAACATACGTCTGGTAGTAAATTAGATTTCCTTTAAATTAATAATTATTATTGAAGTCTGTAACGCCCACCATTTTGAAGAAATGGCGGGAAACTATATTTTTACTAAATTTTTAAAACTTTGACCTCTTTGCGCGACCTTGTAATGTTGACCGATTTTGTTCAAACTTTGTATGTCGTCTTCTTTTATCACCAAGAAACAGAAATCCACTCAATGGCTAACATTTCAAACATTTGAAAAATAAGAACAACCCTAATATATATATATATATATATATACACACAGGGTTGTAAGATCAAATCCGGCGGGTTTTCAGGTCATCCTTTAACAAGGATGACGTCATCCGATCTGCGCAGCAGATTTTTTAGCAGACAGCCAACATATCAGATCATTTCAGTTGAAATGATCATATTAATCATGATATGCCGGCTCCATGTTTGAATGATTGAATAGGACAATACGTTGTAGTCATATACGCTTGACTTCCATTAGTTTGAGCTCCTAGGGAACATTTTTTATAATGTTAAGAGCATTTTGTTAAGTATTGCAATAGATAAAACTTACTGAACCGAATGAACAATTTCATTATTATAATTCTTTTTTGGGTAAAAACATTTCATTCCATAATCTACAAAAATGTAAATAAAATACGCTAAAACTATTTACCGTAAACAGACTATTATGTATATATATATATATCTATATATGAATAAGCAGTAGGCTTAAAATTAATGCTCCCGGAAATAATGATGTCTCAAAAATAATATAACATTCCAAAAATAAAGATAAGCAATTCCGAATTATTAAAACCGATATAGAATAGACAAAAATTAATGTTGCAAAATAGGTTTTCTGATTTAAAAATATCGATGTCAGAAATTGCAATAATTATCGAGCATAGTACATCAGTTCGAATTTGATCACAGAAGCCTTAACGTACGATAATAAATACCTAGCTGACGCAGCCTGTCTAAAAATGTGTTTTTATTAATTATTGCGAAGTTTCCGTATGCCTGAATTAATAAATTAATGCATTTAAGTCCTTATATTCAATAAAGACACACACATATATATAAATAGCTTATAAGTTATAACTAATAAACCTATCCTACAAAATGATCAATGCAATTCACTAAAGGGGGAAAAGTAAGATGGAACCTCACTCTTGCATTTTTTTTAAATGTGTCAATATCAATGGTATTTTAACCGTCATTTTAAAGTAACTATATATAATAAAATATGAATCCTTCCTTTTGGTTAGGATATTACTAGTTTTTACTCATTTGTAGGTATTAAGACATAATTGAGAATAGTATTAATGTTTTGTATCGATGGGTCTATTTATATAACTAGGGCTTTGTTTTCAATTGACAGCACTCAATCGATCATGATTATTTTCAAATATAATATAAGATATAATTGCCGACTAAATATACAATAATACAATGATTATATAATATATCGATTGCTAAACATGATCGATTTATGATTCAAAAAAATTATTAAACAACCTCATCTAGATTATTGATTTTGTAAGCATTATCGCAATAATATCCATCAGATAAAATATAATATTTATAACCATAATACCGTTATGAAATTAGGTTTTAACATACTGAATGTATTCATGAGAGAAAAATCATGAAGAAATTGCCATCCATTGTCTAAAGTATGGCATAAATAAGGTTGTGAAGGCAATAGTCAATATTTATATGTTTTGATGACTCATTTTATCCATTTATACACAATGTGTTTTTCATATTCACAGAAAGTGGTATGATACAAAAAATAATATTTTTAATTTAAAATAGAATAATGTATTGGATATTTAATTTTTTAATCTCTAGGATAATAAATAATAATATAAACTAGAGGCATATATACACTCAGAGAGTGTGTACCTCCGCCGATCCCCACAACATTCCTAATCAAACATTCTCCCTTTCACACGCCCGATTTTCTATCTCTAATCATTGTTTCCTCTCTCTTAGCTCATTTTGCATATTAAAAGAGCACTCAGAGACGGGAAGAGGAAGAAGTTTAAGCTACGTCACTGGGTTAACATAGTCCTGAGATGATATATGAACAATAATACGTCAATGAGTATTTTTTTAGCGTTTGTTCTTTCCTACTCCCTGAATAGAGACCCCATTTCATTTATTATTTGCTCATTTTGCATATTAAAAAAGCACTTAGTGATCCCAAAATTTAATCACTTGTTCCTTTTGGCATTTCCAACAACTCCACAAAGTTTCATTCGAATCCGTTGAGTACTTTTTGAGTAATCCTTCTGACAAACAAACCAACAAACCAACAAACGCCAGTGAAAACAATACCTCCTTCGGCGGAGGTAATAAAGCACATATAGAGGATATTTAATTAAAGCAAATGTCAAATAGTTATAAATTACGGTTTGTCATAAATTACAAAATAAAATGTAGAACGTGTAGTACTGAAACAAAGTTATTGAATATCCCTCCATATAGTTGAAAAAGATCCTTCAATAGATATAAAACATATGAAGAATGACTTTTGTGTCTATCAACTTGTTCAAAAATACAAAAGAATGATAACTTTAGATAGGGATAAAATATAAAAAAGGAAAACTTGAGTCCAGAGGAAAGTTATATTTTCAAATGATTTATGATAGTCTCACAACTGGTAATAGATCTAGAAAATTGAATGTATCGATCAAATTACATTAAAAAAATATTATATCTATCATCAAAATATATTTTAAACATTTGTTAACTTCTTTGGATAATATTAGCTTTAATACTTTGGTGTGGATTCGGTCTATTATAAATAAATGCAGCAAATTTAGCATATGCATATTGATAATATAGTTTTTATTCAATCCTCCTCAAATCGTCAATCCTTACAACATAGTGATACATTTGACAGTTCAAGTCTTCTAATTTAGAAAGGCTAATCCAAACGACTTTGATAACTAGGGCAAGGTTTCCTTATCAATCCAATTAATATTATATCCGGGATTTTCCAGCACCCTCACATTTGAACCACACACCTTTTTAGGGGGAAGGCGTAAGGGCAATCCACAAAAGCGTATAATACGATGATAATATTGATAAGTTTCGTATTTAAATTTATTGTGTAGTTTTTGTAGTAAAATATAACCCGACGATATGAGTAGATGAGCAAGAGTGGATACTCAGTTTTTTAGTCAGAAATGACGTAACATACTCATTCCCAGTGCATAGTTCTCTTGAGGAGTATTGCTGTTAATCCAATTAAATGGCATACTCCCTTGTTATGGTGTTACGTTAATAATTGTCAATTTGGCTAAAACTCAAACTTATTTTTTTTAAACGGATTCATTATTATGTAAATCTAAAAACAAGATATATGTATAAAACCAAGAGCACATGTTTAGAAAAAATATAAATAAACATTGTAGTTTAATTTTTTTGCTCTGGAGTAGAACATATCCAATCAAGTATGAAATATATATATATATAAAATATTACAATAATACCACTTATTAACTAATGCAATCAACTAAACAACTATCAAATAACTTCAAACTTTCATACATTAATGTGGAAAAATAAAAACGGAAACATGCACAAGGCAAAAACTATGATATTTATATGGTATCTAAAAACTTCAAAACTATTAGCTATAACTCAAACTGAAATTTTGCAACGCCTTAGGATAATGCTATATATATATATATAATATTGGTAAATAGTATAAAAGGAAATTGAATTATCAACATTAACCTTTAGTTACACTTTGATGTCCTTTGATGTTTATAGACCCCTTTAGTTTCGATCTGCAAACGTTTTATTGTATCAATTGTGTTATAGTATTAATTAGAGGTACTTACACCTTGAACGCCAGTACATACAATTGGACGTTGGTGCAAAGCTCAAACGCTATTAATTATTTCCCGATATTTAAAAATATCCACATTATTTGTAATAATGTACTAAAATATAGTAACAAAAATGACAAAATAAATTATAAATGGCTTATAATTTTGTTTTCAGTTTGTTTTATGATAGTTTTACGATCACAACATTAATTGTTTGACATTCTGATGCCGCCTTTCATCACGGATGTCTGTAAACAATGGATTATTTGAACTCTACATACAAAGGAATCAATTTAATAAGTGTACGCAAAAAACCAAAAAATAAATATATATATAATGAATATGTAGATTATAAGAGAAGGTATTGCATATTCTTCAAAGTTAATGAAGGTTTTTCTTTATTTACATAGGTAAAAAAGCTACAAGGAAGAAGGGAAAATTAAATTGTCCTTAATGAGAATTAGAAAATGAGGTAAAAGTAGATGAAATGGAAGAAACCATCAACTTGTTTCTGCTCATTTGGCAAACAATACAATACCACGTCTTTTTGAACAATGGGTTATTTCATCTTGTGTATTCATAGTAAAGAGCTCTCTTGATGATTTTTCTTTGAGTCGTCTGTAATAAGGGCACTATCACCAATGATTTCATTGTAGGTATATACGAAACAATACTATAGTTGATCTCGTTGATATATATATATATATAGGTATATATATATATATATACATATATATATTAGGGTTGTTCTTATTTTTCAAATGTTTGAAATGTTAGCAACATTGTGAATTTTCTGTTTCTTGGTGATAAAAGAAGACGACATACAAAGTTTGAACAAAATCAGTCACCATTACGAGGTCGCGCAACGAGGTAAAAGTATTATAAATAATAATTATTAATTTAAGAAAATCTAATTTACTACTAGACGTATGTTTATGTTTTTTAATAAACAAAGTTTTCAGTAAAAACAAAGCAAGAAAGGGAGTGTGTATTGTTAGCTTATTTCATTGCTTTTTTGTTTAGTATACCAAAATATTAAAGCTGGTTAACCAAGCTTTCATTTGATATGTTTGGTGTTCTAAAAATCGCTATACTTTAAGAGATATAAGCAAATACGTACTCTCCCCCAAAAATTGATCTTTTGATATGAGAATATTCGATTACCATCTGGTAACGCTGTTAGTGTTACCTGGATAGCAAGAAAAAAAGAAGAGAGAGAAGTGAGGCAAAATACTCCCTCCCTTCTCTTTCTCTTTCTATCCAGGTAACACTAACAGCGTTACCAGATGGTAATCGAATATTCTCATATCAAAAGATCAATTTTTGGGGGAGAGTACGTATTTGCTTATATCTCTTAAAGTATAGCGATTTTTAGAACACCAAACATATCAAATGAAAGCTTGGTTAACCAGCTTTAATATTTTGGTATACTAAATAATGTCAATTTAATAAGTAGAGAGTTATATGTACATTAAAAAAGCCTATCTCGCGTACAAAATGACGCATATAATGGATTATGTATGCGTCAGAGACAAAGTAAAATTTTGAGAGGATACCTTGACGCAAATCTAAGAAACAATTATTATTTATTTTTTTCTTAATCGATTTCTTATAGGTCAATACAGGCTCTGAATCATATGATGTAAACTCAGATTGTACTGAATTCTGAATTGATAGAATGCAACAAATGTCATTTTTGGATTTATCATTTAAAGGTTTACTAAACTTAAAAGTACTATTTTACTCTGAAGCGAACAAGTCATCTTCTACAGCCGAGTGAAGTTAATTGATACAAAAAAGCTATGAAATAAGCTAACAATACACACTCCCTTTCTTGCTTTGTTTTTACTGAAAACTTTGTTTTATTAAAAAAAACATCAAAGATACGTCTGGTAGTAAATTAGATTTTCTTTATATTATTAATTATTATTGAAGTCTGTAACGTCCACCATTTGAAGAAATTTGCGGAAAACTATATTTTTACTAAATTTTTAAAACTTTGACCTCGTTGCGCGACCTCGTAATGTTGACCGATTTTGTTCAAACTTTGTATGTCGTCTTCTTTTATCACCAAGAAACAGAAAATCCACAAAGTTGCTAACATTTCAAGCATTTAAAAAATAAGAACAACCCTAATATATATATATATATATATATATATATATATATATATATATATATATATATATATATATATATATATATATATATACGTATTCCATTGTGTATTTGTGATGAAAAAGTCTTTCATATGGAAGTCCTTTATTTGAAAAAATAAATAGTTTATAACACGAGCATTTTGTTAGTGTAATTATTTTATACAGCTCAATGGGGGTACTTAAAGTGTACGTAAGTGTCCTTGTTATTTGACTGTAAATACACTGTAGACACAAAACATTATATTATTGATTTATATATTTTGAAGATGAATGGATAATAATATTGAAGATGCTACAACGTATGAAAAAATAAATGTATGTGTTATAGTAATGTTATGTCGATTAGCAGAATAGTTCTTTATTTAACTAAATATGATTGTAAAAGGCAGGGAAATAGTTTTTTCTATATTTAATAGCAAAACCTGATAATTTAATTGAAATATAATAATTATAAATAATTCACGAACATGAACAATGGCACATCAGATGGTCGACGTCCCCCCAAAAAAATGTTGATTGACATTTTGTTGATGGGATTGCATCTTGCTTATCAGACAATTCCTTAGGTAGCTAGTCGATCAAAAAATAAACCTGAAGGCTATATTATTGATTCTTACAAAAATAAACTCTTTAATGATACACTTTTAATTTAAGCAATTCGTTAAGAGGCAATATTTAAAGTGAGATCAAACATAAAGTTCCAATAAAATATATTGACTGTGATATATGTTTTGTAATATATGTGTGGTGCGTGAGTTTCATCTGTATTTATATGTATATCTCCCTGTCCTGTTTGTTCTTGTATATTTATAAATATGATCTTAGTAATAAAAAGACTCTTAAAGAAGCAACATATACTCTATTCATTATGTATAAAAAGAGTCTAGAAGTGAACCTCCAGAAGTCCTCTACATATATATATACATATCATACTAGTAACATTCATGCCAGTATTTTAAATAGTCTTAAAGAGGCTTGCAGTTTTCAATTAAAATAAAGTATAACCTCGACAGTCCAATCATAGTTAACCCTTTAACGCGGCTCCGTGAATTGTTATCTGATTTTCTTCAAATTTGAAATATAATCATCTTTTAACCTTATTTGAATGTACCCCTAACGAATTTTGCTAACTAAATTCTAAGTCATGTTTTTGGTATGTTCCCATTTTGGAACGTTGGCGCTTCTAGTACTACAATTTTGTACATTTTGATATTGTTCTTTATTTCCTTTATATATATCTTTTTCAACATTTTCATCGACAATGGAACTTTTAATTGTTGTAATAAATAGGACTACATGCCTTGTGCAATCTTTAATACACTTTGTACTATGAATTATAGTATTTTTCTGATATAAGACACACCTTTCTTGAGTACATGATTACAAAAAAAATATTCTGTCAAGTCGTATAACTCTGGTGGACTTAGAAGTATTTCCTCCAAGAGGCACTCGATCACTTTGACGTTGTATCAGAGTCAATATCCCTCCTAAATTGTCGATGGTTCATTTTATCGTTTTGGTTGGCCAACGAATAACACTTAAATACTCCCACAACCGACAAATTGAGTAGAAGAATACAAAGATTCCACCACCATTTTTGAGCATATAACTAGTCACAAATATTAACCCCCACCCATTTCAGAAATATACACTCTAATTGTCTTCCTGGTTTTGTGTTTTCCGGATTAAATATCGAAATTCTATGGATATCCATCGGAGCTACACATCATCCAAATCTTATAACCAAATCTTACTGACTTGTTCCTCATATAATGTTTTGCACCCAGTAATCCACGATATGGGATCATGATCCACGCTAAGTCTTTCGTAAAATCAACCTGGAACAATTTTCTTTTACCATGTCAAGGGTAAGATTTCAAAACTTTATATTTGTCTAATTGGGAGTTGCCATATAATTGCCAATGTCTTCAGTTACTTCGACAAGAATGAAGTCTTGATTCTGATATTCGTCGTCATTTTTTTTCGTCACTGAGTATATCCTGCTCACTATTCGTTGCAAATACCTAGAACCATAATCTCAATTTCCTTACTTTGAATGTTTTCGATCTCCTCTATAGCACAACTGAGGAAGTCATGGGTGATATTTTAATAGATTCTCTAAATCATTTGAATCATAAAATCATCGAAATAAATTATAAATATTAATAACTTACTATTCAACTCTGTCATCCATTATAAAAATAAATATAACACACATTTGTCTTTTAGTTATATGTTCTAACGTACGTAAACTAAAAGGAAACAAAGAATTATACGCAAAACGTAGAACATGAAAATGAGTACCAATATTATATATACCCTGCGTACGACTATATTACTGGACACAGTCAGAAATATAGTCGTGTACAACAATGAATGCTAATATTGCTGAAAATATATCGAAGATCTTGAAAACAAGTTTTCTGATAATTGTGATATGAAATATATCAAATTCGTTGGAGTAAGGTGATGTTTCCCACTTCAACAGGGCTCTCATCAACACGCGCCAGTTCGTGGATGTCTTCTTCGATGACCAAATTCTTCAATGATTTTTAAACAACGGTTGTAATTTTATTTGAAACAAGTATAAGTGCTTTTAAACGTTTTTAGTATGTTATATTAGATTGTTTATTGTTGTTTGTTCACCGTTTGTATATAATGAAATATACCTCACCTTTAGGGTATATACCTAACGGGTTTCTGCATTAAATTGCAGCTTCCGTTACCCCATGAGAAGCTTAACCGCATATACTCCTGGGGGGAATTGAAAAAAATATCATATTCATAAGTTGAAGCAAGATTATAACACACATATTTATATCATAAGTTTTCGTCCACCCAATGCTTTGAATCTGCAGTCATTTGCCCAGACTCTTCTACTCTTAACCACTGGTTTGGGGCTTCGCTGTTATGAGCAGGGTTCTTATGGATTTTTTTACCTGGGTAGAGATAAAAAAGATAAACCTTGCTTATTCCCTTCAAAGAAACATCGTTCAGATGTCGCCTGTGCCCAATGTAAACAAAGTAATTTGTACTACGTCATGGTAAGTTGGTCATAGAGATAGAAAGATTTGTTTATATTGGGCACAAAACGTATTTCTCTGAAGAATCCAATAAGCTCTCTATGTCGTTATATCCCTATGGTTAAATACATCGGGATCAATATCAATATTTACCCCAGATCTTATTCTCCAGATTTTAAGATTCTTTTGTTGCGTAAGTACAGCAAGTATTACAGATATATATATATTTATATATATAAATAAATATATATATATATATGTATATATATCTTTATTTCAAAGTCATTAAATCATTTTTTTATATGTTACCCGCCTTAAGAAGTCTCTGAGTTTTAGCTAAGTATTGATATAAAAAGTGTTCAGCAACAGTTGTTCCCTTCTTATTGTCTAATGTACATGAAGACAAAAAATGTACAGACTCAACCTCATAAAAGGATAATTCATCACGGTCATTCCCAAAATGTATGTAGGAGATACTCGTTTACAGAAAATAAATTTGGCACGTGGGAAAAGGATAGATCATTTACATTTTTTTATGACTTTATTTGATTAGAGTTATTGTATATAGATATGTATATATAATTGAACATTATAGTTCAAAATTAAAACCCTAACTAAAGTCAAACAAATTGAAATCACATATAAAATATACAATCAATCAATAGCAGCTACAACTATATCTATCACGTAAAAATAAAATCTGAGAAAAAATATTCAAAATTAAAATACAACAAAAAGAATAAAAACTAATTATATATAGCGTATAAAAAGTTCATAAAATAGATATTAAACTAAAAATCAAAGAAGTTTTCTTATTTGACTCTTTGGAAACCTTTATAAAGTCTTAATAGGCGTCTCAGAAACCGTAGGCTCACCTTTGAGCCGTTTGAGTAGAAGCGTAGAGTGTCTCCAGCATAGCTCCAAGTCGTCCCTGAGAGATCCGGGATCCTGACGGTGAGAGCCGAGTATCGGGCCGAAGATGACATTAGAATAGCCCTTAAGGCACTTTGATCCAGCGGTTGAGCTGTCGACAGTTTTTCTGCAACCATACTCCGGATGCTAGAGAGAGCAAACTCGATGGCTTTTGATTTAGAGTTGCCATTGTTAGGATTAGAAGTGGTTCCGAACAGAAGTACTGGAGTTATATATTTTTCACTTAATCCCCTCAGATTTATTTAAGGAATTGTCTTATCATGACAAGAGCTGGGCAGTTAGAAAAGGCATGATATACAGTGTTGTATAGCTTGCCACAACTTTACATGGAGTATTGAAGAATAGCAGTCCTGATGATATTTGGAATTGTGCAGTGAAGCGTTTGCCATAATTGACTTTTTTACCGAGGACATTATCCTATTTATCCAAGTTTTAGGAAGTCGTAGATCTTTTAAAAACTTTCCCACAATTGTATTTGCTTCTTTTTCGGGGTACTCTTCGTAGGACATCCTCAAATGCCAGGGCATGGGAACTATATGGTGAACAGCTGCTATTTTAAGCTTAAAAGAGAATTGTCCACAGTTAAAAATATATTTTTTGTTAAAATCATGAAAAGATACGATGTCCGAGTCGAAAGCTTCGAGTTCTAAAGTTTTAGGTTCTTTAAGATTTGTGAAGAAGAATTTCTTTTGATGATTTTCACGTATGATGTCAATTGTTGAAGAAGCATAAAAAGACGGTTGTCCTTTCCAGAGAATTCTTTGGGAAGCAGCTAGGGAAGGTGAAAATAGTTCCATTCTCTTATTAATAAAGTCAGTACCAATCATGAGCCAAGTGTAGGCAGAGTGCATAGTAATATAAGCTCGCCATTCTTGTTCCGGATTTCTTGAGAGGTCTATACATATTTTTTTATAAATCTTAGGAATTATTGTAGAAAGATTCGACAGGCCACCACCCACAAAACTTTTGGGCCTCTTGAGAGAGTGTATATAGCTCTTATGGAAGAGTTTAGAAAGCCATGTAATTTCTTCCTCCATTACCTTTTCTGCTAACCACGGAATGGCTGTAGCTTTATATAGAGTCGCAGGAACCAATTTAAAATTATACAAATCAATCCTCTGCTGTAGATTTAAGTTTCTCCATCTCAATAGATAGACGTTTATCAAATTCTGCAAGGAAGACCAATTGCTAAGAGATGCTCCAAGTCTGTCCCATTTTATTCCCAGGATTTCCACACTATCCTTGATTTGAAACGAAGCGATCTGAAGTCCTTGAGAGGGATTCCAATTTCCGATGGGGAGGATTATAGTTTTATTTTTGTTAATTTTCAATCCTGATCTCGATTCATATTTCTTGCAATGATTCAAAATGACTTCAAGACGCCTAATTAATTGAATTTCTGATCTTGCCTCAATATACAGAGTAATATCATCTGCATACATATCTATAATATGCTTACAGGATCCAAATTCAATCCCACAACCTTTAAATTTTTTGACTACGGAATCACTGAGATCCTTAAGGCCAGCCGCAAATAAAAGAGGCGCTGTAGGACAACCTTGTCGACAGCTTCTTCTCAAGGCTATGGCTTCACTGTTAAGATCCCCCATAGTTACTGTTATTTACATTTAAGAAATATATCATAGAAAATTAGGTCATCCCCATCGATAATCCTAAATCAAAATTATAATTTTGATAAATATAATTATATAATCTATAAAAGTTCAAAGTTGTTCTTAAACAATTCTATAAAAAATGTCGATATGAACAGTGTGGAACTTGTCTAAGGCCTTGAGGTCAGCCACTACCCTCCACACTGCCAGGACCGCAGCTAGGGCCATTGGACGCAGTGTCCCCTTATAATCCATTCTGCATAGGCATTTTTTTTTTTTTTTATTATTTTATAATTTTATTGTTTTATAATTTATTTTTAGACTAGTTACTAATGCAACTAATGTGCCCCATGGCAAATATATACTCGATTACACACACTATGAAATGTTAGTATTTTATATGGGTGCATTTCCGATGAATAAATTTTTAACTATAAAAATTATTCATTTATTTTTTTGCACGAAACTGCCGCATTAAATTTGTGTATGCTTTTTAGTTTGTTTGTTCATCATATATTAGAGTATATAATTTTAAAACTGGAATATATATGTCACTAAAAAGTATTTTCATTTTTTACATGTTTTGTTATTGTAATTTAGTGTACAACATTATATTTGATATAGTCATTGCCTCAATGACATACACTAATTAAGTCCATTTTTGATATCAGCTATAATTATTTGCAACACATAACTATATATAATCTAGCTTCTTACCCAATTCAATGTGTTTCCTTTTCCATGATGTATTTCCTATATTGGCCTTTTATCCATGTACATATCATTTTTAGTGGCTATAACATGCCTTTTTTATCGTAAAAATATCCATTAATATATATTATTTCCTTTGGCCCCACTTACAATTACCATCTATCCATATTAAGTGCCCTCCTCCTTTTGATTAATTACCATTAATGACATATGTCCATTCTTAATACATCATGAGGAGCCAATAATGGGAATGTCATACTATATAATAATTTTGCAAAAGCTTAGAAAATGCTTTTTAACAATACCTAAGACTTGAAAGTTGAGCAATAGGAATTACTTTGGGTCATTGCAAGTAGTTTTAGAGACAAATGTCTATAAGAGAAAAGTGGCTTTGTTTCAATCATTGTGTGCTAGCGTAATTATTACCTCCGCCGAAGGAGGTATTGTTTTCACTGGCGTTTGTTGGTTTGTTTGTCAGAAGGATACTCAAAAAGTACTGAACGGATTCGAATGAAACTTTGTGGAGTTGTTGGAAATGCCAAAAGGAACAAGTGATTAAATTTTGGCATCTCTAAGTGCTTTTTAATATGCAAAATGAGCAAATACTAAATGAAATGGGGTCTCTATTCAGGGAGTAAAAAGAACAAACGCTAACAAAATATTCATTGACGTATTATTGTTCATATATCAGCTCAGGACTATGTTAACCCAGACGTAGCTTAAACTTCTTCCTCTTTCCGTCTCTGAGTGCTTTTTTAATATGCAAAATGAGCTAACAGAGAGGAAACAATGATTAGAGATAGAAAATCGGGCGTGTGAAAGGAAGAATGTTTGAATGGGAATGTTGTGGGATCGGCGGAGGTACACACTCTCTGAGTGTATATATGCCTCTAGTTTTCACTGGCGTTTGTTGTTGGTTTGTTTGTCAGCAGGATAACTCAAAAAGTACTGAACGGATTCGAATGAAACTTTGTGGAGTTGTTGGAAATGCTAAAAGGAACAAGTGATTAAATTTTGGCATCTCTGAGTTCAGAATTAAGATGCAAAATGAGCTAAATACTAATAAATATTTCAAATTAGCCTACTCTGCCAATAGATGTCGCTGTACTGTGAAATCGGGTGCCGGGAACGTCTTCCTCTCGGAATTTCCGTCGAGGGGACCCCTCCCCCGTCCCTCTACGCCGCCCCAGTCATGAAAAATCCGCCTCAGAAGGGTCATAAGGACCCCGTGACGGCGGAGGTTTGCACTCTCTGAGTGTATATATGCCTCTAGTTTTTAAATTACTTTTAATATAAAATGTAAATCTTAGCAAATAAATATTTAAAAAAATCATATTTTATAAATTAAACAAAAGAAAATAATAAAATTAAATAGATATTATTATTATTAATTTAAAATCGTTACAATCAAATAGAAGATTCACTAAAGTATATAAATAAGTTTATTTTTTGAATAAAATATTTTTTTAGTTTCAACGAATGTAATTTTTTGCATACATGTCTATGTTTCTATATATATTTTTTATTGCTAATTTTATGCAACTCTTCGAGCAAGTCGAGAAGGACCATTAAAGGATAAATGGGTCACCTACATTGTCTCATTTTAGGGTGTAAATATATATGTACCAATTCTTGGAAAAATATAAAACATATTACTATACAAAATGAATGAAATATATCATGGGGAAATAAAAAGCTTAGTCTTAAACGTATATGTAAGTTTTACTTATTTTAGGAAGCAAAAAGGAAGCCTTTTTATCAGTATAGTATATTCTTCACATTCCTACATAATGAATTTGATTGGTGAGTATGTATAAGTCACTGACATGTATATTGATTTAATGGACAATAGAATTAATCAAAAACAGAAAAATGGTCAGATGGTCAAAATTTTCAGTCTTAGGGATTAATACAAAATTAATTGTAAGAAAAATGTTTATTTTTAAAATGTTAATTAGGTGCTATATCGCTAGAATAGACTGAAGGATTTTTTCATTATTCAAAGGGAATTGTTCACCTTAGTTACCTAATGGGTTAGATATGGTTAGAATAACCTTACGTTTTCAAACAACATTGTAGAGTCCAGTATGTCTTTCTTTTCTGTGGAACATCCAATTATTATATACGGCGGTGATATCAGTGCTTAATTATTGTTTTTGAGCAAAAACAGTTTTATTCAATTTTATAGAATTTGTGAGGTAGTTTTTATTATTATTACAGTTAAATTCATTAAGTAAAAAATAACCAAATTTATAGAATACATATTTGATGATTCTCATTTTAAAACCTAAGTATGTCAAAAAGAAGCATTGTTTTGCCCTTTAGTCCAGTTTGTTTGATATACAAAAAATGCAAACTATATAGTACTCAAAGTAGAATATACTTGGAGGAAAACAGTTTTCCATCATCGTAAGCTGATCATAGAGATATAACGACGAAAACCTAACCCTCACACCCCTGTTTTTACTGTACAAAATATTCACGAACACATAGTGAACAAGATCAAAAGTAATAAAGCTTTAGGACCGGATGGAGTTGGTGGACAAATCTTCAGGTATCTTCCAGATGCATTCGTACCTTAACTTCTTAAACTTGGACTTGGTATGGAAAAACATGGCGAGCTTCCTTCTGCATTAACTATTGGTCGAATATCACTCATACCAAAAAAAGGCAATGGCACAAAATTTGAACATTGGAGGCCTATAACGGTCTTTAATGAAACATAAAAATACTGGCTGTGTTGTTGCAAAACAAATCGAAGAAGTTTTAAGTGAAAAAGTAGGACATCATCAAAAAGGTTTTTTACGAAAACGGAAAATTCACGACATCTCCCGCAACATAAGAGCGTCGATTGATTCTGTAACGGAGAGAGGCAAATATGGAGCAATAATAACTGTGGACTTCCACAAAGCATTCACACAATTGCTGATGCACATATTCTGAGGGGGGTAACAAAATTACTCCCAAAGCGTTTCTTTAATCCGATTCGTGCCTTACTGTTTAATGGTTCTTCCAAAATCAGCATCGATGGTCACTCAAGTGAAAGGATTGAACTTAAGAAAAGCTGCAGGCAAGGATGTCCTGCATCACCTTTACTTTTTATAGCAGCTATTGAGGAATTTTGTGAGTCCCTTAAAATAAAATACGGATGGTTTGGAATCTCTTTTAGCTCCACAAACCATTTGTTGGATGCTTACGCTAACGATATATCGTTATATGTTGAAGCTAATTAAAGCGTTAACTTGTCAAGAGGATTGAAGTTCTGCTGAATACTTTTTTGAACTATTCTAATCAGTCTGGATTGAATATCAATAAAAACAAAACTGCTGTTCTCCCAATCGGTAACTGGTTTCCGGATGTTTCAAGTAAATAATGGGAGTCCCATAATGAACAGAATTCAGGTTCTGGGCATTGAATGGGAAAGAAACGGTTGAAACGGAAGCGAATTGGATTTCATTAGATTCTACAATACGCACAAAAATTAAACAATGGAGAAACTTAGACATACTTAGGCGATCGACTTGTACAATATACATATCGTTCCACTAGTGTTATGCAAAGCCCACTCATTACTCCCTACTAGCTGAGAAGGCCATAAACGAAGAAGAATCCTGGTTGGAAACCCTCTTTCATCGAAGATACCTCTCCTGCCTTAAAAGACCTAGAAAACATATGGGGTGGAATAGCTTTATTATATAAAATAGTTCCAAGAATGTACCAAAAATATTTATAGACATCACTCTTCGGCCACTTTCTGAATGGAGATCAACATTCTTAAATAAGAATATCTATAAACTCTGTATGATGGGAACCATTCTATCTAATGAATCCATAAAGTCATTGTCTATGCATGGAGTGCGGCTCATCGTGTCCTGTGGTCTGGGACACCCATAATAAATCCGACACGATCGTTGATATAATTCATCAGAATTCATCAAAGAAAGCCTTCTTCAAGAACCATAGCGAACCCCGTATCTAGAAAGTCTAGTCTTAGAAAGTGATATTAGTAAACGACACTCCCCTGACTTTTCACATGGCAAATATTGTTTACCTCTAGAGAGAACTGCAAGAACTCATATGCCATCCTCTCCTTGGCACCTGAAAATGTGTTTTAACCGCCAACATGACGACGAAGTCAATAACCTGAGCAAGTTTTATTCTACTCTTTTAGATCTTCCTGATGAATGGCATAAAAAAAACCAGCAATCCTTGGTTAGCATCCACAATGATAAAAAATTCACTGCGCAACTTCAGATCTCGGGCGACCTGCTATTCTTCAGTTCTCCGTGCAAAAAACGCGGAAGGATATATAATTCAACTATACACGCCTTTGTAGACTGCCTTCATGTTCAGATTTGAAGAAGTTGGTAGCTCTAAATGTTAACGGACATAATAACCTTGAGGTGAATGTAAAAGCATGTATACTGTTTGAAGTAATGGAAGGCCAAGCCCCGTCAGAGAATTTGAAGGCATGGAGTGTGCTTTATTGGGTGTAAAATCACTCATTGCGAGCAAACTCTGCAAAAATGATACTGCGGACCCGGAGGAAATAAGAGCCGTTCTAATATATTCTGCTGCTCGTTATTCATCCTTCTCTTTGAAGATTCCTAACACTTCTGGTGCTGGATGGCAATATGTGGCGGATTTATTTAAGTTTTACCCCAAAGTTTCGGCAAAGTATTTTACAATGTTAAAAAATATAATTAACTGTTATGAAACTTTTAAAAGAATTTAATTTATTATGTTTTTAAGGTTTGTGTGTGTTTGAGTTTTAAATTGTATTGTTTTGATGTTTTGGCATTATTTGTGAATATTTTGTTGTTATATTTTATGTTTTGAAAGGCTACTCAGGCGAAGAATAAATTTAAACTAGAATGTTTATTGATGTTATACACATAGTTCCTTTCCCTAAAATATTTTGTTATATTTTGTTGTATCTTATATCTTAAATATTTTAAGTCTCAATAAAAAAGTAGAAATAGCAAACAATAAATTATTTTTCTGGAGGGAAGTATACTATCGTTATATTTTTAGACGCCTTTTTATATTTAGATGTCGGCATCGATATTCATGCCAAAAAGAGAAAATAAATGATGCTATCTATATTATTTTATACATGGATGCCATAATGGAACTGTATCATATAGTTAATCAATCATGTTAGAAGTATCTCATTGCCCCAAGGGACCTATAGTTAATACAAGTGCCTTACTTATCACATAGAATTTCAAAATATTATGGCTTTTTGTGTTTGTTATATATATTATAAATATTATATACCCGCATCCATTAAGATCACAGCACAACAAAATATATTAAATAATTTGGAATAAAATACCATCATTTTCGTTCATGAATCAAAAATATAATTCATTCATTTCAAAGTAACTGAAAAAGTAAACATGATATCCCCTACATCTTTTATGACTCCAGGCTACATATGTTTATGACTGGAATAATAATCAAAAATGAATAATTTACTCCCATATGAATATGACGTTTGTCATAAATATATATAGAACATAATATCTGGCCATATCATTAATTATATATATATTCATAGCCTATAAATTTTTATGTATGACCAGTAATAAAGTGTTTTGTAGTCTACCTACTTTATGAGATTAGATAAAAAGTTTTTGAATAATACATTTGTGCTTAACTTTTGATAGTATTACATTCAATCCATTTTCCATTGGTGAAGTACGGAGAAGTTTTTATTAATTTACATGTAAGTGTTAGACAAATAGAACTGAAATGATTAAGAGGGAAACCACCAAAGAACAACTTTATGATAAAATGTCTACAAATACTGAGAAATTGAGTATTCCACAATAATGAAGACATAAAAATTAAGGTACCAATATATCATTGCCTTTAAGTGTATAAAATGTATTGCTATAACTTTTTATGTACAAAAAAACGATACAAAATAATAAGAAAACAATTATTTATATGAAAAAAACATATACATATATATATATATTTATATATATATTCATTTTAAAATGTACAAAAGAATACATAATAATAAGAATAGAAATGAATATATATGAAAATCTTAAAAGAGTACGTAAAAAAATACTTCGAATTACCAAAATTATTTTAATTTCAATCTTAACCCTTTCTGTCACAGTGGTTACTCCAGAGACCACCTGCAAATTACGTCGTAACTCGCGTCAATGTCAGTTAATAGATTATGCACAAAACATGATGCAATAGTGTTTCTTTGTTCTGTAGATTGGTCTAGTAGCGTTAGTTTAAGTCTGACTGTCGACGTGGGAGGATTTTAAAGATGTCTTCCAATTCATCAAGACGCAATTGCTTCACCTTACATATATCACAAATAATGTCGTACTCTAAAGAAATTGAACCAAAAATATTGCATATTTCTTTATTTAAAATATATATACTTCTGGTATGACATTTTAATATAAAAATAAGGTTTTGTAGTTACATCACTGTAGTTACTCAGGGTAACCACCTCATAACTTTTTCCCTATGTTGAAATTCAGTACAAAATTAGGTATGTAACCTATTTGGCATATAAATAACCATATCAACAGTAAGAAATGAAAAAATATATTTTCAAGGACCCCTTTAATGAAAGGGATCTTGGTACCGTCTCATTATATATTTGATATCTTTTCAGGTATGGATCTTAAGTCTATAAACATACAGTGGCATTAGGATTTTTAAATAAATAGAGCGGAATAACGAACTGCCTTTCCAATCATTATAGCTCTAATGTTGAATAGAAACGTTATTTTTAATTTTGAAGGGTGCATTATATTGGACAACAAAGGATGCTCAAATACAATAGGTGAATCAACAATACTTTCAAGTCAAAGCATTGTCTTCACCAAAAAGAAACGATGTACTACTTTTTTTCGCACATACCCAATAAATCGTCAGATTAAGAAAATAATCCTATATTAAGAGGATTAAGCCTTCTTATCCAACTTCTTGTTTCTCTTTTGAGATAACAATATGAAGAGAAAGATTTAATTATGTTCCTTCAGGCCTCATTGCATTGTCCATATTATCTTTTATTAAAGCAAGTAATGGTATGTTATTTATATATTGTATATGTAATATCTCTAACTCAATAAAGTCTTTAAAAAATAAAAAATAAAAATGGTATTCAGCTCATAAAAAGTTATTTTTATAAATGTACAATTACTATTAGTCATTGTTAGCATTGAAAATCACATTTTCGCAAAATTAATCGGCATAACAAAGAGATACTTTTACTTTACATCATTGAGAATGCATTATATCATTTATCTTTTTATAATAGTAAAAAGCTGACAACTATAACGACCTAACGATTAAAGATGAATGATCCTTTGATGGATCAGAAAACCAAGATACATTAATATATGGGAGTTGATTTGACATATCTTTATTAATGAATATTTAAGAAAACACTTCTTCGTCTTGCTCTGTCTCATGTCACATTGTGCATACCGAAAAATTATTTCTATTATTTTACGGGCTCCAACTGTATAAGAGGAAATTATCTTTTGTTTCGAATAAAATCAAGCGTCTACTACTTGTAAAGGAACTAAGTTCAGAAGGCGAGTGGCACAAAATTTGCATTTCAACAAAGAAAAGAGGTTTCTATTTCATTAACGTTTACGGCCCTAACGTAAAAAGCTCACCGTTTTTCCATGCGATGATTAACTCTTGTATGGATATTTTTTATCCCATTCTCATCTTGGGAGATATGAATATGGATCTGGAACATTCAATCACCATATATCCCAACAAGGCAATAGCTAAAAAACTAATTGCAGAAATGAATTTAGTGGATGCCATTAGGAAAATCAACCCTGACGATAATATATCATGGAGAGTAGGTTGAAAAGCATCTAGAATCGATTTAGCCTTTGTATTCATAACATTTTACCAAAAATAAGAGCGGCTTCTTATTGACCACATCTTAGTTCTAACCCTAAATTGATTTATTGAACTGTGGTATTTTTTAAGCCAAAACAAAGTTTTAAGACTCCAAAATGGATTTTTAATGAAACCCTTTTTTTAACAACTCCGTTTTTAATCTTTTAGAACATTTTAGTCCGACCTCCAGCTATAAAAAAATTGAAAATATTTTTAACAAAGTTGTGTAAATCTACGACCTTGAAATTTATGAAGAAAAAAATTACCAATTGCATTATCTTTTCGGAGCATTGCAAGGATTGCGGCAGATTATACAGTGACACCTTACATGCTTTCGTGGATTGCCAGGCTGTCTCTATGTTTAAGAAATTCGTTTCTTTAAACGTCAGAGGTCTGGATAGTGTGGGCAGGGATACATAAAGGCAATTGTGCTTTTTGGACTTCAAAAAAGAAAAGGTCGTCGTTCCAATAACTCCAAGGCTATAGATTACGCCTTGTTGAACGCCAAAGCAAGGATTGCCAGTTCTCTAACAAAAGGGAGTGCGTGAAGCCAACGGACCTAAGAGCAATTTTGGTTTCAGCTGCAGCCAGATATGCTGCATTTCTCTCAAATTCTTCGTCTATTCGCAACGATTCGTGGACCATGCTTCAGAGGAGATCAAGTTTTTCCCCTCAAGTTCACTATCTCATTTAAAGATTTTACGTCGCATTCTTAAAACTTCAAAATGATGTTTTTATAATAATTGATTATCGTTTTTAAAGTATATTCTGTGCATTTTATAGTTATTTTATTATTTTATTATATTCGATCATTGTTAAAATTGGTGTTTTCTTCCCCGAAGTAATAATTTTAGACTATAATGTCTTTTTGTTTTTGTTTTAACGTAATTACTTTGGAATTCTTTTAGAACTGAAATATTAAAAAAATAAAAATATTATGTATTAAAAGAATCTTGAAAAAGTTATAAACCAGGGATCCCTCCTTGCTTGCACCATCTCCACAGATATCACGAATTTCGTTGGTTGCGGATATCAGAGAAGCAGAAATGAAGAAAAAGTTAATACGGAAATCTTAGTAAATAAACGTGTTTTAGGCTAATATTTTTAAAGAAACAACGCTCCACTTTTGTCATTCGTCGAATTGTTGAAAATGGACAAGAACTACGTGATCCGAAGGCTATTTGGCTCGCTTCACAGACGTTTCAAAGTTATTAGCGGTCGATAGACCTAGTTTTCGTGTTCCAAGAAGAGAGGAGCGTCATTTTACGGAGGATCTTATTACCACTCATATTAAGTTTCACACTAATAACAAAGCTTCAGGTCCTGACGGAATAGGAGGCAGTGTCTTTACCCTCTGTATACAAGAAGTGACACCATACTTGCTCAAACTAGGACAGGGAATGGAAGTTTATAGAACTCTCCAAAAGCTATGACACAGGGTCGAATAGTGTTAATACCAAAGAAAGGTTTTCTTTCCGACCCTAATAATTGGAGGCCCATAACTATCCTAAATGAGAGCTACCGTATTCTTTCAGGTATTATTGCTAGATAAATAGAGCCTTCGTTGAATAAAAGGCTTGTACTTCAGAAAAAGGCTTATTGAAAAAATAAAAATTTCAGATATTTATAGAAATATCCAATGTGCGATATAGATGGTCAACGTATCTTAGAGACTTTGTTCTTTTAAATGTTCTTGGAATAACTGGAAAAATGATCGCTCCCATATTATCTTCGGATTAAATTTTAATCTGCGGACAGCATCTCCAAAAACAAAAGCAATTGAGTTTGCACTTTCAAGTTGCAAAAGCTATATCGCAGAGCGCTTATCTTCGGGGAACCTATTCAAAAGGGAGACCTAAAATGCATTGTCTTATCAGCAGCAGCTCGGTACATGGCGCTCTCCATCAAGATTCTAGAGGATTCAAGCTGGAGATTTGCGAGTGACATCGTTCGGTACTTCCCCTCCTGTTCCGAGAGGACCTCTCACCATCTAAGTTTTTAATTCAATATTACTAAAACAGTCCAGTTTTGAATTAAATGACATTATCCTAATCATGGTTTGTTATTTTAATATCCAATTATTATTATTTTTATTTGCCTATATGGTTCGATAGAATTGCATCCGATTGGATATATAAGCATTATAATTAGACTATCGAACCTAGGATTTATCAATGAGGTAGAACAAAAATGACCATCCCTCTCGGGATTCGAACCTGCGCCCCCAACATTGAGAGTTGGACACGCCTTAACACGCACGGCTATCGAGTTCCCTAATTAATTTGAACTTTGTTTTATGAGTAATTGTAGTTTTATGTGAGCGTTAATGTTTTGTATTGAATTTATTTAGTTTATAATTTTAAACTATAATATTTATTTATTATAGTATATATTAGGCATTTACGCTAAATTTCAATAAAGTCTTAAAAGGATGAAAATATTTATATTTTCTATATATATGTGTCATTTCTTTAATTTAATCCGAAAACACTAAGTGCAATTATTGTAATTTATAATATTTGGATAACGTATAATTCTTAATTTTAACATTATTTTTCCATTTTTTCGACGCCGTTTTTTCCTAATGCCATTTGATGGTGAAGTAATAAATAGCCAATGTTCAACAATGAAATATGTGGATTCAATAATCAAGGCAGACGAAGCATCCATGTGTTCATTCCTGAAATAATTCATGGAATGGATAGATGAGAGAAACTATTCATTTACAGCCATGCCAAGAAGCGTCGAGACATTTATTCATAATATTCATAGATCCTGAATAATTTGTAGAGAAAAAAAATAACTGATGGCTAGTTTTATCTAACCAATATGGTAAAACTTCTAGAAGCTAGAAGCAACGTATATGTGGACCAAGAAATATGAGTATTCGTCATTGTTTTTCTTATTCTATAAACCAATGCCTTGTAATTGTTCATTTAACAAAAAAATCATGGGAGATGATTTCATAAGTTATCATGTCTTGGGACAGTTCAATTATATCAAAATATATAACTTTATATCTGTAAAACAAGTATTAAGATAATATAACATATTTTGATCATTACGAAGCACAAATCTTGGAGAACAAAAGTAACAAGCACTATTCTAATATAGGCTGGAACACTGCTTCTGTATATACTGTATAAATATATATATGCTTCCTATATAAATGTAAGGAGTGACACTAGTGTCTAAAAAATATTAGGTGTAATTACAACTCCCAATCCTGTTTCTAAATGCATAAAGCAATTATTTGTCACAAGTAATTATGGGATAATGCAAAGTAATGAGTGTTTTTTTTGTTTACCTAGTTCATTTTGAAACAAATAAACACTCTATAATATTTTTACACCCTACATTCGTTAATAGTAAATGAGATTCGATTTTTGTAGATATTTTAAATAAAAATAAACAAATGAACAAACTTTGAGCATAGTATTTCACATGATATACTTTATATATAAATATATATATATATACATATATTAGGGATGCAAAAAGTTAATCGACTACGATTAATAATCGACAAGATTTTAAAACGATTTAAGTTTATTTGTTGCAATTATTCGACAGATTATTATATTATTTATTTAGTCAATCCTATAAAATGACTGGATACATTTTATTATATTTAAACAAAAAAGAGAGAGCCCTAGAATGGATGGGAGTCATTTGATGTTATGCTTTTATTAAAACCATAATTTGTTAAAGTGATTAAAACAAAGAAGAGAAGGAAGGAGGGGAGATATGACAAAACGTTCAACCAGATACGTCGTTTAAAGGTACTACTTTTTCAATTAAAAATAATATAAGATATGACATCAAATGATATTATTGGTGATTACCATTTTTTTGTTTCTAAGACTAATAAATTATTTCACTGAGTGAAGAAGCCATTTTATGTTGCTAATCGTAATCACAAAAATCTTATGTTTTGTGAATTATTCTTCCCTTCTTCAAGTATCCAGTAATTCATATTGTTAGAGGTCAAAAGGAATTTCTTTATTCCCGACTAAATTGTCTCGAAATATAATCTATAGGCTCTAATTAAATCATCCGGTTTCTAAGGATTTTTTTGACTAAATCCTAAGTTAATCATTTTAAAATGAGAAATTAAATATATATTATGGTTTGAGGATTTGCCAAATAAATAAAACTTGAAAACAAATAGCGTTTTTCCGAAGATAAAAATGATACTTTCAATGGTATACCCTTTATAACAAAAATTAGAATCCCGATTTTTTAAACTTATGGATAACATTTTTTTTAAAGTTGAAGGACACTTTTCTTAATTAGTACATAAAAAAATTATAACTCACACTATGGTGCTCGGTCGGTGCTTTTGAGTATATATAATACTTTCTTTATATGATTGCTTAGATTTTTTAGTTTTCTAAACCTATGTCCCCGCGGGACACATAATTTAATTTATTTTATGATACGATTATTGCTGTATCAAAATCCAATTGGCTAAAAAGAAATGTATAAAAGTATCACATGCGCAAGCCAATTATCATAAATAAAAACAACTTTTAAAGTCTTATAACCTCACAAAACTTCTTGAGAGTCCATCAAAAAACTATTTAATATTTCATCTATACAGGTGTAATCCAAAACATCTCAAAGCCTACAATATATGGCACTGGAAGATAGATTTTTGATAAGTATTCTTAATTTATGTCAAAATGAGAGTATTTCGATATTTTTAGATATATTTTAAATCATTAATGATAAAAAAATCAACTCCTAAGCTTTCCATAATCTCTTCATTGGGGAAATAAACTTTGAACTTTGATATTATATGAATTTTAAAACTATATTTGCAGCTACTTGTTTTCAAAAACTGTAAAATCCATCTTATCGTTGGACTTTCTCAAGTAAGATATATTTGCTTTTACTTATTTTAGTGAAAAGTGGTGCTTCTCATAAAAATATTAATTTTTAAAAACTGTACCTAGGTATAAAAATTTATTAAAATCAATATGAAGCCAAAACATAAATTATTGCTTACCTTAACAGGGTCGGCAGCCCTACTCTTTAAAAAAAATGTGCAGTCATCTCTCCAGAGGAAAATATTCAGACATAAAATATGTTTACATAAGAAGTATTTTTACTCCAAAAGATCATTTACATCCAAATCTAGTATGCGTTTTAAATCGAACCATATATATTTTAAAAAGCAATCATAATCTATGGCATTGACTTTATTGAGTTATTATATTGAAGTGGTTCCTTTCACATTGTAACTGATAGCTAAAATATTGGATTTTTCACAGGTTGTCAGATGAATTCTTCGTCTTCAATCATCACGGAAGACCAGGACTACACCAACGCAACAATTGAATGCCCTGACTTCGTTTCCAACGACATATATCTCCTGAATCAATTCAGTTTTGGTTGGAAGGCATCATTAAATGCGTCTTTGCTATTGCGGACTCATAGGAAACTTTGTCTCAGCTCAGATACTGAAAAAGTAAGTGAATTCTCCATTTGTATTAATTGCATTTTTCTCCTTTATACTTATTTTTATCATATAAAGCTTAATTTAACCATTTAGAGATCATTTAAATGATTAACTTGAAGAAAGGGACCTATATATTGAGTCATTATCATATTCAAAAAAAACTAAGTTAGATTATTTGTTAACACATATTCTTAACACCATATTTATTCCTTCGTAGCAAATAATAATTTCATAACAAACATAGTTTTCGTCTCATAAGAGATTGAGTGACACAGACGGCTATAACATCAATTATATTTATGTATGTAATGACTTTCCGATATATATTTTCCAATGAACTAATATTTATAATAATAATCTTCACATATATATATATATATATGGGTCATTCCAAAAAATTTTACTTCAATGAAATGTTGGGTTCATGGATTCAAATGAAATTTACACCATAGAATGATTAAGTCTTTTTCATTATATGTTTTAAATTTCAGTTCGAAATTTGTTGTCTGAGCAAAGTTACATGCCTCTTAAATTTGGGCTTTTTCCCGGCCAAAATCCCGGCCTTATTTTTTATTGGAATTTTCGAGTTCCTTATGGAGTTTTTGAAAAAACTTAATAAATTGAGCATATTTTTTATTTATATCTTATACTAGAATTGCCCATTTTGAGCATTTGAAAGCTCTATGGTAATGAAATTAAACTTTTTGTTTTTTGCCTTGATGCCACTTTTTTATAGCCAATCGGCTCTCCTGATTTCCTCTTTGTTTTGGACAAAAAAACTGAGGCCTTGAGTTGATAGAAGAGACTTTTTTCTACAAAATATCAAAAATTCAGAGATGTGTTTTTTGTTTAAGCCGAGAAATTAAGGATTCATTTTGGAAATTGAGTAGATCTTTTAGATTGCCTTGTCATCATCATTATTTTTGTGTATTATGATGACGTAAATGGAATATTTAATTCCTCCTTCTATAGAGTATATTGATATAGACACACAGATAGAGAAAGACACAGAGAGAGAGATATATAGTTAACTTACTCCCATCCTGAAGAGTCTCGGGATCCAGAAATAGTGAATAGTGACTTTACACATCGAATTGGAATCTTTGGGCACCTGGATCGTGATAAGAGGAGGTTCTTCATGACCTATTCCTACTCATTCGTCTTCAAATATCTACCCGCCCTCCCTCCATCCCCCCTCTTCCGGATCTGTCTCGGATGACTACGGAGACTCCACTCATGAAGCCTCCTCCTACACTTCTCTTGGACTCGTCAATCACGAAAAAGAAGTCTCTCAGGCATGTTTCTTCCTCAACAAGCAAATGAAAGAGTCCTCCTCATCTTCGAGTCTCATCTCTAAAGGCTTGCAATTTGGAATGATTCAATGTCCATGATATAATATTCTCCGGATCAACCCACCATATCAGTCTCGGAGTCGAAAACAATGGACTTCATGCATGGAAAGGAAAATTTTGGACCTCTTGATTTAAAAAGGATGGATACTTCAAGGCTTTTTCCTTCACTTTTTCATTTGCCTTCCTGGATTGGAGCCATAATTTGACAAATTCGATCATCTTAGAATTTGGTGACTTATTACCATTCTTTACGTCGCGTTTCGACCCTAGAATCTTCAATTACACCAAGTTTTTCACATTTGAATCCATGAGAGTGAAATAAACTCCTTACTTTATTTCAAAGATTCTACAAATAATTTCAACGGAGTCCCTTTCCACTTGGGATATTTGTTTCATCCTTATTTTATATTTACCGCATATATTCGTACAAATACTCTGATTGATACACCCGAAATATACACTTGATCACTCATTCGACATCTATTTTTTATACTTATATCTATACTTTAATATTTGTTATTATTAGTGCAAAACTCAGTGCCTTGCTTTTTCATGTATTTTCTTTGTTAAATGTCGAGTCACTGTGGGCTGCGTTGAAGAGGTTCATTCAGGGAAATGAGAGTAATAAACACAAAAAGGAACTTTTTCCCTTTACTTCGCGTAGTTAACTTGGAAACGGAAGTGGCCAGAGTCAGATTTGTGTTTAAAAAATTATTACAGAGCAGTATCTTGTCTAAGGACTCCATTCTAGTTCCTATAAGTGAAGTAAGACAAATTATGTTTATATAAAAATCAAAACGTTTAATAATATAATTAAGTAATTAATACTTCTCTGCAATTTCTAGGCTAGACAAGATTAGGTGACCTTAAGTGATAAATTAACATCAAGTATACTCATAATAAGGTCAATGATAACTATTTTCATTTCAGATTTTTATTAATGGGCTATATTTTATTTGTAAATTTTTACTATAGTAGTAATAAGCATTTCTACGTTGTGATAGATGCCCAGGTGTGTTTGAACAAAAAAAACATTTAAAAAAGAATTAATGCAAAAAAAATCAATTGTTTATATTAAAAGTTTCATTGAGTCGAGCCAATCTCATTACTTTATAGTTCAAGATGCAATTCAAGGGTTTCACTGGAATAAAGATCAATGTACTGTCCATCCACAAATAATATATTACAAAGAAGCAGGGGAAACCAAATCTTCATGTACATGTTTTATTTCAAAAGATCTTAAACATGATGTGGCTTTTGTATATGAAATTAATGCAATACAATTCGAAATTTTCAGAAAAACAATAAAAATGTAAAAAATCATTATTTTTCAGATGGATGCACTGGACAATACAAAAATAAAAATAACTTTTAATTTAATTTGTCACGAAAAAGATTTTAAAATTTCAAGCTCCTGGAATTTTTTTGCAACCAGCCATGGAAAGTCTCCTTGTGATGGGGTTGGCGGAACTCTGAAAAGACTACTGACAAAGGCTAGTCTTCAAAGACCTATTGACAATCAAATTTTAACTACAAAAGACATAATTGATTTTTCAAAAACTAATATAAAAGGAATAAGTGTTTAGAATTGCAAACAAAAGACTTAGAAAAAACAAGAAGCAGTTTAAGTAAAAGATTTGAAAATTCTAAAACCATACCTGGGACAAGGAATTATCACCAGTTCACACCACTTGACGATAAAAAAATTGGTTGTAAACGAGTATCATGTATTCAAGATAGCTACGATTATATATTTGAAATTATCGACCAAAAATAAATAAATTCGTACAAACATTTGACATTTGTTCATTTTAATTTATTAAGTATCTTTTATAAAGTGAAGTTATCTCTATTGGGGTTGAAGTTTTAACAGGCTAGAAGAATTACTTTTACTCTAGGTAGTGTTCACAGGGGTTGAGATCTGGCGAATTCGGGGGCAAAGGCGGTCCGGTCCTGGTGGACCACTTGGTTCAAGCCCAGGAGCTCCCCGGCGGAGTCAGAGCTGCAGAGGACGGCCACGTTGCTCCGTATCTCCTTGACGCGAGCGGGCCACCAGCCAAAGGCCTCAGAGTCCCGTGCGGTGTTGAGGACTTCCACTTCCACCCCGATGCTGAAGCTGTGCGTCCCCGGGTGGCTCGTGGCGGGAGGGAGGGGACCTCCGGACGGAAGAGAAAGGGAAGCGTGAGAGGGGGAGCTCCCGGGAGTCGAAGCTAGCTCACGAGTCCCTCGGAGGAAGAGGGATAGACTTCCTTCCTCCTCATGGCCGCTGTAGTGAGCACCGCTCTCACAAAGCACCTCCACATGAGAAGAACCGGAGTACCCAAGTACCCACGCTCGGAGACACGGTAGAGGGTGAGACATCCGGGGACACAGCACTTCTTCCCCATGACGGACGGACGAACAATCTTCTGGGAACGTTTTCACAGTAGCAGCTGTTGTGCCTCCTCCTTACCCGCCCTCCCCGCCTTGCTAGAGGAACTGCTCTGCTAGAGGTCTCATGATTCTTTTGAGAGCCTTGACGTCCTTAGCTTACTTTCTTGTCCTAGAAGACTATTGACTATTAATGCCGCTTTAATAAAGTAGCGAATCTACAAAAAAAGAGGTTGTCAAAAGGGGGACTACTGCCTACTCTATTTGTATATTAGAAAACGTACATTAACTATGAACAACGGAATATGATTGAGCGCTCTTCCTGCAGCTAAGTGCTTCTGTGCTTGACTGATGGTCTTTCCTTGAACTGTAGGTAGAATCTAGTCACGGAGGGTCCCTCCGCTGCTCCAGCTCACTCACTATTCTCAGGCCAAGGAAGATCGAAAACACTATTGATCGTGAACTTGGTAAACTTCCATTTACATCATGCCATGCCTGAGAGACTTCTTTTTCGTGATTGACGAGTCCAAGAGAAGTGTAGGAGGAGGCTTCATGAGTGGAGTCTCCGGAGTCATCCGAGACAGATCCGGAAGAGGGGGGATGGAGGGAGGGAGGGTAGATATTTGAAGACGAATGAGTAGGAATAGGTCATGAAGAACCTCCTCTTATCACGATCCAGGTGCCCAAAGATTCCAATTCGATGTGTAAAGTCACTATTCACTATTTCTGGATCCCGAGACTCTTCAGGATGGGAGTAAGTTAATTATATAGTTCTCTCTCTCTGTGTCTTTCTCTATCTGTGTGTCTATATCAATATACTCTATATAAGGAGGAATTAAATATTCCATTGACGTCATCATAATACACAAAAATAATGATGATGACAAGGCAATCTAAAAGATCTACTCAATTTCCAAAATGAATCCTTAATTTCTCGGCTTAAACAAAAAACACATCTCTGAATTTTTGATATTTTGTAGAAAAAAGTCTCTTCTATCAACTCAAGGCCTCAGTTTTTTTGTCCAAAACAAAGAGGAAATCAGGAGAGCCGATTGGCTATAAAAAAGTGGCATCAAGGCAAAAAACAAAAAGTTTAATTTCATTACCATAGAGCTTTCAAATGCTCAAAATGGGCAATTCTAGTATAAGATATAAACAAAAAAATATGCTCAATTTATTAAGTTTTTTCAAAAACTCCATAAGGAACTCGAAAATTTCAAATAAAAAATAAGGCCGGGATTTTGGCCGGGAAAAAGCCCAATTTAAGAGGCATGTAACTTTGCTCAGACAACAAATTTCGAACTGAAATTTAAAACATATAATGAAAAAGACTTAATCATTCTATGGTGTAAATTTCATTTGAATCCATGAACCCAACATTTCATTGAAGTAATTTTTTTTGGAATGACCCATATATATATATATATAAATAAATATATATGTATATATATTTATACATATAATATATATAATATATATAATATATATATATATATATATATATTATATATTTATGTATATATAATTGTCAATAGCTCTTTTCCAAATGATTAGAAAGCCTTACTCATGAAACATTGTTAATTAAATTGTCTTAAAACAAAGAAGAATTCTCTATTATAATATTAGTTAAAACAAGACCGGTAAAATTATATAAAAATACCATATTTATTTCAAAATGTATTGTTTTTTATAAATAAATAAATAAAAATTAAACTTTTGTTTAAAATACAGATAGATTAAATTATCTTGAAAAAAGTTAAATGAAATTGTTATTCTTTCAAGTCGAGTCAAGCAGAAAATTGAATTGTAGATTACCATAAAAATATATTCATCTTTACGAAGATCTTGCAAAATTTAATGTTATATTCAGTTTAGAAATGTGAAGTGCAGAGGAAATATTTAACTGAAAAATATATTGAACAAGATATGTTTTTTTTTTGAAAGGATTTTTTGTGAAATGTAAAGCTTGTCATTTCAAATTGATTTTTTTAAATAAGTAAAGTTCGTTGTTGTTTGACTATGTGGAATTGAAACAATATTTTGATGCGGCAAATTTTAGCGTCTCGTAAAATAAACATTGAAAATACTTACTGGAATAATGAAGCGGATAATACAGAAATTCCTTCCCCAAATTATATCCCTTAACCAAAAGAGTTTTATGCATGGACTTCACATCGAACACTGCCCTAGGTCCATCCAGGATGCCATTGTTTACTGCGTGGCCCATCGTGCAATTATGCAACACTGATGGTAGATTTCGAAAAAGCCTTCGATATAGTTACACACAAGTTTATATTGGAGCAACTCTATGGATATGACTTCTTTGAAACTTTGTTATATTATATCGTCTGTACTCCGTAATACCTCCTCAAGAATCCATCTTCTGTGAGTGCAGAAAACGTTTCGTCTTCATATAGGAGCAAGACAAGAGGACTTTTAATCGCCGACTTTGTTCATCATTACCGTCACTAGACTCTTAGAACACTTGTCTTCAGATGGAGAAATTCAGGGCATAACCACGTCAAATGCTCTAAGTTCGCCGACGATCTTACAATCTGTATATCCGATCTGTACGTAAATTAAAAAGTTCATTAAGAAAAGCTCTTGTCGTCATTGAAGATTTTAAATATCTTTCTGATCTGATATAAATACAAATAAAGTCAAATCATTCCAAACTGTGAGGACTCGATGAGAGAAATATCAAATGACATTGTTTATGTTAACTCAACACTTAGAGTGAGTGTTTCCACATCAGTGAATGAATCCGACAAAATTATATAAAGCAAAATCCTAGAGTCATTGAGGAAAAAAGTCTTATTTTATAGTAACACTCCCCTTTTGCGATACGAGAAACTTAATGTTTGGAACGTCAACATCTTCCCACAAATCTTCCATATATCAAAGCACATAGCATTCTCAGGAAACTTTTGCAAAGAAATATATAAACATAGGGATAATCTCATATGAGGAAGCTCTAAACCGAATATTTCGAGAAATAGACCCAACTCAAGTATCTGTTCTTCGGGTCTTGGATCCCTAAATATCGAGTTCATGCGGAAGTTATTGAATTTATGTCATGGTTGAGGCGATTTCTTGGGAAGAAATAATCTACAACAAAGTGTACGATGTTATAGGACGGCACTTTTGCCACATAATTTTTATGGGCTCCTCAGAGCTTTTAAAGACTCATAAGATATGTGGCTCTCATTAGAAGGAAAAGAGTAGGTAATGGAAAACACTCATGGATAAGATCCTGCCTCTCTTTGGGTTAAATGAGCCATTATATAAAAACAATCATTTTTGTAGTGCCTTGGAATTTTTAGAAGAATGTCAAACAACTTTATAGGTCAGTTCATTCAAGATAAAAAAGCTATATATATATATATATATATATATATATATATATATATATATATATAGTGAATAGCTAAGGCACAAGACAAATCCTCCTATTTGCCTTCATTTTTACCTCTGCCGAAGGAGGTATTGTTTTCACTGGCGTTGGTTTGTTGGTTGGTTGGTTTGTTTGTCAGCAGGATAACTCAAAAAGTACGGAACGGATTCGAATGAAACTTTGTGGAGTTGTGGAATTGCCAAAAGGAACAAGTGATTAAATTTTGGCATATATACACTCAGAGAGTGCAAACCTCCGCCGTCGCGGGGTCCAATGAGCCTTCCGAGGCGGATTTTTCACGACTGGGGCGGCGTAGAGGGACGGGGGAGGGTTCCCCTCGGCGGAAATTCCGAGAGGAAGACGCTCCCGGCACCCGATTTCATAGCACAGCGACATCTATTGGCAGAGTAGGCTAACTTGAAATATTTATTAGTATTTAGCTCATTTGGCATCTTAATTCTGCACTCAGAGATGCCAAAATTAAATCACTTGTCCCTTTTGGCATTTCCAACAACTCCACAAAGTTTCATCCGAATCCGTTCCGAACTTTTTGAGTTATCCTGCTGACAAACAAGCCAACCAACAAACCACGCCAGTGAAAACAATACCTCCTTCGGCGGAGGTAATAATAATTATGTGTAAATACGATGAATCCGCTGTGAAGTATTTTTAATCCAATGTAATGTTTGTCTTATTAAATACTACACTTTATTCATCTTCATTATTATTTAAAATAAATTTCCAATAATGAAAGTCCATCTCACTTCCACTGAGCTAACGCGCTCTCTTAACGAGTTTTTTTATTTGATTATTTTAACATAAAGAAACATATTTTATACTAACGCTTTTTTTCGACTTATATAAATCAGCCAAAAACATAATGCGAATCCTATGTAAAAGTATTTCCGCACACTTTTTGGACAGCAAAGTATGATGGGTTGTATAACCCACCTAAACATGATGAATATATAAAATACTACTTATCACTCCAGAAAAAAGCCAAATATATAATAGAAATAGAATAATTCAAAATGAGGAATTGTGAGGTAAAAAAGTATGTGTACAAATAGATGAAACAGTTTCATTATGTAAGGAACATTTAATTAATTCCTTTTGTTTTGATGAGAACATGGAAAAAGTTTTCAAACCATAGAAAAAGCTACTTAAAAACCTTTTTCATAATGAATCAGAAATTTACACAACTACATTCCCTTTAAAATATAATTGTTTGATAATTTGATGTCATGGAGACGTACGTAGATATTTGTAAGAACACTCATATGACTAACGCATTAGGTTTTATTTCAAAATCTACATAAAATCAGAATTGCCTTTGGACTCTGTTTCGTAGGCGAGGGAGAAATGTGCGAAATGTGCCTTTCGAGAGTTATCTCGGCTTAACTAGTTTTGGGATTTGATGAACGAGGTTTTGAGGAGGTCCTCGGAAGAAAAAGTTTCGCAGAGGAAAATATGAGATTTTCCACGTAACCAATGTCCAAAGGGGTAGAGACAGGGGGCAACTGCCCCCCCCCCCCCCCAAAAAAAAAAAAAAAAAAATCGGGTGAGCTCTCAAATTCGGGCAAATTGGTTTAGATATTCGGGCATTTAAGTTCAAGAAAAAAATATGAAATTTTCTGACAATCAACGTAAGGGGATTTAATGTAAACAACTGCAAATACACGAAATAAACAATCCCCTTCGGTCTCCTAAAGAAAAAAAGACTCAATTCCCTAAAAGTCAAGCTATTGAATTTGCTCTGTCAAACTCCAAAGCCTACTTAGCGAGTTGTTTGACGAAAAAGAAATGGTAAAACCATATATTCTTCGATCTGTGATACTCTCAGCTGCCGCCCAATACACTGCCCTCTCCCTCAAGATCACCTCCGATACCGAGGACTCTTGGGTCCATGCGGGGAACGTCTTCAAATTTTATCCATCCAAATCAAAAGAATAATTGTAAATTATGCAAAAAAATTATAAAATTTTATATAACATCTAAACAATCGAGAAGAAAAAAAATGAAATTATGAAAGCAACCTGATTTAGAATTATAATCAAATGAATATAATGTAATGAATAGTCTATAATTACTATACAGAAAATATTAAACGACATAACTTTGTTCATTCGATTATTTTTTTATCGATTTAACAGTTCTTGTTAAAATTCCGGCAAATTGAATGCTGCCCCCCCCCCCCAATAAAAAAACAAATATCTCCCTACGCTTATGCTAATGTCCATAGAATCGAAAAACTTCAAACCATAATCGCCATAACAAAATTCAAGAGGACCGATCCCCATCAATTTATGGTAATCACCAAGCTTAAAGAATTTAACTTTTTAGTATTGTTTCAGGTTGGTTATTTTTGTTGTTTTTACGAGTTGATTAATTGTATTATATATATATATATATATATATATATATATATATATATATATATATATATATATACAAATCATCGAAATATCTGCGAAAAAAATGATAGGAATGATGTTAAGTATCTTCGTTGCCATTATTAATGGAATGGTTCCAATCGTTCATGCATTCTTTGAAGATGATGGCCATTTGTTGTCGGTTAATGGTGTTTCATATCTCAGATTGCTCCAGGACATAATTTGGCCCAGGTTACGCCATACTGCAACTCATTCTTCACTTTGGTGGATGCAAAACGGCGCTCCACCACATTGCACAAATGCAGCTTTAGAATTTCTAAATGGAAAGTTTCGAGGCCGAGTCGTCAGCAGAAGGACGAAAAATCCCTGGCCAACTCACAGTCCAGATCTCAACCCTATGGACTTCCACTTCTGGGCTGCAGCACAAACTCATTTTTATGTAAAACCAGATTCCATTGAGTCTATCATACAATGTGTCCAAACTTTCGCTAAAGGATATAGCCAGGAGACGATCATAAACGTTTGCAAGAATGTCCTGAAGCGTGCGTCGTTCTGTCTTCGACGGGAGGGGGTAATTTTCAGCAACTTTTGTAAGGCTTCAGATGTGCCTTTATGATATAGGACAATGAATTTTATAATTATAAAAATCCATTCTTTTCCTTTAAAATGGTGTATCTAAGAGGGAATTTGACGAATTTTAAGTACTTCTAATTCGCAATTTAAAAATTCCATTTCTGATGGAAAACACTGTTTATATATATATATATATATATATATATATATATATATATATATATATATATATATATATAATTGTATAACCCTTTTGACACAGTAGGATATTTAATTATTTTGTTTCGATATTACAATTATTAATTTAATTATTCTTTTGATAATTAGCTTCTTAACTATGATTAATCTATGAGCATGTTTAAGTATCCCTTTAAATTCCATCGTCTGACTTTCTTCAAATAGAATAATGATCAGAGTTCATTTATGAAATAAATGGCTCATTATTATTTTAAAGAACAAGCTTTTCTTTCTCACCCTGTAATACATGACTTTTGCCTTTGGCCTCGACTTTTATAAAAGGTCGAAACAGAAAGCAAAGCAATAAATTGTAGTTATTTATATATTTTTTAAAGTTCACATAGACCAAAAGTGTTCAAGTTAAATTTAAAAAAATACAAAATCCAAGGTCTGGAACATCGTCATGTCTAAATTGTGCTATGGGCCTGGTGTCAAGTGTACTGGCATAGCCTAATAATATAAATAAATCAAACATCTGATCATCAAATAAAATGGAGTAGGATACAAAAACAATTGGAAATTCGCGCTGTTTAAAATAGACCCATCATTACAAATGAACGACAAATCAACAAGTCTGCAAATTAGGACAAATCTTTTGATTGGCGATGAACTGAACCTAATCCATGATTTTAATTTTATTTTCTAAAAATAACATAATATATAATATTTTACCCTGAGAAATTAATTTGATCTGAATTGAACAATCATTTAAACATAGAATATGCTTCAGTATGTGTATATGAAAGTATATTAACATTCTCCAGGCAAAATTAATTAAATTACAAAATAGGAATGAAAAATTGTAGTTTGAAGCAAGTGAGGATAGGAAGATGAATTAGTCCAACACTTTTCTCAATTGCAGGATATTAAATTTTCATTCAGTAAAATTATAGGAATGATGCTAAGGTAATTATGTTAGTTGCCCTAATAAATGGAATGTTTTCAATCAGTATTAAATCCTTGGACGATGATGACCCTTTGTCGTCGGTTAATGGTGTTTCATACCTCAGATTGCTCCAGGACACAATTTGGTCGAGGCTGTGCCATTCTGCAACTCGTTCTTCACTTTGGTGGATGCAAGACGGTCTTCCATCACATTACACAGATCCAGCTTAAATGCTAGATTTCGACGCCGGGTCATCAGCAGAAGGACGGAAAATCCCTGGCTAACTTGCAGTCCCAATCTTAACCCAATGCATCTCCTTTCTGGACTGCAACACAAACTCATAGTTTATATGGGAAACCAGATTCAATTGACTCCCTCATATCATGTGTCTATACCTTCGCTGAAGGATATAGCCAGGAGACGATCAAAAACGTTTTTCAAGGATGTCCTGAAGCGTGCGTCCTTCTGTCTTCAGACTGGAAGGGGTCATTTCCAGCAACTTTGTAAGGCTTCAGAAGTTGTGCCTCTTACAGTATTGCACAATAATGTTTAATAATAATAATAAAATCCAATGTTTTCCTTTAGAATAATGCATCGTTGAAGGAAATAGTTCGTGCTTGAAGTATTTTTAATTTGCAGTTTAAAATTACAATTCTGATGAAAAACACTGTAGTTTTTTGTAATGTTTCTAACACATGTAAGTGATAAACTTTTTTGCTTTCATAAATTAACTTGCTGAAAGGGATGGCACTCGGCATAAAACTTATATATAATGTTACTTAATGCTTCACTTTGCAGAAAATAAAAGGATCTAAAATGCCTGGCTTTGTAATTCATGTTTATATAAATTTAAATATACAAAGCAAGAGAATGTATCTTTCTAAACAGCAAGTTTTTTTAATGTAGTGCCTTTTTCGCATGCTTCTATAAATGTAAAAGTGTTGGATATCACATGAACTTTTAAACGATAATCAGAGTATTTTTTAATCATAGTACACATATGTGCATTTTGTTTTTGCAACTATTGAGGTATCCAATCTTGCAAATGCATTACGTATTTGCAGCCTTTTATCTGTTTATTTTTTCTTAAAAAAAACTAAATTGGTATTTGTAATGATATTTTTGTTAATTTTCCATAAGTCACTCGGTTTTTTTAGCTTTATAGCTTAAAACGACAGAATTATCAACTGTACTTATATATGGAAATTGATAGTATTTAAATTGTTATAAATGCAAAAAGAGAACTCTCACAGCTTACTCACATAAGCGCAGTTAAATTTAAGTATTTCAAGTTATTGAGTTATTAAAGTGCTTCGGTATTTCATTTACTGTTTAATGCTGAAAATTTAGTCCATAAAAATGATAATCAAATTCAAGAACCTAAACATTTTGCCTTCATAAAGAGCTTTATGTGATCAATCCATAATTGATTGAGAGTAATCAAGCCTTTATACGAAAATATGAGTTTTCCTTGACGGATGCTTATTAGACGAGGGTCAATTGGCGGGTAGTTTGGGAAATAAAATAAGCCATACTGGAGGCAACTAGACGGTATATTTTGACCTTTCAATGCCATAATTGTGGTCGGTGAGGGCCAAAGTGCGGTGGGGACGTTACCCAATTTGTCATAACTGGGACCATAAGAAAAGTCCTGGAACCTTTTAGAACTTCAATAAAGCAAGTCTTAGGAATGCATATTAAACTAGAGGCGTGTATACACTCAGAGAGTGCAAACCTCCGCCGATCCCCACCAAATGAATCACTTAACGGAATTACAATCCAATCATATATGTCTACATAAGTAGGTGTGTTTGGTGAATAATGAGTGAGGAGAGAGCCATCCTAAAAAACATCCATTGACATCATACTAGTTATTCGTCAATTCAGAAATACGTCACTGGATGTTTAAACTTCTTTCTTTTCTCCATCATGCTCTTAATATTAGCGTTATATTTTATTTAATATTAAGAGGAAGACGGGAAAAGAAAGAAGTTTAAGCACCCAGTGACGTAGTCCTTAGCTGATAAATGAACAATATTACGTCAATTAATATTTTTTAAGCGTTTGTTCTTTCCTACTCCCTGAATAGAGACCCCATTTCATTATTAATATTTTTAGTATTTAGCTCATTTTGCGTCTTAAATAAGCACTCAGAGATGCCAAAATTTAATCACTTGTTTCTTTTGGCATTTCCAACAACTCCACAAAGTTTCATCCGAATCCGTTCCGTACTTTTGAGTTATCCTGCTGACAAACAAACCAACAAACTAACAAACCAAAGCCAGTGAAAACAATACCTCCTTCGGCGGAGGTAATTATATTCATATGTAATTTTAAATTAAGTATATATTATACACATAATAGGAATGCACTTAAATTTTTTGCTAACACATAGCAAGCCATTGATTAAAAGTTGACTTCTTTAGTTGCTTGAATCCATATATAAGTGTTTACAGCTTGTTGAGTGTCTGAAGTATTTTTGCATTGGAGTGATTATTTTACATTTATTGCATTCTAAATTCCATGACTAGGTTTTTTGGCGTCTTAATTAATATTTGCTAAGGGATACTAGGATCAAAGGAGTTATATGCAGAATATATCTTATTAGTTGTTCTTTTTTTCAAGATGACAATAATGAAAAATCTAGAGTTGTTAATGCAATACATCAAATTAATACATGCATCAAAAAGTGCATTGTATGTCTTTATAAGTCCAAAGTTAATTAATAAAGCTACCAATTTTTTGTTTGACACCTAGACGTGTAGGCTTTGTTTCCGTTGTTATAGGAGAAGAATAGTAATAAAAGCATAATTTTAGCTCTCATTGACTGAAGAAATATTCGCCGATATACCTATTTCTAATGAAATTTTTTTTACTCTTTTTACAATTTTATAGAAAATTTAAAAAAACCAAATTGCACTAAAATTCACATCGAGTCATTAGTTGACTTTTCCAAAAATCGAAACAATGACATAAAAGTAACTTTGAATATTAAGCACTTTGGTACTTGCAAGCCTTTTTTCTAATGTAAACATTTTTATTCTTATTAGATTTTTAAAATGTCGAATACAAAAGTAACAAATTACATAAAATCGCACAAAGAGTCGTTGTTAATTTATGTAAAAACTATTAAATTAGAGTTTTACGCTCTTGGACACATGCAATCATTATTCTTCCTAATGAAATTATCTTTAAGTCTTTTTATAATTTTAAACTGCAAAATCTAAAAAAGACAAATTACATAGAAACTCACCTAAGGTCAGAAGTAGATTTATTTAAAAACAAGAAAAGAAATAATAATTGTTTACGTAGAACTATGGAGGTTTTCTATTTAACCCAAGAGATCTTATAACGCCTATTGGTCCTATGCAAATTGTTTCAACCATTAACATAGCTAAACTATACGTTATTATGGAATTAATATCTCTAATTGGATGAGTTAAAGTGCCTTAATATGTTCAATGTGATTCCCATTAAACAATTTTTCAAAATACTTTTCTTAAATGGGACTCTTCAAGGTTTTATTTGTGTTTATAAAAGTACTTTTTATACTTCAGTGAATGATGGGCTTAACTTAAGAATACACATATATATTAATTTGAAAAGTTTGTGCACATGCCAATTAACCTTTTTGTAAAAAATTGGCATGAATCTCTTATTCCTAATGTACTTCCGAAATGGTCTATTGGCATCGTAAAATAATCATCAAAGGCTGACTTGGTTTTCTTTTATTACTTTCAATATATAACTAGGTAAGAAACTACTTTGAGTGCTGATGGGAACGATTTAAAAACTTTTTAAGGTGCTACAGTATGTAAATTTTGATGGGAATAAAGGAAATTGTAATAGTATAGGGAAAATATTTGATATCTTCCATATTCATATATATATAGTTTTGTCTTTCAGAGTAAAGCATTGCGAGAAAATGTATTTTTTACTTGTCATTATTATTATAAAGTTCATATAAATGTTACAACGATTGAATCTCACTTCTATTTGTGTATCTATATAAAATAGTAAGAAAATAATGTTTTTATAAATATTTAACAATAAAATGAATAATTAGTTCAGGATATTAAAAAGATATATATATATAAAGCCAGCTTCTTTTCATCGCATTTTGATAGTTAGCAATTGTATTTATTTTTTGGCATATAGAAAAGTGGTATAAACATAGAATTGTTCATTATTTAAGGGATCAAATATTTTTTCCCTAAAGTCAGTTGGATTAAATATTTTTCATCTATATAATAATTCACCAATCTCTGTCCGTCCGTCTGTATGTCCACACGCTTTCTCCTCTCACATTTATGGTCAAATTTGAACTTTGAAGGTACCTATAAAATCCTTGGGTCAAGGCGGACCTAATAAAACTATGCAAAGTGGTGGGACCAGTAATGAACCAGAAAAATCACCTTTTATGATTTTACTACCTACTTTTCAAGGTAAAGAGAGGAAAAAAGAAAAAGAGAAAACATCTCATGTGACTTAATACATATTCTTTGTAAACAGTCAAACTTTTTTGAGGAATGCTTGTACACAGCAGAAAATTATTGTAACTCATTTGACATTTAGAAAACCTATTTTATCTCCACAAAATCCATGATACAAATTTTAAGACACTTATGTAATATGAACATATGGGCGCCGTAGGCGCCCAAATATGCGAGTTAGACTAATGAATCAAAAATTCATATTGTATTGACCGAGTAATAAATACAAAGCTTTCATAATTTTCTTGTTGTGGATCTAGATACAATCATCTAAGGATACAACTTCGTTACTAAGGATAGGAAACGTGATCCTTGAATGAAGATTAACTGGTTGGGTATTGGTTATGAGTTTTTATTCAGTGTATGTGAATACTCATTTCAGACTTTATATTCATTGCCATCCATAATATTTGTTTAATTTCAACCTTTTTTCGTGTTTAATCTATATATCAATTCACCAATCTCTGTCCGTCTGTATGTCCGCACGCTATCTCCTCCCACATTTATGGTCAGATTTGAAATTTGAAGGTACCTATGGAATCCTTGGGTCAAGACGGACCTAATAAAACTATTTGCAAAGTGATGGAACCAGAAATGAAAATGAAAAATTTCAGACTTTGTCTGATTTGAACTACCTACTTTTCGAGGTAAGAGAGGAAAAAAGAAAAGTAGAAGGAGGAGTTAGAGAAATAAAAAAAGAAAAATGCATCTCATGTGACTTCAAACCTACCCATACCCGAAGGGCGAACATATGAGCGCCGTAGTCGCCCAAATATGCGAGTAATATTAACTAAAAAATGAAATAGACTGGAATAAAGTTAGTGAATCAACAAGGTTTTTTTATATTCTGATTGTGGGTTATTTAATTACATTTACATGCTTAGAAATATTGGATACATACAATCTAATACAACATAATATTTGTATAAGGCTTTTCATTGTGCACGCCCTGTTGATTTAGTTTATGGTTACGATTAAAATTATGATAATTGGCTTCTCAATTGTAGATACCCAAAACGCGTATTATCCGAGTCTTGGCAGCTAAACATATTAAACTAAAAAAACTCAATTTAGACATTAGGGAAGCTCACCACTCAATTTTTAATAAGGATTATGGCATAGTGTGTGAATCCGTTATATTTCAGCACGAACTAGCTGGTCTAAAATAATATATATAATTTTAAATAAAATAAAACAAACCAATAATAAAAACACAAACTAATAAATAAACGTATATATATAATATTTTTTTTTTGAAAGATAAGACTTCAAGCAATCCCTAGAACTTTTTTTTTACTCGATATCACTAAAACTCAGACAGTACAAGCCACTTGAAAATCGCCATTTTTGACCCCAAAACGGCCTTTTTGAAACTTTAAGTGGCTTGTACAGTCACAAAAATGGCCTTTGAAGGCTAAACTTTCTCAATCTCATTTTTTCATCACTATGCAGCAGAAAAGTGCTTGGAGCAAAAAAATTGGAGCGATTGACCTGAAAACGGGACAGGCTAATATATATATATAAAATATAAGCAAAAAAAACCATCAATTTTTGGGGAAAACATGCCTTGAGATCGGAGTAACCTACAGCGCCACTCCCTCGGCGAGAGCTATTGCTGAATCACTGGCAGCTCTCTACGTCCTGGCCTGTCGCAACTGTGAACTTTTATTCCAGGCAAATCTTGCAGCACATACCAAGGTATCTGCCTGCCAGAGGAGGGACGATTCCGACTGCGTCGGATCTGGTCTCCTTGAATCTGCATTTAAAATGATTTTTATTGAAGGGAGTAATACTTTTTGTAATAGATGTATAACTCATATGCATACACCTCTCTACTCTTGCTCAGGCAAGACTCTTTGCTTATGTACATCTCTTTATTCTTGCTCAAGCAAGACTCTTTGCTTGTGTACATCTCTTTACTCTTGCTCATGCAAGACTCTGTTGTGTATATTCCCCCTCCCTAATTTTACTATAAAAGGGACTGATTATATTTGGGGTCTTCACTCTTTGTCTACATTGAAGTAATAAAGATCATTTGGTTTCAATATTCCTCCTTGTCCAACTTATTCATCCGATCCGAGGATATCACAATAGGATCGGTCACATAACATCATGGCGCAGTCGGTAGGATTGGTCGCGGATATCACATGGCGCAGTCGGCAGGATATCACATGGCACAGTCTGTAGGATATCACACTTTTATTAGTTATTTATCTTTTTTTTGTGAGGGGTTGGGGGAGTGTTTTCTTTATTGTACAAACGTTTCATGGAATCCTTTAACTTTTCGTTGACGTTCGTAATCATTTTACTTTTTTTTTGGTTAATATGTTTATTTCTTAGCTACAAATCCATACATTGTAAAAAGTAATACCAATGTAAAAAAAAAGTAGGAGATAAAAAAACACAGTCTGAAGACAGTTACGTTAAAAACAAAACATAAATGAACATTATAATTCAAAATTACTGTCTAAAGATAAAACCATAATCTAAAATGACTTATTGAAAATTATTTTTTATGCAATATAAACGTTGATGTCGTCTTATTGTTGATTTGATGAGTTTGAGGTATTTCAGATATTTTAAGGAATAAACTTTTTCAAATCTCCGGCCCATGTCCATGATGACGTCGCAGATGAATTGGGAATTTTTATTGTGAGGGACTTAGAAGATTAAAAAACTTTCCCGCTATTATTCTTACTTAATTCGATTTTTGCTTGTCAAATATTAGTTTTGAAAACCAGGGCATAGAAGGATATATTGTTCTTACGGATCTCTGAAGTAGAAACCAAAACCTTCCTTCGCTAAAAGGGGATTCCGATCTCAGGTCATGAAAAGTAAAAATTCCATTCCACAGAGCGTTTTTTCTAAAAGAGAGGGGTCGCCAAATCTATTTGATTTGACATTTCTGTTGTGGTGAATTAAGTCTACCGAAGTATCTGAGTGGTAGACAGGTTTGGCTGTCCATAAAGTTCTTTGCATCGACGCAAAAAGATGAGATAATTCTTCAAGTTTTTGATTTGTTAAAAGCGTACCCATATGCAACCACGTATAGTATTCGGAAGACGTATAAACAAATCGCCATTCTTTTTTTTAGAAGAGCACCCAAGTCCTCTATTATTTTCTTATTGCACTTCGGAAGTATAGAAGGGAGTAGACATAATCCACCACCAATCCTATTCTTAGGTCGCTTGAGAGAAGGGATATAGTTGCTGTGGAAGAGGCGTTGAAGCCAAGCATTTTCTTCCGCTATTACAAACTCAGCCAAAGAGGGAACTGAAGTTGCTTTATACAGAACAGGAATTATTCGACTATTATAAAGATCAATGCATTTTTGTAAAGAAAAACTGCGCCATTGTTGCATCTGTTTATAAATCACTACATACAACTTTGTCCAGTCATTTTGCAATGCTCCTCCTTTCATTCATTATATCCCTAGAAACTGACTTAACATCTTTACATCCACCGATAGTAATGTGTTGTTGGGGTGAACAGGATCCCAAAGGTAATATGGCTGTTTTAGCATTACTTATGGTTAGGCCTGATTTAATAAATCACTTTTTAAAAGCGGGCAGTAAAATATTAATTCGACTAATAAGTTGACCTTTACTTTTATTCTTAATATTTATTTGCTAATAAACGAAAACATACAAATGTGTAAAGAGTTTATTCCTTTCTTATTATGAATCCATGGAGGAAAAAGGAAGTCAGACAGCACATGATACAAAAGGCCAGATTGTTTTCATTCCAAAAGGCTGATATTAACCACTGGCGTCCAATATGAATTCTTATAACTCATAGAGATATTAAGATAGAGCTTATTGTGGCTACTGATAATTCATAGAATAATAAAAACATATAATATAAAATTTACACAATACATAAAATAAGAAGAATAACATACATGAACTTAATATTGAATGTAACTATTTGATGATAATCTAATCTAGTAGGACTCACAGATTTGCTGGGCTAGGGAATCGGAGAGTAGGTTTTTCGGGAGCAAGGTCTCATGTCTGAACTTTTTGACCAGCTTCTCGGCCATTCTCCAGGCCTCAGACAAAGATGTGGCCCCTCGCAGCTCTAGGGAGAGGTTCCACATCTTGGACACGTTGCAAGCTGCGATGCAGCGTGTGTAGTCTCTTCAATCTTTTTATGCCACCTCTAGGATATTTGATTGATATTTGGAAAAAATGTCATAAGAAAGAATTCCCTTTGAAAAAATGTGGAAAAATCTAAAGAAAAAGGAAATATTGTCATGCGGAAAAATTGACAAAATAAATGGTTAGTAAGTATTAGAAGGAAAATATCTTCTAAATATGTCCAAACAATATTTATCATCTAAATTAATTACAGTAATGAAAAAATATTCATGGGACGGAGATTTGATAAAGTTTATTCCTTCAAATTCTCTCAAATACCTCAAACTCATCAAATCGACAATAAGACGACATCAACGTTAATTAATTGCATAAAAAATAATTTTCAATAAGTCATTTTAGATTATGGTTTTATCTTTAGACAGTAATTTTGAATTATATTTTGAGCTAATAATTTAGGCATACCTAGTTCAATTTCTATGCATCATAGTTTAATATCTATTCAAATATTTCATTTTGTATCGAAAATAGCTTAGCCCACTGGATATAAAGGCCTATTTTTAATTAGAATTTATCTCTGTAGAGTTAATATGAACAACTAAAATTTGTAGAACAGAAAGTAAAGTAAGGCATTGTATATGGTATCATATACCTTTATTTCAACCCTTTGTTGTTTAAACTAAACATACATACAAATATTAAATATGTATAAATAAAAAGTAGTTCTTATCTCACTTTACTCTATGTCATCTATATAACATCCTTTTATGTTGTGAATTCATGGAACTCGCATTTATGATATAATCTTGATATTCATAAATAAAAACTTTCATGTGTATCATTCTCAATTTTACAAATGTGGAAAACCTGAGCATTTAAACCAGTTTTAATGGTATTCTAGCATTATGATTGTTTAAGGAACTTTAATTTTGTTTTTAAAACGTGGTTTTATGTTTTTATTTATTATTTTAAGATTGGCATAAGGTTTCTCATGTATTGCTTTTGATTGCCTTTCTTTAAAAAATTGGATATCGGAATTGCTCAATATAGAGCGAAAAAAATTTATAATAGACTTTCTCCAGAATAATTACTGACATTTGTATCATATTCATGCTGTCTTTGGTTTTATTATGTGTTCAAAAATTATAAAGTTGATACTCCTTTTAAAAATACTCAATGTCCCAATTATTAGACAAAATATCTAATACAGACTAGAAAGGAGTCATAATTTAAAAAAATATAGATTTAGTAGCACGTGCGTTAATTTTATTCAGATGTTTATTTTATTGCTATGTGATTTAAATATATGGCACAAGAATGAAAAAGACATATTTTTATTGTCTTTATCATCACAATGTCATATAAATTCATTCAATTTAAAATACATTGTCGATTACATCAAAGCTAAAGTTTAAAAATTATTTGATTCACAATTAACTAGAGTTTCCAATTGTTTAGAATTATATAAATTATGTAACCAATTGTATTGCCATGTGATTATGAACTTTAAAAAAAATGTTTATATAATATGAATTATATCTTATAACTGGTTAGAGCGAATGTTCTTTTATAATTTAGATATTCATAAGCCGTTTACAAATACTGAATATATATAATCCCTTTCCTCGGGTAGCTTTTATCTGAACAAATAAATATACGGTAAAAAACAATCGTTTTCGTTAATTCATTATATTCATGATCTTAGTTTACCAATTCCAAAAAATCATCAGAATATTTATTTTTTTAATCATTTTTTTATAGGAAAAATAGAAAATAATCGTCTCCATAAAAGAGCCTCAAAATCAAAGGATTCTCAATAACTTTCTTGCTGTATTTTTCGTATAATCGAAGACACCTAATGCACGTATGAGTTATCATAAAAACAAAGAAATTTTATACATTTACCTTGGTAAACTATTGAAGAGACAAAATTAAAAGAACTGATATTATATATATTTATTATGGGACCATAATGATATTTTTAAGTTGTGTACAATATAAAAGATAAAAACTCTAGCTTATAGAAACCCAAAATTTGTCATAGTATGTTTGTTGTACTAAAAATGTATCTATGCATTTAATTAAAATTATGTTGATACGGAAACAATTATTGGCTTTCATCTCTCTCTTTCCCTTAATATATATGTATATATATATATATATATATATGGATATATCAACTTTCCTCCAGAGCTAAAGCAGATCCCAGCAATTCTTAGGAATTGTAACATTGTTTACCTGTTTGGTTCCCTAAGGTAGAATGAGTAAACAACATGGGGAAAGTTGTTGTATTATCTAGGGAATGGGCTAAGATCGTTAATTCGATTCCGCCTTGGACTCAAGACTCGACTTCAATTCGTACTCTTGGATCCTACCCTCAAACAAACAAACAAATATATCAACTTCATCCATAGTATTTGCAAAACTTATTATCAAAGTTTAATGAAACGATTTTGTTTTGTACTTTTATACAAAGAATCTCTAGCAATAAATTAGCATATTTTTTTTCTTTCAACAAAGTTACTCCTCTAAGAATTGCAGATATATATATTTAAAACAACAATCTGTAGGAACCTTTTATCAATGCTTTAACCTACTTTTAAAGAAAGTTTTCATATAATTCCCCAAAAAACTTTATCAATAGAAAGGGATTGAAAAATAATTGTCAATGGGCTTTGTTGCATGTATTTTGGGCTTTTGTAGTCTTTTTGTGACTAAAGCATGCAATATGTAAGGATAATTATGTATTCTTCTTAGTCCATATGATATGACAAAATTATATTTCTTACAACCTGGAACATGTTTGATACGACCTTTTTAATTACCAAATGAATTATATTTTTAAGAAACCATAATGAAGAAATGAAATGATTTTTTTCTGAACAATTTTGACCCTCTTATTTATTTGGTCGCTCTAAAATCAAATAAATACATAACGTTCAAAGCAAATCTATAATTAAATCATAAGTCGACATTTAGGTATTTTAGAACATATATAATAAAGATTTATACAATTATAAAATAAATTTTAGTATTTTAAATTTCAGTATTCCATGCAGTTAAACAACTTTTCAGCGCTTTAAACTTTCAAAATCGGTACTTTGTACGTTCCATTTTCACGCCCAATTCCAAAATGTTGTTAATCTCAAAGCTTAGACTCAGACAAATGATTTTTGAATCAATAATTATACAGCTCAACATAAGAGTTAGTAAACCCACGAATGTAACTACAAAGTCTTTTAATATCAACTCTGTGTATCGACCATTACTTTATTACTAAGTAAAATAAAATAACACTAAGTCTTTGTATTTTTGTATAATAATACACAACTGTGGAATAACTACAATATATTATATATTTAAGAAGAAAATAATGAAAACAAATTGTATGTTTAATTTAAATATTTAGCAACTTTAAAAAAAGTGGCTTCGTGTCGATGAAATACGCGTTTTGAAATAATTTAGCTTTCTTCTACAAGTCAAAACACTTGATACAGTTAATTGGATTACTTTGCGCTCATGAAGGTGGAATTGTGTCTTTCTAGGGTGTTCCTTTAAAGAAGAACATGTAGTGCTATATTCTTCTTGAGCTCACTTACTATATGTATGTACAATATCATTTGAAGGGATATCAAAAAGTGCTTATTCTCCCAAACGGATCAATAAATATGTTTTTTTGCTTATTTGATAACACTGTTTTCTTTGTTTTTCTACGTCTAATGGTCAAAATGATAATCAATTTATGATAAGATACGAGCAAACAATATTAACATGATTGTATTCTTTAGTACGAGCCGTTGCTTTATTGAATTATTAATAAATGTGATATTAGAGGAGGATATAGTCATGGATAAAGGCCCATGAAGTAGAGACTATTAGTGTTTTATAAGGGCGAATTTCTTCTCTCTGAATAGATCATAGAGATATAAATATATAGAGTGCTGATTCCCTTCAACAGCAGAGAAACATCGTTCAGCTGTATTTTTGTGTCCAATATAAACAAAGTTATTTGTACTACGTCATCGTAAGCTGATCATAGAGATAGATTCTATCTCTATGATCAGCTTAAGTTGACGTAGTTCCAATTACTATGTTTATATTGGACACAAAAAAACAGCTGAAAGGAATAAGCTCTCTACTTATATCTTTTTATCTCTGTGGAATAGATGCTCACTTCTCAACAGCCTTTGATGCATAATGTCAAATTCTTATTTATTAATCCCTGTCCTTCCATAATCTCCAATTATTTCATTATTGCGTCCTTTTTTTTTAAATCGTAATTAGACTTTATTGAATTTAGCGTAAATGCATATATGCTATATATAAATAAACATTATAGTTTAAATTTATACACTAAATAAAGTCAATACAAAACATTACACGGTCATATAAAAGCACAATCACTTCATAAAACAAAGTTGTAATTAATTGGATATTAAATAACATTAACATGATTAGGAATAAATAGGCTTCATTTAATTTAAAACTAGACTGTTTTTGTAAATCGTAGTAAAAACTTTAGATGGTGAGAGGTCCTCTCGGAACAGGAGGGGAAGTACCGAACGATGTCACTCGCAAATCTCCAGCTTGAATCCTCTGGAATCTTGATGGAGAGCGCCATGTACCGAGCTGCTGCTGATAAGACAATGGATTTTAGGTCTCCCTCTTGAATAGGTTCCCTCGAAGATAAACGCTCTGCGATATAGCTTTTGCAACTTGAAAGTGCAAACTCAATTGCTTTTGTTTTCGGAGATGCTCTCCGTAGATTAGAATTTAATCCAAGAGAATTATGGGAGCGATCAGTTTTCCAGTTATTCCAGGAACATTTAGAAGAACAAAGTCTCTTAGGGTACGTAAAACAGGACAATGGGAGAGGCATGGATGATTGAATTAAATAATCTTCCACAATCCTTGCACAGAGCATCAAAGAACACACATCTGGTAGAAACTTGAAATTGGGCAGTAAGCGTTTGCCGTGAACTATTTTGGAGGTAGAAGACAAATTCTCTTTTTCCACGATGCAGGCAATTCCAAGTCTTTTAAATACAAGTCAGCAATTTTTTCTGCCTCCATTTTTGTGTATGGCCATAGTTCATTCTGAGGTGCCATGGGACAGGAACAAAGTGTTTGTCTGCCGATCGTTTAAGAAGAAACAAAATCTTCCACACCTAAAAATGGACTCCGAAGATAGGTCATGAATAGTTAGGGTGCCAGACGTTATTGCTATTTGTTCCAATCTTTTTGGAAGCTCCAGGTTTTGGAAAAAGAACTTCTTTTTACAGTTCTGGCGTATAATGTCGATTGTTGTCGAACATTGGAATATAGGATTACCCCGCCAAATCAAACTATGTATTATTCCTAAAGATGGAGAAAACTCTTTAATCATGTCGTTAGAAAGTCTGTTCCCAACATTAAACAGGTATACACCGGGCTGTTAGAATATGAGCCCTCCATTCAACCTCTGGGTTTTGTGAGAGATCCGTCAAGACCTTTGAGTAAATCTTTGGGATTATTTTCTGTAATAAAGACAATCCTCCTCCTAGATGCCGTTTGGGACGCTTTAGACCTGGCAGATACGATCTGTGGAATAATATGCTTAGCCACTTGTCTTCTTCTAAGACAGCCTTTTCAGCTATCCAGGGAACTGCAGTAGAACTGCGTCCTTTTTACAATGTGTATTAGTATTATTTATTGTATTTTGATCTTCACTACAAAGGAACGTCGAATCATGCATTGTAAATTATCTCATATTTTGTTTGTTTATCTTTATTTCTTCATTTTATATTTCTTTATACCAACGTCATCCCCATCAATATATCATCAGAACCTAGAGTCAGTTAGACGAGACTTCTCTGTGGACTGTATGTTAATTCCTGGCATATATAGGTAGTTGGGATGCATATCTTTGACCAAGCCGTCCATCCTTTTTTTAAGTTCTCAATTTTTTTCCCAATGATATGACAGTGAATCGCGATACTTAAAAATACATTGTTGTCTGAAATTAAAACGTCACAAATGTTTAAACCATTATGTTTTTACGCATGAACATCATTATATATACTTGTCTTTTTGTGTTTGTTTATATTTTTATGAGCTGTGGAATAAAAAGAAATAAAGAGTATTAGAAAATTTCAATAGCTTTTTCATTAGTTTTAGAAGATGTTTTAACTTTGATTGGAAGTATTGGATTTCTTTTGCAGCGACGTCCCGAGAGTTTTCCATAAACGTCGGTATCCGTAGAGAAACACTTCATATATGGCTCTAAGTTACTCGAACTGATGTAATTGTTTGCTTTCAAACTTTTTTTGAAGGAGTACTTTAGCATTTATGATTGTAAATGCAATCGTTAGAAGTATCTCGTCGATTTTTTTAAACCAAACATAACAACTATTTTCAAAATGTTATTGGGACATTCGTCCAATCCCTTAACATTAAGAACTAGATCATTTTTGATAATGGATACTGCAGGGCAATGAGCAAAAGAATAATACATGTGATTTTGACGCTATAATGCTTATATATATTCACAAGATTGCAATTTATCTAACCAAAAAGGAAAAAAAGTTAGAATATATAATTTGCCACTGTCCTTGCAGTGATTTCTAAACGCCAAACAAAATTTATGATATAACAATTTAGACAAACATTGATTACCTTGCATGATCAAAATGCAATGATATATATTTATCATAACATAAGATCAATTTTACTTTTCCAGATTTGATCAAATAAAATACCCCCCCCCCCCCTGATTTTAAAGAATTATAGAAAATATGTTTTGAAGTGTCTTTTCTTAGACGATATGAAAGGATTTAATGTATGTGTTATAGATCTTGAAATAAATGGAGTAGTAGCTTGTACAAAGGAATACGATCATACATCCAAACATTATACAACAATGTGTACTATTTCTGCAATTTACTTTTTCTGGGATTTACCCTTTTTATTCAAAATGCATTGGTTTGTTTTCAAAGTATATTTTCTGAGTAAATTCTTTCAATCAATTTATCTTTACAGGGAAGATATGCGCAACTCCTTTAACTTGATGCTCATTGCCCTCGTCTGCATGGACTCCACATACCTCCTAAGCAGCATAATAGAGAGCTTCCGCATCAGCTTCCACATGGCCACTGAGCTCCACATCCATCTTTTTCCATATTTCCTCTACCCTGTCCTCAGCATCGCCATGACGGCCTCCGTTTTCATGACCGTGGGCATTGCCCTGGAGCGCTACATCGCAGTTCACTACCCCATCGACTACTCACAGGCCATCAATAGCCCCGAGGCCTGCAAGCGACGACTCCTCAAATACGTCATACCCGTCACGCTCCTCAGCATCGTGTTCAACATACCCAAAATATTCGAGGCCGAAGTCTATGATGAGGTGGACAGGACGCGCTACAATGCCACATATGATGAGGTCAAGACATTTAAAGCCATACGGACGACGGAGTTGCGGAAGAATCCGGACTATGTTATCTACTACAACAACTGGATTCGACTCATGGTCGTGGGAATCATTCCTTTCTCCCTTCTCATTTATTTCAACTACAAGGTTGGTATTTCATTTATTCCACAATTACCTGGGAAAATAAAAATGTAATTAAATAATCTACCAAAAGGATGAACGGAATTGAAGGGAATGATGGTTTATAATTACATTTATTGATCGAATAGAGACACTCGTGTCAGGAGGGAGGAGTCCTCTGATTCAACTAAAACCTTTTCGTTATAACAATAGATAAAAGCATCATTGTACTGTAAACAGCCACACTTTTCATTTCAGTTCGAAAAAGTCTTGAAGTACTTGCAAACAAGAAAAAACATAAATAAAGGTATTACTTTGAGGAAGAACAACAATAATTAAAAGAAACTATATAAACCATCAAACAAAAATATAATAAAAAGACACAATAATACATATTTAAAATTTAACCTCAACTAAAACATTATTTTAGTTTCAAAATTTCACTAATAATAGGGAATAAAGTAATAACTACATAGTTAGTTTATTTTTTGGAATGCGTTTCAAATACATCTTTAGAGGCCATAGATTCAAGAGGACATCAATAGCAAGAAATATTAATAAAGAAAAAACTGTCAACAAAATATATTTTCTTTTATAAGGTTGCCAATGATCGGATGCTGAAACCAATGAAAGAAACAAAAAAGTCTATACTACGGCTTCCCTCTTCCATGAGTACAGATAAGGCCGCTAGGGTCTTATAAGACTCTCATGGATATATGAAACTTATTAAATGAAATATGAAGAAATATTCTCTTCTTCAAATATTAATTTAACTGATTTTCCTTCTTTAAAAATAACTTCACACATTTCTGTTGTAAAACAGGTTAGTTAAAAGGTTTATTACTGTATACCGTATACATACATATATACATATAATATTACAAAGACATAATATAATTGTACAATAAATGCATAAGATAAAGAGCGCGACCACACAAAGGGGTATATGCGCTACAACAGTAATGTGGAGTTCCTTCTTAAATATTCAAGCAACTGATATATAAATATAAAATATATAGATAAAATGAACTTATAAGCTGATGAATTATTATAACTTTTTGTTTTTCTTCTTTAGATCATCAGCAACCCTGTTGAAAAACATATCTATTGTAGATTGTTTCCTTGGCTTGGATTTTTTCTTATGGTGTTTAGTTTTTAAATAATCTTCTACATCGTCTGTAAATTGATTTGAAGGATATTCCCCGGAGCCAACTGGCACTTGAGTAGCTCCTTGGAAAATTTCCTGTTGTTTGCCCAATTCATCTGTGGCGCAGTCCTCAGTAGTATCTCCACTAAACTTGGTCACTTGCTGGGTCTTCGGTTGAATGACGTTGACAATCTCGACGTTTTTAGTTGAGGTTTTTTGTAGTTTATTTTACCCACTGTTTCCTCGTGGTTCGGGTCTTTTACAGACATGTCTTCCTCATGTTCTTCTTCCGCTTTCTGGATAGTCGGTGCTTTCCGAGGGTCTTGAAAGCGAATTTTACCAGCGGAAGCAATACTTATTGTAAAGTTTATTGATTTTAGGCTTTCAAATGCCTCTTTGTTAACTTTAATATAAAGCACTTTTCCGAGCTGTGTGATGTCAGATTTGATGACATCAACTTTGCCTCGGATCTTATTAACATTGCATTGATATGCAATGACCTTGGCGAGTATTTCATCAACCATGTCCCCTGTGACTCCTCTTATGAAGCCAGTAAGGGTCTTACAATTTTTTTCCTCTCTAATTTTCTCCAGTTCTTCCCATGAGACTGGCAAGAGAGGTGTCTTTTCCGAAATAACTTTTCGGACGTGCTGGCTTGAGGTTTTGTCACTTACATAAATCACTGCTTGTTGATTTGTATAGCGACGGCCTTCGTAGCAGGGCACGAATTGCCCAGCTGTCCCGCTCAATCGACCAACATAGTCGTTGTCAAGTACTTTTATTGTTTTGTTCCAGTCGATCATGGAAATATGGTCACCATTTTTCCTGACGATGACAATCTCTGTGGCTTCTTTAGCAATTTCTGCATAAAGAAACCTTTTTTTCGGTTTTGTATTAGGAGCTTCTGATTGCAAAGCCTCCTGCTTTTGCTGTCTTTTAGAAGGAGGGGTTTCATTCGAATTGCCTTCCCTCTGTCTTTTCATATTATTGTGTTTACTAGTGATATGGGGTTGAACACTAGTTTTATTTTTGTCTTCAGGTCCTTTTGATGTATTATTTTTAGGATGGGCTCGTAACCTCTTGTAATTCACCGTTGTCCATTTCAGGTCACCGGCATTTTCTTTATTTTCAGGCAAGAGCAAAGCTTGCTTGTTTGAAGTCCTTGAATTTCTTTCCTCAATCATCTTCACGTAAAAGAAGGCTTCAATTAATGAAATAAATCGAGGTTGGGCGAATATAAATAATGTAATATTCCGCTTGATTTTATGATGAAATGTTCATCTCAAGGAGAATAATTACAAGATGACGTATCCTTAACTGGAGGGCCAAAAAGAGCTTTCAATCGACGGAAGTCCAGGATTGGAGCAGCTGAAGACAAGCTTTGACCTTAGGAAGGACGTTGGTAACATTCACAACACTTTTTAGTGCCATAAAAGGCCAGAAATCACTTGTAACTTCTAGAAAATATTATTTTCTAGGAGGGCGTGAATGACGTGTTATCACCTTGAAAGTTAGGAAGGAACTCGTTGTAAAACAGGTACTTCATATTATTGTAATGTGGGTTTTTTGTTACTTTTGGTATTTATCTATACCTATTGTAATACAGTAATAAACCTTTAACAAAAAAAACATGGAGCGAAGAGGAAATTACAATGAAATAAAATTTAATATTTAAAGTCCATTTCCTTTGTTCATATCAATGATCAATCAATATATAGTTATATTGGAAACTATGTATTATAAAATTAAACTCTACAAAAGTTGATAAACTGAAGTTTGGCTATAACTTCAAACGCGTGTTCATGTGTCCCATGGTGTTCAAGAAAAAAAATTAAAGACATCTGTGGCCCCATCTATTTTTATTATTATTGAGACTTAAAATATTTTAAGATATAAGATACAACAAAATATAATAAAATATTTAGGAGAAGGAATTACATGTATAACATAAATAAACATTCTAGTTTAAAATTATTCCTCGCCTGAGTAGCCTATCAAAACATAAAATATAACAACAAAATATTAACAAACAATGCCAAAATATCAAAACAACAAAATATTAACAAACAATGCCAAAATATCAAAACAACAAAAACTTAAAACTTAAACGCAAAAAAAAAAACTTAAAAACATAATACATTAAAAAAATTTTAAAGTTTCATAACATTTAATTATATTTTTTAACATCGTAAAATACTTTGCCGAAACTTTGGGGTAAAACTTAAATCAATCCGCCGCATATTGCCATCCAGCACCAGAAGTGTTAGGAATCTTCAAAGAGAAGGACGAATAACGAGCAGCAGAAGATATTAGAACGGCTTTTATTTCCTCCGGATCCACAGGATCATTTTTGCAGAGTTTGCTCGCAATGAGTGATTTAGCACGCAATAAAGCACACTCCATTGCCTTCAAATTCTCGGACGGGGCTTGGGCTTCCACTACTCCAAACAGTATACATGCTTTTACATTCACCTCAATGTTATTATGTCCGTTAACATTTAGAGCTACCAACTTCTTCAAAATCTGAACATGAAGGCAGTCTACAAAGGCGTGTGTAGTTGAATTATATATCCTTCCGCAGCTTTTGCACGGAGAACTGAAGTATAGCAGGTTGCCCGAGATCTGAAGTTGCGCAGTGAATTTTTTATCATCGTGGATGCTAACCAAGGATTGCTGTATTTTTTATGCCATTCATCAGGAAGGTTTAAAAGAGTAGAATAAAACTTGCACAGTTTATTGACTTCGTCGTCATGTTGGCGGTTAAAACACATTTTCAGGCGCCAAGGAGAGGATGGCATATGAGTTCTTGCAGTTCTCTCTAGAGGAAAACAATATTTACCATGTGAAAAGTCAAAGGAGTGTCGTTTACTAATATCATGTATTGTTAATATGTCACTTTCTAAGGCTAGACTTTCTAGATAACGGGGTTCGCTATGGTTATTGAAGAAGGCTTTCTTTGATGAATTCTGATGAATTATATCAACAATTGTGTCGGATTTATACATGGGTGTCCCAGACCAAAGGACACGTTGAGCCGCACTCCATGACATAGACAATGACTTTATGGATTCATTAGATAGAATGTTTCCCATCATACAGAGTTTATATATTTTTTTATTTAAGAATGTTGATCTCCATTCAGAAAGTGGCCGAAGAGTGATGTCTATAAATATTTTTGGGTACATTCTTGGAACTATTTTTGATAATAAAGCTATTCTACCCCCCATATGTTTTCTAGATCTTTTAAGACAGGAGAGGTATCTTCGAAGAAAGAGGGTTTCCAATCAGGAGTCTTCTTCGTTTATGGCCTTCTCAGCTAGTAGGGGTAATGAGTGGGCTTTGTATAGCACTAGTGGAACGATATGTATATTGTACAAGTCGATCCGCCTAAGTATGTTTAAGTTTCTCCATCGTTTAATCTTTGTGCGAATTGTAGAATCTAATGAAATCCAGTTTACTTCCGTTTCACCGTTTTTTTTCATTCAATGCCCAGAACCTGAATTCTGTTCTTTATGGGACACCCCATTATTTTACTTGAAACCTCCGGAAACCATTTACCGATTGGAAGAACAGTAGTTTTGTTTTTATTCATATTCAACCCAGACCTATTAGAATATTTCATAAAAGCATTCAGCAGAACTTCAATCCTCCTGACAAGTTGAATGCTTGAATTAGCTTCAACATATAACATTATGTCGTCAGCGTAAGCATCCAACAAATGGTTTGTGGGGCTAAAAGAGATTCCAAACCCCCCGTATTTTATTTTAAGGGACTCACAAAATTCCTTAATAGCTGCTATCAAAAGTAAAGGTGATGCAGGACATCTTTGCCTGCAGCTTCTCTTAAGTTCAATACTTTCACTTAAGTGTCCATCGATGCTGATTTTGGAAGAACCATTATACAGTAAGGCACGAATCGGATTACAGAAACGCTTTGGGAGTAAAAAAATTACCCCCCTCAGAATATGAGCATGAGCAATTGTGTCGAATGCCTTGTGGAAGTCCACAGTTATTATTGCTCCATATTTGCCTCTCACCGTTACAGAATCAATCGACGCTCTTATGTTGCGGGAGATGTCGGGAATTTTCCGTTTTCGGAAAAAACCTTTATGATGATGTCCAACTTTTTCACTTAAAACTTCTTCGATTTGTTTTGCAACAACACCAGCCAGTATATTATATGTTTCATTCAAGACCGTTATAGGCCTCCAATGTTCAAATTTTGTGCCATTGCCTTTTTTTGGTATGAGTGATATTCGACCCATAGTTAGTGCAGAAGGAAGCTCGCCATGTTTTTCATACCAAGTCCAAGTTTAAGAAGATAAGGTACGCATGCATCTGGAAGATACCTGAAGATTTGTCCACCAACTCTATCCGGTCCTAAAGTTTTATTACTTTTGATCTTGATCACTATGTGTTCGTGAATATTTTGTGCAGTAAAAACAGGGGCGTGAGGATTAGGTTTTCGTCGTCTTGGTAAACTATTCCGCTGTCCTCCAAGTATATTGGCAAATTTTATGAAAGTATCTAAGAATTTGTATTTTTCGTCTAGTATTTTGCGGTCTAAAATAGTTCTGTGGACTCCAACAGAAGTAGTAGCACATTTAAAGATAGATCCCCTCCTTCTGAATACGGCATCGTTTTTTTTTGCACTTTCGTTTTTATCTTTTTTATCGACGTCCACATTCATGTCGCCGATTAAAATACAGGGGACTTAAACCATTTGTACATTATTTAAAATTGATTGAAAAAGGAATGAGACTTATCATTTGGTCCGTAGATGTTACATAATAAAATAGTTGAATTATAAATTTTAATATTTATTCCATGCCATTGACTTTTTGACGAGTATTCTTTCAATAAGGAATATAAGTCAATGTTTTTTTAAATAAGAGTAAGAATTCCTCTCGAATTTCCGGGTCCAGTGAAGAAGTAATCATACTTTTGAGGTAAACAAAATGAACACTGATTTTAGCATGCTGATGAAACTTTACTTCTAACATCTTGAAGACAGACACAATCAGGATTAAGTTTCAACAGTCGTTTCATTAAGGCGTGTCTCTTTTTACGGTCGCAGATTCCCAGAGGCATCTTTCCTTTGCGCCCTCAAATTTCTCATAGTTCCTTTTATCCCGTTAGAACCTTCATCCGTTTTCCTAATAATAAATTCGTCTTCAACATGGGAAAGGTCTTTTCCAATATCCATATCCTTGTTGAGGACAATGACCAATATATTTCTTCCGCCGGGGAAAACATGGATTCCTTGAAGAATTGCATGCTAAAGTTTTAAAGTTAAAATAATATTCTCCACTTCAACGTTAGAAGGTCGCAGAGGCGCCCAATCTCCCAATATTGCTTTAACATCCATTATTATTTTGCTCTTCAGAGCTCTAGAAGCAAGATCCTTCTTAAGAGCATTAAGGTAGTCGTTTTGTGATCCGCTGGATGATTCACACATGATGATTATTTTTCTTTTTCAAGTCCCCTCCCCGCCCAGCTAGAGGACAACCAAGGTGAGAAGAAAAAGAAAAAAAAAAACTTCCTCCCTCTTCGGACTCCCTGAAGATACTTTAAAGGCCAAATATCTTCACAAATATAAGGCCAATCACAATTTTTTAACTCTCATTCGTAGCCAGTGATGTAAGGAACACGTAGATATTAAAAAAACGTCCACAAGTTCCTACTTCGGATGGAATGACCATTATCCATGGGAGTCACTTTAGGCACGTCTGCACACTACAGAATACATATATTTCATAGTATTTTAGTTGTCATTGTAGGCAATCCATCGTCCACAAATAAATATTTTTAATGATAATTCTTGATAATACAGTTTATCACTTATAAACAACCATTTACTTAAAGACGTCATTCATTTTTCAGAAGATTTATTATTATTTTACGAGTTTATATATATATGTATATATATCAGACTTGATGACGTTCGCAAAAAATTGACGTTCGTTTGTCGTTCACCAAAAGTTATCGTTCGTCGTTCATTATTATTTTGAAATTGAATCGTTCGTCGTTCATCATTCGTTTGTCGTTTATCATTCGTTTGTCGTTCGTCATTCTGAAAAAACGACGTTTTTTGTATCAAGGATATTTTTCTCGCCATTCTTAAAAAGTGATGACTTTTTTTAGAAAGGAAATTTTACCCATGAAAATAACAAATCTTTGTCTTTTTGGTACCAAAAACGAACGACGAACGATAAAGGATTTTCCTTGTCGTTCGTCAAAAACCTTGTCGTTTTTCGTTCCTCGTTTGCGAACAGCGAACGTAATTCACGAAAGACAACAAATGAACGATAAAACAACAAGTCTGATATATATATACCGGGTGCAGGGCGGAAATTGCAACACTTACCAAGAATATTGTTTACACCCCTCAATGTCTATTAAAAGGCTTCGATCAGAAAAATATGAAAAATATAAAGCATTAGTATAACTCTTATTTAAAATTTTTATTCTATATATCCGCCCTTAACAGCAACAACGGCCTCCAGACGGGCCTAAAGGCCTGACAAGCAGACCGTATTTAATGAGCGTCCATTCCATCCAGTGTTCATCAACAAGGCCCTTCATGGCTTCAATATTGGGGTTACGTATTTTGCAGGGCCGGGCCTGCACATGCGGCCAAAAAGAAAAGTCCAAAGGGTCTACATCAAGGCTGCATGTAGGCTACTTTCCTTACCCCAAAATGGGATGCTCTCTGACAAAAAATTCTGGGTGGATTTTTCTGTAGGGGCTGGTGTTCCATCCTGTTGAAATACCACTTCTTGGTTTGGAAATGTTACCCGAACCCAGGGCAAAAGTTTGGTGTGCAGCTCTTCAATGTACGTGGCTACATTCAAGCGAAACCCTCGGGGAAAGCAAATCAATGGTATTGAAAGACCAGAGACATGGCTGAGGCTGGATGTGAAATATCACATTGTTTTAAGCTGGATGTTTGAAAGTGGTAATTGTTTTAAGGTCTTCATCAACATCTTCAAAGGCCACAAACCGGTCATTTCTCTTATTTTTGACCGGATCCACTGTCCAGTTCTTTTCATCACTGAAGATGATGCTCCTTCCAGCTGGTGTAGATTTAAGGTCATCCGACCCTTGCAACGTTGGAGATGAGTCACTTTTATTTGAGGTGAGGACTTGCCACCACACTCCTTGAAAGCCCTTCTGACTGTACTCTCATCAACACTAAGGTCCTTGGCATGATCTCTCATGCTGGTGGTTGGAGCCCTTTGTATCACATCACAAATCAATTGTAGTTTCAATTTGTACTTGGCACCACTCCCATATTTCCTTTCGACCTTTGGTTAATGTCCAGTTTCTTGTTGAGGCGGTAAATGATCGATCTTGCCACGTTCAGTTGCTTGGCAATCTCAGTTGTAGTCTTACTCGCGCCAAGAAAACGTCAACACTAGAATTCTACGGTCTCGTTCCATCTCTCTGCTTATTCTCAGAGGAAAATGATAATAACATAAAAGTATAAACATAAACACTGCAACCGAAGTTATTTTGCTGAACATTTTGTGTGACATCTCTCGTAATCTCAAATCGGATTTTTGTAAGTGTTGCAATTTCCGTCCCGCACCATATACATATATATAAATGTATAATCATTTGATTGTCATATCTCAAAAATACCAAACCATATAAAGTTTTCCCATGTTTATGTGTATAATAGGATAAATTATTTACAAAATAATAGACATTATGGAGTCAAATAAATGTTCTAACTGCCTTAATAATACATTTATTTCAGAATTCATAGTTGGCACCCCATATATATGGAGAGGAACTTAATTTACATTTTACAGCACTTTAATTATTATTTTAGATTTGCAAATAAAGTCTGAGTGAAATTAATAAACATAAAAATTCAAGCTTCCTTTCTAAGGCCGCATTCTCCTTTTTCATTTACATCCTTTATTTTTTATATAATATTTTGTCAGACATAGGATTATTATTTTACCTTTTTTTTGTAATAAATTATAATTACATAAGAATAAACACGCTCCAAGAAGATATACCTACAAAGACTTTATTATTCTCGACGTTTTCTCTGCCAGAGAGTCCATTTTGATCCTCTTTCATGACTTAATTAAGGGGATAAGACTTTTCTTCATATAGTTTATGAATCTGTTTAGTTCAATGTGTCCAGTAACCATTGCCTCGATTCTCTAAACATTACTTTTTCTCGAAAAAAAAAATATATATATATGTATCGTTCAGTAAATATTTCGCTTGAGAATGTTTCGAATGTCTTCTAGTTGGCCATCCACTGGGCCTTCAACAAGCATATGTCCTTCATAAAGTTATTTGTTTGGTTTACAAATATATCCATTACATCGGAATTGCACGCCTTCTTTTGCGAAAATTGCATATTTATTTACCGTGTTGGCAATAGATCCCGCTGTGATTGGTCGTTTAAGTGTATATTTCTTTTAATACAGATATGGTTTCCTATTATGAACATATTTCTTTGCAACTACGTCGATAAAATAATGTTTATCAAACAGATTTGCACATTCTGAGAAGTAATCAAGTAAATGTTTTGTTTTTGTTGACGAATAAGTCACATAAAAATAGAGGAAATCCCTTTTCATGATTTTTTTACTGCTTATATATTTTGACTATATTTTTAATATGTCACGTCATAACAACAAATCCTTCCTTGACTGATTAATACTGACATGAAACTAAAAAGAAGTTGATATTTTGCACAAATTTATTATATTACATTATTAGTTATGTGTTTGAAGCATGCAATGAAATATATATAATTTGTTTATAGTTATTGATAATTGATCTTTAATTGATACTTTGAAGAGAGATCCTTTGTGAAAATGGCGGGAGTTTTAAATAAAGCAATGTGTAAATAAGTTTTTTTTCAATAGTTGTGTTTTGATTGAGAAAAAATGAAAAAGATAAACAGAGATACATTCTATTTCAATACATCTATCTATATAATTTGAAGTTAGTTGAAGCAGTTTATAAATGCTTATAATAAATAACACAATTTTGGTTTATACACTTATTATCGTTCTTAACAAACTTGTATCATAGGGAGATCATGATGGAATTGTTTGAAACAAGGTGGCATAGTGAATTGAAATGGCTCGGTGATGGTTGGAAAAAATATTCAAAGCCAGCATTGCATTCCGGTAATAATAAAAAAAGAACATAAATCTGAACGGGAAAGTTTTTTTTAAATGCGTGTGTAGGGCACTGAATTATATTCCAATCATCATTTAGATTGCTATTGTTACATGAAATATATTTGTATCAGCTAATATTTGTTTTCACGAGAGAATCTTTGGATTTGTTTAAATATTCCAAAGTATGACGGTCAATCCTATTTTTGAAGTTGTATATAAATATTAAGGAATATTTCATTAAAGATGGATTCCTCAACTTGTAAATATATAATCTGTAATACTTTGGTGCTTAAAAATAAAAAACACCAATAAGATATTACTAATTTAAAATATCCGATGGAAAGCTTGTTTTTATATTTCTTTTTGTTTACAATGCGCAACGTTATAGCTGTAATGTATGTATGTAGAACAAAAATATGTAATGCTTTCTCGAAGCATTGATTTTATGCTGAATTGTTCATTTATGAATTAGAAACTGAATCAATAAAGATTTGAGAGTTGTAAGTACAAATCCTCTGCTGTATTGCATGCCAAGGCAAAAAAAAACAGTGGACTGAATGAGACTATGAGTGAGGACACGTATTTCCAGGTCAAATTTACAATAAAAAGATAGAAAAATATTGAGAATAATTTATAAGAGAAAGAATATTTTTTTCAAACGAAAAGAAAAATATTCAAATGAAAAGGAAATTGACTAAAAATAAAACAAGCAAAATAAATCATATTAATACATAGAAATTTTATGAACGACAAACATTAAAGATGTGCCGAACTGAGTGGTGTCGCCAAAGGGAGTTTAAAAATAAGTGTTTCATAAGAAGTTAAATGTTGGTCTCACCAAAAGTCCAGTGGTTTATTAACCAGTATTTGAACTTGAGTCTTATAAAGTTATACAATAACATGTAGAGAAATATTAAATATAATAAACATATAATATCAAATTTTATAGTTTACCTAAATAATATTTGAGTATTGGGAAAAAACTTTCTCACTCTCAAGAGAGTTAGATGCGTTCAGGGGAACCCTATTATATTTGTAAATTGTATGCACAATTAAGACAATTTTCTACAGTTTTCTTTTCCCTTGTGGTATTGATATTTATTAAAAGGTTTTAATTTATCAGATTGGTGAATTCAGGGTTATTTTTAAATGCATCTTTGTCATTCATTACTTTTTTAAATGGCTTAGCTTTTCATTGATGAACTTATTTTAATTCAGTTTGGCATATTTATAACAATTATTTATATTAGAATAGATACTTTAATACTAAACATAGATATTTCCTAACCAGGAACATGTTATCATACAAATAATATATAGCAAATTTTGAGTGTATCGGGATTCTTTCTTGACTACCAGATGAGAGAGCTCAGATAGACCTCTACGTGGTCCAGTATCTAGTACCTCAAGAGATCCGGACAGCACTTCACTCCTGTCACTCGTCTTGTTGGTTTCTGTGAGTAAGTGAGGGATGTGGCAATGATGAGGACGTTGATGGTTGTAGATCTTCCTTGAAGATCCTGGTGACTGTTTTATATAGTAGGGAAACCTCTGAAGCAACCTCACGAGTGCTAACTCGAGAGTGGATCCACTCCTTCAGACGCTTCAACTGGACGGCATTCTTTTTACCTCCTGGGGATGTCCAGGGCTTGTCCTCTTCTCCAGTGGTAAAACCACCACTATTGATTTTTTCAACTATTTATACCACTTACGTGTACTAAATCAACCATTCCGAGTAGAAATATATGAATAGAAATGACTAATTGTTTGTTTGTTTATATTTATTACTATCATCCACGATAGACATACACACGAAAACGCACATATAACACTAAAGTAGAGAACACAACCACACTACAGGGTATCAAGAAAAAATGACATATCTTCTTTTTTATAATGAACCAGGTTCGTTCTATATGGTACAACCCAATATGAAGCAGATGTGCATCGTGAATATATTTATATGCATGAAATTATATTTAAATACATATTGAAGATAATAAGTGAGTTAAAAGCTCGTATTTCTTTTTTAATCTACATTTTAATTTGTGTTGCTTAGCTCATATTATTTATTTCCTTTAATAGTACATGGAAACTACATTTACTAGTCTATAATATGATTATTTTTTGCTACGTTTATTCACAAAACAAATTGGGATTTCAAAATCCATGTCCACTAGACTACCCAGGAAAATCAAGACTTTAACAATTTTTTTGGCGCCGGCCATTTTTCCATGCCAAATTAGCCGCTGAATCCGAATCTGACCTCAGAATTGACCTACGACTACTCTAGATGGCTTTCCCGGCGTCCGGAACCGGAAGCTCTCAATTTTGCCGGTTTTTCCGATGTTTAGCATAAAAGCTGGTTCATGCGCCAATTTATCCCCCTGCGAAAGTTGTGTCATAAGAAACTAAATGATCGTAGAAAAATGGATTTTGGTTTGACCCCCCCCTTACCCCCCCAAAATTGCGTTCAAAGGTCTCGTTATGAAGCAAAACTTTTTTGTTATTACTAATTTGGAAAAATTTAGTTTTACAAAATTTAGCTATGATCAATTAATGACTTTGTTATTTTTTGCAAATTTTTGTTAAATTATATTTAGTGCCAATAAATGAACATCAGTGCTAACGCACCAACCATTTTTTAAATAACAGCTCCTACTAGGGTTCTTTTATAGTTTCAAGAAAGAAAAAGAAAAAGAGGGTACTCATGTTGATTTTTTAAAGTTATTTTTAAATACGTTTGCTTTTCACATCTTAATTTTCATACAGTAACACCCTCACATGGTTAATAATATAAATCTATGACGTTGATTATATCCATAAACTTTTGCAGATAATAATATAATGACGAAAAATGTTTTTTCAACTGATAAAAATAATTTATTGTTAAAGCTAACTTGTTATTTAAAAACTTAAGTATTATTTCTTTAAAAAAATATTTTTAGAACTCCACCATGAATACATTGATCACGTATTACTAAAAAGTGGTATAGCGGAAGATCAAGCGAAATAACTACTTTCAGTAGTCGAAGAACATTAAAGACTTGACACTTTGGTCACTGTTGTGTGTTACGGATGCATCAACAATGTCAGAATATGGTCAGGAGTAATAAAACGACTCGAGTTATGTCTTAAAAGACCACTTCAAATCTTCTACACATGGATGAGTTACCTTTTAGAGAAGTTTTTAAACGTTTAGATGGCGCACAAAAAGAACCTCGAATAAAAAATAAATAAAAATAAAAAGAGGATTTAACTTGGTTTGAAACCATATAGGAGCGTAAAAATTTAGTATAAATTTCACAATTTTTATGTGAGACTCACATGGACTTTTTTGTGAAATATAGGATCTTAAAATTCTGTTGGCTTTGGTAAATTTTGCCTCATGTAATGTTCCTGGAGACCTGTAGCAAAAGCTTGAATTCGAAAATTTTCCTGTTTGTTTTCCTAATGTAATTTCGTATAAATATTTTTATCTGAGCTTAAAGAATACAGTAAACTTTGATTTAAGTATTTTACTTTTCCTACGAGTATTTAAAAACTTTTGGTTGAAGTTTTGGTAAAGTCTGTATTAATTAATTTTCCTATGGTACCTTCATAAGTCCGAGGTTCTTTTTGTGCGCCATCTAAACGTTTAAAAACTTCTCTAAAAGGTAACTCATCCATGTGTAGAAGATTTGAAGTGGTCTTTTAAGACATAACTCGAGTCGTTTTATTACTCCTGACCATATTCTGACATTGTTGATGCATCCGTAACACACAACAGTGACCAAAGTGTCAAGTCTTTAATGTTCTTCGACTACTGAAAGTAGTTATTTCGCTTGATCTTCCGCTATACCACTTTTTAGTAATACGTGATCAATGTATTCATGGTGGAGTTCTAAAAATATTTTTTAAAGAAATAATACTTAAGTTTTTAAATAACAAGTTAGCTTTAACAATAACTTCTTTTTATCAGTTGAAAAAACATTTTTCGTCATTATATTATTATCTGCAAAAGTTTATGGATATAATCAACGTCATAGATTTATATTATTAACCATGTGAGGGTGTTACTGTATGAAAATTAAGATGTGAAAAGCAAACGTATTTAAAAATAACTTTAAAAAATCAACATGAGTACCCTCTTTTTCTTTTTCTTTCTTGAAACTATAAAAGAACCCTAGTAGGAGCTGTTATTTAAAAATGGTTGGTGCGTTAGCACTGATGTTCATTTATTGGCACTAAATATAATTTAACAAAAATTTGCAAAAAATAACAAAGTCATTAATTGATCATAGCTAAATTTTGTAAAACTAAATTTTTCCAAAATTAGTAATAACAAAAAAGTTTTGCTTCATAACGAGACCTTTGAACGCAATTTTGGGGGGGTAAGGGGGGGTCAAACCAAAATCCATTTTTCTACGATCATTTAGTTTCTTATGACACAACTTTCGCGGGGGGATAAATTGGCGCATGAACCAGCTTTTATGCTAAACATCGGAAAAACCGGCAAAATTGAGAGCTTCCGGTTCCGGACGCCGGGAAAGCCATCTAGAGTGGTCGTAGGTCAATTCTGAGGTCAGATTCGGATTCAGCGGCTAATTTGGCATGGAAAAATGGCCGGCGCCAAAAAATTTGTTAAAGTCTTGATTTTCCTGGGTAGTCTAATGTCCACTATTTAAAAAAATCAATAACGAATATGAAATCCTTTTTATTATTCCTTTTACAAGGACATACTGATGCCTTCCTTGATTTGACTAATTTAATGCTATAATGTTTATTTATATCCTGTCGGATGCAATTCTATCGAACAATATAGGCAAAAAAATGAAATGGCGTCATATATGCATATATATTAACATGTGTGATCAATAAGAAAATAATATATAAAACGGAGCTTATACCAAAAACAACTCTGAACTTTTATTTATTTATACAATGCAAGAGTCCATATTTTGCCTAAATATATAGATTTGAAAATAGAAATACAAGTATAAAATATAGTATTATATAATATTATATATATAATGTTCTTATACTTTCCATAATAAAATATTTTTTGTACAGCCAAAAAAGTCAAATGAAGTATTAAGTCAAGCCATTAACTTTTATTATGATATTTTACAACGTGAATGTTAAGGGTTGATGGAAAATTAAGTAAAACTTACTCATGATTTCTATAATATTTTTAGTATGAGAGACTTAACGTCTTAATCTGATTATGCTTCTGGGCATATCAATATTTTATGTACATCAAGAATTTATTTACTTCTCGTATTGTATATTTGATTGCTAAACGGTTGAAGCTTGTGTGTGGGAATGAAAATACGCCCTCCCCAAATGTTTTTATTCTAGAATCCTTTGCGAAAGTGAATTTTCTTAAGGTTTTATAAATAAACAAACAAGTAGAAAAATTTAGGTACTCAGTTCAAAAAATAGTTCTTTAAATAAAAGTAAAAACTCAAAATAATTTACTAACAATATCCATATTTTTGTTAGTTATTTAACTACATTTATTTGTCAAGATACTTGAAGGAATAAATCATACTAGTCCTACATATGTGAAAGCAAACGATTACATGATACTGGTCTTTAATACTTCAAGATTAAACGAATTTTGTACGGTTTTATCTTATTTTGCCTTTCAAATAAATCATTTTAGTTACACATTTCCTTGAAGCCATGAGTAACATTTAAATTATTCTATTTCACCATTTACTAGATGAATTTGAATGAATAGAGTTTTTTAATTAACTTTAAACTATGACATCCATAAAAACTTCTAAATTAATAATATATATTAATCATCAAACCACATTCAACCATTATAATTTTTGTCATAGAGAAAATAACGTATAAAATAAACTGAGGAATGTTTATGGTTGTAATATTAAATATCAAACAAATTCTTTATTTACCATTTACATTGAGGAGAAGCACTTTGGTATATTGAGACATATATATTTTTTTTTTTTTTTGCCTATATGGTTCGATAGAATTGCATCCGACAGGATATAAATAAGCATTATAGCATTAAAATTAGTCTATCGAACTAGGATCTTATCAATGATATGGTTCTTAAATTTCACATATTTTCCCACCTCCCTGAAATAAAGCATGTATTATTAAGAGAAGAAGACCAAACTAATGATGGTACGTAGAAGATCGAGAAAAATTATAACACTTAAATACATGCAAGTTTATATATATATATCAGGCTTGTGAACGGAACGCAAAATTGAACGGCGTTCAGCTGAACGCACGTTCAATGAACGGAATGCAACTTTTTTTGGAACGTTGAACGCGAAAAAAAAGAGTTTTGAGTTCAGTGTTCAATTTTTTCAAACATTTTTTGGACTATTTTCGGAAAAAACGTCCTCACTACGCATTACTTTTTGGAAATTCTTTTCTAAAAAAACGTCCTCACTACGTATTACTTTTTTTTGAAATCCTTTTCAAAAAACGTTATCACCACGCATTACTTTTTTGGAAATTCTTTTCTAAAAAAAGTCATCACTACGCATTACTTTTTTGGAAATTCTTTTATTAAAAAAAACGTCATCACTACGCATTACTTTTTTGGGGAATTATTTTATAAAAAAATGTCATCTCTTTTTTGGAGATTCTTTAAAAAAAAACGTCGTCACTTTTTTAAATATTTGAACGCTGAACGCAAACGGAACGCTGAACGCAAAAACATTGAACGGAATGCTGAACGGACACTTCTTTTTTTAACGCTGAACGCAAAAAAGCTGAACGCTCACAATTATATATATTATATATATATATATATATATATATATATATATATATATATATATATATATATAGTATAAGGAGGGGATTCTTAATGGTATTTATAGAGAGTAAAAAATAATGCAACTATTTGGTTTAATGGTGTCGTAACGAGAGCTAAGTCATATCATTCACTTTGAATCTTTTAAAATCCTTGGAAGGTACAATTTAACATAAATTTGACTTGGATAAAACTATAAAAAGAAATCATTCTGTTAAATTCGTGAGGTTAAAAAGTAAAAACACTAAAACACAGCAAGAGAGCTCATAAATACCTCAATTAACTACGGGTTTTAAGATTTTAGGTTCGGTGTACCAACTTATACGCAATGAAGCTAATTTATATCAGCAAGGCTACAATTGCTCGAAGCTAAATCGGCCATAAATATTTAAAAAAGTTTTTGATCAAATGTATCAATACAATAAAACGGCCCAGTAATTACCCTTGATCTCTTTTCGTTTATAATATCATATTTCAAAATCTATCTTTCGCTTTAAACAGATATACAGAGACGTCAAACACCGCAACATTAGCCGTCAGCGACGCAGCTCACTCCACCCTTCCTCCTCCGTTAACCAACAGACTCGTCGAAAGCAGGAAGACAATCTCGCAATCGTCTTCATGGGGATCGTCCTTGTGTTCCTTGTCTGTCACTTCCCACGGCTATTTCTCTCCATGTATGAGTGCATTGTGATTCGAACGGCCATCATCTGCCAGAAGCGGGGTCAGCATCCCTTTCCCGTCTGGCTCATCCTTACATCCGGATTCAGTCACGTTCTCCTCGTCATCAACTCCTCCGTCAACATGTTCCTCTATATATTCTTGAATGAGGCATTCCGCAAACACTTTGTGTCTATGTTCAACAAACCTAAGAAATGATTATTCAATGTTTATCCGGATGTCTCAAAAAGCAAATGAGAGAGGTAAGGCTGGGTTTATTAATTTAGGATTTGGTCCATTATTTTAGTTATTTATATCAAAATGGCAATAAAAGTATGTTTTACTTTTAATATGAAGGTTTAACTTTGTTCAATATGGAGCAACATCATTGCTAATAGTAATTTTTGTTTGATGGACTAATTTGAATACTACAATGTATAATTATATCCACAAGTATAATAAATTCCATGGAACCAAATAGGCAACAAGGGAGCGTGTTTGCCCCGTGATCAGCTCTTATGCTCGAAGGCACAGGCTCGACTCCCGAGAAAGAAAAGTCAAATTTATGTCAACTTCAATAAAAAATTATGTTCGAATGTTTCATTTTTATATACTAAAATGCCTCTTCATATCTGAATAGATGCTAATCCATCGAACCAAACACACATAAAAACATTAATAGCAGTTCAGCTACAGGTAATTATAATGTGTGCTTGTACACATTAAATATTACGAAAAAAATATAGTTCAACATCATCTGATAAAAGGTTTATTCTTATATTTGCTTTCTATTTTAATGAATCCTTTCCATTTTATACCGGCTTTTATACAGGTATAAAGACTGTGTCCATTTAATAAAGTCCTTGTCTGAATGGAATTCCCATTTATTGAATTTATGTCATACGTTTTTAAAAACATATGATTTTTTTCTCTATAATTTAATTAATTTAATTTTCAAATAAAACTTCAAAAAATTTATCATTCAATAAAATTTATGGAATGTACTCTCCTTAATAATAGCATTCACTTGTCACAGAAGAAAGACTCGCTCAATACCGTAGACAGAAAAAAAATCAATATGAAGAATCGGATAAAACATGTCATAGAGGCGAAAAGTTACTAATTATTCGAAAAAAGATAAAAGGTTTCTGACAAAAAATATGTTGATAGTCTTAATGACGTTATGGATTTATATAATATTTCGGTATTTCTTTAAAATGCTATAAATGTAATTCTATTTTATTACAGTTATTATATGTACAATACGAGAGCTGGTCCATAAGTCCACGACTTTTTGAATTTCCCGCCTTATAATTAGGTTGGCAATAATGCTCCTGTCAATAAGCGTCAATCAGCTAACTCCTGTTAAGGTTTGAACACGCTGGGTCTTTTAATTTGTGTTTGACAGTCTTTGAAGACAAACAACTTTATAAATTGTGAAGAAAATGAAGGAAAGTGAATTTCGTGTGCTCATCAAGCATCATCAAATGTTGATTATGTGTAGCGCCCTTATTGCAGTTAAAACAATCATTCTGAATCATTTTAGTCCAAACAATTTTTACATTAGGATAATTTCCTTCTGCTAGTCTAGACCAGGAGACTCACACGCCGTTCTATACGACAAGACACTTCTACTATTTGCTAGTTTTTTTATTGGAACCGCCTTTGCCGACCTGTTTTAAGAGAATAAACACATGATTGGTCACAAGCCAATCAAATGTCTGGGTTCCAGACGCTTCACATTATATCTGGGACATTATGATGTTTACGGATTTTGGACTTTTCAGTTGAATATTTCTGGTCTCCATTTTTATAAAACAATGAAAAAGAAGTACATTCCAGTCCAAATATGTAGAATAACTATTTCTTTAGGACTTAAAATCTACATAAATTATTTTGTCTCTATTTGGTTTATCATTTTAACTTAATTATTTATAATCTAGCAATATTTTGGTGGTTTAATTAATATTTCTTTGAAATAAACACATGGAAACAGTGGCTTTGGCTCACTTAATCCAGCCTATCAAACATACAGCGTTTTCTAACAAGCTAGGCATTAACAAAGGGATTTCTCATTCATTTAGTGAAATTTTAATAGCCTTTTAACTTTCGTATGGTAAGGATGAGTTTTGTCAACTTTGTGTTATGAGGACCAAATAAAATTGGGTTTTCTTTCATTAAAAAAGTATATAATTTGATACAACTACCATAAACAAGGTCTTTGGTATTCATGTAGGTAAACTAACTCAGGGTTGAAGGGGGGAAATTATACTTTTTTAAGGATTAGAACATGTTTATGAGAAAAAGAAAAAACTTTACATACAACTCCCCTTCCTCCCTCCTAATCTCTTTATAACTATAAGAATATTGAAATCACTAAAATGTTGTTGTTGTTTGTTTTGTTTTTATCCGTAGCTTTCTATAAATTCATTTCGGGATGAGAAAAGTTTTATGGAAAACATTTAAAATATTTGGATTTTCCGTTATTTTTTTAAATCTGTGCTTAAATATGAAGGAACAAATATAGCTTTTAATAGTGCTATTTTTATAGAATTTGTTCATATTCTAGAATACAAAATAAATAAGCATAAATAATAGAGATAATAATTGGTAATAACTTTCTTAGATATCATCAGTCATTGTCGAACAAATTTATCGCTCGAGAGTGTCGTTTTCGTCAGCAAAGTGATGAGAAATACCATTTTGAAGAAATTAGCGAAAACTATATTTTTACAAAATTTTAAAACTTTGACCTCGTTGCGCGACCTCGTAATGTTGACCGATTTTGTTCAAACTTTGTATGTCGTCTTCTTTTATCACCAAGAAACAGAAAATCCATAATGTTGCTAACATTTCAAACTTTTGAAAAATAAGAACAACCCTAATATATATATATATGTATATATATATATAATATATATATATTAGGGTTGTTCTTATTTTTCAAATGTTTGAAATGTTAGCAACATTATGGATTTTCTGTTTCTTGGTGATAAAAGAAGACGACTACAAAGTTTGAACAAAATCGGTCATAAAATATTAAGCTGGTTAACCAAGCTTTCATTGATATATTTTGTGTTCTAAAAATCGCTATACTTTAAGAGATAAAGCAAATACGTACTCTACCCCAAAAATTGATCTTTTGATATGAGAATATACAATTACCATTTGGTAACGGCAGTTAGTGTAACCTTGATAGGAAGAAAAAAAGAAGGGAGAGAAGTGAGGACAAAATACTCCCTCCCTTCTCTTTCTCTTTCTATCCAGGTAACACTAACAGAGTTACCAGATGGTAATCGTATATTCTCATATCAAAAGATCAATTTTTGGGGGAGAGTACGTATTTGCTTATATCTCTTAAAGTATAGCGATTTTTAGAACACAAAATATATCAAATGAAAGCTTGGTTAACCAACTTTAATATTTTGGTATACTAAATCATGTCAATTTAATAAGTAGAGAGTTATATGCACATTAAAAAAGCCTATCTCGCGTACAAAATGACGCATATAATGGATTATGTATGCGTCAGAGATAAAGTAAAATTTTGAGAGGATACCTTGACGCACATCTAAGAAACACATTATGATTTATTTTTTCATAATCGATTTCTTATAGGTCAATACAGGCTCTGAATCATATGATGTAAACTCAGATTGTACTGAATTCTGAATTGATAGAATGCAACCAAGGTCATTTTTGGATTTATCATCTAAAGTTTACTAAACTTAAAAGTACTATTTTACTCTGAAGCGAACAAGTCATCTTCTACAGGCGAGTGAAGTTAATTGATACAAAAAAGCTATGAAATAAGCTAACAATACTCACTCCCTTTCTTGCTTTGTTTTTACTGAAAACTTTGTTTTATTAAAAAACATCAAACATACGTCTGGTAGTAAATTAGATTTTCTTTAAATTAATTATTATTATTGAAGTCTGTAACGTCCACCATTTTGAAGAAATTTGCGGAAAACTATATTTTTACTAAATTTTTAAAACTTTGACCTCGTTGCGCGACCTCGTAATGTTGACCGATTTTGTTCAAACTTTGTATGTCGTCTTCTTTTATCACCAAGAAACAGAAAATGCTCAAAGTCGCTAACATTTCAAACATTTGAAAAATAAGAACAACCCTAATATATATATATGGCCTCCAGATACGCTCACGTAATAAATTAAACAGTCTTAAACGGCTGTACTTATTCAATCATAATAAACTTTATGAAATACATATGATAGGATATTTGCACCATATGGAATGTGTTTATCTAATTTATGTGTAGTTTTTCTAATTATATTAAAATATATTCAAATATGATTGGGAGGTATCCTTCGAAGAAAATGTGTGTTTTTCAAGGTTATCAATTAATTTGATGCATATATTTGGTTCTTTGCAAATATTTGTGCACTATGAAAATATACACTAACCTCCAAAACCTTAAAATAGTTTGTTTGTTGAATGATTAAATTCAAAAATTATTTAAAAAAAGATAAAGTAAATATAAATCTTTATACATTTCAATATGTATAATCTTGACATTTTATTCATCACGCTGGTGTTATTTTCAATCCTGTGGTATTTTTTTAACTGACAGAAGCCTTAGTCAGCAATGACAAACAAACCATAAATTCCATGTCTCTAGTGAGTTATGTTTTTGATTGTTTACGCGACTGGTGCTCTACAAAATTAATGATATAATATGTAATTAGATACTTTTACATAGATCTTCTGCCTGAGGCCACAGGTGTAACAATTTAAAGTAAAAATGCATTAATACGATTCGTAATTATATTTGGTAAAAAATCAATTGTCGTAGGGAGTATATAAACATATTTCAATGTAAAATATTTAAAAACAATTGCAGGGATATTTATTTTTGAACCATAAAAGTCTCCGATTGGGTCCACAGTGGTTAAAAAGTTGATTTATCAATATAATTTCCATAGATATTGAAATGAATGTTGAAAATTTATCAAGTGGATAAAACAATTTACTTCATTTATTTTCTTTATCTAATATATGTTTACTTTCTTTTCAGGATGGATCAACTGGGAATCGAGGAATTGAAGGAAACCAAACACAAATCTATGACATGAGCCCAATTAATGGAAGAAAAATTCGGACAAATGGCGAAGATAAAATTACCATGGTTTCTAGAGTGTAGAAGAACGTAACAAATTATAAAACTTGATAAAGGCATAATGTTTGGACTACTTTAGTTTAAAGAGATAGTATTGCGATTTTTCGAGGATACACAAATAATGTTTTATATTTGATATCTTCTTACTTGTGATGAAATTTTGATGTTCAGTCATCCTTCAGGCACAAATAAAAGTTGTTGTAAAATAAATAAAGGCCCAAAATGTATCCATTTCGTTAGAGTATTAAGCAATAAAGTCTGTTTATTTTTGTGGGGTTCTAAACGGTGAAGAATAATCTAAATCGTACTTTTCACTCAATAAAACGTTTGTTTTTAATAATCTGGTCAAAAATAATGTTCAAAGAAAAATTTCGTGCATAAGATATTTTATTTTAAAGATAATTTTATGGTAAAAGGTATTTTGTAAGACATATTTATAAGTGTGTTATGCAAAAAATGTGATAAAATACATATATATCAAATTTGAAAAAGTAATACACATTTTGAGTGAGTGCAAATTAACCACGATTTTAAAAATATATTCCAAATAAATTTATAAAATCATTTTTAAAGCTTTTATTGTTTTAAAAAGACAAAATTTAAGTAAGGCAGCGGGTTTCATCATATACCATATTTTATAAATAACACCATTTTTCCTTAATTTATATGTCTTTAATGAACAGAAAGTAAATTTCTAACAAACTTTTCTTTTGAGTTTCATGCTTAAAATCCACTAATTTTATAATTTTTTGAAACTTTGAGAATTAATGCTTCAAAAATATTTTCTCTGTTCTTTCATTTGCTCCTCACAGTACACAGTTGGAACAATATTACATTTATTGGAGAGAAGCTGTTTATTGTACATATGAAATCATTTCAAACCTATTCCTTTCTTTTTAGCCCTCACCCGCCCAACAGAATGAGTTATTAATTGTTTTTTATACAAGCCTGATGTCTTGTATGATTGCATAATATGTTGCTGTTATATATATTTATCCCGCTCAATTACACAAATTACCTATATGATACAATATTTTAATATTCCTACACACAAAAGGAAACAAAGTTCCCTACACAAATTATCTATCTTATGGATTAATATTTTTTAAATATTCTTTCATACATTTAAAAAATATATTTTGTGTCTCTTCGGGATTGACTTTTTATAAATTCCTAAAAGTTATATATATATATGTAATGAATAATGTAAAAATAAATTATATATAATGTATAAGTATTAATTGTAAACATATGTACCTTTTTTTAGTTATATTTTGCTTGAAATTTAAATGTATTTTAATGTATGAAGTATATATATACAAATAAATAAAGAAAGAAAGATCATTTTATTTCGTGTTATCGATAATGTTAAGCTTAGACAAATAATTTAAATATCTTTGTGTGTGCAAAAGAAGTACCTGTGAGTTCCTTTCATCATAATAAAGATAGGTTATAACTTTGATCCTATGATTGAATGTTTCCAAATTATGTTATCTTTGAGTTTTTTATACAATGAAAGTCTAGAACACATGGAAGTCGTGAACGCTCAAGTCCCTTGATCCTGTATGAGGCTGACGCATATAAAAAATATATTAAATCCAGAAAAAAGTAGAAATAAATATATTTTGACAATATATTTTTTAATTATTTTATATGAATTTCATGAATTATTGAGGACTATCAATATTTTAAACATCTCAAAGAAATTAATTGCATGCCAACATAAAACTACAAGGCCCAAAATAATAAATATAATCGGATATATTTTATTTTTATAAAATTTTCATTCTTAGTTAAAACTCTAATATTGAATACAATTTTTACCAAAAAAATATTTTAAAAATTGATCAATTGAACAACTATTATTAAATTTAATCGTTTGTAATATTCTTAACAATTGTATATCAAATACATTTTTCTCAGACCTTGTTATTAGCGTTCATAAAAATACTATAAAACTAATATATTTGTTGGTATGAAACATGAAGCAGGTAAATATAAAAAATGATTTAAGACATCTTTAAAAACGAGGTTATAATAATAATAACAAATACGAAGAAGAATAAGAGAAGAATGCGTCCAGAGAACAACATGAGGTGTGAACATAGAAATATAAAGATATAGAGAGCTTATTCCCTTCAATAGCAGAGAAACATCGTTGGGCTGTCGCTTATGCCCAATATAAACAAAGTCATTTATACTACGCAATCGTAAGTTGATCATAGAGATAGAAAGACTTGTTTATATTGGGTACAATGACGTATTCCTCTGAAGAATCCAATAAGCTCTTTCTGTCTTTATATCTCTATGGGTGTGAAGCTCCATTTGTAAGCAAACAACTCTTCCATCATGACCGGCTCTATCGATGAAGAATAGAGACGCCGTCAAGGATCTCCAAACCCCTTCTTGCCAAGCAATTAATCCCTGGGGGAAGAAGAACTCCATTAATTCTAGCGGCATATAATCCTCTCATCTCTCCAGGGGACCCTATATGCCGCTAGAATTAATGGAGTTATTCTTGCCCGTACGTAATTTGGTACGTTATATAATTCTTATTGATATCCACACGAATGCAATTCTATCGAACCAAATAGGCAAAAAAATCTACAAACATATAACAACAAGACACAGTACTATAATGTTATAAGAAAATAAGTGTCACAAACAATTAAACTATGTTAAAAATATTTTGCATTGTTCGAACCCTATTCATATTTTATGTGTATCTTAAATTTTTGAGGATTTAAAAAAAATAAGAACAGTAAATTCTTGGCAACAAATATTTGCCAAACAACAAGTCTGTAAAAAATAGTCATTCAAACAATTATAATAGTTTTAATTTGTGTGTAATTTATCACGCCAAAACAGATTTGTATAATAACTTTATTTATATTGTACTATAAAAATAGGTTTTTCATTTCACTTTAAATAGTAAATTTATATGAACAATAAATTTGTGGGACAATAAGCACTGAATCATCTCTTGGTGTGACCAGTAATATCTTAGTTTAGTCTTAAAGCTTGGTTGTCGTACATTTCTAAATTAATGTGTGCAAATTAAGTTAAGGAAAACTTTCGGAGGATAGAAGTTTTGCATAAATTACTTTTAAATTCTGAGGATTGAGCTTTTACTATTTATTATGAAAATATAATCGATTTTTGATCAGTCTGAAAATTGTAAATATAGTTCAAGTATTGATATTTATCTTCATGAATATTTTCTTATTGGCTTACACTTTTTTATCTGAATGAATAACAAATTTCCCTCATACCAATTTTTGTAGTAACATCGGTAGTTTGGATCACAGCTGCACTATTTTCTTGAATGAAGGGATAGCAATATTCATGGAAATTTGAAAAATTTAAACTTTTTCATAATTTAATGGCAGTGCTTTCCCCAATGAGTTTCTTTTCCTGTCGTAAGAAATGTGTTTTCCAATTAGCAAAATTCCAAATTTTACTAATTAATAACTAAATTCCAAATTTTACTAATTAATAACAAAATTCCAAATTTTGCTAATTAATAACAAAAAGTAAAATCCCTATTTATCTCAAATACGACATACAATAATAATTCAAGTCCACAACAATGCTTTTATGAGGAAAAAAATCTGTTAACAGTACATAGCTATTTGAATAAGAATGATCTAAAGGAGGCATTCTGAAGTGATCTTTCTGTTTGTTGTAAGGGGATGAACGCCGTTCCGATCCAAGTGGATATTTTTGTGGTATAGATGGTATAGACCGAATATGAATAACTATAGTCACTGAAATCTGAACACAGTTTAGATATACAGTAAAAGTGTATACAATCCTTCGTACTCCTCAATAAGCATTCGTGTGGAAATTTTAACGTACGCACTTAAAACACAAATGTCTACGGAACCTCTGTAGTAACTCTCAATCTAGGCTGTTGACTTTTGATGGTATTTTGAGAGATGTGGAAACATGTTAGGTACTGCGTTGATTGATGGCTCCATATATCTTTTTTGGAGCTCATTATCTTGAGCTCAATAAAGTCTGAGCTCTCACGTACAATGCCATTCCCATGAAAATGAAGAAGAAAAAAACAAGACGTTCCACTATCCATTATTAACTAGGGACGCTCTTAAAATATAATCAGTTCTATACCACCAAATGATATATTTGCTACATTTCTTAGCGTCAAAGTACTTATTTAACAGTGAACAGTATTTGTTTTCAAATATAATGTTTTTAACAAATAAACACGCTCTGAGAGATCTTTAACTCTGTCTCAGAAACTCTCAAGGAGAAATTCGGAGCAGAGATCGGAAGGAAAGACTTTTTAGCCTTCTACCGCGGAGAAGAGGAATCTAAAGTCAATGCCATCATCACAAAAGTACAACAAATTATATACACGGAGAGATCGTCGAAGGACCCTGACGTAGCGACGATTTTACCTATTTTAAAGTTATATAACAAATATTTACAATCTTCTAATTACTTTTACTAGTATTCTGCAATGCATTTTTAATTGTTGTACTGGTATATTTTGTTGTCCTTTTTAATTGAAATTTTTGTTCACTATGAAATATAGTTACGCCTGTTGGCCAAGAAAAAAAAATGTTTTTAACAAATATATAATGTATACGAACTTTTATACAATTTGAGTAAGGGAATAATTACACGACAATTTTAATTGTTAATGACAATAGCCAATGGAAGCAACAATATAGAGCTCATTTTTTATTAACCAGTTCGTTTATTATGTAAATAAATAAAAATGAGACATTTACATAGAACCCAAAGCAAATGCGTTAACATAAATAAACATTATAGTTTAAATTTTTTGCTCTGAGGAGGAACACAAACAATAAAATATTATATAAATAAAACAAATCGTCTTAAAAAAACATTTTACAATCAATTACACAACTATTAAATATTCTAAAACTCTGACCACAAATGTTAAAAATAAAACATAGAAATATTCAGAAGGCTATATAATACCATACTAATGCAATAATTTTTATCAGGTCTGGGGGGTTGCAACGGATTACTTGGAAATACTTAACCTTCTTCCGGCAGACTCTACTGTTGCATTTCTTCCAGAGGGGATTTTCAAAGATAAAAAGCATATTTTTTTATTTTGCTCAAACACAATACAACTATTTGTATCTTTTCGATTAATAACACAGGGCAACAAAAAAATATTTTTTGAAAATAGACCAGGGTTTTTCCTGCTGAATTAGACTAATTTTGATGCTGAGTCCGAAAATGACCTTGGTTTTGCTCAATCAGGTCAGGTTTTTCTACAGAATTTTTAAAAAATCGATTTTTTGTAATAATAAAAAATTCTGTGGATCATCAGCTGAGAAACCCCTGACGATTTTTTCCCATTTCCTCAAGAAATAAAAATCAACGTATCCAAATTTATTCAGTTTTTATTTAGTCCATCAAATTTATAAGCACAATTATCATAATATTAGTATAAGAATGTGCGTTACATGACACAGAAGTTCAGAATTCACGGCATAAATCGGCGTTTCTTCGATTCCCGTGTGTGAGCAGCTGCTGTGTTGTCTCGCTTCAGCGACCAGCAGTAGTCCGCCATTATGACTGCGTCCCACCTCCCCTGGTACCTCTCCTCTATTTGGCGCATGTCCTGATGGAACCTTTCTCCCTGCTCGTCGCTCATCGCCCCGATATTTTCAGGAAACTTCTCCATGTGTGAGAACAGGAAGTGCATCTTTATACTCATCAAACAACCGAGTTTTTGGAAGGCCTCTATCATGGTGCTAATGAGTCTGGCGTGGTTTGCTGCCTTCGTGTTCCCCAGGAAGTTGTTCACCACCTGCACAAACGATTTCCACGCGGCGCACTCTAGCGTGTTCATGGAGTTTTGGAACTCTGTGTCCTTTATAAGCTTCCGTATCTGTGGACCATTAAAAATGCCGGCCTTCACCTTCTCACTGGTCAGTCGAGGAAAGACTCGGCACAGGTAGTTGAAGCACCTCCCATCCTTGTCGAGAGCGCGTGTGAACTGTTCATTAACCCAAGCTTCAAGTGTAGCGGTGGGATCAATATCTTCTTTTTTTTTTTTTTTTACCAGTCAATCTATTATGTACATCTAAAAAAACAAGAGACATACATAAAATCCAGAGCAAATGTATAATAAGAACATAAATAAACATTGTAGCTTAAAGTTTTTGCTCTGGAGTAGAACATATCAAATAAAATGTCATATAAATGTAGAATACAATAATATCACTTAAAAATACAATCAATAAACAACTATATAATGATTTAAAATTCCATACATTCATGTGAAAATAAAACACAGAACAATGCAAAAGGATAAAAAAACTATTAAAGTTTAGCTTTTCTTTTTAAAAAACTTCAAAATTATTTTAATAACTTTTAAATGTACTTTGGAGCACGATGGGAAATACTTCACTTCCGTTGAGGCAAGAGTCCACGAATCGTCATGAAGACTAGGAATTTTCAGGTCCAACGCGGTGTATCGTGCCGCTGCCGCGATGAGTATCGTCCTTAGTTCTGCCGGTAGTATAGGAGTATATAGGGTTAGCCTTTCCGCTATAAGTGCTTTTGAATTGAGAAGGGCACTATTTAATGCCCTCGTTCGCGGTGAAGATGCATTTGCTCCTAGGCCAAAGAGGATGCTTGCTTTCGTGTACTTGGACGTCTGAGGATCGCTTAGCCTTTTACATTTAACGTAAGGATTTTTTTTAATAATTCCTACTGCGGGACAATCCACAAAAGCATGAATAATTGAATTATAGATACGTCCACAATCTTTACAAGGTTTAAAGAACAATATCTTCTCCCGGTCAACAAAAGGTCCGTGTATTTTTTTTTTTTTTTTGGCCAACTGGCGATCCTTTATTCTACAAGAAGTAAATATGTAATTATTGACATGTATATCAACAAAAAAACAACTACCCTAAAAAAATATACGTAAGGTAGCACAATACCTACAAAAAGACTAAAAACAAATATATATGGAAAGTAACAAGCAGACACATAAAAGACAACAAATCAATAAGAGATAAAAAGAAACAATGCAGGAAAAAATAAACACAACGTTACAGTTATAAAATTATTTTTTTTAAAACATGATGTAATGAAGTATTATTTAGAAAATTTAAAGTCTTTAAATGAAGTTTGACTGTAGGTAAAACGCCGCTGATATCACTGTCTAAAGCAGATCTTTTCGCGTAGAGCAAGTGATGTGTCTTTGTGATCACCGCGTTGATGATATGTTGTTCTTTTCCATGGTAAAAGGCAATAAAATCGTCTCTCTTCAAATGGTAGAAGCCAAAATTATCGCTTAAAATCTCGCCGGTAGCAGTATACAACGGAGCAAGTTTCTCACATCCGAAAAGAAAATGCTCGCTGGTTTCATCTTTCACCTTGCAAAAACCACACTTTTTCTTTTCACCAGAAAAGAACTTTGCATTTAATTCGAGTGTTCCTGTGAGGATTCGGTATTTTAACCATTTTTCGGAGGATGAGAGCAAATTGTTTTTTATTGCCTCGATGCTTTTCATGGCAGGGAGGTTAAGTTTTCTTCTCTTTAAGTATTCTCTAAAAGGTTCCATGGTCGGAGAGATGCAGAGCTTACGGACACTAGAAACGTCCATTAGGAATAAACGTAAACGTATAGGAATTATAGGTCTTGTGCACGGAACATAATCGCCAAACGCTTTCTTGAAACGTAGAAAAGCCATTTTATTGAGTAAAAAAGTGGAGCTTTCTGTCTCACCTGCAAAATCTATTCCGTGAGTTTTAATTTCTAAATCGCTTATGGTATCTCTAGTGGGAAATTCCCATCTTAGAGATTTCTCTATAGAGCAAACTACGCTTTTGATCCCAGCAGATATTTTAGCATCCTTCCCGAGTAACTTGAAATATGTTTTAAGACTTTATTTAAGCCTGAGTATGGATCCTTTGCGTAATTTATTTGTAGATAAGCGGACAAGTGTTCATTCCAGTAATGCTCCTCTGTCCATAGTAGCCTAATCCAATAGGAGTTTAGTGCTTTCCAAAGGAGAGGAAAGTCTATGACCGAGAGGCCGCCATAATTAAGAGGATTGTGTAGACGTCTTTTAGAGAGGTTTTTCTTCTTCTGTAGCTTTAGAAAAGATGCTTCTATGCAATTTACTTGAGTGGCAATAGTTTCGTCAAAAGGAGTTACACGTAAAAGGTGAATCACTCTTGATATTATGTAGGTATTCCAAGCCCTAATCTTGTTCCAAAAGTTAAGGCCAAGTGACGAAAAATAAGTATAACCATTTTTTATCCTTGCGATGATTTCCTCCAAGTTTTTTTCCACATTGTTTGTCCCGATCCATGATCCTAATAACTTTATACTACTGACAGAATTAAAATGGGGCCACGATTTTCCAATTAATGGATGGTATTGACTAATGATTTCAGTTTTCTCAGGGTTTAAACTTAGTCCAGAAACTACTGAAAACTTTTCAAATAAGTCTAAAGTCTTTGTAACTGACTTAATAGTCCGTAGCGGACCGCCTGAGTATATCATTGTCAGGTCGTCGGCATAGCATAAACACTTGGGATGGGATATTAACGAAGAAAACCCTGTGATTGATGCGTCCTGATGTATTTTTCGTATTAATGGATCTAATGAAATAATGAACAATAAGGCGGATGCAGGGTCGCCTTGTCTTACACCTCTTTTATTGAAGAATTCATTATTTACGGGTCCATATTCAATTGTTGTTTTGGAGTTGTAAAGGAGAGCTCCAACCATTCGGATTATGTAGTCTCCAAAGCCTTTTTTGTACAAAGTTTGAATTATGTACTTGTGGGAAATTGTGTCGAAAGCCTTTGAAAAATCCACCGCCATTACGGAGACATCGTTGGAGGACTCTAAAAACGTTTGTATAGTAAAAGGTATATGATCCATCAATTTCTTTTTTCATAAATCCAAATAGGGAAGGATGGAGTAATGAGTGTAAAACGGAACTTAGACGATTTGTTAAAACGTACGAAAAAAATTTTAAAAATGCAATTTGCATGGATAGGGGTCTTAAATTTTTCAAATGCCCTGAATCTTTTCCTGGTTTTGGTACTAAAACGATACGTCCTGTTGATGCAAAGGTCGGGAAACTATCGCATGCTAAAACTTTTTCATAAAATTGAATTAATATAGGAGTTAAAATAGATGCATATTTTTATAAAACTCAAATGTAAAACCAGAGGGACCAGGTGATTTGTTGGGTTTTCCATTAATTTTTATAGCGTACATTATTTCCTCTTCAGTTATGTGTTTTTCTAAAAAATCCATATCTTTTTCTGTAAGAAGGGGAGTTTCCTCAGGTGCACATCTCCATGGTTCCATTGGTATTCAGCCCACACGGGATTCAGCCCACGGGATTCAGCCCACAGGATTCAGCCCACACGGGATTCAGCCCACAAGGGATTCAGCCCACACGGGATTCAGCCCACATGGGATTCAGCCCACACGGGATTCAGCCCACACGGAATTCAGCCCACACGGAATTCAGCCCACACGGGATTCAGCCCACATGGAATTCAGCCCACAAGGGATACAGCCCAAGGAAGTTTTGGGGGGGCTTTATTTGATGACACAACTGCGCTCATGGACAGCGATAGAGCTATTTTCACATGAACAAATTTTACACGGTTTAAAACGCACGCCTTATATAAACATGAGGGGGGGGGGGGGAGAGAATCAAGAGTGACGTCACCATCAACAATCGTCAAATAATAGAGCCTCCACTGATCATAGTTGGAATCTTTTTTTTGGGTGTCATGAAAGCATTCTGGCCTAGACTTCAAACTTGTTGGAGATCCCTCGATCCTTCCTTCCTTCCTCCATCCCTCCTTCTATCTTCCCGGGACTCCGGGATAAATGCCTTGGACACCAAGAAACGAGTCTCCTCCCTCCCTCCCATTAAGAGACGCATTCCCCTCACCTCGACTTCATGAGTGGAGTCCTACCCATCGTCGGTCTTCGTCAGTCAAAGGACTTCCTTCCCTCATCTTCGATAGAGAGCTCCCCGTCCCTCCTCTTCGTGAATGGAGCCCTACCCCTCGTCGGACTTCGTTAGAGAGCTTCCCATCCCTCGTCTTCGTTAGAGAGCTCCCGTCTCTCCTCTTCGTGAATGGAGTCCTACCCCTCGTCGGACTTCGTTAAAGAGCTTCCCATCCCTCGTCTTCGTTAGAGAGCTCCCGTCCCTCCTCTTCGTGAATGGAGTCCTACCCCTCGTCGGACTTCGTTAGAGAGCTTCCCATCCCTCGTCTTCGTCCAAGGAGTTCCTTCCTTCGTCTTCGGCATAGGGTTCCCCGTCCCTCCTCTTCGTTAATGGAGTCCTGCCACTCTTCGGACTTCGTTAGAGAGCTTCCCATCCCTCGTCTTCGTTAGAGAGCTCCCGTCCCTCCTCTTCGTGAATGGAGCCCTACCCCTCGTCGGACTTCGTTAGAGAGCTTCCCATCCCTCGTCTTCGTTTGAGAGCTCCCGTCCCTCCTCTTCGTGAATGGTGTCCTACCCCTCGTCGGACTTCGTTAGAGAGCTTCCCATCCCTCGTCTTCGTCCAAGGAGTTCCTTCCTTCGTCTTCGGCATAGGGTTCCCCGTCCCTCCTCTTCGTTAATGGAGTCCTGCCACTCTTCGGACTTCGTTAGAGAGCTTCCCATCCCTCGTCTTCGTTAGAGAGCTCCCGTCCCTCCTCTTCGTGAATGGAGCCCTACCCCTCGTCGGACTTCGTTAGAGAGCTTCCCATCCCTCGTCTTCGTTAGAGAGTTCCCGTCCCTCCTCTTCGTGAATGGTGTCCTACCCCTCGTCGGACTTCGTTAGAGAGCTTCCCATCCCTCGTCTTCGTCCAAGGAGTTCCTTCCTTCGTCTTCGGCATAGGGTTCCCCGTCCCTCCTCTTCGTTAATGGAGTCCTGCCACTCGTATTCATGAATGGAGCCCTACCCCTCATCTTCGTGAGTGGAGTTCCGTCTTCCATAACCTCCTCCATATTGAAGACTTTTTTCTCTTTTTTGGAGTTTGCTATTGAACGCCTCAGTCCTGTATTTCTATGAAATAAGTATCATGATGTCCTGATGAATCTAACAGTCCAAAGGACATGAAGATAATAAAATCTCGGTGAAGGAAACTTGATCATCAAACCTAACAGGACTACCCCTCCCCCCAGACTAACGCACCCCGGACTATCACCCCCCGTGCCATTTACTCCCATTACTAATATTTTTTATTCCATGAAGTCCGCTTATGAAGTTAACTATGTTTTTTTGTGACAATTGACCAATTTAAAATTTGAATGTAATCAGATAAAATAATAATAATACTTTAGTTTACCATTATTTAATAAATCTTATGTTCCTCATTTCAAATCTCGCAATAATTGTAACTGGTCACCAAACTTATCAAAAATTAGTATTAAAAGTGCTAATTAATTTTTATTTATTTTCTAAGATATGTCGTTAAAATGATTAAGTTAAAAAAAATTTACTTTAACATGACTTGCAAGAGTTATTACTATGGATATATGGTCTCTTTTACAAGATTTCTTACAAATTCAAGAAGTTATTGGCGTCACTTTGAAATAAATCATTTTAACTACTTTTTCACTAGTGATTTACACTATTTACACTTTATTGAATTTAACATGAATGCATGTTATAAATATATCAATAAAAATTATAGATTAAAATTTATACAATAAATAAAGTCAATAAAAAAGTTATGGCATTAAAAAATCAAGTATAACTAGAGGCATATATACACTCAGAGAGTGCAAACCTCCGCCGTCACGGGGTCCTTATGAGCCTTCCGAGGCGGATTTTTCACGACTGGGGAGGCGTAGAGGGACGGGGGAGGGTTCTCCTAGACGGAAATTCTGAGAGGAAGACGCTCCCGGCACCCAATTTCACAGCACAGCGACATCTATTGGCAGAGTAGGCTAACTTGAAATATTTAGTAGTATTTAGCTCATTTGGCGCCTTAATTCTGCACTCAGAGATGCCAAAATTTAATCACATCTTCCTTTTGGCACTTCCAACAGCTCCACAAAATTTCATCCAAATCCGTTCAGTTCTTTTTGAGTTATCCTGCTCACAAACCAACAAACTAACAAACCAACAAACGCCAGTGAAAACAATACCTCCTTCGGCGGAGGTAAATATAATCAAAATCTACTGATATAAAAATATCAATAGAATGTTTAGGAAATAATGGATTTCATTCAATTTAAGATTATAATTTTTTGTAGAACCGTAGAAAAACTTCAGATAGGGAGAGGTCCTCTCGGAGCAGGAGGGGAAGTACCGAAAGATGTCACCTGCAAATCGCCAGCTTGAAACCTACGGAATCCTTATGTAGAGCGCCATGTAACGAGCTGCTGCTGATATGAGAATGGCTTTTAGGCCTCCCCCATAATTAAGATATTATCTTATCAATTTATTATATTATAATACAGACATAAATTAAATATTACTATAGATGAGAAAATAATATTGTAAACGAATTTACTGTTCCTACACTTTAATTCATGAAAGTAATTAATTTATACTAGATGGCAAATAATGCCGAAGACGAAGGAAGGAACTCCTTGGACGAAGACGAGGGATGGGAAGCTCTCTAACGAAGTCCGACGAGGGGTAGGACACCATTCACGAAGAGGAGGGACGGGAGCTCTCTAACGAAGACGAGGGATGGGAAGCTCTCTAACGAAGTCCGACGAGGGGTAGGGCTCCATTCACGAAGAGGAGGGACGGGAGCTCTCTAACGAAGACGAGGGATGGGAAGCTCTCTAACGAAGTCGAAGAGTGGCAGGATTCCATTAACGAAGAGGAAGGACGGGGAACCCTATGCCGAAGACGAAGGAAGGAACTCCTTGGACGAAGACGAGGGATGGGAAGCTCTCTAACGAAGTCCGACGAGGGGTAGGACACCATTCACGAAGATGAGGGACGGGAGCTCTCTAACGAAGACGAGGGATGGGAAGCTCTCTAACGAAGTCCGACGAGGGGTAGGGCTCCATTCACGAAGAGGAGGGACGGGAGCTCTCTAACGAAGACGAGGGATGGGAAGCTCTCTAACGAAGTCCGAAGAGTGGCAGGACTCCATTAACGAAGAGGAGGGACGGGGAACCCTATGCCGAAGACGAAGGAAGGAACTCCTTGGACGAAGACGAGGGATGGGAAGCTCTCTAACGAAGTCCGACGAGGGGTAGGACACCATTCACGAAGAGGAGGGACGGGAACTCTCTAACGAAGACGAGGGATGGGAAGCTCTCTAACGAAGTCCGACGAGGGGTAGGGCTCCATTCACGAAGAGGAGGGACGGGAGCTCTCTAACGAAGACGAGGGATGGGAAGCTCTCTAACGAAGTCCGAAGAGTGGCAGGACTCCATTAACGAAGAGGAGGGACGGGGAACCCTATGCCGAAGACGAAGGAAGGAACTCCTTGGACGAAGACGAGGGATGGGAAGCTCTCTAACGAAGTCCGACGAGGGGTAGGACACCATTCACGAAGAGGAGGGACGGGAGCTCTCAAACGAAGACGAGGGATGGGAAGCTCTCTAACGAAGTCCGACGAGGGGTAGGGCTCCATTCACGAAGAGGAGGGACGGGAGCTCTCTAACGAAGACGAGGGATGGGAAGCTCTCTAACGAAGTCCGAAGAGTGGCAGGACTCCATTAACGAAGAGGAGGGACGGGGAACCCTATGCCGAAGACGAAGGAAGGAACTCCTTGGACGAAGACGAGGGATGGGAAGCTCTCTAACGAAGTCCGACGAGGGGTAGGGCTCCATTCACGAAGAGGAGGGACGGGAGCTCTCTAACGAAGACGAGGGATGGGAAGCTCTCTAACGAAGTCCGAAGAGTGGTAGGACTCCATTCACGAAGAGGAGGGACGGGGAACCCTATGCCGAAGACGAAGGAAGGAACTCCTTGGACGAAGACGAGGGATGGGAAGCTCTCTAACGAAGTCCGACGAGGGGTAGGACTCCATTCACGAAGAGGAGGGACGGGAGCTCTCTAACGAAGACGAGGGATGGAAGCTCTTTAACGAAGTCCGACGAGGGGTAGGACTCCATTCACGAAGAGGAGAGACGGGAGCTCTCTAACGAAGACGAGGGATGGGAAGCTCTCTAACGAAGTCCGACGAGGGGTAGGGCTCCATTCACGAAGAGGAGGGACGGGGAGCTCTCTATCGAAGATGAGGGAAGGAAGTCCTTTGACTGACGAAGACCGACGATGGGTAGGACTCCACTCACGAAGTCGAGGTGAGGGGAATGCGTCTCTTAATGGGAGGGAGGGAGGAGACTCGTTTCTTGGTGTCCAAGGCATTTATCCCGGAGTCCCGGGAAGATAGAAGGAGGGATGGAGGAAGGAAGGAAGGGATCGAGGGATCTCCAACAAGTTTGAAGTCTAGGCCAGAATGCTTTCATGACACCCAAAAAAAAGATTCCCAACTATGATCAGTGGAGGCTCTATTATTTGACGATTGTTGATGGTGACGTCACTCTTGATTCTCTCCCCCCCCCCCTCATGTTTATATAAGGCGTGCGTTTTTAAACCGTGTAAAATTTGTTCCTGTGAAAATAGCTCTATCGCTGTCCATGAGCGCAGTTGTGTCATCAAATAAAGCCCCCCCAAAACTTTCTTGGGCTGTATCCCTTGTGGGCTGAATTCCATGTGGGCTGAATCCCGTGTGGGCTGAATTCCGTGTGGGCTGAATTCCGTGTGGGCTGAATCCGTGTGGGCTGAATCCCATGTGGGCTGAATCCCGTGTGGGCTGAATCCCTTGTGGGCTGAATCCCGTTTGGGCTGAATCCTGTGGGCTGAATCCCGTGGGCTGAATCCCGTGGGCTGAATCCTGTGTGGGCTGAATTCCACGGCCACCATCTCCATTCTTCACAAAAGTGTTGTTTCCCATTCTTGCATCTTGCGCACTCCTTATCTTCTTGACAATCAAAACAATCGTAAAGCTGGCTATAATATTTTTTAATTTCCTGAGAAATGAACACAGGATCTTTCGTTATCTCTCCATTAGGTTTATAAATCGAAATCACTTTACTTGCGTTTTTATGCCTTTCATAATCAATACACTTAAGGCGGGCATTGGACAAGTCGTCTATGGATTGAATTTTTAACTTAGCTCTGTATAGGACGTCAGCTTCTCTATAGAGTTTATCAGCCATATAATATTTTCGTCTTTGCTTTGCTTTGCAAAAGGTCCGTGTATGATGTTTCTCGCCCCAGGTACTAACTGATCTCGCGCGGCCACTCTTTCTTTACATAGCGCTGGACTCTGTCTCGACTGTCCAACATACATATAAAGCATGGGTACTTCGTAAACCCGGACTGCTGACCAAGTAGAAAGTTCACCATCTTTAAGTCGACGCAGATGATCCATTTGTGCTGCTCATATGGATTTTGTCGAGTACGTACTTCACTGCTTCATATTAATATATATATATATGTATATATATATGCTTTTCATAATTATTTATAATATTATTCGTGTCTGTGAATTGTAATTCGATATATTTTTCAAGAAAAATATGATTGAACTCAAAACCGCTGATATAGAGTATGTATAGCTCGTCAGGTAGGCCTATGGCTGTATCTCAAAAAGTTGACCTGATGGAGCAAAATCAATGGATATTCGGACTCAGAACACCAAAATTAGTCTAAATCAGCTGATAAACCCCTGACTTTTTTTTGCTGTTGACCAGTGTAATGAATACATTTATACTTCTCTTGCATCCATCCACCGGAAGACATACTCTATAATAATAAAGAATTTTAGGAATAGCAAGACATGCCATTTTAAAGCTCAAAATTTTTGTTATTATATTTTAGTACACATGTCAATCAATTTTTTAAATGTATTTTATTGATTGAAAATGTTGCTTTGAGTTCAACCCTATGATATAATTGTAAATTAAATATTTGCTTATGTGATTTTTCATTCATTATCTTAGGGGTTTGTATGTATTCTGTTGTATATATCATAAAAATGAACTGTTGAATAAAAGTAAAAAACACATCTATGTACTTGAGTTATTCATAATTAATGATAATTAATCAAATACATTCTGTCCAAAAAGGCTGCAGAATTTTAATAATGTACTGCAAAATATATAATGGTAGAAGAGAAAATGAGCCGTAATATTCAAATATAATTCTAACATGTTAATACATAGCTTGGTTATATTTGTGAACATATGAAACTTGGTTAGAAAGCAAGTTAGTGGGTTTTTTTTAGAAAAATATTTTTTATGTACAAAGTCTTATAAAATTAAGACCATCGCTTTTAATCACTTTGTACATCTCAAGTACATACATTATGTTGGTTATGCTCACATATATAAAATATTTTTGAACAACAATAGTTTTTTCGGAAAACTGTGTTGCTATGATATATCATGATTTGTCATATCTTATAAAGAGAGTCACCAATAAGATTTAATTTCCTTAAAAACATAGATAGTATAAAAGTACATGTCTCTAAAGTTTATTTGAGTAAATTTTATAGAAATAATATCATTTTTTAATAATTCACAGTTCAATTTTACAGAATGTACATAAATACATAAAAAAACAAAGCTAATACGTTAAAATGAAACACAAATAAACATTACAGTTTAAAATTTTAGCAATGGAGATGAACTAAAACATATTTTACAACGATAAGAACTTAAAACTTAAAAACAAATAAATAATATGGAATCATTCAAAATATGCACAAGAAATATTGAATAAACTATTTGCATCTTAAAAAGCATTTAAAAATTCTAAATATTTTTCGGCGATGATTGAGGGATAAAGATGGATAATATTGAATCTCCTGAGACGCATAGGACCATAGTTCATTCTGTGGAGAGGGAATCTTCAATTCCAATGCACCATACCTAGCCGCAGCCGAGAGAAGCACACTTCTTAGCTCGTACGGATGAACAGGGTCCCACGATGTAATTTTCTTCGCAATTAAGGCCTTTGCGTTCAAAATAGCGAAGTTTATGGCTCTGGTACACGACGATTTGGCATTGTTGCCCATACCAAATTAAATAATTGCTTTGGAGTATTTATCTGCCGATTCTCTTCCAGACCTTTACATTTAGAGTTACAAATCGTTTAAGAAGCCCCACTGCCTGGCACTCTACAAAAGCATGAATAGTGGAATTATATATTCTGCCACAGTCCTTACAGGGCTTCCAAAACTTGATGGAATCTGCAGATATTTGTAACTGCGAAGTAACCTTTTTCCCATCATATATTTTAGAGAGCGAACCAGTGATTCTTTTTCCCCATTTTTCGGGAGGTCGAGCAATTTTAAGTATTTATCTGATATAATTGCCACTTCTTCATTATATGAAAATTCTGAAAACTTAAGATGCCAAGGTTTTGGAACACCATGGAACTCTGCGGATCTTGACTAAGGGAATTTAAATCTTCCATCTCGGAAAATTGTTTTAGTGCTTCAATCATAGAGAGTTAAATTCCATGAGTTAATGCGAATTCTTCCAATTCTGTAGGGCCACTCCAAAAGAAAAAAGTATTTTTATATTTCTTTCTTATGATATCAACAGTAGAGTCATTCTCAAAGAAGGTTATTTTTCCAAATAATCCGTTGCAGTACCCCCAGACCGGGGATAATTTAGAGGTTATTGCATTAGTAAGGTTAGTACCCATCATAAGCCTATTATATATTTTATTAAAACTTACTGTTCGTCGCCATTCTATTGACGGATTTTTCGAAATATCAATAATAATTTTTATATAAACTTTGGGTAAAATAACAAGAATTTTTTTGGCCTTTTCAATGCAGGAATATAATTCTTGTGAAATAAGTTCCTTATCCATTTTCCTTCCTCCTCGATTGCCCGCTCAGCAATGGAAGGGATAGAGGTTGCTTTTTAGAGAACTGTCGGAACTATTTTTGTATGTAAAAGTCTATTCTTTTCTGAAGATTCAGACTCCACACTTCCCTGTTCTCTGGAGAATTAACGAAGAAATATCCGTCCAATTATTTTCATCAAAACCCTTTCGACACCAATCTAACCCAGAGTTTATATTCTGCTCTCATTTTACATTCGTTAGTTTTAAAATCCAGCGAGGATCACTCTCACACGCTTTAAAATCTGTTTCTCAGAGTTACCCTCTATCGTCAGGGTAACGTCATCTGCGTATTAGTCGACCAAGTGGCGACTCCCTTCAAAGGCGATTCCAAAACCATCGAACTTAAACCTGCAATCTTCTGACGAATTCTTCAATAGCGAGAAAGAAATAGTGGAGCAGAAGGGCAACCCTGTTTGCAACTCTTGCCAAGGTTTATAGGCTTGCTCTCTTTTTCACCGATGGATATAGTGGAAGTGCCATTGAAAAGTAACGCACGGACAAGGTTACAAAAAAATTGGGTAAATTTTTTGTAACTGCCTTTAGAATATGCGGATGGCTAATGGTATCAAAGGCTTTAGAAAAATCAATTGCAATGATTGCACCAAATTTTTGCCTTTTTTTAACTGAATCAATGGCTGCCTGAATGTTGCGTGAGACGTCATAAATTTTTCGATGTTTTTAAAAAGCCCTTTGATGAATTCCAATATTTTCCCCTAGAATGCTTCCCATTTCCCGGGCTAAAATTCCAGATAAAATTATGTACGATTCATTGAGGACCGTAATTGGTCTTCAATGACTAAAATCTGAGCCATCACCCTTCTTAGGGATAAGAGTGATTCGTCCCTTTGTTAGCGACTTACAGATTTTACCCTTCTTCTTCATGGCTTGGCCAATTTTTAATAGGTAAGGAGCCACTTGATCCGGAAAAAGAAAATACACTTTACCGATAATGCCGTCCGGACCACACGCTTTATTATCTTTATACTTTTTCTTCAGGTACAGTGCAATTATATCCAAAGAGTATATCCCGGGGGCATCTTAGCTTTGTCTTTTTCTAGTAGGAAAACGACCTTCTCTTCTTCCAACTATTGATTGGAAGCGAGAATGAAAATATTATAAGATGTCACAGGTTTTTGTTAAGATTATACCGATGATATTCATTTTTACTATTGACTTTGTTGAATATTATTCTTGTTTAACAAGGTTCCTAATTCTCTTATTGGATCGTTCTCTAAAATCACTTTGTCTTCCATTTCTGCTTCTGCAACCTCAGTAATCCTGAATGCATCACGGAATCAGACAATATGGAACATGCAAAGATAGTACCTTTGTTAAGAATGGTATCAATTTGTGCTTGATAACTTCCCCGAAGTGACATCATATCAGAAGCATCCCAAGACGATACAAGTTTTAAGTTTGTACAATTCTCTACTCTATGAAGTATAGTATATTACTTTCATCACCTGATTTTTGTCAAAAGATAATATGTAAATATTTATTACATTATTGTCCTAGAATATATATGAAAAAAAAAAAAAAAAATTGTACTTGATATTTCTTTAGTTCCTATCTTCTTTCATGCACATAATCGGAAGTAGTTTTTAAAATGGTTTTAGTTAAAACGTTAGCAGCTCTGTTAGAAGTCCGACATTGGGAGTATCCTTTTTCAAGATTTTTCTTAAAACTTTAATATAATTTTTGTCTTTTAAACCCCACTTAGGAATATAAAAGGATTTTTGGCGTAAAACATTGTAAATTTATTTCGATCGATTTATGATCTGATAGGGGCTGTGGACGATAAAATGATGACATGATATTATGTACAAGAGATGATGAGGCCAATGCTTGGTCAATTCTCGACTTTTGATATCCTCTTGAATAAGAAAAAACTATCCGGACAGAACTTATCCATAATGTCAATTAGATTCAATTAAAAATGATGTGCTTCAATATTGTACAATTAGGATAGTTCCTAGGAAGTTTATCTAAGTCAACATTAAGATCCCCTAGCAGTAAAAGCGGAGTAGAGCTAGTTTTAGAACTATTTGCCATGGCTTGATAGAAAGGGAGGGACATTTTTCGTTGGGTCCATACGCATTTATGATATAAAAAACGGCACCGTTGGAAGAAATTCGAATTTTGTCCCAATCACTACGGAAGGAATATTCTTTGACTAGGATACAATTTTGATTTTCTTAGTTGTAAAGGTTAAAACACATCTATTCGAATCTGATCAACTGAAATAATAATTATACCTCATAGGCAAACAAAAGGGCAGTTAGGGGTGCAGGATGAGGACACCTTTGATTAAACATCTTAAGGCAGATGATATACGGCTCCATTGATAATAACTGATTCATGTGTGTTGCGGCACGATCTCCGTGCTCAAATCATTTACATATATTATTATTTTATATTTTTGGGCCTTAAAATCGTAATTCCTCCCCCTACCACTTTTCCTTTTGTTTATTTCGACACCTCTTAGTCCTCGTGGTATTTAGCCAAGGAGAATATAAAGAAGGTGAGTGAACAAGGAAGCTTTACGTTGTGTTTTTTCTTCTTTTTTATGGACTGATGACGTCACTGTTGAAAACCTATGTTTACCTATAATTATATTTATCAAATCAATTTCTCAAAGGAATTGTTTTGTAGTGGGTGATGTGTGAGTGCCAGGAACAGCTCAAGTCAATTGTACTGTTCCAGAAAAGTCCATGAAACCGACTGTGACTAGTAAGCTGGATAACGGTGAATGGAGCCCATGGAGTGTACATCCTCCGTCGAGGTGGAGGTCATGGAAATATATATAGTCGCTCTTCCCATGTCAAAGAGGGATCTACGTCTGTAACATGCAGACAGAGTCCACTTTCCGTTACTTGAAAGATATATATTCTCATAAAGGACGAGGAGTTGAGAGAAAAGAACCTCCAAACCATGATTCAGGCTTTCCATCACTAGAACTGGAATGAAAGGACGAAATATGGGTGTTTATCAACCATGACAAATATAAATATAAAGAGGAACGCTAGGGAAAACACATTTATGGGCCTTAAGAGTCCATACACAATGAACGTGAACAACAACCATTCAATGTTTTCTATTGAAGGATGATAACCCACCAACATAAATTATAGATGACAAAATTGGTGGAAATTTTAATAAAATCTGTGAAAGAGGTAGTAATATTCATTAAATCTTATCTATGAACTAAATAAAATTACTTTTTACTTTGCAGGCACTTAAATGCTAATTACGAATTTCCATAGATATGGACTTCATCAGTGGCGTTCCTGATAACCCTGGGCACCACCTGAAAGGAGGAGACTCGGGACCTTTTCACCACAGTGATGGGGCTCCCTCTATGCTCGCCCTCCCCCCGTATTGCATCACTCCAGAAGGCCCCTGAACTTCACTTACCTCTACATTGATACACGCCTGTGTGCACAGACACATCTAACAGCTTCACTTATTCTAAAAATGTCTTGCTGACTTTCTGCATATTTATTCTTGAGATATGTCGTTCTATTCTTATGAAGGGGTTACTAACTTCCTGCTTCCATATTTTCTAAAACGTTATCACTTTTGTTTTAAGTACCCCCACTTAAAAATAGCCTTCCTTCACAATCCAGCTCCATCCCCCGGAAACTAATTTGTTAGTTCTTCGTGCCTCACCTATTTTGTCCCCCCCCCCCCTTGATATTGTAGTCTGGCTATGGGTCTGCCATAAATATTTATTGGCATATTACCACGAACTATACCAGAACTGTAACAGAGTTGTTATGTATCCAAATATCTAAGCACAGGATAATATTAAATTAGTTACATAAGCAGATGAGTTATGTCTTGGCAATCCGCAATATTTTATTATGGAAACTGCACAAACACGCACTGTACTTTAGGCATTTTTCAATAATTGATAGCAATGAATGGTTCCTTTTAATAATTCTTTTTTTAAATGAATGAATAATAATATGCATATTTCAACAATGACGTCATACACAGCTGAGTCAACTAACGCCAACCTGCCTGCGTTAGAGAGTTCGTTGTTCACACCTTTATATATTCTCCTTGGAGAAATGATTTCGTAAATATAATAATAAATAAACATAGGTTTTCAACATTGACGTCATAAGTCCAATAAAAAAGAAGAAAAAACACAACGTAAAGTTTCCTTGTTCCCTCACCTTTCTTTATATTCTCCTGGATGAGGTGGACTTGTAATGTGAATCATAATGAACGCTGGGTAAGCAATTTGTAAATATTATGACCCCATCATTATAGAGATGATCCCTCCCCAATCCTGTGTTATTTAGATTTATTTTAACTGATTAAAAATATTTTTCTAGTGACTGAAATAAACCACATACAATGCGTATCAAACAAATACAGTCCATTTATTGAGGAAGAACGCCCGTATTGGGAAAAAGCGCGTCGCTGTCCGAAGAGGAGGCTGGGGAGTCCGATCCGAGAAGAGTCCGGAAAGAGAGACAGAGTTTGAGCTCCAAAGAGGGAGGAAACTACCCCCTCCAAGGCACGTGCATCAACAATGAGGGGTGTCTTCTTCTTCGATCCTTCACTCCCCTTGTGTTGAGGGAAATCACTTTCCGTATTCCTAAATTTGATTGAATTTTGGAGATAATCCCTCTGAGAAAAATCATTATTTTTATTGCATTTATTAAAAGATTAGAATGAGGATTAGACTTTAGGGTGTTTTAGAGGATTCTTGTCATGTGAAATGTCTGAATCTCGGGTTGTGTTTCTTTTCCCCACAGATTGCGCACGGGTACGACCTGTTAAAATATTATTAAGGTCAACATTACACTGTAGGCTTTGGAGCCTCTGTAGATCCTATGGTTCCTTGGACGGCACCGATTGGGCTGGAATGAACAGAACGAAAGGACTAATCAATACTTGAGGGATCTGTATTCTATCATAGCTCCAGGAGAATATCTCACATTACAATCATAATATTATTATATATGAGGAGGGGACACCGTGACGTCATTTCATGGTTGCCACATGCAACCTCACTAGCCACCATGCCCTCCCCGGCAAGACCATCACATGATAGGTCTTAGTTATATACAAGTCTCTGTGGGGGGCGACGTCTCCGACGATTACGTCTTGGTTCCTCCTTTCCCTCCATCCCATCCCGGTCGCTGTCAGTCTCCTTTAACTCGTTAGGCGGATGATATGGTCTAAGAAAGCGTCGATTCCTCCACTTAAGTCTTCCGGTCTCGGTCTTGACTAGATAGCTCCTCCTCTCGGGATACTTTTTAATCACCTCTCCTAAGTGTCCCACAGCTTGTCGAAGGGTGTTGGATAAGGACCACTCGCCCCGGGGACAGTTCCTCCGAGTTCTTTTTGGGCACCACACCATTTGGTGCGACCACTCAGGTACCTCGCCATCTGGAAGATCCTCGATGATACTCTTCTTCTGCATTGACTCCAGCTGTTCTTTAACTGGCTTCTGCCAATGGAGGGGTATCGAAAACGCCTTGTAACAGCACCTAGGTTGGGCTCCTGGTTCTAGCTCAATCTTCATAGGAGGGCTGTCATCTCCTTAAGAGGTCCTCCTTCTGCAAAGACTCCTGGGAATTCTGCAATCAGTGCTTCTTTAGCAGAGCTGTGGTCTTGTTACCTCCGGTCATCTTCCTCGTTCTGGATCTGCTGCCGCTGATCCGGTGGACAACGAAGCTATTGCTTGCACTGCTGGCCATCCCTTTGATATAAGGCCAAGTGCCTGGCAGCCTTGTTTGCTGAGGAGAGGAGAGTTAGCTTCGTCCAAGATGTGGACTCGTGTCATGTAACTCTTGCTACCAAGGCGAAGCTCCACAGGCAGCACTCCGTGAGTTTTCAATCGGCGGTCATCCGGCCCGAGGAGAACTGCTGTGTCTCGCTCTACCTTGAACGTACCCTCGCCCTTCATCAAGTTGACGTGATCCAGCGACATGGCATCCGCTCTTGCCCCTGTGTCCGGGAGCCATGGGAGGGCGTTTGCGAACCTTCCTCGATGCCTCGTCTCCAGCCGAACGAGATCCTCTTCCTCCACTACACTATTGATGCAGATGTTACCTAAGCGTATGCTGTTCGATGTCCTTACGTCCTTCTTGCTTTTGCACATCGAACTCGCAGCCACATGCCCCTTCCTCCCACAGGAATAGCATTCCAGTGCCTTTGCTTTGCACTTGCCCTTGTCGTGGGCTCTGACACATGCCTTGCATTGGTCACTCGGTGTGTTTCTTTGAAAGTCATCCGACTTCTCATGCTGCTTGCCCACATAGCGACCCCTCATCTCTTTCTTGTACGTGGACTGGCTGACTTTACTTATGCCCTTGGGTCCATTACTACCAAGCCGAGTGTGGTGGCACAGCTTGACTCCACGCTTCGGCAGATAGTGAGAGTCGTCTCGAGGGTGAGGTCACTCAATGGGGTCTTCAGGACTTCTTTTTCTCATAGAACACTCGAGTAACCCTGTTACTAGTCTGTCACGAAGCCTTTCATCCTGGTGATTCCTTTGCTCTTCACACGTATGATCATAGGAGCAACTACGATCTAGCTGCCTAAGAACCGTACAATACTGGTCCACGGTCTCTCCAGCATGCTGATTCCGTTCCAAAAACGCTTGACGGTCCAGTAGAACGTGTCGGTGACGCCTTAAATACATGTAAAGGATGTCTAGGATCGTAGCCATCCCAGCCTCAGCTGGCACTTTGATGGTTCCCTCGCTCCACATCTTGGTCCAGTCCTCGTGTAGCGCAGAGCGTAAAATTCCACGCTGTGTGGCTTCGTCGTCCTCAGCTAGGCGAGTCACCGCGGAGTAATCCTCGAAGAGCTCCCTCCAATCTCGAAAGTCCGCTAAGTCCATTCCTTCGGGACTCTTCAGGTGTGGAACGTCCATTTTCTTGACTTGGGTTCGCCTTGACTGTCGTACAACCTCGTCCCGTGGTGGGTCATTCACAGGTATCGTCTCTCTTCCCTGAGATCCCTGGAGGACTCCCATAAGGGTCTGTGTAAGCAGCTCCTGCTGCTGCTGCTGTCGTTGCTGCCATTCTTGTTGCTGCCTCATGAACGTCATGAGCATAGACATAGCATCTCCCGACGATCCAGACTCCTCTCTTGAGTTAGGGGCTCTCCCTTCCGAAGAAACCCCGTGCTGGATGAGCACGAGTTCGCGGACCAGATCCTCCTTACTTGAATCTCTTAGGCGCTCGATCTCCTCCTCGAGACCCGCCTTAGTCCTCTTTTCACGTATCTGCAGCACCAGCTCCTCCTTCGATGCCTTGGTGAGGGACTTGGGGGACGACATGATGGGTTCTTCCTAGAGTCCGTGTTGCATCCAATCTTCACAATCCAAGTTTCCCGACTGCGCCATGTAGGCTTTGGAGCCTCTGTAGATCCTATGGTTCCTTGGACGGCACCGATTGGGCTGGAATGAACAGAACGAAAGGACTAATCAATACTTGAGGGATCTGTATTCTATCATAGCTCCAGGAGAATATCTCACATTACAATCATAATATTATTATATATGAGGAGGGGACACCGTGACGTCATCTCATGGTTGCCACCTGCAACCTCACTAGCCACCACACACCTATCTTTTTTCTTATTACTAAAACTTTCAGGGAGCGCAACATCTTGATCTGACATGGCAATACTGTTATTAATTACTTCAGTATTCTCTGTTACAGGATTAACATGTTCGGTTTGTATGATAATGCCTTGGGACGGAGTTACTCCCCTATTAACCAATGAGCTATCACAAGTCTCCCCGGTGAACCGGATTTCCGTGACAGTCTCGATCTCTGGAGCTTTTTCACACTGTTGGGGCTCTATAATTTCAATCTCTTCAATATTTTCTTTTTCTGTGAACAGACGTTCTTGTACAGCTTTTTTGATAACCCTCTCATACTCAGACGTTTTGATACGTTTTTCTGCACAATATTGCTTAATGTGCCCAAAACTAAGCATCTTTTGGCATTGTAGTCTTACTACCGAAAACTTTAATTTAACCAGGTACCCTTGAAAGGGTATGATTTGGGGCAATGAGGATGGGTCAGTGATAATTTCTACAATGTAGTCACTGTCCCACCCAATGTATTTATATAACTTATATTTTTCCTAGAGGAAACCCTGCTGATAACAAAGCAGAGCTGCTTTGTTATCAGCAGGGTCCTTTTAGGGTAGTGGTTCACAATCTCCCCTAATTGTTTCAACCATTTCACAACATTAGCCTCACTAACCCTTTTGAAGGTACTGATGAGAGTGACAACAATTTTCCTCTTTTTAATGACCGCATATTTTGTCAATACCCTTCAGTCTAAAAGTCACATCCTCGACTGAGCCGCCCCATTTCTTTATCTTTATAACTTTATTCTCCTTTAACTCAATTAGTCTGCTCCTCACATCAACTGGAAACTTCGTATAGAAGCACGTTTGACCAAGCCCAAATTTTGGGGTTGCACCCGCAATTTCATGCTCATTAAAACCTTATTTAATGTCACATCTTAAATGTCAATATGTTTTAGATTGTCTGCTCTATGTATAACAAATTCCCTCAGCATTTTCCATGGTAAGCACAAATGTCTCCCATTTATAATTACCATCCAAGTTCATCCGAACTACTGCATCATTTTGGATGCCATTCTTGAGGACGCTTGCGTGACCTCTAACTTTATTATTTGATTAATTAAAATTTTCATCCGGGGTTTATCAGGAGGGTTGTGAGAAATAGTGTCCTCTAAATGTTCCGTAAGGTATTAAAAGGAATAAAGTTGTTATTAAGTCTTCAATGAAGAGAAGAACGAAGGGGATTAAATTAAGGTAAACAAACGACCACACTTCTTAGATATGCTCCGAATTTATCCTTGAGCCACGAAAAAGGATGTGTCCTTTACGAAAAGTCCAAAAAGGAAGCACGAATAGATAACAGTGTCACTTAAAGCACTATTTAAGTTAATAAAAAAGCACAAGAACACTTATTAGCTATATAAACAGCTTTATAATACGGAGCCACACAAAAGACGTGTGCATTCTATACATAAGTAGGCAAAAAACTAGAAATAATATAATTAGAAATAAGGTATACACCTTCATAAATTAATGATCAATCGTATGTATCTCTGAACATTCTAATGTTAAAACTATATATGACGTGGATAGTTATCATATAACTTATTGTTCCTTTCAAGTACTGTTTAATTATTAGTCAAACCAAAAACCTTGATATTTACGTCTAGGAATATGGTAATTTCTTTGTAGAAGCCAAATATGGAAATGGTTCATCGGATAATATATTGTTGTATGGGTTTCTTTATTGTTTGCCAAGAACTTGGCTAGATCTTATACTCAAAATAAAATGTCAAAGTATTTTACTCCTTCTATAATAAAAAACTACAATTCCTCCTTTAAAAAAGTTTTGTCAAAGGCTGCAATAAATTTGTTAGGTTTTATCAGATAAGAGATTGGGGAACCTTAAAAGGTTCAAGGATTTTTTAATAAATAAGAGCAGCAAGGTTTTATTTATTTTGTTCTTTGATTGTCCAAATTATTTGTTTATTGCTTTCCACAAAAATATAAAGAAAAATCCCTAGAAACAAGTTCCTTTTAAAAATAACAAAACACATACAAACATTTGGAAAGCTTATTGTTAAAGCTATAAAGTAATATCAGGGGGTGAGGATTTCTGTCTTTTTACGATTGGTTATAGTACCGTCCCTTGTGTGTCACGGAATGAGCCTGTGCAGTACCCCAATAGCTGCAGTGAGTCTCTACCTCAATTTCAATGGTGATTGTTGGATTCTTTCTCGCCAACCCAAACAACCCCGAATATTGAAATTGGGAGAACCTTAGAGGATACAAAAGGTTGATTGGGAGCTCGTGTGTTCAAATATATTGGATAGACTATCATTAGATAATATCCTTTTTGTGATTGTTCCCCATTTGACAAGGAGATGGGAAGAAATCAAACAAATATATAGACTTTCTTTACTACGGAGGTCAAAGATACCTACCTCTGTCAATAAGCATAGCTGTTGCGTCTTCTAAAAGAGAATTAAAATAAATTGAGCTTCAAATAGATGTGTTTCTATAATAGATTATTAATTGTGATATTGGAGAAAAAAGTTTTAAATTGAGGAATGATATCTAAAAAGCTAAAGATGTTTTAGAGATCATTTGCTTCTAAATAAGCAATAACGCTTAAAAATGCATATATGATATATAAAATATGTTTTATTTCATAATAATAGGACAAAACCAAGTTTGGTATTGAGGTGTTACTTCACGTACCTCTCATGACGTCACCACCTACCTATGTATATATGTATGTATAGTTCAGTTCCAATATAGTATTCATATAACCAGCCTTGAAAGTAAGCCGGTGCGGGGCGGTGCTGCGTTCCTGTAAAAGTTTTTGGGGCGGTGCGGCGCACCGGTAAGAGTTTATTATACTCGAAAAAAAATACAAAAAATGCAGTAACGCTCGCCTTTTAAGAAGAAAACATATCTAGGCTACCCACAATATGTCAGTTTTGACCAGCTCCGATGAAGATAACAGCTTGGCTTGCTTAAAATAGTCAAAGGATCTCCGGCGTACGCCAGCTTCCAATTGCATCGACTGACGCTTTCAAATCCACCCCTTTTCAGACCCCCCCAAAAATATTTGGAAATAATGGTACTAAATTTTACTATTGGGAAAGCCATCCAGTAGCCTATGGTAATCAGTTTTCAAAACGTCTACAAATATACCATATATTTTGGTTTTTCTGTTGGTGCCTTTCTGGAGCTTGCGTTCCGTTTGTTTCCATCTCCTGCCCGCACTTGCTCCGCAGTTAGTTCTAGTAAATGAAGTCATCTCGACTCTCGTCTTTAAAACTGTGTCAGCAAAATGTTATATCAGCTTTTCAGAAACTGCATGTTTTTGTGATTGGGTAGCATACTGAGACATGTCTTCTACTCAGACAAATAATAACTTACTCTTCTTCAAATAGGCTATTCACGCTGTTTGTAACGGGGGCACAGCTGAGCTTATCTCCGCTTTAGTGGGATACAGGACCGCAAGCTTATGATTTAAATGTGAGCATGCTTTGTAAAGTAAGCACGCGTTTTCCCTAAAAAGTATTCATATGAGCCCTCTCACTCCTTGTAATATTTACATTATCATGTGTTAAAATATTTACAGTGTATCAACTAGACAGCCAATGTATGGGAATGTTTTCAGAAGCTGATTCAGGAAGTGCGTGCTGTGAAGAAAAGCATTGTGATACGGAGAGATAAAAGAATGCAGAAAAGAATAACCGAGCTATTTAAAAGAAAGAACCGAGTTATTGAAAATAAAAATCAGGAAAAAGTCAGAAAAACAGATGGCTCGCTGCATGCAGTCCCTTGCACGAAGGCAGTGAATGAGAGTAACGTTGCAGGTGCAGGACCGTCAACAAGTGATGCTGGGCCTGCTACAAGTACCGCTAACCCCCTGTTTGGTCAATGTGTTTTAAATATGCTTGGATTGAGGGAATCCTCCATTTAGAATTATTCATGTGGTTACTTAGATTTTTTAAAATATTATTTTAGTTTTTTCCATCATTTTGCATTTTTCAGTCCAGTTCCAAATGTACTGAAAATAAAGTATTCACAGTAAAATATTTATAAACTGAAATATTTTGTATTGTCATTTCTTCACATAGAACACTTAAGTAGGCCACAAGAATGTGAAGTAGTTAAGAATATTAAAAAGTCATGAAATTGGTGTGAATCGCCTCTGAATACCCCCCCCCCCCTGTGTAAAAAGGAGTTAAAAAATAATACAGTGTGTGACACACCGGACATTGTAGCACCGGTAAGAAATGAAAACTACTTTCACCCCTGCATATAACACACACGTATTTCATTCCTCTGATCAGTCAAAGTATATCTACGTGGATCTTCACCACATTCCAGGTATCTTGACCAAAAAAATGGAGATTAACAAATCCAAAGATTGGTGTCTTGACAAAAAGAAACAGCTGCTCCAGGCTTGTTTTATAGAGTCATTTAAATCTGAGTGGATTAATGCTCCAAATGAACTCCGTTTAGAGTGATTGTTGCCTTTCTGCGTTTGTGAAGTTGGAAACTTAGTAACTTTATTCCTATTCAGCCCATTATGGATTACTACCTTTAAATACTTGAAGAATGTCAAACATGAATCTTTTTTTTGTATAGAAAAAAGGAAGGGCCTCAATTCACAAGAACTAAAAATGGCATTTCAAGGAGTAACTCCGAAGCTCTTATTACGTAGGTGGCCTTTTCGTATGCCACCTACAAATCAATAACATGAATATTAAACCTCGAGACCAATGAAGTTGCAGGGTTTTTTCATATCCAGATAATTACATATATTATTCAGATATTAGATCAATATTTAAGTAGTTATATTTAAAGGGTTGGATATTACGTACTTTGGTATTTACGTAATTTTCTACTCTCGAATATGAGTAAATAATAAGTTACTCTCACGGTTGAATAAATAGTCGACTATTATGTCATCCTTTTGATTTGCTCTTCATATTTGCTTTGGTATAATTTCTGGTTTTTATTTATTTGATTAGATGAAAAAAAGAGGATGAAGTTATCAAGAAACTTCTATGGTGCTACCAAGAGTTAATTTTGAAAGGTAGACGAAAATAAAATGACTTACATCGAAATTAGTCAACATTGGTTTATTAATTAACAAATTATGCTAACTTGCTTATATTGATACAATTAAAAATATTTTTTAGCATGTCTTCATCAGTATTTTCATTGTATTTTTAAAATAATATCCTCTTGATCAAAACCACTTGAGTGCTTACGATCATAAAATTTATGTAAATATTAATACGACTTGACAAAAAAGTCAAAAAACCTTGGGGTCGTTCTTATTTTTTTTCGCATCAATGCCTTTATTTACTTGTATATAAATTAAACTTAATTATATAATAACCATTTTTTATATTTGCAACAACATTAAACAATAAAATTAAATTTTAAAAAAGGCCAACATATCCAAACAAACACAAAACTCAGCTAAAAAATGGGCATAATATTCATAAGGAGAGGCTTAAAAATTAAACATAGTATATATAAAAAAAATCCAACATAAATGAAAACCAGGGTCATGCTGATTTTTCCAAATATATTATTTATGATAAAAAACACTCATATCAATATTGAGCATGACGTAGATTTTTTTATTGAACCGTCCTTGGTATTGGGGATCCGTATGCGAATAACACAACATCTTGCAACCGAAAGAATAAAATAGACCTCAAGTGGGTACCACATAATGGTATATCACATGTTAAATACTTTGCAAGATAGGCCTTACAGTTGCTGATGACAGCACTTATGGCCTTGCCTTCTAGTGAAATTAGCCCAGTGTACGGTTCTGCTCCAAAAGTAGAAGGCCATTAAGGAGGTTGGTTCTAAAAATGAAATAATCTTGATTTAACATAAGGAAAGACTTTAAAATAAATAACACAGAGCATTCAATAAAAGTGTGAGCAACGTCATTATAATATTTTCCACAGTCATTGAAGGGGCTAAAGAATCGAAGCAGTTCAGTAGACATTTGGGACTATGGCGTGAATATATTACTACTATTCACGCCCACCAGAGAGCGTTCCTTGTCCAATGAGGAAGGAAGACCAAGAACTTTTTTTAAAATCTAAAACCGTCCTGACATCAGAGCATTCATCCGTTCTAAGGGAAGCACTGTAGCAGATTCTTTATGTCTCTCTGCTCCTATTTGTTCATCTGCTCCTATTTGTTGCCTATTTGTATATAAATATATCCCATTTAATGAAATATTGCTTAGTTTAGATCAGATAAGCGAAAGGTCCCTTATGTACTCCATCGGTAATAAAGTATTCTCTTCATTTATTTTCAATTTGAGGGAATTTCGAAAGTAAAATAGCGCTATTTCAAATATTTTATGCATTTGGGCTTTGAATCATCTTCCACCATGGGATCTGCAAAAAATCAACCAAATGTTTCTTCCCTCCTTAGCAAAGCCCCCGTACTTCCAAAACAGGAATCCACAAAACTGTTCCATGGCCGGAACGAAAAGAAAAGGAGAAGCCGCGTACTCTTGCCTACAACTTCTACCCGAAAAAAAGGATCATTATGTACTCCATCGATGCGGAAAGTTGAAGAACCCTTGAACAACAAAGAATATTTAAAAAACGTCTCAGAAGTTACTTCATAATAGCTCATAAAATAACTTTTGTAAAATAGAATCAAAAGCCTTTGACCAATACATTGCTATAATTGCTGCATAAGTTTTCCTATTCCTTGTGGAATCTACGGCAGCTTGGATATTTTTTTGAAATATCTGACATATATGTGATGTATTTTCTTAAAATGACGCTTGAGAAAAAAGGAGAAGAAAAAAAACGCCTTTTTCTGTTTCTAGCTATTTTCACTTCATAAGAAATGACCATATAGATATTATTCCTCGAAATTTGACCTCTTATCAACAACTAACAAAATGAATCACAACACCAAACTATAAAAATGTGCTTATATTTTCATATTAACCCTTTGAATAATGACAAAAAGCTTCAGAAAATGCGCAATTGGCCCCTAAAGTTGTGAAATATTGTATTTAACCTTATATGATGAGTATTTACTGATGTTGGTAACCGTATATATCAACTGGTTCGGGTCTGTGATGTTTTTCTTTTTACTTAGAAAGAAGAAAATTATCTCTCTAAGTTACTGTCATCCCCCTTTTTTCGACTCTCATCCCTGCAATGAGTATAATGACTAGAACCACGGGACTTCGACGGAATCCAATGTGCAACACCTGATCAACCCATGTTTCCCAACCTGCTCTTTTCAACCTCTTTGGCGTAAAGTCAATCCTCAGGAGTTCCTCTTCAGACTCATCATCTCCTACAGCTTTGATCCAAATAACTCTTCCAGTCTTCTCTCTATAGTCCACGGGGACCCACAGGATTCAACCGAGGGCGTCTTCACGCACTGCCAAGGTCGGCCGGGAAGAAGGAAGACCTCCATGACAAGCCATTCGACGGACTTTGGCTGAAGGTACTGGGAGCCCGTTCCCCTGAGTATCACCTGTTATTGAAAGAGACAGCAAATCAGATGTGTCCTTGGGAACTCCGGATGAATACACTTTAGCTGAATGCCCTTTGCGATCTGCTAAGGTTGAGATGGAAGAAATCATCCGTGGCAGGCCATTCCAGAAGGCCTGTCTATTAGATAAGCGACAAATACATCCATTTCTTCGTTGGTGACGTGGAGTTTCAGGTGGACCTGACTTAGAAGGGGCCGTATAAGTGCAGGACTAAGCTCTTCCGTCGTGAAGCATTGTTACTGTGCCTCACGATTTCAGCCTGAGACGGTCTCCGTGAGGACTGAGAGGTCGTTGAGGAATGGAAGGAAGTCATATAAGGGTTTAACGAGCGAATCCTTCTAATACTAAATGATTTTTGGAAACCTAATCATTACACGCAAATATTTTTGAGCTACCTTCCGAATAGCACATCATAAGTTGCCAATTTTAAAATATAATTAATGTAGATAAACGAATTGTCCCTTGGCCCAACTTTTACCCACTCCTTTTCAAAGCTTATATTTTATATTGTATAAAAAAGACAATATCGACAGTGTAACAAACACCCTCTTTTTTCTATAAATTTGTTCTTTTTTTAATTGAAAAATTGTATAGAAAGAGGGTTTTGCCATTTTTCCAGGATACGGCACAAATGAAAAGTATATATCAACCTATTTTACGTTTGTAATTTATGTATATCAAATCATTATAAATAGAGTTAACATTATTTTAACTATATTTTTATGATTCTCTTATCACTGATAAAACTTAAAGAATGATTCATTGTTACGGTGTAACTTCTACAGAAAATATTTATATTTGCCAAAAAGTTTTTTATTCGATTAATAATTGTTTTGAATTATTTTTTGCTACATTTTTAATTGTCTAGTTTTATGTCTACATATATCCTTATAGAAATCAATAAAGAATCGCCTTATGGCCAAAAAAAACTACAACTATAAATTGTAATATATATTATATGTATGAAATATAATTATTCCTGAAGATCTATAACGTATAGTACAATTATTTGAATGAGGAATCTTATATAATGAAGAATTACTTATATAATTTTTGGTAGATTAATATATTTTTCACGCAATTACTAGTTAATAAAAATGTTCAAATATTTTTAAAATAATAGCTAACATGAATTCGTCATAAATTTATCTATGTATGAAATATAATTATTCCTGAAGACCTATAACGTATGGCACAGTTATTTAAATGAGGAATTTTATAAAATGAAGAATTAATTATATAGTCTTTGGTGGATTAATATATTTTTCACGCAATTACTAGTTAATAAAAGTGTTCAAATATTTTTTAAATAATAGCTAGTATGAATTCGTCATAAAAAATATATGTATTCAAACTTAATACAAATAAAAATAGTTCCAAGTTATCCCTCGAAAACGAACATACGAATATAAATACTATAACACAATAACGGATATTAAAGGAAATCACTTAAGTAAGTAGAAAAATAAAATATTTTTTCGGTATTTTAGAGAAACCAATGCGTGATTAACATCTTTTTGTTATAAAAATATAGAGATCATCTGTATTAATTGTTATAATTTTGAACTGTAAATATTTTTTTAGAAATAAGTTTTCGTAGACACTAGCCCATTGCCGCTCCGCGGCTGGTGCTAGGCTCTCCGGGCGGGTGGGTGGCCTACGGCCACAGCATTATACATGGTAACATATCTTTGGATAATATGTTGAGGCAAGGGTTGAACCTTGTATCAAACAATGAAGTTTTTGAAGCTTATGATGATGGAGACGTCGTATAGAAAGAAGTTTTATGATAGAGAATGATATGAGTATTTTTCAACCAAAAAAAGTAGAGGAAAATTTTTATATTATCCAGTAAATTCGGATTAAGTTCCTCTCCTTATAACTACAAATATATACATATGTATTTATTTTTCTTTTTTTCCCCTTTTCTTACTTTAAAAACCTCTATCGTCTCATTAAAAAAAGTGGGCACAGATACTTAGCAACGTGCAGCGAGGCAAATATGAAGCAAAAGACTTATGTACTAAAAAGTTTAAGGAAATTATATATACCTTGTACTACATAAATTTACTTATAATGAAATAACGCCAACTTAAAAAGCCTCCTATGTGAGCTAAGAGGCAAATGCTCTTCTCCGTAAGACCTTCTTCATGATTTGGAAGGAAAATCAACATTATAAACTTTGCGTGGGAAACTATTTTCATGATCTTATCGTATTCATGAGTACATGTCAAATATTTTTTTTCATAGAGCTTCTCCCTTCTCTTTCTTTATACTTCGGAGCGCGTCCACTTGTGTATCCTGTGAGAAAAGGGGAAGAGTTTGAAGTATTCAAACTGGTTGATAAGATTGGTGAACCCAACATAGAGATATTGAGATATAGAGAGCTGATTGGATCCTTCAGAAAAATACGTCATTGCGACCGTAAAAAACTTCTAAAAAGATATACAGTAAACCCTCGATATAACGAACTATATGGGGGGAGGGCAGGGTCGTTATATCCGAAAATTCGTTAAAGGAAGGCTCTGGAGTGTAAGGTATATCCTGCAGGAGTGACGATGAACTGCTGCTGGACAAATTTGGCAGATTAGTGGAGGAGGTCGAAGTCACAGACACACTGCTGGTCTCAGACTCTGTCCTAGACCTCTTCTCGGCTGGGGAGGGGCCAGCCTTGAAGAAGTCAGAGATCTTCGTCTGCGTCTTCTTCTGCTGCACCTCACGCATGAGTTCAAACCGCATGATTCACAGCAGCTCATATTCGGGTTCGGTAGCCTGAAATATAATGAACTTAGGTTCGCTATATATGAGGCTTGTTCGGCCAGCTCCACGAAGTTCGGTATCCTCAGATATAACGAACTTAAGTTCGTTATATCTGAGGCTTGTTCGGCTAGCTCCAGGAGGTTCGTTGTATCCGAAGTTCGTTATACAGAGGGGCGTTATATCGAGGGCTTACTGTAGAGAGTTTATTCTCTTCATCATTCATAGATTCTATCTCTAAGATCAGCTTACGATGACGTCGTAAAAATTACTTTGTTTATTTTGCACACACAGAAACATTAAAACGCTGTTTCTCTGCCATTGAAGGGAATCAGCTCTCTATATCTTTATATCTCTATGGAACCCAAGGTTTGGGCAATACAAAAACAAACATGTAGCAGTGTGACTACTCAATGACGTCACTGGAGACCTATTATTTCTATTTATATATCAATCTTTCTATCTATTTATAAATAAATATATAATACATATATATATATATATATATATATATATATATATATATATATATATATATATGTATGTGTGTGTGTATAAATTAATTAATTAAAAATATATATAAATATTATATTCGTTCTCCAGTGACGTCATTGAGTAGTTATACTGTTAGGAGTACATGTTAGTTTTTGTATTCCCTGATCTTATTATGCAGACCTTTGGTGAGCTTCATTTTGTATTTCATAATTTAAATACCAATTATGCAGTAAAAGTCTCCCTAGAGGTTACATTAGATTCATAATTTAGAGCGCCCCCTAGGGGGCGCAAAAAAACTAACATTATAGCCAACTCCTATGCTATATATATGTAGCCTATGTACTTATGAAATGATGCTTACCAATAAAACTTTTTTGTTTTTCATCCAATTTTAAAAACTTCTTCACATTTGCATTATACTCCCCAATTGGGAACAACTATATTACAAAAATAAAAATAAAAAATGCCAAACATCATGGGGATTTTTGAAAAAATCAGTTTTTTGGGTTTTCTGAAAAAAAATATAAAACAATTGAGAAGGACTTTTTCATAATGTATTGTCAGGCTTTTTAAGCTTCTTCTTATGAACTCAAGTGGAAATCTGTGAGTTCCCCAGGAGCGGAGAAACAAACCCTTTTCCATTTGGCCAGTTTTTATGCCAAAACTCAAAAAATTATTAACTAAAATTCATTTTTTATCCGACACGAACGTATTAGAAATGAAAACTCTATAGATACTATTTTATAACTTGATGCAATCACTCAGCCGACAACCCAAAGAAGGCCCCCTAAAATTTGGGATTTCAAAATATTCCTCTTCGTCCATGAAATAGGACCTAATATTCAATCCCGGATTTGAGGCTCTTAATGACCTCGGATTCGGATACTGAATACATCAAAGTTGCTCCCTTTGGGAAGCTGAATATGATTGTGCAAAATATATTGCGAAAACTTGCAAATTGAAAAATCCGGATCCCGGCACAAATATGTCCCGGAAGCCGGACATTGACTTAACCAACCTAGGCTTATTTTGGAAGGCCTTCATTTCTTATGTTTTGTTTTGAACTTTTTTTCTTATTAAAAAGTCGCCCCAGAGGTTTTCTTGAATTTACCGACAGGCCGGTCCGGTTTTCCAGGAAATTTTTTTGGGACCCGATTGTAAACTCTATTCTTGATGTACTTTCAGAGTAGCTTTTTTTCGAAATGGGAAAGAATCAAAAGTTAAGGAAATGTCATAATCCGGGTCCGGGAGTGTCTGGGTCCGGAATTTTTTTCCGCTAGGCCTTAGTTTTTTATACCAAAAGATGCCTACGGCTAAAGTCCACAAAACATTTAATTACATCCCGAGCCTCCTAACCCTCAAAAATCCATACAAACCGCAAAATCCTCTCACAGACGCAAATCTGGTCTGATCAGAACCTAACCTAGCCCAAGACCATCACATGGTCACGATGCATCTGTGTGCCAAATTTCAGGTCTGTAGCTTCTGTAGTTTCGGCGTCTATAGAAGTCAGACAGACGGACAAACTCAAATTCTAATATTAGGACTAGCCCATTGCCGCTCCGCGGCTGGTGCTAGGCCCTCCGGGCGGGTGGGTGGCCTACGGCCACAGCATTATACATGGTAACATATCTTTGGATAATATGTTGAGGCAAGGGTTGAACCTTTCATCAAACAATGAAGTTTTTGAAGCTTATGATGATGGAGACGTCGTATAGAAAGAAGTTTTATGATATGAGTATTTTTCAAAAAAAAGGAGAGGGAAAATTTTTATATTATCCAGTAAATTCGGATTAAGTTCCTCTCCTTATAACTACAAATATATACATATGTATTTATTTTACTTATTTTCCCCAAAGAAAATATAAAAGAACTAGAAGCGCAATGCAGGCTGGAAAGGAGTATTGGCTGTATTGCCTTCAATAGAGTTACACAGCTGACCTCATAAGATTCACAAAAATGTAAACAAATTGAGTTAAGAACCTTTTTCAGTATAAGTATGACTCTCCTATATTCAGATCAAGGTCTGTATAATAAGGTCTGGGCAATACAAAAATAAACATGTAGCAGTGCGACTACTCAATGACGTCACAGGAGAACAATTATATTTATCTCTATATATATAAATCAATCTCTCTATATATCTATAATATATACATACATATATATCTATATATATATGTATGTGTGTTTGTATAGATAAATAAATAAAATAAATATTTATATAGATATAAATTATATATGTATATATATTCGTTCTACACTGACGTCATGGAGTAGTCATACTGCTAGGATTACATGATTGTTTTTGTATTGCCCAGACCAAACGGAAAAGGGAAAGGCATATGAAGTGAAAGAGGAGTGAAGAAGAATGCAAATCCTTTAATTAAAAATATTTTAATTTATCCATCACAAGATGTAACTAGAGGCATATATACACTCAGAGAGTGCAAACCTCCGCCGTCATGAGCCTTCCGAGGCGGATTTTTCACGACTGGGAGGCGTAGAGAGACGGGGGAGGGTTCCCCTAGACGGAAATTCCGAGAGGAACACGCTCCCGGCACCCAATTTCACAGCACAGCGACATCTATTGGTAGAGTAGGCTAACTTGAAAAATTTAGTAGTATTTAGCTCATTTGGCGCCTTAATTCTGCACTCAGAGATGCCAAATTTAATCACTTCTTCCTTTTGGCACTTCCAACAACTCCACAAAATTTCATCCAAATCCGTTCAGTACTTTTTGAGTTATCCGCTGACAAACCAACAAACCAACAAACTAACAACCAACAAACCAACAAACTAACAAACCAACAAACGCCAGTGAAAACAATACCTCCTTCGGCGGAGGTAATAACTGTTTGTCAAGAAGCGTAAAGAGTCTTTTGTCACTTTTTAATCATTGACAAAGCTGCTTTATTAATGAAAGATAAAATTCACTTGCATATTGCTGCCCAAGTTTTGCAAAACATTTGTGAAAAACAACGGTAGGTTTTTAATGATCTTAATGAACATATGCTAGACGTTAGCCCAACAAACAATCACGTTTATAAATTCATAAAAGATTTGGCAGCAACTTATTCTCGAATAAGACTTTATCATCAAGGAAGAGTGACGAATATAAAATTACTCTCCGACTACATAAGAAAAAGTCATGATAAAACAGTATTATTCAAAGGACAGTAAAAGTATTCATTAATATTATTAAAAACCTATCACATTGTTATTCTCATGTTTATTTATGTTATGCAAATATATTATACAATAATTACATATCTTAAAAAATTGTACCATGATTTCCCTAAATATATCAATAATATTTTCTATTTTACAAAAATTATTATAGGACTAATATTTAAAAAAATATAGCGAATCTTTTAAAATCGTACTACATAAAAATCTCAGTTTTCATTCTTCATTATGGTTACTAAGTTTTCTTCTCTTCTGTTGTTCATGTTTTTCCTTCGGCAGACGCGTTGCGCTTCTAGTTACCTCCGCCGAAGGAGGTATTGTTTTCACTGGCGTTTGTTGGTTTGTTAGTTTGTTGGTTTGTTGGTTTGTCAGCAGGATAACTCAAAAGTACTGAACGGATTTGGATGAAATTTTGTGGAGTTGTTGGAAGTGCGAAAAGGAAGAAGTGATTAAATTTTGGAATCTCTGAGTGCAGAATTAAGGCGCCAAATGAGCTAAATACTACTAAATTTTCCAAGTTAGCCTACTCTGCGAATAGATGTCGCTGTGCTGTGAAATGGGTGCCGGGAGCGTGTTCCTCTCGGAATTTCCGTCTAGGGGAACCCTCCCCCGTCTCTCTACGCCTCCCCAGTCGTGAAAAATCCGCCTCGGAAGGCTCATGACGGCGGAGGTTTGCACTCTCTGAGTGTATATATGCCTCTAGTTCTTTTATATTTTCTTTGATTTTCCCCTTTTCTTACTTTAAAAACCTCTATCGTCTCATTAAAAAAAAGTGGACCACAGATACTTAGCAACGTGCAGCGAGGCTAATATGAAGCAAAAGACTTATGCACTAAAAGTTTAAGGAAATTATATATATCTTGTACTACATATATTTACTTCTAATGAATAACGCCAACTTAAAAAGCCTCCTATGTGAGCTAAGAGGCAAATGCTCTTCTCCGTAAGACCTTCTTCATGATTTGGAGGGAAAATCAACATTATAAACTTTGCGCGGGAAACTATTTTTCATGATGTTCTCGTATTCATGAGTACATGTCAATATTATATTCATAGAGCTTCTCCCTTCTCTTTCTTTATACTTCGGAGCGCGTCCACTTGTGTTTCCTGTGAGAAAAGGGGGAAGAGTTTGAAGTATTCAAACTGGTTGATAAGATTGGTGAACCCAACATAGAGATATTAAGATATAGAGAGCTGATTGGATCCTTCAGAAAAATACGTCATTGCGACCGTAAAAAACTTATAAAAAGATATACAGTAACCCTCGATATAACGAACTATATGGGGGAGGGCAGGGTCGTTATATCCGAAATTCGTTAAAGGAAGGCTCTGGAGTGTAAGGTATATCCTGCAGAGTGACGATGAACTGCTGCTGGACAAATTTGGCAGATAAGTGGAGGAGGTCGAAGTCACAGACACACTGCTGGTCTCAGACTCTGTCCTAGACCTCTCTCGGCTGGGGAGGGGCCAGCCTTGAAGAAGTCAGAGATCTTCGGCTGCGTCTTCTTCTGCTGCACCTCACGCATGAGTTCAACCGCATGATCCGCAGCAGCTCATAATTCGGGTTCGGTAGCCTTAATATAGCGAACTATATTTTTCGCTATATATGAGGCTTGTTCGGCCAGCTCCACGAAGTTCGGTATCCTCAGATATAACGAACTTAAGTTCGTTATATCTGAGTTATATCATTAACAAAGGACCGAGTACTTTTCCTTTTCTTTCCCCACAACGGTGTTGATGAGAAAATAAAAAAAGGTAAAGAACTACAGAAATATAGAATATATTAGTTAAATGATTTTTACAGTCAGACTCAAAAAAATGATCAATGATTCAAATGTCAATAATGTCTTGTAATAAGAGTCATAACAATATCTTTATAATCTCATTTTATAAATAATATAGATAATATGTCAACAGTTAGTATTTATATGTTTTATGTATTATCGCGGTGCCCTTCCGTCAATTCCATCATGTTTATGACGGGGATCATAAACATTGTGACCTTTCATCAATTTTCTTTATTTATTTAAAATATTTTAATAAAATACTCCGGAACATGCTTGAAGGCTTAATATATTCCAGGGCCATATGTTGCTTACATAAATATAAATAAAAGATCATGACAATAATTAAGATACATTTTTTCTTTAAATATTCACTCCATAAATGATGTATTATATAAAAGCTCCCATATCGTTTGAAGCCTTATTATATGCATTAACAATATTAGCATTTATAGATAGACCTTCCATAACATCAATACATAATACTTGTTGCGACAGTAATGACAAAAATATCCAAATGATAAAGTTATTTAGGGTAAGACCTTCTTCATGATTTGGAGGGAAAATCGACATTTCCAACTTTGCACTGGAAACCATTTTCATAATGTTATCGTATTCATGAGTATATGTCAAATATTTTTATTCATAGAGCTTCTCCCTTCTCTTCTTCATACTTCGGAGCGTGTTCAGCTGTGTCTCACGTGAGAAAAGGGGGATGAGTTTGAAGTATTCAAACTGGTTAATAAGATTGTTGAACCCAAAACAAACATGTAGCAGTGTGACTACTCAATGACGTCACTGGAGACCATTATATATATACATCAATCAATATCTTATCTATCTATATATAAATAAATGAATAAAATAATATATATAAATATATATATTCGTTCTCCAGTGACGTCATTGAGTATAACTGCTAGGATTACATGCTTGTTTTTGTATGCCCAGACCTTATTATACAGACCTTTGGTGAACCCAAACCCCCCGCCATTTCATAATGTATAAACTTAGGTTCCGAAATATTTTTCGTGTGACGTCACGTCTGGCAAAAAACATAAACAAATAACTTTTACTATATAAACATCTCTACTCAAATTATCATTAGTGCATCGTACTCCAAAATTTCTTTATAAACACGAACTTATTAGAAATGCCAAACTCTATAGATATTATTTTATAACTTGATGCGATCAATCCCATAGACAGCCCAAAAAAGGCCCCAAAATTTAGGATTTCAAAAATATTCCGCTTCGTCCATGAAATAGGACCTAATATTCAATCCCGGATTTGAGGCTCTTAATGACCTCGGATCCAGATACTGATAACATCAAAGTTGCTCCCTTTGTAAAGCTGAATATGATTGTGCAAAAATAAATTGCGAAAAACTGCAAATAAAAAAAATCCGGATCCCGGCCCAAATATGTCCCGGAGGCCGGACATTGACTTAACCAACCTAGGCTTATTTTGCAAGTCTTCATTTCGTATGTTTTGTTTTGAACTTTTTTTCGTTTTAAAAAGTCGCCCCAGAGGTTTTCTTGAATTTCCTGACAGGCCGGTCCGGTTTTCCGGGAAATTTCTTTTGGACCCGATTGTAAACCCTATTCTTGATGTACTTTCAGAGTATCTTTTTTTCGAAATGGGAAAGAATCAAAAGTTAAGGAATATCATAATCCGGGTCCGGGAGTGTCTGGATCCGGATTTTTTTCCGGATCCAGGTTCTTTGGGCAGAGATGCATATAACTTTTAGTTTGCGTTCTGTCTCTAAAACATCTCACTTACGAACTATGGACAACCAAAGTTTTCCAAACCTTTTTTTAGGTCTTTGCAAGGCCGCTAGGTCTTAGTTTTGTATATACCAAAGATGCCTACGGCCAAAGCCCACAAAACATTTAATTACATCCCGAGCCTCCTAACCTCAAAAATCCATACAAACCGCAAAATCCTCTCACAGACGCAAATCTGGTTTGATCAGAATTTAACTTAGCCCAAGACCATCACATGGTCAAGATGCATGTGTGTTCCAAATTTCAGGTCTCTAGCTTTTGTAGTTTCGGCGTCTATAGAAGCGGACAGACAGACGGACAAACTCAATTCTAATATTAAGACTAGCCCATTGCCGCTCCGCGGCTGGTGCTAGGCCCTCCGGGCGGGTGGGTGGCCTACGGCCACAGCATTATACATGGTAACATATCTTTGGATAATATGTTGAGGCAAGGGTTGAACCTTGCATCAAACAATGAAGTTTTTGAAGCTTATGATGATGGAGACGTCGTATAGAAAGAAGTTTTATGATATGAGTATTTTTCAAAAAAAGTAGAGGGAAATTTTTTATATATCCAGTAAATTCGGATTAAGTTCCTCTCCCTATAACTACAAATATATCATATGTATTTATTTTACTTATTTTCCCTTTTCTTACTAAAAAAACCTCTAGTTTAGTTAGTTAGAAGTTTATTACTGCATCACAATAGATATACGTATATATACATATGAATATATATAACACACATACAAACTAAAGAAATGAGCACGACCACGCAACGGGGTATATGTGCTACAACAGTAATATGGAGTTACATTTTAATACAAGAATATAGATTACATGACCACATGATCAATTACTTTTCTTAACAATCATTTCAATTTCTTGAAAAAACAATTAATTTTGACTGTTTTTTATTGTCTTTGGAACACTTTCTGTTAATCCGATAGATCTAGTAATAGGATGTTTCGCTTCTTTTCCATAGATTTTCTGTCGTTCTTGTCATGATTTCCAGTGTCTTTAATTTTTTTATTGTTTCCATCTTCTGTGGTGTTTCTATCATTGTCAATATGTTGATTTTTATTTTCCTTATTATCATCAAGTTCGATGTCGTCTTTTTCAACAGTTTCTTCTTTTTCTTCAACAGTCGGAGCATCCCGGGGGTCTTGAAAGCGCACTTTCCCTGCTGATGCAATGTGAAGAGTAAAATCCACTAATTGGAGACTTTTAAACGCTTGTTGGTCTACAGAGAGATAGAGAACTTTTCCAAGTTGAGTTATATCTGATTTTGCAACTTCAACTTTCCCTTCAATGCCACGAATAGTGCATTGATGTTTAATGATTTTAGCAAGTATATCATCGATAATGTCACCGGTGATTCCTCGGATAAATCCTGTGAGCATCTTTTTTCCCTTACGGGCATTCCTCATTTCTTCTGCTTCTGCCCATGAAGTTGTCAGTAGAGGTGTGGATGTAGCTATAATTTTTCGCACATATTTGGCAGAAGCATCATCGTTGATATATATTACAGCTCTTTTGTTTGTGTATCGGCGCCCTTCATAAGTGGGAATCCATTTTCCAACAGATGAGGACATACGACTGACATAGTCTGTATCTAGAATTTTAATGGTCTTATTCCCTCATCAAGTGAAAATGATCACCGTTCTTACGAACAATGATAAGCTCATTGGCTTCTTTTGCTATCTCAGCATAAAGAAACCGTCTCTTAGTTTTGTTATGATTTTGTTGTTGTAGAGGTAAGCCCAATTCATTCTTTCCGGCCTCTTTTGGAGGGGGAGTTTCATTTGACTTGTCCTCCCTCTTTCTTTTGAACGGTTTTGTTGGTTCGGAGGGATTGGCTTGTCCCATCTTGCCTTTCTTTTTAGATGTAACCGTCTTCCATTTCAGGTCGTCGGCATTTCATTTTCTAGAGATTCGGTTTGATTCGAATCTTTTTGATTGACGTTATCTTTATAATTCCTCATCTTGGGAAGGTTTTGTGATAATAACTTTTCTTAACGTTCCGCACAAATTATGTAAGGAGTTTCTCTCATAAAGAGAAGAAAAAGAAGAAAAGCTTTGGACCAATAATGATCTAAAACCGTTGAAATAGGGCTGATTCCGATGGTTGAAGTCCAAAATTGATCCGGAAGAGGAAGGAAGTGCACTTATAACAATTATAACATAGTTAAAACGTACAAGGAGTTCCTAACTCCGCTAAAACAACTTCAACTTGAAGACGCACTGAATGACGTGTTGCTCCTTGCACAGCTAAAAAGTAACTCTAAAAAAAAAAAAACCTCTATCGTCTCATTAAAAAAAAGGGGCACAGATTCTTAGCAACGTGCAGCGAGGCAAATATGAAGCTAAAGACTTATGCACTAAAAAGTTTAAGGAAATTATATATATCTTGTATTACATATATTTACTTCTAATGAAATAACGTCAACTTAAAAACCTCCTCTGTGAGCTAAGAGGCAAATGCTCTTCTCCGTAAGACCTTCTTCATGATTTGGAGGGAAAATCAACATTATAACATTGCGCGGGAAACTATTTTCATGATGTTATCGTATTCATGAGTACATGTCAAATATGTTTATTCATAGAGCTTCTCCCTTCTCTTTCTTTTTACTTCGGAGCGCGTCCACTTGTGCTTCCTGTGAGAAAAGGGGGAAGAGTTTGAAGTATTCAAACTGGTTGATAAGATTGGTGAACCCAACATAGAGATATTAAGATATAGAGAGTTGATTAGATCCTTCAGAAAAATACGTCATTGCGACCGTAAAAAACTTCTAAAAAGATATACAGTAACCCTCGATATAAAGAACTTAAGTTCGTTATATCTGAGGCTTGTTCGGCTAGCTCCAGGAGGTTCGTTGTATCCGAAGTTCGTTATACAGAGGGGCGTTTATCGAGGGCTTACTGTAGAGAGTTTATTCTCTTCATCATTCATAGATTCTGTCTCTAAGATCAGCTTACGATGACGTCGTAGAAATTACTTTGTTTATTTGCACACACAGAAACATTAGAACGCTGTTTCTCTGCCATTGAAGGGAATCAGCTCTCTATATATCTTTATATCTCTATGGATGCGATTAGTTTTCAAAAAAAGGAGAGGGGAAAAATATATATTATCCAGTAAATCTGATTAAGTTCTTCTCCTTATAACTACAAATATGTATAAATGTAGTTTTTTTTCTTTTTTCCCCTTTTCTTACTTTTAAAAATAACTTTGTGCTAACGTAAATACATAACATTTATCGTCTCTTTTTAAAAAAGTGGACAAAGATACTTAGCAAGACGCCATGTTGAAAACAAAGATAAATTAAAAGGAATAAAATATATAAACAAAGAGGAAAGAATGAAGAGGCAGTGACATATCAACATAAAGTACAAAGTACTCATGAGAGAGAGACAGACGCCATGTTTGAAAACAAAGATACAAAGAGAGATTGATATATCATTAACAAAGACCGAGTACTTTTCCTTTCTTTCCCCACAACGGTGTTGATGAAAAATAATAAAAAGGTAAAGAACCAGAACTATATTAATTGAATGATTTTTACAGTCAGACTCAAAAAAGATGATCAATGATTCAAATGTCAACAATGTCTTGTAATAAGTCTTGCCAATATCTTTATAATCTCAAATTATAAATAATATAGATAAATATGTCAACAGTGATAGTATTATATGTTTAATGTATTATCGCAGTGCCCTTCCGTCAATTCCATCATCATGTTTATGACGGGGATCATAAACATTGTGACCTTTCATCAATTTTCTTTATTTATTTAAAATATTTTCAATAAAAATACTCCTGAACATGCTTGAAGGCTTAATATATACCAGGCCATATGTTGCTTACATAAATATAAATAAAAGATCATGACAATAATTAAGATACATTTTTTCTTAAATATTCACTTCATAAATGATGTATTATATAAAAAGCTCCCATATCGTTTGAAGCCTTTTATATGCATTAGCATTTATAGATAGACCTTCAATAACATCACATAATATTGTTGCGACAGTAATGACAAAAATATCCAAGATGATAAAGTTATTTTAAGGTAAGACCTTCTTCATGATTTGGAGGGAAAATCGACATTTCCAACTTTGCACTGTAAACCATTTTCATGATGTTATCGTATTCATGAGTACATGTCAAATATTTTTATTCATAGAGCTTCTCACTTCTCTTTCTTCATACTTCGGAGCACGTTCAGCTGTGTCTCCTGTGAGAAAAGGGGATGACTTGAAGTATTGAAACTGGTTAATAAGATTGGTGAACCCAAGGTTGGGGCAATACAAAAACATACATTTAGCAGTGTAACTACTCAATGACGTCACTGGAGAATGATTATATCTATATATATATTTATCAATTAATCTCTCTATCTATTCTATAATAAATGTATATATATATATATATCTATATATATATATATATATAGATATATATATATATATATATATATATATATATATATATATATATATATATATCTATGTGTGTGTGTTTAAATAAATTAATAATATAAATATATAGAACATATAAATTATATAAATATATATATTCGTTCTCCAGTGACGTCATTGAGTAGTTATACTGCTAGAGTACATGTTAGTTTTGTATTGCCCAGACCTTATTATACATACCTTGGGTGAACCGTGGTGTTAATTTATGACGTCATATGGTGCCAGATATTTTTTTTGCGAGGGCATCATTTTGTATTTCATATTTAAATACCAATTTGCAGTAAAGGGTCTCCCTAGAGGTTACATTAAATTCATAATTTAGAGTACCCCTAGGGAGCAAAAAAGAACTAACATTATAGCCAACTCCTATGCTATATATATGTAGCATATGTACTTATGAAATAATGCTTACCAATAAAACTTTTGTGTTTTTCATCCAATTTTAAAAATTTCTTCACATTTGCATTATTCTCAAATGGGAACAACTATATTAACAAATTAAATTTTTAAAAAATGCCAAAAACCATGGGGGTCTTAAGTTTTTTGAAAAAATCCGTTTTTTGGGTTTTCTGAAAAAATATATGAAACACTTGAGAATGATTTATTTAAGTTTGCTGTCATACTTCTTAAGTTCCTTCTTATGAACTCAAGTTGAAATCTGTGAGTTTCCCAGGAGCGGAGAAAAAAAACCCTTTTCCATTTGCCAGTTTCTATGCCAAAACTCGAAAAATTCTGAACCAAAATTAATTTAAAAAACGAACTTATTAGAAATGCCAAACTCTATAGATATTATTTTATACTTGATGCGATCAATCCATAAACAGCCCAAAAACGGCCCTCCAATTTAGGATTTCAAAAATATCCGCTTCATCCATGAAATCGACCTAATATTCAATCCCGGATTGAGGCTTTTAATGACCTCGGATCCGGATACTGATAACATCAAAGTTGCTCCTTTTGTGAAGTGAATATGATTATGCAAAAATATATTGCGAAAACTTGCAAATTAAAAAAACCCCGGATCCCGGCCCAAATATGTCCCGGAGGCCGGACATGACTTAACCAACCTAGGCTTATTTTGCAAGGCCTTCATTTCGTATGTTTTGTTTTGAACTTTTTTCGTTTTAAAAGTCGCCCCAGAGGTTTTCTGAATTTCCCGTCAGGTCGGTCCGGTTTTCCGGGAATTTTTTGGGACCCGATTGTAAACCCTATTCTTGATATAGTTTTAGAGTAGCTTTTTTTCGAAATGGGAAAGAATCAAAAGTTAAGGAATGTCATAATCCGGGTCCGGGAAAGTCTGGATCCGGAATTTTTTTCCGGATCCAGGTTCTTTGGGCAGAGATGCAGATAACTTTTAGTTTGCGTTCTGTCTCTAAAACATCTCACTTTCTAATTATGGACAACCAAAGTTTTCCAAGCCTTTTTTGAGCCTTTGCAAGCCGCTAGGCCTAGTTTTGTATATACCAAAAGATGCCTACGGTCAAAGTCCACAAAACACCTAATTCATCCGAGCCCTTAAATCTCAAAAAGCCATGCAAACCGCAAACCCTCTCACAGACACAAATCTGGTCCTGATCAGAAATATACCTAGCCAAGACCATCACATGGTCAAGATGCTCTGTGTGCCAATTTCAGTCTGTAGCTTCTGTAGTTTCGGCGTCTATAGAGGCAGACGGACGGACGGACAA
>CP045895.1:12866351-12891539 GCA_013387185.1 Caligus rogercresseyi | reverse complement strand
GAGAGAGAGAGAGAGAGAGAGAGAGAGAGATTAACCTACATTAGTTGCAACCTATAGCGATCCCATGCCCATAGCAGCCACTCAATTCTTGCCCGCAAAGAAGGGAATCTGTGAATAGCGGCGCCACTCCATAATTCCCATGGGTTTCCATTTATTTTTTTGCCTATATGGTTCGATAGAATTGCATCCGACAGGATATAAATATGCATTGTAGTATTAAAATTAGTCTATCGAACCTAGGATCTTTTTTTTCCAAGATGGTTCGATAGAATAGCATCCATCTGGACATAAATAAGCATTATAGCATTAAAAACATAAAAATAAGCATTATAGCATTAATTTCCCTTTATTGGCCACTATATACGAGTTTGTATTTATATTCCTATTTAAAATAACTAATGTCATAATTATTTTCATACTTTATATGCATAAACGAAAATATTATGCAACTGGATTAAGGTGCCAAAAAAATTGGTCCGATGAGCCTTGAAAAAAATGGATCAATTTTTTGATGAAATGAATTGATTTCCGGTTCCCAAAAAAGCCTTGCAAAAATAATATAATATAAATTGTAAATAATATAATTATTTTTATTTTAGATAGGAGCTCCATTCACCTGGTGTTGCAGAGGTTCCCTTCTTCATTGCAAATATTTATTACGTATTGTAAAAGTAATCAGTATATAAAGTAGTCATGCTAAGATTACATAAATATCATATATATATATGAACACAACATACCTTCTCTAAATGTATTTTTTATATTTCAATACTAAACAATTTATATTGATTATCACCTTTTATATTACAATTTCTTTTGACAGAAGTAACACTTACTTTTCTTTCTTCTTCAAAACCGTCTTTGAACAATTAAATATTTATACAATATTTTATAACTAGAGGACTCAGAGAGTGCAAACCTCCGCCGATCCCCACCAAATGAATCACTTGGTCTTTTTGTCATTTGTCAATAGATGTCGCTGTGCTGTGCTCTCCTCTTTGAGAGCACAGCACAGCGACATCTATTAGCAGAGTAGGATAACTTGAAATATTTATTAGTATTTAGCTCATTTTGCATCTTAAAAAAGCACTCAGGGATGCCAAAATTTAATCACTTGTTTCTTTTGGCATTTTAAACAACTCCACAAAGTTTCATCCGAATCTGTTCCGCACTTTTTGAGTTATCCTGCTGACAAACAAACCAACCAACCAACAAACCAACGCCAGTGAAAACAATACTTCCTTCGGCGGATGTAATTATAGATTTGTTCCTTTCATTTATCGATAGAATCAAGGAATATAGAATACAGTGTATGTTTATTTCATGTATTCATGGATAGTGAAACGCTTGTAATCCCATTATATTTTTTTCGCGTCATCAACAATCTCTTGTTATGTCACATTACAAAAGATTTTTGGTAAAAAAGAAGACTAAAGTGTTTCAACTCAAGTATTTTTGAAAGGAAAAAAACCTTTTGAAGTCTTAAGATGTCAAAACCTCCTACAAATACATAATAATTTTAATATTTGGTTGATGAAGAAACAATAACTATATTGAGAAATTGCGTTGTGTTGTTGTTGTATGATTTTATTACAGAGCTGATATAGCTCTAGCCTTCATGGCTACTTAAAACATATATGTTTATATACAAATATATTATTATACAATAATAAAATATTAATTATATATATATATATTAGTTTTATAATTTGATTAAATTTAAGGGCCTATAAGGATCTAGACAGCCCTGTCATTGTCTTTGCCACACTCCGAGCACTTGATAAGGTGCATTCCTCTCAAAATGGCTGTGACAGGCTCCAGGCCTTTGAAAGGTATACAAGAATTATACAAAAAATTAGTTTAAAAGCATATCTCTAACAATGGTTATGTCCAATGCAAAAAAAGAATTATACAATACGAATCACAATAATAGAGAAAGAGATTAAATCTTGTGGTAAATCTATAACTAATAAATTTAAAAAATTACAGTCATACATACTAAGAATAAAATACTCCAATATTTGCATTTGGTAGTGTATTTACCTAAGAGAACATACAGATTGTAGAATGAATCCTCTTATAGTGTATTATATTTTAAAAGCTATCATACAGCTCGTATATATATATATACATATATATACGATAACTTTTATGTCATATATCAATAATTTATAATGTAATATGACTTGGATTTTTACTAAAGTTACTTAGATTTTTTATTACTTGGGTGTTGCTGATATTACTTGGATGTTTGATAAATTTTACTTGGATGGTTGCAGATGTGTGTGTGTGTAATCATCTATATTTTCCCAAAAAACATCCTAGCACATCGGCTAGTCTGGGATGTCAGGAATTTAGAAATAAGTAATACAATGTAAAAATATATATATAACTATATAAATTAAAACAAATACTAAAATATAAATATATAATTAAAGACAAAAGTATCTTTCGAAGAAAGAAAAACAACCTTAAATTTAAAAAATTAAAAAAATAAATAAATAAACACTAAGCTAGAATGCTTATTTATATAAAAGTTTACGCATTAGCATCGTTTTTATTTTATACATTGTATATTTTTTTGGAGCTGTGAATAATAAAAAAACACTATCGTGTGCTATAGATTATATAGGGGCACATTTTCCCATAGACTTGGTAACTACTTCTATAACATGGATGCTTGATAAATTTTACTTGGATGGTTGCAGGTATTACTTGGATGTTGCTTACTGTTTCTTGGATGTTTGCAGATATATTTTTATGATTAGTTTGTATTATACTTCAAACATTTTCATTCCAATTAGTATATACGTCATTTTTGAATAAAAAATATACTACTTTCATTTAAAAATCATTTAAAAATGCTTCATCATGTATTTTCGTATCTATAAAGGTTTTTCTTCAAGTATAAATAGCTTGCAAAAAAAAATATGCTGATTTTTATGCCTTACTTTTTTTATTTTCTTCCTCCCTTCCTTTGATGTAACTAATGAATAATTGACCGTTTTGATCAGCTTTGATCTTTATATATATATATCTATCTAATATCATGCTTCATCTACTTGCATATTCATCCTTGATCCCTCGAAGATACATGGAAAAAATATCCTTTGAAAAAATGTCCATCAAAAAAATATCCTGTAAAAATGCTTCATAATGAAGCTTAACAAATTATATCTTTTATTATAACTAATTTATTCTAATATTTATTAATGACGTGTCTTTGATTATATATTAAATTTGGATTATTTTATAGTTTTATTATATAATAATACACTTTAAGAGGAAAAGAATTACCAACAGAAAAAATCGTTATAAATATAAATGGAAGCAAGTATTCGAGAGGAATAGTACACATCTAAATATTACCCAACAAACAATTATCATCAAAATTGAGTTCTATATTGTTGTCATTTGGACGAGTTACAGATACTTTCCATTCAAATACTTGGGCATCAATATACTTTGACCGTGTCCCCTGTAATTCAAAGAAAAAATTAATACAACAACTATTAATAAATTATAATGATATGAAGTTGGATGACCTCATTGAATAATTAGCATCGTTTAATACTCAATGTATACACTTCAGTGAAGTTAGATCAAACATTTCTTGAACATTAGTGCCTCAAGCACTGTAAACACACTTATATGGGAGCGCATAAATATGTAAAAATAGAAAGCTTATTATCCTTCATAACCGTGAAATTCTCTCTCCATTCAGTCAATAACAACCCATCATTAAGATTTCATAAATGAAAGGTGCTGTGATTGCGTGTTGGAATAGTGGAACTCTTTATTTTTGGTACAAACACGTATTTATATGAATATATATATATATATATATATATATATATATATATATATATATATGGAGAGCTCTTTATTGTTTGATAAATAAATGGAAGCCTCGGGAGTACTTATAGTAAAAGGAGTGGGAGTTCTTTACATCCAATGAAGTCGTTGAATGATACAAATAACTTTTTATACAAAAAACAAGGTTAATAAATAATTGTAATTGAATTTTTGTCTTATTTTAACATGTCATTTATTTATTTATTTTTCGATTGTAAAAGCTTTTATTTCTTATCTGCTACAGCAATACAGTGTAATAAATAGGAAAAATACACTAATATAGCAAATATAAGCAGTTGGGTAAAACAAAAAACAAATGACTATCTTTGTTATGAAGGCATCCCCCTTTCTGTTGTCTAGTATTCTTTGTATTTAAGAATGCCTATATTTACTATGCCATATTAAATACTGTTTATATGCATTAGACACCCTATGATTGCCCTTCAAAAATGGTATGATGCCTTTACCCGTAAGCCTAAGAGCGAATTATTATCCTAGCACGAGTACAGACAAGTAAACATCGTTAAATATATGTATAATAATCTAGTTTATCAATTTACATTCATCTTAAAATTAATTATGCGATACTTCGTGTTAGAAAGTTAAAATACGAACATACAAAGTGCATAAACTCAGTGTAAATCATTTTTCTTCATTTATATAAATTAATAAAAAAACTTATGAGAAGTTGCTCAAGTTTATGAATAAACATTTATTTTATTATTATTGTTGAACATAAATTATGTGTATAGAAAGAATTTCGACTATGCTATAGCTTTTTTTCTCTCTTTTTGATAAGATAATCATTTAAAAATAACATGGTCATTAATATTTATTATACACATCTCCAAAGGATTAAGTGTGCATATATGCACTGGTTGGCAATAACAAATGATGTCTCAAAAATAATTGATAAAGATATACAGTCTTAAGCAAATGCCTAAATAATACTCATCACATTAATAGATAACAATGTTTAATTTATGTTTAATTGAAGATCCACTACGGCTAATGGATTTGTTTCATTGCATGTTATGTCTTTTATCATATTGGTTTAGAAAGAAAAAAATGAATATGGGAAGTCAATTATGCAGCCAAAATAAACAAATGTTTCACTATTCAAACTCCTTGGTGTTTGATACTAAAGCGTTAAAGTAAAGTAGCACATGCAAGGAAAAAGTAAAAAAAAATTGGCCAAATTTTGGTTATTTTCTATAACGCTAGATGTCGCTAGTCCATGAAATTACGTCACAATCCTATTTAAAACCGGTTTAAAGGGATTAAGTTTCCATAAGACACTCAAAAACACTTTTTTCAAGATAAAAACGTCTCCAAATATAAATAATAAAAGGACTTTGTTATTATTTTCAAAGAACTCTAGCATCAAAGCGCCCCTTACGGACACAAGAAGAACTAAAATTTTGGTCCATTCCTTTTGGGAAAAAGGAAGAATTATATGTTATGCATGCGCTACTTTACTTTGATACTATTAGAAACTGAGGAGTGTTCATGACGATGGAGCTTAAAGCTCTGATGCTTCACTTTATCGAAATAATTCCGCTTAAATGATTAGTTGAAGGTTTGCAAAAGTAAAATGTTCAAATTTAATGACCTATCCGGATGTTAAAACTTAAAAATTAAGATATCAATTTATGATTTAATTATTTTCGAACAGTTAAGAACTGGAACTATAACAAAAAGACATGTATATGTGACATACATATAATACTCGTACATCAGTCAATAAGTCCTGACTACAGAAATAAAATTGTTTTTCTAAAAGTACCGACCTTCAAAAGTTTTGAAATTTCATAAAGCCTTTTCGATCATTCATCGATTCAAGTGGCATTATTTCGTTTATAACAAAAAGTAATATTTTCTGATTAGTTTCTTTTTTTTGACATTTTTTAAATCCCTAAAAAACACTGTGTAATAAAAGGCTCTGTTGCAAAAAAAACGAACTCTGTTTTCATCTAAACAACGACAAAAGAATATTTTGCTAAATTAAATATAGCCAAATGCTGTCGGCCAATCGGAAAACATTGAAATTCATCTCAAAATCATATTTTTCAATAGCTAAATAAAGCTGCAAGAGATAGTTGTTACTCTGATTTGTCGAAGCATATTTTTTGATAGGACAATGGGCACACATTTCGATTTCAAGTTTTGTTCGGATGCTAGTGATTAACTTAAGGAATGTCTGATATACCTATGGTTTTTTTAATGCATTTAATTCTTAGAAGAAATACTTTTATTTATTGTTTCTTCGCTTGCAATAAAAAGAATACATGTATTTTAAATACAAAAAAAACTTTAAATCTTATACTTGTATTGAAAAAGTGTAATGATAAAAAAGAAAAAAAGTTAAAACATACTTTTAAACAATTGAAGTTTGTATGAAGAAAATGAATGGAAACAAAAAAAGATGTAATGTAGCATTTTATAATTATTGTTCTTTTAGAAGATCTGAGGACATTTGTTTTCATAGGTAAATGCTTTTTTAGTTATTAAATATACAAATATCACCAAAAAAAATTGAAATCACTGCGAATATATTTTATGTAGGAGACATTAACATTTGTTTGGTAGAAAATATTGACTTAAGAGAATACATTTTTAAATGTTTAAAGCTTCTTTGACTCTTGGAAAAGTATTATACAAACGTAATTAAGATCCCGTAGGCATATTTCTTGTAATCAAGACTTGATGACGTATCTATGATGATGCTTACAACTAAAAAGATTTTTTTTTTATTCAGCAGTTCAAATTTTAAAATATGTACTAGGAAGAAAATGCATATAAACCTAAGAAAATACGTGAGAATACACATAAATAAATATTATAATTTAAAATTTGTTCTTAAGAGCTGAACAATACAATTTTACATGATGGACAGGCTAGACTAAAGAATATAAATTTTATGATAAAAAAAACTTTCTTATGATAATAACATCAAACATTTATACTTCCTAACATGGCATGATGACATAAAGAATACACAATTAAAAAAGACTTAATTATGAAATAAAATACAATCATTTAGACTTCTTAAAATGCTTTAAAATTGTTGATATAGTTTTCTGGTGGATGGAGGCAAGGGATGGGAAGAATTTTACTTCTTTCGACGCCGGAGTCCAGGAATCCGTTGAAGGAGAGGGTATCTTGAGGCCCAGAACAGCATATCTAGCCGCAGCTGATAAAAGCACTGGTTTAATGTCCGACTCATTAATAAGATCCCCAGTTGTTATTTTATTAGCGATGAGGGCCTTTGTGTTAAGAATAGCAAAATTTATTGCCTTCTCCGCGGGGTGTTCCTATTTTTGTCCAATCCAAATAGTATTATCGCTTTGCTGTATTTGACAGAATTGTTCTTTTGTAGTCCTTTGACATTTAGGCAAACAAACCTCTTTAACATTGCGACGGCGTGGCATTCCACAAAGGCATGGATGGTGGAGTTAAATATCTTGCCGCAATCTTTACAAGGCACCCAGAATTTAATTGAATCGGTCGAGATCTGCAGCTGAGCTGTGAATTTTTTGTCATCGTTAATATTGAGAGAGAGCTCATTATATTCTTTTCCAGTTTTGTGGAAGGTCTAGCAATTTTAGATGTTTATTTACAATCAAGTCCACTTCTTCGCCGTGGCACATCCAAGACAATTAAGGTGCCAAGGTGTAAGGAGACAGTGGTTTAAGACGATCTAAGTAATGGGTATCTAAACCTTCCATCACTGAAAGGCCCCTTAGGACCCCAATCATGGAGAGTCAGAATTCCTTCCTCAATTGCCTTTTCTTCTAAATCCTCCGGATTCCCGAGATTTTGGAGAAAGAATTCTTATTTTTGTTTTTTCCAATAATATCCACGAAGGAATCGCCTTGAAACGATGGTGTATAATTCCAAATGATTCGTTGAGCAGTTCCCCAGGTTGGAGAGATACTTGAAGTAATGTTATTTGTCAAATCAGTTCCGAACATGAGCCACATAAGTAACTTATTACCAGTAACTGATCTTCTCCATTCAATTTCTGCATTCCTCGTTATATCAATAAAAATATTTATGTAAATTTTTGGTAAAATCACTGAGAGTTGAGAGATTCCTCCTCCCAGAAGTTTTTTTGACCTTTTAATTGCAGGTAAGTAGCTGCGGTGAAACAGGTTATTCAGCCATATTCCTTCCTCATTGATAGCCTTCTCTGCAATTTCGGGGCAAGCCGATGCTTTATAAATAATTTTTGGCACAATTTGTGTGTGATATAAGTCAATTCTTTTCTGTAAATTATATGATCTCCACTTCAATGTTGATTGGCCCGCTAGAGATGAGATAAAAGTCCAATTGTTTTCATGGATTCCCCTTCCACACCAATCTATGCCCAAGATGTTGACCTGCTTTTTAATCTCACACGAGGCGACCTTCCTCCCCTCCTGCGGACTCCAGGCTCCAATAGGTAGAATTGCTGTTTTATCTTTGTTTAGGGAAAGCCCAGACATTTTCTCAATTTTAGAAAAATACTCTATTAATATTTCCACTAATTTTGAGACTTGTGCGGCCGAGTTTCCCTCCACCGTTAGGGTGATATCGTCCGCATAAAGGTCGATTAAATGTCGGTGACCCCTGAAATCTATTCCAAAACCTCCACATTTTCTTACAACTCTTCTTACTAAGTTCTCAAGCGCAATGATAAAAAGAAGCGGGGCTGATGGACAGCCTTGCCTACAACTTTTTCCTAAGGTTATAGGCTTACTTTCACAACCATTGATGGAAATTGTTGACGAGCCATTATAAAGCAACGCTCGCACTGGGTTGAAAAATCTTTTAGGTACGATTCTCGAAACTTCTCTGAGAATATGACGATGATGAATTGAATCAAATGCTTTGGAAAATTCGATTGGCGACTATGGCTCCATATTTTTGCCTTTTTTTCACCGAGTCAATAGACGCTTGAATATTGCGAGAGATGTCGGCGATGTTCCTGTGTTTTAAAAACCCCTTTTGATTAAACTAATAGAATTTGAAGTTCTTGGGCCATTTCTTGGGCTAAAATTCCTGATAAAACTCTGTAAGATTCATTTAAAATTGTTAAAAGGATTTTTGTTGTAACTACAGTCTCTAAATATTAAATAAAGTTCACAAAATGTAGCATTTGTTTTTATAATATTATAAAATGCATTTAATATGTGTAATTCTTTGACAATGGAAAAAGTATGTCTTGAAATAATTAACAATCATGCAGTTTTATATTTCGAGTTGAAATAATTGTAAAAAATGTGCTATTATAAAAACCCATTATTTATTACATATTTTTATTCATAATGAAACGTACTATTGACAGCGAAATACACAATAAAAAAATCAAATAATGTTTCCTTCTAACTTAATATAATTCTTATTCATAATACGAATCTCTAACTAGATAGTTCCCCTATCAAATATGAAAAATGTGATTCATATAGTCGATTTCCTTGCATCAATTGAATTAGGAAGAGAGTAATATATCCCATCAAAAATATGCGAATGTTTTTACTATAAATAATTGTAAAAATGATTAGCATAGCAATGCCTCCTGCATTTTATCCCTTTTTAATACTTAAGTGCAATTCGCAGGGCCCTAGAATTTTTATTTATTGTTATCCTTTGTCTTTTATGTACAACCTGCGCTTAAGCATATACTTTAATGCATGTAAAATGTTGAATATATAGTGGTTGATAAGTATGCCTTCAAAAAGTGTATGGCAATATGCATGAGCAAAGACTCTTCACAAAGTGAAATTCATACCCCCCCCCCCCCCTCATCTCCTCTCACCTCTTCTTCAACTATGATAAAAAGCGCCATCTTTTAAAAATATTTACATATTTCCATTACTTAACATGACTTTTAAATATAAAGTAGCATTTAAGAGTAAGAAGTAAAGATGAAAAAACCCGAAGACTTTGGTCCTTTTCATGATTTCTTGGGATAAGAAAAAAAGGTTGTTCTTGTAAACTCGCCAATAAATATGTTTGTTTTTGTTCATTGACAGCACTGTTTTCATTCTTTTTCTTTGCCAATGACCAGAATGATTCATCGACAGACAAGCAAAATAAATATTACTTTATCTTTGTTGGGTTGAGCCATAGAGATATAAAGACAAAGAGAGCTATTGGAAGCTGCAGAGAAATACGTAATTGTGTCCAGGATACAGCTGAACGATGTTTCTCTGCTATTGGAGATCTCTCAATATCTCTATATCTCTCTTTTCAAAATTGTATTAATATGGGTAATTTTTTTAAATTAAAATTTATGAATTCGATAGTTACAAAAAATAATTACTATATAAAAATAAAATACACTGGACATCAATAAACATTAAGGCATAAAAATTAGTCACTTGAACATGGGATCTTATCAAAGAGGTATACCAAAATGATCATCCCCTCTCGGAATTCGAACCTGCACCCCCAACATTGAGAGTTGAACACGCCTTAACGCCACTACCCTTTAATGATGTTATTTGAGTATATGAAAAATAGGACTTAGTTTTTCTAAGAGAGAAATACAATAAAGTCTCATTGGTTATAAGAGTGTAATTTAAAAAAAATATTTATCTACAAATCTTACACACTTTTTTTTACTTTAAGATTGAGCAAGGGTGCTTTTAAATGAAGTCGGTATATATTCGAAGTATTACTGTTGTTGAATTATAAACTTTCAAAACTTGTGATTTGCACCTACGAACATCTACTCGAAAACTTTATCATTTCAAAAAAAGATAAGTTTATCTGTCGATAATCATTCCATCATATTTTATTAATATGTATTGCTCCTATCAATTGCAAATAGTAAAAAAAAATTCATTTCAAATAAATATTAATTATTCATTCAGTTATTATAGATAATGCATCCGTGTGTCAATATGTTTGGTGAGTCAAAAGGTTAAAAAGCGTCATATTAAGGTGCAAATAACTGTAAGCTCAAAAGTAACTTAAACTAGAGGCATATATACACTCAGAGAGTGCAAACCTCCGCGTCATGAGCCTTCCGAGGCGGATTTTTCACGACTGGGGAGGCGTAGAGAGACGGGGGAGGGTTCCCCTAGACGGAAATTCGAGAGGAACACGTCCCGGCACCCAATTTGACAGCACAGCGACATCTATTGGCAGAGTAGGCTAACTTGGAAAATTTAGTAGTATTTAGCTCATTTGGCGCCTATTTCTGCACTCAGAGATGCAAATTTAATTACTTCTTCCTTTGGCATTCCAACAACTCCACAAAATTTATCCAAATCCGTTCAGTACTTTTGAGTTATCCTGCTGACAACAAACAAACTAACAACCAACAAACAACAAACTAACAAACCAACAAACGCCAGTGAACAAATCCTCCTTCGGCGAGGTAAATATAAGTTAATATTCAAAATCCTAAATTCTTCTTAAGAAATATTACGTTTTTCTAAATATAAACTAGATTATAATACACTTATTTGAGTATACATTAGTTTTTATCCGTGTTGTAAAGCACGCAAATCCTACAAAACATATTTTAAATAAACAATTCGGAGAAACTTTAAATTCACTGAACTGAAATCATATACATATATGTATATATATTATATATATATATATAGATATCTATATATATATATATATATATATATTATATATACCTATATAACTGAGGGACATTATAATAAAGTCATTGTTGAGGTATAAGAAACCACTCACATATGAAAAAATTAAGCCCTCTGAACACAACGGTCTTCTCTCCCAGACGTCCAAGCATGTCATTTAAGGAATCCTTTCAATGAACTCCTCTAATATTGTTTTTATATTAGTGAAGCAAAGCGAGTCTCTACGCTCAGAGATCAAAATAATGTTGACTTTGTTTGATAGCGATCAATATATCAACATTTTTTGATAATACATCATAAAGAGATTATTCTATAATTAAAGCTTATACAGTTATGGTCTTTATTTAAGTATCTTACATTGAGGGATTTTTAAAAACAACATTAAATCCATGGAAATTGAGCATCTTATATTTTAATTGATTTTTGTAAAAAAAAAGGTTGTGTTTAACCACAAATTGAATGAAACACTGTCAAGAATACAAGGATAATGTCATTTGACATCATTAGAGTTGGTAGAACTTATATGTATGTGGTTAAATACACGCATAAAACACTCATCATATCTCATATCATCTTTTCCTCTTTTCAACTTGAAAATAGCTTTTCTATGAATTGATAAAGGAAAATCTTACAGGGCGTTCCGTGTAGGACCGGATTTTCCCTCATTATTAATAATTTAAGGGATATTTCCTTTATTCTTCTGAGCAATAGTGTATGAATCTGACTACTATACAGCTGCTCGTAGCGACGAATCGACTTGAAGCCCCTACATATTAAGAATAACACCACCTACATGAATAGTAACTGGATGCATAATAGAGTGAAGAAGAGGAGAAACTCCCATATGGGATTGAATTACTTTTAGACCGGAAGCTTTCCCTCCTGGAAGAACTGGATAACGACGGAGGTCCAAAGTAGAAGCAAACACCAAATTTATATAAACACATCTCTTAAAGTTGTACTTACAAAAAATATTATTTCAATAGTTAATATCTTGCTGGAATTCGTGATTTACCAAAATATTTAAATATTTTTTACCTTTTTGTTAGTCTTATAATCAATTAAATGTGCTAATTTCTTTTAAAAATATGTTTAAACATGTAGCATTTTTAAAGTTTGCCTCAGTTTTTGTGTATAGCTTTTATTTGTATACCTTTTAGAACATTGGATTAATAATAAAAAAAAGAGTGAGGTCGGAGTCAGCTACTGATGAACCAAAGAAGAAAGGATGTAATTATTTTATCTCTTGAACAGTCAAAGACTGAGTACCATGCCTTATGATAAAAGGAGAATATACAAAAACAGTGACGGAATGGTAATGAAATAAGCATTAAAGTTGTTTCATAACTAATCAAATAGTGTGACGTCATTGGTATTGAATGTAGAATTATACTTCCCTGGCATTCTAGTACAATTTAGATCATATTTAATTGTTTACCTCAATCACATTGCGTGGCAGCCATTTTAATTACATTTATGGCGTGTCAAAGTTGGTTTTTCTCCGTTACGAATACAATTATTATTATATTGATCGGTTTATTTATTTAATTAATGCCTTAACCATATTTATATTGCCTCAGTAAAAGTTACGACACAAAAATGGATAAAGCCTTTATTTTGTTATTCAAATATAAAAATTGGAGCTATTTTCATAGCATAAATAATGAGTGACTGTATACAAAGCATTAAAAATAAATTTGATCCTAACATACTTAGTTGAATATCCGGTTTTTCAAAAGATAACATAAATTTATATATATACAAATATATTCTTCGACACATTCGTGCCTCATAAAAGAACTACGTATATATTAGTTGAGTGAAGCCGGACAGCCTGCTAGTGTCGTTGAGGATCGAGTCTATCAGTGATAAAAAAATATGGAGTCGCTCCAGATAGGGATGAGCATCAACCTCTGAGCTTCCATCACGTTCCCTTCTCTATGCGACAGCGATCGTATGTCCAGGATCTCATGCGGAGAAGCTCCTCTGCAAAGGCCCATCAGCAAGGAACGAGTCATGACTCGGCATAACCTCCCCTGCCGGGGTCTAGCAAGCCCAAAAATAAAAAAGATACTACTGAGAAGTCGAAGTGCCTTTATTGGACCTGTGAGGTAAGTTAAAAAAATTGGTTCATACAGTGTTATTAAGAAGGAATAATTATTACGCAGGGCTTTTAAGAATAAAAATGAATTGTAATATCATTGAGAGTGCATTCCATCAAAGATATATTTAAATAAGGTACGCCCATATTGTCAAGAATCCTGACTTTTACTTGTCGGTATTTTTAATGACGTCACAACTGCAAAAATAACTTTTTGCTACGCCATCAAAATATGTTGGTCCATAGACTTTTTTGATGAGATGAAAATGATAATAAGATGAGTGACTTTTCAATATACAAGAAATCATACTTATTATGCTATAATCCTTGATTCCATCTATCTTACCTAGCCTTTCAACAACATTAAACTTCCTTGACAACAGTACAGGAAGTACAACGAGAAAACCAAATAACTAATATATATTTAGCTTCCTTTTTATGAACTCCGATGTGTGATTGTTGATATTTGATATATATGTATGTTATATATCCCTGCAACAGAATATAAACTTATTTGGACCATTTTATTAAATGAATTTATTTATAAAATAAATATGAAAATTCAAAAATGCAAGAATTTATTCAAAAAATAATTTTCGAAAAAAACATGTAAATATCGGCAATTATTGGTTCATAATTTTGCTTACATCGATAGTTTGAAAAAAGTATTATCTGTACCAATATATATCGGTATAGAGTGTCCACTAAACTATTAAAATGTAAATGCCATTTTATGTATAGCTAAATACTGTTAAAATAAACTCCACTTCGTTAGTGATTTCATATTCACACTAATTAGTTGAAATAATATTATGGTGTAATTGGAGAAAACTCTTTTCAGTTTTGACGTGTTGAGCCTGTGCTGACAAGTATTTCTTCTTTTCCACAGAAAAATGTTAAAAACTCCTTCTTAACAATCAAAGATCCACAACTATCTACTATTAAAATGGACAGTGATATACATGCACTATATTTATTTGTATTAGTTCATGGTCCATTGCACAAGATCGATCAACGAAATTAAAGTCTGAATAAATATTTATTAGTCTACTATTTTGATTGAGACATTGAAATAAGCAAGCATAAAGTGATATGAGAACATGTATATGAAGGTTCACATAAATATATTCAGTTTTCTTTAATATTATTCAAATAAATTATTCGTTGATATCGAAAACTTTAGATGCACTGAAAAGTAAGTCAATAAACAGGGCAAAAATGGTGACTCTGATAACCTGGGATCATACCATGGAAGTGTTGTATGTTTCACTACAAGCCTTTACCAAAAAAAAACCAGTCTCATCTGAAGACATAAAAATGGTATAAACCCATAAAAGTTTTGATATATCCGAAAATTAAGTCATTAAACAGGGCAAAAATGGCGACTCTGAAACCTGGGATCATACCATGGAAGTGTTGCATGTTTCGCTACAAGCCTTCACCAAAGAAAACAGTCTCATCTGAAGACATAAAAATGGTATAAACCCATAAAAGTTTTGATATACCCGAAAAGTAAGTCAATACACAGGGCAAAAATGGCGACTCTGATAACCGGGATCATCACCATGGAAGTGTTGCATGTTTCGCTACAAGCCTTCACCAAAGAAAACAGTCTCATCTGAAGACATAAAAATTATATATACCATAATTTTTTATCTTCATCTGATGATCATTAATGCTTATGAGGAAAGTACCCAGAGAGTTACAACGACTTCATGAATATTTCATAAGACATCATACATTACATTAAAACCTATACAAACTTGATTAATAACTGGACGTTGATCCCAATTTTGTTAAAAGACATATAAATGACTTTTAAGTCAAGACAAAATATTTGATATTGTGTCGTACTCTTAGGCATAACACACTACGGACGTGTTAACACTAAAATAACTATATTCTCACTCATTAATAAAGCCGCCAAAATATATATACAAACTCCCTCCTAGTGATGAGACAGCCCAAAGTCCAGTTCATCGATCGAACTCTTGCTACAGATATATAGGCTGTGGGTGATTTTAATACCGACTTGACATAGAAAGAGAAAAAAACTGAAAACATAGAGACATCTATCTGGCCTCTCTTTTATTATAGTATTAAACCTCACAAACCTCTCCCTTTATATATATATATATATATATATTATATATATATATATATATATATATATATCTATTATATATATTATATATATACACCTATGAAAAAGTAAGTTATTGTATTTACAACTTTTTATTAAAAAAATCATATCTTTTCACTAAGCCTAACACAGTCTCCGATTTTTTTATGGACAACTCAGTTTTTTATCTACTTTATAGGAGTATTGTTATAGCCTTTTATGTTGGACTGAATGGTATTTTAACAATTCTATTACATTAAAAAAAGACGACAGCATTTACCATAAGCCAGGAAAAATGCATCATGAAACGATAAACGGGCTTTTTATCAGTAGTTGAACTCCACTTAAAGACTTTAAAGGATACGTGTCGCAAGAAATAAGGTTTTAGCCAAATGTTCTTTCAACCATTTTTTAAATGATTGTTTGCTTTTTAGCAGTATTCTTTTTTATATTTTGAAACATAAAATTAAGCCAATTGACCAAGATAAAAGGAAGGAAGTTATTATGTAAACGCATACTTTCAAATTAAGATAGTTGAAGTAACTTTCAAAGTGAAGGACGAGTTTACCAATTTATATATGAAGAATATTTTAATTGCTGCTAAATAAACGTTTGTTCTTTAAAAAATACTTAATGCAAGATACATCCTTAATTTTAACTTTTATGAATGACGTGCCATGTAGTATTTATGTTCCTCACATGTGATCTCCTCCACAAGGCGTACCCTCAATGAGCTCGGGGTGCGACAGTCTGCGATCATCTCATGGAGGGTCATCAACGACGTTCAGAACCCCATTGACATCATCAAGAAGTTGGGACACAATTAACAAATTCAAACTCTTCATTTTTTTAACAAATCATCGAAAAAGTTGTTAATATTGATATATAAAAACAATTACTTTCAACATACTTTCTAAAGTTACGTCTACATTACCATGCTTTTGAGCCCCATACCTACCCCAATTGTGATTCTTATAAACTTCATTATACTACTTTTTGATAATCGTATTATATGTTTTGTTGTAAATGAGCTTAAATAAACTGTATTTTAAAAAAGATGTTCAATCAAAGAACACGAGGTGTAGTGTCGGGCCCCAGGAGACCCACCTCACAGAATCGAACCTAGCAACATTGTGGAACTGTTCAAAAGAACTTTGTATAGTTCCAATATTTACAGTAGCGAAGAGACCAGCCAAATAAATATCAATCATAATAAAAAACTTTTAACACATTAATATCTTTCGGTTTGACTTATTTATTACCTCCGCCGAAGGAGGTATTGTTTTCACTGGTGTTGGTTTGTCAGCAGGATAACTCAAAAAGAACTGAACGGATTCGGATGAAATTTTGTGGAGTTGTTAAAAGTGCCAAAAGGAACAAGTAATTAAATTTTGGAATCTCTGAGTGCAGAATTAAGATGCAAAATGAGCTAAATACTAATAAATATTTCAAGTTAGCCTACTCTGCCAATAGATGTCGCTGTGCTGTGAAATCGGGTGCCGAGAGCGTCTTCTTCTCGGAATTTCCGTCGAGGGGAACCCTCCCCCGTTCCTCTACGCCGCCCTAGTCGTGAAAAATTCGCCTCAGAAGGCTCATAAGGACCCCGTGACGGCGGAGGTTTGCACTCTCTGAGTGTATATATGCCTCTAGTTTTTATATATTTATTTAAATATATATTATCTTTCGATTTAATGAATAGTCGAATAATTAATAGTTACTGAATTATATATTCTTTATGTATATACTTTATTTTATATTTTTGCCATCTAAATTAAATATTTTTTTGTTCTTTCATATTTATTTATAAAGATAATTATTAGCCTAAGTATGGCTATTACACTATTTTGTGGGTGTTTCAAAATAAACATAATTAATAATAAAAATATAACTTATCAAAAGTAATAAAGTCATTTGATTGATCACACAAAATGTATCCAAGTATTTGATTGCAATCTCTATTGTGTTTCGAGTCCGTAACAAAATTTAAAAAAAATATATGTATCAGTTGTGGCAAAAAAAGTCTTGTACTTGTTAGTTTGAATTAAATCAATACACAAATTAATGATATTTTCTTGTTGCTTCAATACTGTAAAAAAAATGGTTTTGATATCTTTCTTATTTTTATTTATTCGATGCAGTAGAACTATCAGAAATACAAATGATTAATTTTAATATAACTTTTGAATACTAAATTCGTCACAAATTTAACTAACATATATATATTTTATTTTTTTTTGGCCATAAGACGATACTTTATTAATTTATATAAAGATTTATATAGACATGGCGGAAAGAACATTCTACTAGACAGATAAAACAGGAATCAAATAACAAAAAAGCATATAAAATATTAAAAAGTAATCACAAACACTTTCCAATTGGATAAAAACTTTTTTGTAAAACACGAAGATGTAAATTAATAATATTGGAAACGCCAGAAATATCGTGGTCATTGGAACTTCTTTTGGCATATAAAATTTGCTGGGTTTTGGTGATGATAGCGTTGATGACGGCCTCCATTTGACCAGTGTAAAAGGCTATAAAATGGTCCCTCGTTGGAGTATAAAAGTTGTATTGGAGGCGAAGAATTTCTCCAGTTTCGGTATAAACTTCCTGTAGCTTAGAGCAATCAAATAAAAAGTGATCCGTCGTTTCCCTGTTATGGTGGCAAAATCTACAGAGGCTCTGTGGGCCAGAGAAGAACTTTTCCCGAACTTCAAGTGTCCCAGTGAGCACTCTATATTTAAACCATCTTTCAGAAGATGAGAGGAGGGGATTCTTAATCATTTTAGTACTCATGATCACTGTTAAATCAAGTTGTCTTCTTTTTAGGTAGTTAATGAAGGGTTCTAAGGTAGGTGTTTGGGAGAGTCTGCGAAATTTTGAGGATAGTGTGTTAAACAATTTAAACGAAATGGGACTTCGGGCTTGATTATTGGAACATGTTTCCCGAAAAAGTGAGTATATCTTTGAAAAGCTAGTTTGTAAATGAGAAGTTCTTTATTAGCTGTTTCAGCGGCAAAGTTAACTAACATATTATTATTATTTGTGTAGTTTCAAAAATATACTGTAACCATTTATTTTTTAAGACGTAAGAGGGAGGAATCAACTTTCTTCCGGCTTGCTCGTGTGACGTCATTAAAATTACCGGCAAAGCGAAAAGTCGTCTCCCTTGGCAATTTTGAGCATATGTGACGTGAGAACACTATTTGAATACAGTATTTTTTTTGGTGAAAATGAGACTGACCTATAATACTATTCTTCATTAACTCTTTTACATTTTGTATTTGTATTTTTTTCAATTAGCCCTCTAATTGATGCGATATTTAAGGAATAATTGTCGATGAAGAAACTAATCAAATGAAAAATCGGCCAGGAATATTGGCATCATCTTGTGCGCTATGTGTTTTTAATCAATCATATTCTGTTGTTCATAGTTAATGTACGTTTTCTTATATTAAAATAGAGTAGGTAGTAGTCTCCTTTTTTACAACCTCTTTTTTTAGTAGATTCACTCATAGAGATGTAAAGATATAGAGAGCTGATTCCCTTCAATAGCAGAGAAACAGCGTTCTTGTTTCTGTGTGTCCACTATAAACAAAGTAATTGATACTACGTCATCGTAAGCTGATCAGAGAGAGAATCATAGAGATATAAACATAACACAATGACGTATTTTCTCTTCCCTCCAATAGCAGAGAACATCGTTCAGCTATATTCTTGACACAATGACGTATTTTTCTGACGAGTCCAATAAGCTCTCTATATCTTTATATCTCTATGGATTCACTACTTTATTAAAGCTGACAAATCTTATGGTTCTTATGAATAATTTAATGTGGCACTAGAATCAATATCCAACGAAGATTCTAGTATGATTGAAGGTAAATTCATAACTAGCATAACAATAGTGTAATAAAATAAAGTATTTTTATTTAGTTGTAGATCATTTTGTAAGTGCTGTGGAGGCTGACACATCTTTTGGTCCTTCTAACTCATTTAATGTGGCACTTGAATCAATAAACAATGAAGGTGATAGTTTGATTGAAGGTAAATTCATAACTAGCATAACAATAGTGTATTAAAATAAAATATTTTTCTTTAGTTGTAGATCGTTTTCTAAGTGCTGTGGAGGCTGACATATCTTTTGGTCCTTCTAGTTCATTTGATGTGGCACTTGAATCAATAAACAATGAAGGTGATGGTTTGATCGAAGGTAAATTCATAACAGACATAGCATAAGTAAGCATAATCAATGCTTTTTTTGTAGATAATTCTGTAAGTCCTGTGGAAGCAGACGGAGCTTCTGGTCCTTCTGATTCGTTCAATGTGGACTAAGATGAACAAAAAAATTAGATGTTTTGAATGTTAAGGTTGCACTTTGTACAAACAACGTTTAATTAAGAAAATATCAAATTGTTATAGGTGCAAATATTGTCGTAATAAACATTTTTAAAAGCAATGCAAGAAATTCATCTGTTCTAAAGGCTCGACAATTAAAACAAGAAATCCTATATGAAAAATCAATAAAATAACATTGGACCAAAAATGTGTTACAAAGTATAATTAATAATTAAATCAAATGGTTTTTTAAAGATTATGTTTGATCAAATGAAATACACAAATATAACAAAATACGCACATATAGCTTATTATTAGGTTGAACCATGAATAGTCTGGCCCAATAAAACTCATTGTTTTCATCAAATTAATATAAAAAACACTTTTAAATTAGAAAATATAATCCCCTCCGGCTGCAATGACGTCGTAGCAGTGCTTGCAGAGCTTCTTGAGTTAGTCGAACAGCTCGTCTTCGCTCACCCTCTTCATCGCCCGCTGCACAGCATTAGTGGCTTCCTCATGCCCCCAAAATCGTCATTACGGAGCAGATGCTTCTACTTCCGGAACAGGAATCGGTCAAAAAGGTTCAGATCTGGGCTGTAAGGGTTCTGTTTGACCGGTTTCACGTCCTTTGGGTCAATAACTCCCTTGTTTAAGCGGCAGCGTGAGGACGGGCGTTGTCCCACATCAGGAGACAATCCTTCAGGTGAATCCTGCGTTGGGGGTGATGAAGTGCTTCCCGGTCGTCTTCAGGTACTCTATAATGGTCTTCCAGTCGGCTGTGGTCCCGAGAGATAGTGCCTGAATGGAGACTCGCTTCAGTTTGCAGCTGAACCCCATCAGGATAATCGTCTCCTCGTTGTCAGCTTCACACTGGGGGGGTTGAGATCCGAGCCCCATGGGATCCATCTAGACTGCCTCTGCTCCACCAAGTCCAAGTGGAACTAGGACTCGTGGATTCGGAGGCATCTCCGTTGTGCCGGAGGACGACGAGGATGGGATCACCGGGGAGTATGAATCCTGGAGGGGGAAGAAGTCCTCGTCTCCGAGCGCCAAGCCCTCCATCGCGAGCGGCACGTCCTTTTTTGCGAGCGCAAAGCCTTCCTTTGTGAGCGGCACGTCCACGTACACGAGATGAAGGAGGTACTGGATTCTACTGGATGGAATCTCTGCATAGCAACACACAATCAATTCGACAAAATACAATTCACGATTGGATTCCGAATTGTCTATCCAAGTTGAATCGAAGTACATGAGAATAACTAATTAATAATGATGTATTAACAAGAAATACATGACGTATTGTTTTGAATTTAGATCCCCTACTTTCTCTTTCTCTCTCTCTTCAAAGCATAATTCTAGCCATTGTTTTGTTGGAGCATGTGATTGGTGGAGATTCATATCGATGCGCAGGGATACAGCATAAATAATTTGTAATGATTCCACGACAAATTACGGCCTTCCATCTTTGGAAGGATATTGCGCATTGAAAACCCTTGATTGTAATAAACAATCGAGATAAAACAAACTACAAACACCCAACTAATATGATCGAAAGTCCATATTTTTGTTTTTTGTACATAGAACGTATAATTTTAAATCATAAAAATGGAATCATCATCGTATGAAGTAAATATAGCCAAAAAATACGTATAATAGTTTTTCTCCTTTCTTATATTTCGTTCGGTATTTAAATAGTGTTCTCACGTCACATATATAGTTTTTCAATCTAGCTTGTTACCATAGAAAATATAGAGGGTCGAATCAACCTATGGTAGTGATGAATTTTTAATAGCTGTCCCTAAGGAAAGACAGGGACATAAATAACTAAAGAGAATGAGACTAAATACTTCAATCGTGAATTAGATATAAAGTATTATTCTATCTTCAGCTCTTTTTATTACTGTCTTTATCTACCAAGGAACAGTTAGGCAATAATACCGATATTTAGCGCTACCAAACGTTGCTTTCGAACTCTATATTATCTATGGATATATCAAACTAATTCTTAAAGGTAATAAAAATTACGTTAAAGGTTTGGTGATTGTCTTGTAGTATAATGTTACGTATATTAAATGAAGAAAAAATTGTTCAATATATTGTTTGAAGAATTGTATGAAATAATATCAAACATATATTTGTTTAAATTCTACATATTAAGCTTAAACTTTTTGCAATTATGTAAGCCGGATTTTCAGTTAAAATATATATTTTTTTAATATTTTATAACGTTTGTCAAATTTAAGTTTGATTATTTGCTTTAGAGAAGATTGTAACTTTGGGTTTAGATCACTATTTAAAATAAGATTTAGACTTAAATTTGTAATATTCGTGTTTTTGTTCAATATTTTATAAATACAAAACATTACAATTAATTATATTGGAATTGATGAATTACAATCAATTAACATTACTTATTCATTATCTCTCTCTCTCTTTATATATATATATAAATTATTATAGCATAATAAATGATATACCCTATACATACTTTTATGAATTCATTGATTATTTTTATAATTAAAAAAAGAAAATTAAACTAATTATTCCCGAAAAAAGTGCTTGTAAATATAAAAGAATATGATTACTATTTTTTTATAGTATTCCCTCTAACTATTTTTTAAGATAAGTATTCATAAGAATCAGCTAAATAAGTTAGCTGTAAAATGTATGCTAAATAAATGTTTTACTGGCCAGATAAATATAGTACAATCTAAATCATTAAACTTATTTTATAACTTAAAATAGATTTTATCAGTTTTTCAAATATCTTTGTATCACACAGATTTTTAATTAAAAAATATAAAAAACTTCTATAAGATACAAGAGAATGTTTATAAGATCAAAAAATATAACAGGTAAATGATTTATGCAGCGTCTTGTGAGCTTAACTCGGAGTTAAGTGGAAAAGGGCTGGCGATATAATTAATATGTGCCTGAAAGATCGAAGGTCTACATAAATACTATCAAAAGGATTTTAAGAAGACATCCTGCATTTTAAAACTAATCTAATAAATGATTTGTCCTTTTATATAAGGTTATTCTTCAGGGCAGTAAATATGAATTTCAATGTTCTTTTATTTATTTTTGCAATTGCCCTGAATAGTTTTACTCTGTTTCTGTATATATTTTTTGTGTATTTTATTTTTACACTGTATAAAATTTTCGCATTTAACCGAATAAAATGTTTTTAGCCGGAAAACCCCCTCAGAGTTTAGCCTAACGGTTTTTAGACCTCTAACCTATATAATACTCAACACAGAAGAAAAATCCAGTCTATTAAAAAAGTTTTCGAATACATATTGTGAGCAAAAATGCCTTCCCCTTGGTAAAACAATTAAGAAACCTTGGTAATAGGAAAAAAAGAAATCGAGCTAGAAATCTCCATTGGTGTCCTCCTATAATATGCTTCATAAAAAGTTGTCCCTTAAATGACGTCACAGGGTATACCTTTTGTCATTCATCTCGTTTTCTATTCCTTAGACTTGAATTAAAACATTGACTGCTCAAGGACTAATGATCTTAATTATTTCCTTCTCTTCTTTGTTTCGTGAGTTGCTGAATCGGACATAGATATACCCATTTTTATTTAATCTATTTTGTATTTACATAAATTTAAAAATAGATTGGTGATTTAGGCCCATGCATTTGTGTAATCGTGTATTTGGCTGTTAAAAAACATGAAAGTTTTACACATAGCAAAATAAATTGAAAACATATTATGCTGTATGTTCTACTGGCCTTGAGAAATTCACCCAATAGTAGTTCACTGCTATTACATCTCATATATTAGTGAGTTCCAGCTAGGATGGAAACTAAAGCAGTATGAGTGGTCTCAAATACTATATATTCTTTATACTTTAATTTTTAACAATTATGGATGGAAATTGTACCTTTTTACAGGATTAAACGTCGCTAATGACCTTCAGTTGACCAAAGAAAAAAAAGCTTAATTCTCAATGAAAAATATTTTATAGTTACAATGGAGTAGGAGTTGCGGGTTTGGAGGAAACTTTATTGGATAGAATCCAATTCAAAAATATACACCAAACAAATTGGGTATGAATGAAATGCCAAAAACATAAATAATTAAAGGACAATTTAAAATAATAAAAAATGATGTATACATGTTGAATAAGTGTACGATATATTAACATTACACGATTGCCCCGCTTGGTATTATCAGACACATCATAACATATTATGAGATATCTCAATAACTATAGCATATGTGCCAATAAATTCACTCATAACACGTACTATATGATATTCTCAAACAGGGAACAGCACTTACAATGAAAAAAACAGTATTTTTTATGTAAAAAATACGACAGAGGTTTATTGATAAAAAAATTAAAAGACAAAGGAAGAACTTGAAATAAAAACGATATAAAAAACGTATTCATTTAACTCTGTTATCATGAAAGTTATATAAACTACACAATTCTAAGTTTATTATCAAGGACCAAATTACTATACAATTTGAAGCATAAACAAAGTAATGAACAATCATATTTTTTTACCAGGAGTATTGTTTGCATATCTATTTTTATAAAATTCGATATGGACTCTTTGCATCATAAATTACCGCTTGAGAATGCAATTGACAAATGCATTGCTCTTGATATGTACAATCATTTATAGCTATACTTTTCATCTGTCATAGAATAATATAAAATGTGGAAAATTCCATATGATCACTTTGGAATATGTTAATATATATGCAAATGGTTTCATGGGCGGCAGTAGAAAGCTAACCCTATGAACATAAACATAGTATTCGTTCTTGACAAGTTTTATAAATTATATGGACCATTCTCCTACTCTTCTACTTGTTTTTTATTATTATCATGACAGTCATGGTGACATAAAGACTTTTCTTAATATATGTAATAAACATCATATGCTTTTTTATAGCTGAAACCATAGATATATAGAGAAGCAACATAGAGACATAAAGACACAGAGGGCTTATTGGATTCTTCAGAGGAATACGTTTTTGTGCCCAAAATAAACAAATCTTTCTATCTCTATAATGAACTTACGATGACGTACTACAAATTACTTTGTTTATATTGGGCACAGACGACAGCTGACGATGTTTCTCGCCTATTGAAGGGAATATGCTCTCTATCTCTATGGTAGCAACTATGGATGTGCTGAAT
>CP045895.1:12853459-12866251 GCA_013387185.1 Caligus rogercresseyi | reverse complement strand
AAAAAAAGGTATCCCAAAGCGATATATATATATATATATACAGGGTCCCCGCGCTAAATTGACACTTTCGAAAAATAAAAAACAAACATGGATAGAATCTTTAATTCTTTATTAATCAAAAAATTCCATAGTAGGTGTCAGTATTGGTGTTGGCTTGGATATACTCAAAGTACGCGCCCCTAACCTCGACGACCTTCTTCAGACGGGACCATAACTCTGGAGCACGCGCGCCTGACCTGGTCTCTCGGCAACTTCTTGAAGCAGAGCGTGATGTGGGCCTTCAACTCGGCATGTGTGTTGCAAGCAGTTCGGTTGGTATCCCTCCCAACCGCGCCCCATAGGTAGAAGTCGCACGGGTTGCAGTCAGGGAGTTGGGCGGCCAGATGTTCGGACTCGTGTAGCTTCAGGCCTTGTTAAACCTATTCTCCTGGGCCTTCTCGGTCAAAATCTGGCCTTTGCGGCACTTGTAGAAGTGGTAACGGAGGTCCTCGTTGATACATACCCTAACTTGTTGTGTTTCCGACCCCCAACTCCTCCGCCAGCTTGGTGCAGGACTGCTGGGGTCCCCATGCACCTTCTTTTGGAGCTTTTCCACGAATTCCAGGGTCCTAAGGGAGTCAGAACGTCTTTTCCCCTTTTTTCTCTCCACCACCTTCTCGTAGTCGTTATTGGACTCCTCAGCTCCCCCCTCCGGATTGATGGACTTGACAGTGTTCCTGGCCACGCACGCCGTCTTCATAATATCCATATCCTTGCAACCGGCGCGGATCATCATCACTGCAGTTACGCGTTTTCCAGGATTCGGGCGGGTTAAAATTGTCAGACGCCATTGTTATCGTTACCAGCTGTGCTCAACTACTGAGGCTAAGGTAAAACGCCCAGCTGGCCCGATCGTAGCCCCCTAGCGGCCGCTTCGTGCAATAAACCAAAGTGTCCAATTTAGCGCGTGGACCCTGTATATCATTGATCATATATCAAGTATTTTTAATGTAATTTTTATTCAATGACCTGTATAGCTTTTGTGAGTTAACCCCTTTGAAAATAATGTTATTTCTTATTCAAGTGTATCATTTTTATCCACCGACCTAAGCAATAATACTGGAATCAACACAGAAGACACATTCAACCACCAACTTGAAGACGTTGGTAATGTAGTTAAAATGGCTGCCACGACAAAACAATGAAATAAGATCTACATCTACATCTACAAAGAGTACTAAGGAATAAAAGAAAGAGAAATCCTTCAATAAATACTAGTGATGTCAGGATATTATTTGAATCTTTAGTAAAATATGTCCTACATCCACAAAAAATACTAAGGAATAGAAGAAAGAGAAGCTACAATAAATACAAGAGTGATGTTAGGCTTGATTCATTCTTTAGAAGAAAACAACTTGTTTATTTGTTTATCATTGCGTCACTAGTTTTTTTTTCGTAATTGTTCACTTATTTTACTGCATAGGGCTTGGTATTTAGACTTTGACTATCCAATGCATTTCCTTCTTTCTTTGTTTTGTTTCATCAGTTTACTGACTTCAACATTGCTCTTCTTATTATTATGTCACTTGTGCATCCAGTTATTTGTTAGGTCTGTGTTTTAGAATTAGAGGTTATTTTTTTCCTTCAGTCTTATAATATACTTTAATGTACATTCTTATCTGTTAATTATAACTTTCAAATAACTCCGGTTATTATATATATGAGCTCTATGATACCTATTTAATGAGATTCTGAGTGAATTGTATGAATGCTGAACGGAATCTTTCTCTCTCTCAAATAGCTGCTTGAAGGATAATAATTCTATCATTATAATAATAATATCCTGAAGGGGCTTACTCAGGAGTATAATGATACTTAGCTGTAATTATGATGATGATTCTGGGGTTTTTATCTAATCTGGCATAGTTAAAAGTATTCAGCAACTTATGTATTGCTGTCCTCCATTATATATATATATATATATAATATAGTGGTTAATTTAAAATGTCTTATATTCGCTTTATGAATGAACGTGTTTTGTTAAGAAGAGAGATAAAAATGTAGTGCTTAATTATTATTTTAATTATTTGAACTCTAAAATAACTAGAAGCACTCAGAGAGTGCAAACCTCCGCCGACCCCCACCAAATGAATCACTTGGTCTTTTGTCATTTCCAACCCTTTACGCTCTGTCACTTTAACTCTACATACTGTGCCTTTATGGTTTACACTCTAGAGGTACATGGAAAGAAAAAGAAACGGACGTCATCAAAGAGGAGAGCACAGCACAGCGACATCTATTGGCAGAGTAGGATAACTTTCAATATTTATTAGTATTTAGCTCATTTGCATCTTAAAGAAGCACTCAGAGATGCCAAAATTTAATCACTTCTTCCTTTTGGCATTTCCAACAACTCCACAAGTTTCATCCGAATCCGTTCCGCACTTTTGAGTTATCCTGCTTACAAACAAACAAACCAACCAACGCCAGTGAAAACAATACCTCCTTCGGCGGAGGTAATAAATATTGCCTTAGAGAAGACTTGTTGGGCACCCTATATTGAAAAACAAGGTAACTCCATATTGCCAAGATATCTGACTTTTCCTTTGCCGGCGATTTTTAATGACGCTTACACCGATACGTTTACGTTGTCAAAAGTGATTGCTACAATTTAGTTTTGATACATGAAAAATAATAATAAGATATTTGACGTTTTACTATACATGACATGAAAACATACATGGTTGTTGGAAGGTAATTTGAATAGGAGGATAATGATATTATTGTATATACTGGTTTATGGGCTCTGCAATTACTTCCCGTTAACCAGCTATTACCAATAATATATATATAGATATAGTATATATATATATATATTAATATCACATATTGAAATACCAGGGATTTAATGAACCCTATGTACAAGGTCGAGGTAGTTGGTGAAGGAAATGATAGCCCCCAGTAATAAAGGCAGAGTTTTAGTTTACAATAACTAAGAATAATTTTTTGTATTAAAAAACTACACAAATAAATCACAGTTCCTAAAGTAAGAAAATTTAGCTGGTTTGGTATTTTTTGGTTGTCTATATGGTTTCGATAGAATTGCAGTATCCGACATGATATAAATAAGCATTATAGCATTAAAATTATAATATCCCTCTCGGGATTCGAACCTGCGCCCCCATCATGAGAGTTGAACACGCCTACACGCACATAGCTATCGATTTCTCCTTTTCGTAATTATAACTTACATTATTGGTTGAAAGTCACTGACTATATAATAACTGGAATATCAACAGGGAAGAAACACTCTTTTTTTGGGGTTCTTTGACTACTTAAAATGGACGCCCAGCATGATGAAACCAGTTGTTCTGGGAATAGAAAAAGAAAACGATACGAAAATGTGCATGATAATGTATTTTTTATTATGTTTCAACAAAAGATAGCCCCTTAAATGACTTCACTGGGTTTTATTATTATTATAAGAAAAGATTTTTTATTGACCAATATAATAATGGGATATGAGTAAATAAAAAAGAGTATATGTCGAATCAGCGCTGATGAATCAAAGAAGGAATGAAGAAAAACACTTATTATATAGTTTTAGTCCAAGTTTTAAAATCCATACAAATAAAAGATATGCACTAAAACTGAGGCAAACATTAAAAATGTACTTGGCTAATATATTAAAAAATATTTTTTGCACATTCAATTGATGATAAGATTGACAAAAAGGAGAATGATGATAAAACATATTTTTGTTGTAAATCACTAACTGTTCTAGATATTAACTATTTAAAAAAAAATATACAATTTTAAGTTATTAGCATATAATAACATAGAATGACGACATCACTGCACATTTATTGCTGGATGCCTTTTTTAATACTTCGTTGACTCATCACCAAGTTTGGCAACCATTTTAAGTCCCTCTATGTATTCAAAGATCTCTGGATTGAATTTTTAGTCTCTGTTATTCTATAGGTCGCTGCCCTGATCGATATAAAATTAACATTTTTTTGCATTCAATTAGTTGTGTATATAAATGTATTGGTGGCGATATTTATTTTTTGTGGAGTTGATCATGTTTGTTTATACCCAGGATACAATTATGATGAGTGCTCAGTTCTTTCAAACCACCTCCATTGACCATATTAAAAACTTAAGATCTTCTTTATTAATTGTCATTCTGTGTGACTTCCTGGTCACTCTCTCTTAGGGAATATTTCTTTTTCTTGAGGAATGTAATGTTGATGATGACCTCTGGTGTTTCGGGGACAACACAAATATGGCGGACCCAAGGTTGACTACTCCCCCTCAGCCTTGTGATAGTACTCTCCACTCTCTTCTTTGCCTCAAGGTTGTCAGTTGTCCCTACAATCAATTCCACATACAATAATGGTGTGTGGTTGACCATCAAAAGAAACTATGCTAAAAAATAATAATATTTTTATATGTTCTCCAACTCTCAAAGTATATTTTAAAAAAACAAAGAACCCAGGATCGTTTCATATGATAAGAGCAAGTGCACTACTCGCCTCTCGGTAATTTTTAATGACGCCAATCCGGCAAGCGGAAAGTGTTACATTTAAAAACATGGTCTATCCCTCACCTCATCAAAAATCTATTTCCACAATGGACTTTTTGATAATGGAAACTGATTATAAAATGTATGGCTTTTCACAATATCCTTCTTTCTCTGATTGTAAGTAATGATCCCATTATAAAGGTCAAATAACATCTATGATTCAAATTTGAATAGCATTCATTGTAGTTGGCATGCAAAAATATGTTCTTAACCTCCTTTTCTCTCTCTCTCTCTTGCAGGATCCAACTATAATAGGGCCTCTATTCTTCGCCCTCCGGAAACGCGTCCCTCATGTCACATCACAGCGATGAAGCCATGCTCATCGCTGGCTCAGAGTCCTTTGGGGAACCAACAACTATAAACCACGACAAAGCGGATCGAGGACGGATATCGACTCTGCGATGATTTCATGTTCCTAGTGCGAGAGCGCTCAGAGATCGAAAAGACCTATGCCAAGAGCCTCAAGGCCTGGGCCAATAAATGGAGCTCCATGATTGAGAAAGGTATTGTGAACAAATTGCAAAAAATAATAATTACTTAATGGGATGAAATCATGATTAGCATTGCAAAACAAACCAAAATATAAATCTAATCTATATTTTTGGGTCCCGATCCATGAATCGATGAAGCCTCTCACCTACTACTACTCATTTACCCAATTAAGACGACTCGATCGAAAATATAGTTCTAAGCCACAATGTTACAAAAAATATAAAATGCATGAAACATTAAAAAATTAGATAAGGAGATTTCAATTTGTGATTGCTTTTACAAATGGAGCAAATGTTGAAAGAAGCTTAATAGTTCTCCTGAACTCCTTAAATAAATGAACGGGCCTTAAAAATAGTCGACTGTGATTCTTAATTTGGGGGAAGCATCTTCTTCCTCCCCTATTTTCCCACCGATATATAGTATAGATATATAGATATATATATAGATATATATATATATATATATATATATATAGATTAATATATATTATCTACATATAATATATATATATATATATATATATATAATTATACTATATATATATATATACATATATATATATATATATATATATATCAGTGGGGGCACCGCTCATTTTTTGCTGTTCCGCTCACCGCTCATCCGCTCACTTTGGGCAACTGATCCGGCTCCCGCTCATTCGCTCATTTTTTGAGTACTGCTGTTCCGCTCACTTCATTCCGCTCAGGTTGGCGGAATAGGTCCGATCACCAATTTTTTACTATAAAGTCCGCTCCAAGCTATATAAATAGCCTAAAATAGGTGTTTTGTAAATAATTGTTCATAAATATTAATATTATTAGTTATTAAAACTTATTATAACAATTATTAATATTTATAAATAATTAATTATAAGAAACACCTATTTTAGCTATTTATCTAAGTATATCTTCAAATAAGTAATAACTACAACTATTAATAAATAAAACAAGAATGGCTTAATAATTAGGTAATAAACCGTTTAATGAAATTATAAAATATTACCTATTGACAAACAATATTAAAAAAAGAAAACTGACTTGGCCTTGGAGCCCATGGCCTTCAGGTCCCTGGCAGCTTCCTGCGGGACGGCACCGCAAAGTCCGGGCTCAGGACTTCAAGAAGTCCCTAACCGTTCACTGTCCGTGAGACTACCGGGCACCATATCTTGTATGATGAATCTGAACAATGAATATGGTACTGGTTACTGGTAGACTAAAAAAAGTCAAAAACCTAACATCTTTTAAAATTGTCACATCTTTTAAGATTTTGTATTTTTATTTTTTAAACCATGTGCTTGCTTAGCTATAGTATATGTTCAAGGCCTTTTTCTGGCTGAACTTCTCCTTGAGGGCTGTCTCTATGGAGGACTCGGCCTCTGCCTCTTCTGGCTGTGGGGGACATGCCTGAGACCCAAGAGTCTGATTCACTGGTCCAGAGAAGTGTCTGCCCGCTTGGACGCACCCTCTATGGCCGCCAGTAACTCATTCATCAGGCTGGGGTGGTGCTGAAAGATGAAAATAAATTATATTATTATTATTTAGTATTAATTATGTGTACATATAAATATTAAAAATGAAAATATTTAAAAGTATGTGTCATATGACTGAATCAACAAGACTAAGTAAATTATTACATTTATTATTTAATATTTTATTTTACTTACACTCTTGTAGTGCCTCTTCAAGTTATACACAGAGTGCTGCTGCATCTTGAGGACATTGTACAGGTCCGCTGGGTGCACTTGGCCTCCACCCTATCCTTGGCATCCACAGAAAATATGAAGTACCTGAAATTTTGAAACTTAACAAACTGGATACAATTTTTATTTTACAAATTAGTGAACTCACAATTGATTATTTATTCTATACTATTCAATTTTTTTAATGTTTTTATTATGCATAGATGGCTAGACGCCGTCTACTAGAATGTTAAATTTGAGAGGTTTTGCCACTTTTTGGGACTTACTTTTTCAAATGAGTGATTCCCTCTGCACTTCCATTGTGCGCGCATCTGAGATCCCTGGGTGTCCTGGCTCTGGCTCAAGACCACAGTGTCTGCCTGGCTGGCGCCCACCTCCTCCACACTGCCAGTGGCCACAGGGCTGCTGAAGATATCCTGGGAGATGGGGTCGTCACTCCAGGTCCATGCTGCTATTTTTCAATAACAAATTATTAATTGAAAATTAACATACTTTTTTTGTTTTGTCACACTGCTCACGCATTATTCAGATGAATAAGAATAAGATTAATTTTGATAAAAATAAATATTGTACTATAATAAATGAATAGCTCAATTAAATTATCAATTTAGGTAACCTGTAGCTTCTCTCCGCTCAGAGGTCGGGTTCGGGTCACAAACTACTATCCATGACTCGTGATTCGTAAAAAAAAACGAAAAAGTAAAGTATAGTGATCCAGAGTGACCGTCGACAATGAACACACACGAACACAAACGTATACACAGAGGAGAATAAGAGCGTGCCAGAGAGAGACACAAACTTGTACGCCGAGTAGGTACTAAGATCGCGTAGCTAAGTAGGGTCCCATATAGCCATTTAATGACATTCATCCACATAGGTGTTATGACGTCATTTTTCAGATGGTTTCTAATCATACTACATGTAATAATTATGTAATAAGTATACAAAGATAATTTTATCTCTTTTAGTATTTAGAGAAGAAAGAAAAGTTAATTATATATAATTAATGTAACTTTTCTCTTTCTTCTTGAATATAATGAAAATATATATGGGACCATTGAACGCATCACTCCCTTTGTTATGAAGGGGGTTACACATTTGATATATAAAGAAAGGAGGATGGTCACTTATTCTCTCTGCGTATACACAATAACTGCACGACGTGAACTGAGTAGTACGCGTGGCAACACTGCGTGACACGGGTCCTAGACAAGAAATACACAATTTCGGGCGCACCTTTTTAGTCCATGCCACGTTAGCGGCATTACATTTAAAGCAAAAAGCGAGAAAAAGTAGTCTTTTTTCTATGAGTAATCATTTTTAATAACGGAAACTTTTTTATGTGAGCGGATGAGCGGAAGTTAATTTTAGAGGGTCCGCTCACCACATTCCGCTCACTTCTCACAAGATGATCCGCTCTTTGCATTCCGCTCACCAATTGCTCCTCCGCTCAGAGTCGGACGAGCGGATTTATGAGCGGAAGTGCCCACCACTGATATATATATAGTAATATATATATACATATATATATTTCGTTCTATTCGATATTGGCTAATAACAGCATTTATTGACTGGTGAAGTAAGTATTTAATTTATGGGGCAAATTCCTGTTTGGGACTATATAGAATATAGAGTGTCTAGTAACGACTAGCAGTGCTGAAATTTGGAGTATTTTGTAGATAACTATTATATATATCAGGTCGGCTGATAAGTCTCGAGACTAACTAGAAGAAAAACATTTTCTTGACCAACATTCGATTTTATTATTCCACATAGCTGCCTTCCGAGGTCGATACAGCGATTATAGCGATTCTTTCAATTTTTCGATTCCACTTTTATAGTAATCTTTGTATTATCCGAAAATAGGCTTCTGTCTCGACGATTACTCCATCATTGTCTATAATTTCTTGCCAGCGAGCATTGGGGATGAAGTGATGGAGCCATGTTTCATCCATTGTCACATATCGACGCAAACACTCGGATTGATTACGATTGAACAGCTTCAAAACTGATCAGAATCATCAATTCGTTGTTGTTTGGTCGATTGTGAGCTCTCCACGAGACACCACTTTGCACGAGTGTTTCGCATGTCCAAATCTCATGCACGATATGTCCACGCGCGCTCTTTCGATATCTTAGAGTGCTCAGCTATCTGGATCAACTTCACATTACGGTCATTAAAATCATTTTGTGGATTATTTTTTATGTTTTCTGGTGTACCACCTCTTTTGGGCGTCCACTGCGTTTTTATCATCATTCGTGCTCACACGACCACGTTTGAATTCAACAAACCATCGACATATGGTTTCTTTCGATGGAGCAGAGTCCGGATAACATTTTTCAAGCCAAGTTTTTAGTTTTGAAGGTATTTTTCCCCATCAAAAAAATAATGTTTTATCAACACACGAAATTCGTTTTTTCCCTTTTTTCACAATAACAAAAGTAGCTTCACTTAAAACGCAATATCTCACAAACTAGTTGCCAGACCAGCTGCTATATTTATGCATGTATGTTTTGAAGGTTGGTACTAGCTGACAGTCATATGAAAACAAATCCACTGGCGCCATCTATGTGTTAGTCTCGGGACTTATCAGCCGACCTTGTATATAAATATATTATTATATATAACCGGATGCAAAATAAACTGAAGAAAAGAATCATGTCAGAGTCAACAGCTGATGGGCGCCATCTTATATCCCTTTTTTATGAATATATATTATTAAAGTCCATGGAACAAATGAATTATTATTATCCTTTGAGTAGTATGAACATCATGTCATGAGGAATAGAAGTTTAGAGAATGACGGAAGGTATGATATCCAGAACCCTCGTTTCAAGGGGCTGCTTTTGGTTGAGACATACCATAGACTGACGACGATTTCACTAGACATTATTTGCAGGACTTCTTTATTATTATTTCCAAGTCAAATACTAATCACCAAGTAGAGAAGACATCTTAATAGCTCTTTTTTTTCGTCTCTGTTGAGTATCCTGTCGATGACTTAATCACGTTCCGAAGTAAAACTCTAACAAAAAGTAACAAGAAAGGAAAAAAGCACATCGTTTTGCAAAAATGCAAGATATAAGAGTAAACATATAAACAATATGGATGTTCTGATAATAATAATAGTATAATATAATCATATCCACGTTTAGAATTAACCTTGAAACCACCCTAAATTGGCTTTTAAAACCCCACGTAAACCAATTTAATAAGCGTAATAGAATAAATATGATTGTTAATTACTGCATGAAAAAGATTGAACTCTAATGTTATATATTTTGTTTTGACATAATTGCTCAAATGGGTTATTTTATTCTGTAATTGTAATTTTTCTTTCTTACTTCTCGATGTTACATATTAAAAATAATAAAGTATGCCTCATAAAAAACTTGAAAAACATTTTAAAAAGTAGCAAAAAAGTATATGTCGGCCCTCGCTACTTCGCCCCTCGACATATCGCAGTTCTTTTACTACGCGACGATGGCTTGGCTCCCGTTTTTTCACGGCAAAAACGTCCCCATATGAACTCAATGGCAGAATTTTATATATACATCGCGACCCTCATATATATCGCGGTGGTCGTGTAGTGGATCCGGGCCGTCGCGACTTTGCGAGGGACGACTGTATTATATTTACATATATTTAAAGATTTTTGTGACAATATATGAATTAATTCACGCCTGCTATAACATTTTATTCGTAATAGGTCCAGAGTATGGTACGACGGAGGCTGGTTGGAAAGGTGTCTTGGTCGAGGCGGATCGACGCTGTGAGCTTCTACGAGTCAAAGAGGCCCTTCTTACCCAAGTGAATAACCAGCTGAAATCCTGGCAAAAGGAAAATTACCATAAAGTAAGTTGACACCATACCTAAAGCGATGTTGTATAATATGCATTCTTGATTTCATATTCACTCCATATACTTTTTATAAGGATTATTTGGATGGTTATAAAAATATGTACACATTGTTTTAGAATTCAGGGCTGTAATGGGTGAACGTTGACACATATAAAAAAATGTCAAACCTTAATCCTCGAAACTAAAACATTTTTTATCTCTCAGAGCTTTCGACAAAATGACAAACTATCCGATTGAGTTTAGGCTCGCGACTTATGGCTATTTGTAGGACATTAACGAATATTATTAGACAGTTTACAGCCTGTCAGACCCACTGCCTATGCAATTTAAGCATACCAGAACGGAGAAGAGAAAGCAAATAGTGATTTCAAATCGAATTTCAATTTAAGCTACTCGAAAAAACGTGTTGAAAAAAACCCTACTAAAGTTTATGCCAGCCCACAGAAGAGATTCTTCGATATTGGACTACATCAAGTTCTTGCAAAGTTTTCAGAATCAATTATTATCTCACAAGATTGTGACACATCTAAACCTATCCATATCCGTCGTGATATCTTTGGTAGTAACTGAATTTATCACTGCATTATTTTTTCCTTATGAGTAGTTCACGATTGCAGCGCCTAAGAAAAGAAGGAAAACCTTTCATAGATACAGAAAAACTTAAGTTTTTAAACTACTCATGTCCACAGGGGGAAAAATATGTAGTTTTAATCGTTTTGCAAAAAAGTAAGCTAGACTATTAGCAGCTCAGTAGAAGAGTGCTCGACTTAAAAGGCTTATGTTCGAAAACTCCTGTAAGGGGAAGGTGAAGGTCATTTTTGATTAATCGCATGGAAAGGGTTCGATGGAGTCGTTTTAATGTTAGTATGCTACTTGATATCTACATATATCAGGGATACCAGGGTTAAATCTGTCCAGGGCCAGATTGTTTTCAAGTTGGACATCGGGGGGCAGAAGTACCGGTACATTTTTGGCCTTGCAAGACTATACACTATTCAAAAAACAAAAGTAGATTTAAATTTGTTGATATTGTATCATAGTATTCTATTTTTTTACAATTCTCAACCACTGACGTAGCGGCCCGAATGTAATGTCCATTCGGGCCGTCACCATGGCACCACAGACGGCATATACACTACAATTCCATCGAACATATAGGCGAAAAAATTTACTTTACCATACAATGGGAAAATAGCTAAATGTTTGAAACTAGAGGCATATATACACTCAAGAGAGTGTGTACCTCCGCCGATCCCCACACATTCCCATTCAAACCATTCTCCCTTTCACACGCCCGATTTTTCTATCTCTAATCATTGTTTCCTCTCTGTTAGCTCATTTTGCATATTAAAAAAGCACTCAGAGACGGGAAGAGAAGAAGAAGTTTAAGCTACTCACTGGGTTAACATAGTCCTGAGCTGATATATGAACAATATACGTCAATGAATATTTTTTTTAGCGTTAGTTCTTTCCTACTCCCTGAATAGAGACCCCATTTCATTTAGTATTTTGCTCATTTTGAATATTAAAAAAGCACTTAGAGATGCAGTTTGCATTTCCAACAACTCCACAAGTTTCATTCGAATCCGTTCAGTACTTTTGAGTATCCTGCTGACAAACCCAACAAACGTCAGTGAAAACAATACCTCCTTCGGCGGAGGTAAAAACATTCATAGCAATCAAAATTTGACCCTGTCCAGCTATTCAGTCTCCAAGTGATGACTATCATTCAGGACGGGCCGGATCACTTGCAATTAAATGATATCTATATTATTTCTTAATTTTTCCTAAAATCATTAAAAACGACCTGCCCACCGAGCTTGGCGCATCAAAGGATGGACTTGAAAAAAAACTCACCCGCAAACTGGTTTTAAATGCTCCCAGGTCCAGGTTTGATTGAGAAAGAACGACATACTATACATAGGTCCAATGCAGATGATCAGAAGCAATGCCTCAAGGACTTTCAACCCTCTTGTAATAGAAAAATCTTATTTCATTCATTGTATTTGAATTTAATTATGAACATATTATGAAATGTTCCTTTAAATAATTCGATAAATATTTAATAATAAAACAGATATTTTCATAACAGAAAAGAGTCTTTTCTACAGAGAGTTGGAAGTCATGGCCTTTAGAGCAGATGAATTTATGGGTTTTTTCAATGTTTTTTTT